>CM041779.1:272923257-273523257 GCA_023374045.1 Limonium bicolor
GGTGCAGTAAAACATTATGAACCAAACTCCTCCCCGGAACAAAAGCCCCTTGGCATTCATCCACTATATCAGAAAGAACCTCTCTCAATCTCGCTGTCAAAATCTTTGAGATAATTTTATAGATCATATTACAGCAAGATATGGGCCTCAAATCCTTAACATAACTAGGATTAGCCACTTTTGGAATTAAAGTAACCAAAGTCGCATTAATCTGCTTAAGAATCTTCCTTGTCTTGAAAAAATCCTTAACTTCATTCACCACATCATCACCAATGAAATGCCAACAAGCCTTAAAAAACATTGCATTGTACCCGTCAGGACCCGGGGCCTTATTATTGTCAATGGATTTAACAGCTTGCCAAATCTCCTCCTTTGTAACTTCTCTAACAAGCTTCACATTTTGTTCATGTTTCACAATACCTCCTATCTTAAAAACCTCCTGGTTAACTGGAACAGTAGTTTTACATTCCCCAAGCAGCTTCTTATAGAACTCCAAGATATGATCTTCAATCTCTATATCTAGCACCATCTTAGACCCTTGATCATCAAACAAAGCCACTATTCTCGATATACTCTTCCTAGCATTCATCACACTACTAAAATATTTACTAGTAGTATCACCCAACTGCAACCAATCAATTTTTGCCTGCTGAGCCACTTGACTGTGCAGCTGAGACATACAATCACTATACTCTTTTAGCAGCCTCTTTTCCTTTTGGATTTCTTCAACATCAAAAGGCTTCCTAATCAGATTCATTTGGGAAATATGAAGCATCTCCCTCTTCTCCTCAAGCTTTCTTCTAAGATTACAAAATTTCTGCTTATTAAGCCTTTTAAGTTCTGGCTTTAACATCTGTAACTTCTTTACCACTTGATACATAGCACAACCCTTAATAGGTTTCTCCCAAACACCACACACCACTTGAGAAAAGCTTTCATCCGCACACCAAACATTTTTAAATCTAAACAAAGGAGGGGGGACACCTAATCGTTTATCCATAAAAATAGTAGCAGGGGTGTGGTCAGAAATATCCGCTGACCTAAATTCTGCATAAGAATCCATAAAATGCAACAACCATGCCTCATTCACTAACACCTATCCAAATTGAGTAATTCCTGACTGAGGCTTCCTTTATTACACCAAGTATAAAAGGATCCAACAAACTGCAAGTCCTGGACCTCAATATCGATACTGCACTCTACGAAGTCCTCACAACCAGCACACTGTTTCACATCATTAAGTGTTTTCTCATTATTAAACAACATACAATTAAAATCACCAAGCACTACCCACGGTTTATTCACCACTTTTATACTTCTTAAGCCACTCCACAATTGACTTCTATCCTCCTCTTTATTATATGCATAAACGAAGGTTGCATGAAAATCTTTACCTCCTTTAGGAGTAACACAACAATGGATGTACTGGCTAGTCTTAACTAAACAAGCAACATCCTGTTATATCATATTTCCATAGGACAAGCACTTTACAATTTTTATCATGCTCCTCATTTGAAATTACTTCCCAGTTTCTAAAATACTTCTTAACCCCTTCCATACTCTTCCCCCTAACCCTAGTTTCACAAACTCCCATAAGGCTAACTTTATTTTCAGAACAGAGGTGAGCAACCGTTGCCCTTTTATTTGGGTCATTAAGACCCCTAATATTCTATACGGCTATCTGCATCTAACCATTTGGCTTTTTCTGTACCGCGCCCCTCCCCATTGACTTCTTGATAATCTGATCCCCCTGTTCCTCCTCCACCATTTCACTCCACTTCTTTTTACTGTCGCCACCACTAGGACCAGTCTTCTTTTTACTCATAACCTTCTAGCCACTGTCCTCCTTACTTCTGGTAATACTATTATCCCCTCCCTTGCTGCTACATTCACCTTTATTTCCCTCATTGCTTTTAGCTTCACCATACCCCTATCTTTCTTATTGCAAACAACTTCTTTAGTACTTACATCCCCCACATTTACGTTGCTGTCATCCACCAACAGACAGCTACTGTCCCTCGATTTTCCTTCCTTTGGGCACTTTTTAACCAGATGTCCAAACTTCTAACATCCCCTACACAACCACGGTTTCCACTCATACACAATTTTTTGTGTAAACTTCCTACCGTTAGGCCCAACCAAAATGATCTCATTCTGAAACTTTGCATCCGCTGCAATCTCAACAAGAATACGAGCATAAGCAATCCTTTCTTTATTTGTTGTACATTTATCCGCAAAAAGGGGCTTACCCAGTTTACTCGCAATCCTGCCAAGCATCCGAGGAGTCCAAAAATGTAAATCTAGTTGCGGTAACTGAATCCAGATAGGAGTAGCAGCCAAATTTGCCATATCCAACAGACACCCAGGTTCCCACGGTTTCAGGATTAACGGATGCCCCCTGAAAAACCATGGCCCCTCCTCCAATACTCTATGTTTCTGCTCCTCTCTCTCAAAACGAAAGATGAAAACACCTCTATCATTATAAAAACCTGCGGGATCTCAATACTAGCCTATTTTTCCTTAAAAAAAATTTCCATAGTAGAGAAGGGAAGTTTCATACCGAGAATTGCACCAGTAAGAACCGCTTTCCAATACTCGCGTCCCTCCTCCACCTCCTCCAAGGAGAAACACATTTCATCGAAATCGCTTTCACTAAACGTTTACAGCGGCCGACACTCTTCTCTATTCTGATTGTTCGCAACTACCATACTCCAGGAGCGAGGCAATTATCCACTCCAACACTCTACCCGTCCTGAATCGCCTTTCCCCCTTCTTTCTCTTCATTTATCCTTTTTCCCCCACCAGAGACTCCCGCATCCGCAGTAGAAGCCTTCAAATCTCCTTCGCTAGGAAACTTTTTTGAAACATCCGCAATCGTATCCGCCACCCCATCGAATTTCTCGTCACTACATCCCGCTCTCTCCATCGCTCCACCTACAGATCCACTATTTCTACCACCCAACTTTGAACCAGAAGCGATTATAGTATGCGATGAGATAATTTTGGTCGGTTTCCTCCCTCTTGCCATAATGCAAGGCGCCGATCAGATTAGGGTTTAGTTTTAGTGATTTTACTACTACATATAAGTTCACTTGGGGTTATTTTTGTTCATCAATATTTTCCAGCAATAAGATATTCGGTGCAAGTTTAATGTTGCTCCAAGGATGCACCCATTGATGCACTACAACTTATTGGGGTAACTTTTCAGGCTGCACTATTTGTAAAGCTCTATGGGTGTAAAGACTACTTGCACCAATTGATCAAATCCTAACAGTGCACTTAAATATTGCACTAAATGATGCTAGTCGATTAGTGCATGTTCGGTGGGTTTCATCGCTTGATCAATAGCAAAGGGTGCGAGTTATTTTGTTGCACCGCTTGAGAAATAGCAAATAGTGTGACTTATTGTGGTATCCCGTTTGATCTCCTTTTGATAGTTAACTATTGGTGCAAAATTTATTTCTTGCACCAATTGATGTGTACAAATAGGGCATTAATGACATTGCACCACTTGGTGCATAAATATGCTAACACACTACTAAACACAAAAAGGGCAAACCTTAAAAGTCGCACTAATAAATATGGAGCAACAGGAACATAGTGATATATTGCACTATTTGATATCCTTCCATTAGTACATTTACTGTTATTACTCTGTTTGATATCACATTTGGGGCAAAAATGAGTTACCCTATTTGATCTTTTAGATTTGAAACAAAAATCCTGCATAGGTAATTTTCATTCCATTTCATCTTTTACTATTATTATATAATCTATAACAAAACATGAAAATTAAAAAAAAAATGAGTCAAAATATTATATATTATTTTCCATATACAATGTAATTTCATTTTGTTTCTACACATAGGTAATTTTCATGTTTCTACACATCAATGAAGCATACAAAAACTGTTTATAAAAGCATAATACAACAATTGTTTCAACTGTTCAGAAACATGAAAATTCTAAAAGACAAGTCTCAGCGTCTAGTATCCTCTTCTTCCATCAAGAGTTAAATACAACAACAATTGCTTCAAAAATTTGATGGCCTTTGCATACATGAGAGTGAAATGAAACTATTAAGAACTATTCTATGCTATTGTTCAAAAATGTCAGAAATAGCATGGTATGCCAGTTGAAACTTTGAGGCAATTATAGAGTGCAGAAGGTATGTGCTGACAAGATTTTTAGTAGGGGAAATTATATACAAAATAAACAAAAGAATTCTACTAACTCTAATACGGGTAGCAAAAATCCCGGCCAGAGTAAAGTGTAAGTAAATTACGACCAAGAGTATCGAACCCAAGAGACTTAATAGAAAATTAGTCATAATCCTTAGTAATTGCCTAGTTCTAATAAAAAGGGGGGGGGGGAAATGATCATAAATTCAAATTAGAATAACTAACTAATGATCTAACTAAATGGTTATTTACAACGAATTATCCTAGGTTCGGGATTATAATCAACCTAATTGAGAATATGATTACAAAATTTTATTGACAAGGCTCGAATTAACCAAACACATGAACGCGCCGGACGTCCTGCCGGACATGAAATGCACAACACATTCAAAGACTTTGAATGCGCCGGACATCAGACACCCGACAAGACCAAAATGTCAATACTTTTTCCAGTTTCGGATTCAAAATAGGAAACTCACAATCCATTATCGAATCCAGCAAATGTTATGCCAATAATCAAACAAGACAGTGGAGACTATAAGGGTTAATTCCTAATCTTAAGTGTCATCTCCTAATTTGTAGTAGAGAATGGTAAAGATCACTAAGATTTTTACAACCCATACTACCCTTGTTTGATTAACAAAAATGCAGAACTTTGAATGAAGAGAATAAGTGGCCAACACATTCAACTTTTGCCTAAAGAGCAAAAATCTTAATTAACACTTGTAAATATATTGAATGATCATATTGTTTACAAAGAAGATTCATCCCTAACGAAGGATAATCAGAAACTCTACTCAACCAACCACATATATAATTACAAGAAGAGTACAAAGAGAAAAAAAGAATCAAACTTAGTGAGAATTCCCTTGAACCCGATAGAAACCTTCTCCTCGTCGTGGATGGATGTGCAGATCTCCTTGGTAGAAGTGGTACGGTATTCTGTGGAAAATGAGTTGGGGATAATGAGTGTTGAACCTCCCAAATGATGCAGACCTTCGGCCTATTTATAGACTTCAATTTCCACATGTGCCGGAAGTCATGCCGGATAGGAATACCCGGCATCAGTTGGTTTTTAACGGTCAATTAAACCGCCAAAACCAGCGAAACGAAGCTTGTGCCGGACAGGGGATGTCCGGTACCACACCTGGCATCAGTTACTTTGTTAACGGTAATTAACTGCTAACTTCTGGTCAAACGAGATGACTTATCCGCTTGTGCCAGCTAGGGAATGCCCGGCACAGCATCCGGAAAATCCTTTACGCTGCTCCAAACTCAATGCCGTGAATTGGACATCCAACATTATGCCCAGCAAAACTCATCCTTTGATTAGAGATTTATTCCTAACACGAAAACATAGCAAACATAAGTCTTAACTTATAAAATGAACTTTGTATGTAAGATAATATAAAAAACTAGCTCTTTTAACCTTATTTTAATTAATTTTCCTATGATTCTAACTCCTAAAATATGATAAGTCTGAGGCTTATCAGTATGAATTAATGTTGTCTAATCTAGTTTAATAGCATGTTTCAATCAAAGATTAAAAACCAAACTCAAGCAGATGTTATCAATAGCTAATGAACTCGGCTGCTTACAACAATCAAATAGATGTTTCGGTTTGCTTTTGCAATGCTCAGATATCAACAGTAGCAGCAATGCTCATATAGCAACATCATCAAAATTGCGCATAAACCAGGAAGAATTTAGATGATAAACAACAAAAGCAGAGGGTATGCTCAGATAGAAGGCTCTTGCATAGATACAAAAAAATCTTCATCTTTAAGCCCACTATTAAATGTAAGAGATATGTCTCATACTAAAAGGGAGCCAAAACAAAAGCACCATTGCAACTCAAGTCAAGCTTGGAGTTTGGAGATGGACAAAAGTTTGGTGGAAGGATTTCCCAATTTCGTGTGGTGTCTGTGTCGGCCTATCGTCACTAAAAGACTATGTGTAGGATCGTGTTTTGCTTTATGTGTTTGGTTGTATTTGGTTGTTTTTTGGAACTCGTATTGGCTCCCATATTTTCTAGTTGGCTAAGTAGGGATGTATTTGGACATGGTGGGTACTCTTTTTCCTCCATAAGTTTTTTCCCATTGGGTTTTACTTGTGGAGGTTTTAATGAGGCCCGTTACACCAGTCCGCCTGTTTTCCAGGACTATCTTTTCATATAATAAATGGCTACTAGCCCAAATTATGAAAAAAAAACATGGATGAAAGAAGAAATCTGAAAGCTAATGAACTACTACAATGCACTTCATCTACACTAGTAAAAATTAGTGATAGATGCATGTCTTTTAAATCAAGAAACAACAAATTATAAATGCTAATGATGACATTTAGGATCAAACTGCTCATATGTACTCATTAGTAGCAGCATAAAACAAGGGTGAAATGGTATAGTTTCAATGTGAAAACCTACTAAAAAGTTCAACAATGTAGTAGCAGCAATGCTCAGGTAGCAGCAGCAGCAATGCTCAGATAGCAGCAGCAACATAATTGCACAGAAACCAGGAAGAATTTAGATGATAAACAACAAAAGTAGAGGGTATGTATAACAATCTTAGCATATGGGACTTAGACCTTGTTAAAAGACAAGCAATAGAGACATGAACAAATACATGAACGGAGAAAGTAGGCCAAACCAAACAACAAAGATATGAACAAAGAACTTACTAAACTGTTGTAAGTAGATTATCGTCATATAAACATAGCTCCTTATGAGTTGTTAGCATTAATTAACAAACAAAAAGGAGAAACAAGCAAGTACTTGTGTTATCCTACAACACTTGTTGACTTTTATAACGCAAAATGCTACACTACAAAAATATTAATTTGACAAACAATTTCTCATCCCAGTCCATATAACAGAAACAACACAGCAGTACCAAATTATTTCATCTTACTTTATCATATTGCATCCAGAATAGAGAAGAGATCCAATAAAGCATAATAACAATAGGCATCACTATACTTCTTATTGTCTGAAATAATTGCCTTCATATAAAACTACCACTTACTTTTATAAACAAACATGAAAGTTAATGTTTGTAAACGTACCTGCAAATTTACTGAACATCTATAACATTTCTACTTTTAGATAAACCCGTAGTTTTTCTTCCCTCTTTAAAGCTTCTTGCTTATTACTTTCAACTTTAGCCCGCAACTCTACCTCCCGCTCCCTAGCCTCTTACTCCCATTTCTCAATCTCAGCTCTTAATTCTTGTCCACTCTCCCTTGCTTCTCTTATTTCCCTTTCAATTTCAGCTCTCATCTCTTTCTTTCTCTCCTTTAGTTATTCAATCTGCCATCTTCCTACTCTCGCCGTTACAACAACTGAATAAAAGAAGGATTATAAAATGCAAAGGTAGAGTATTTGCCCCTCAAGATGAACCAGAAGTTGCAAGAGTTTGCTTCCTAAGACAGATAGTAGAGATATTTTTGTTCTACTATTAATCACCTTAATTCTTTATATAAGACAATATGATGTAAAAGCTGGATTCTTCTCTCATAGATTTAGGATGTACGGTTCTGTAACACCCCTACCGCTAATCCCGTCATTACCGTCTAGTCTCCTCGTACTTACATACTTACGCAGTGGATACTTTCTTACACAACGGCGGGTGATACAATACCGTTAGCCACCCACTTGACTAACAAGGCCTACTTCCATTACAGCATCGGTCTGATGGACCGGAATACCCGAGTACTAAACAAATACAATCCATACTTCATTTACAAACTGAGTACTACAATTCTCCATTCAATACATTGCTCAATCCTTACCTTACAATATATCGAGTATCCCTAGTACAATACCAAAATTCAACACTTCCACATGTCTATACATACTCCTTAAGAGTCATCATATAACCAATTCCTCACAATTCAACATACTTTTCCAAATACAAAAATGGTGTACCATTTGTACACATACGATTCAAAAGGCTACAAGCCTTATACAATTCTTTACTATCCACAAATCATCCCTAGCTAACTAGGTATAGCAGTCGGTCTCTTACAACGACCATAACAGGTTCGGGTACCTGTAAAATAAAAACAGTGCCCCAAGGGGCTCAGCAAAAAGCTGCATTTGAAATCCACATACCCCGCTGTAGACACCAAAAATTCTCACCCCATAAAGCAAGTTCTGAAATCATTAATGCAATAAGAGGGGTCGTCGCCTTTCTTTTTTTTAAAACATATTAACGTGCGTGCTAAGACGAAACCATCATTTTATAATCTTTTTTCAAAACATTTCAAAAAAAAAACACAATTCTTCGAAAATGAATTTCCATCGACAGTCCAGTTTCAAGGTCGTCCCCTTTTGTTTATTCACTTATTTTACTATCTTATTTTGTTTTGTTTATGTTCTATTTATTTTATTTACATTCCTTTATTGTATGACTCTAAAAAAGAAAACATTTCATTTTATTAGATTGATTTTTTTTTTTTCGTTTAACTGTATATCACTGTTTAGAACAATAACATTGTTGAAGAATCTATTTAGTTTAAAGTAGAGCCCAATATTCTTTCCCACATTTGAACAGACCCAATTTGCTCTCAACCCAATTCTTCCACAACCCACTCGATCAAGCCCATGTCTTCATTAACCAATTTTGTCTTTCTATCCAGAACACCATCCCAACCCTAGGTCACACCAGTGTTGCCTTTATAAACTGAAAAAGAAACCGGGAGGACTACAGTGCTCTTCCTCAAAAATCAACAGCCGACACCAATCCCAAAAACAATTCTCCTCGGTTCATACATACTCCTTCGTTCTTCTCTACTGTCTACCGATCAATCTCTTCACCCTCTTCTTCACAATTCCCTTGCACCCATACTGGCAACAAGAAACAGTACGCTCCGAACTTCCTCCATCCCATCTCCTTCATTCCCGGTACCCAGAACAAGGAAGATACATGTTCGGTATTCTTCGTTCTCTTCACGTAGCTGACATTGACTACCAAGGAGCGCACAAACGAATACGCCTTCCTCAGCCTCTTCAACAAACCAACACTGCTCTATTCCTCTGTTGGAAGCTAGTTTTCGAAGCAGTAGTCGTCTCGTCCTCTCTTCATTCTTTTCGTTTCGTTAAAACTCCCGAGTCGGGGCTTTGAATTTCTATTTCGCATGCCCCTAGTCTCCGTGGAGAACAAGAAAACGGTTTCTGATTTCCACACATCACCGTGTATTTTCCTCGTATAATCCCAGAGTGAACTGTAAGAGGTTTGGCTTTATGTTTCGGTTTCGTTAGAAGTTTGATGTTTAGAGTGACATTTTTTTTCGTTTTGTTGCCATGCTTTATATTTGCTTCGGTTGTATTATCTTCATTTCTATTTTTTGTATCTCACAGCAAATGACCAGAGTTTTAATTCTAGATGCTATTTGACCGTTCTCATTTTTTTTAGTACCTCCTCCCTTTACTCTTCTACTGCTTCTGCTTGTATGCGATTTTCTGGGTGAATGCCCTGCCTGGTATGGACGTTGAAGTTCATGAACAGGAGAAGGAAGCGTACATAATGTTTGGTTTTATACATTTGAATCCATCTGTTCATACACTGCTGTAATAATAACTTGTGAAGGGAAGTAGACCGGTCCATTTCCAGTCTTGCGATTACTGGGTCCGGTTAAGTGCTCGAGTTCCTGGAAGTACCACCAAGCTGAAACAGGTTTTATTTCTTCTTTGTTGTGAATCTTCCAACAGAACCCCAGAACTCTCACCAGTTTAGATCTCATCTATCTGTTTGTGTCGTGTGTTGTACAGGGGATACTCGTTTTCTTTTTTTTTTTATGTTTTGCAGGGCGTCGACATCATCACTGAATCGTCATGAGCATACCGATATCTCACAATCTAGGCTCATTTTATTCATCCCTTCAACCCTTCATTTATGGTTTCATTTCTTTGTGTTGATGTTATTCTGCCTGGTCGATGTCTAATCCAGAGCACCTGTTGTTTACGAATTGAACTTTGCAGGAGATTCCATCGATTTCCTGGTACATGACTCCTCTAACCCAAATGATCCTTTGTTTGCTGTTTGAATGGGTGTTATCTACCAACGACGATATTGTCTGTTTATCAATGTTACTTTGTGAACGTAATCCTATTTGGTCGATTTGAACTCGTGCAGATATCCTTTTGTTTTTACTCTGCGCTATGTTGTCTGAGTTAGCTAATGCCTTGATATAAGACGTTTGATCTCGTAATCCTCACGCATGTCTGTTAATAGCTGCTTCTGGTTAGGACCTTACTGAAAGGGGAGATTTAAGCTGCGTTCAAGGAAAATATGTATGTAGGAAAGAGGGGTAATGAATCTGGTAGCTAAAAAAGGGAGTTACCGTTTGCCTGGTGTCCTTTTTGTGTTTTCAGTTAAAAGACTTTGTTGATCAGTTTTATGTCGGGTAACTGATGAATCGAGGAATAGTCGGTTGCCGAAGCAGAATGGAAATAAAAGAATGAAAAGAAGAAGTTCTTGGCGTGTTCTGTAAAAAATGGTTTAATTTGTGTATAACTCTTATCTTTGTATTTGGCTGGCGATTGGTAATATCGTTAATAAGATGATTTAATCTAATCCTGGTGTGCTTTATGAACTCTTTAATTAGGAAGAAATTGACTCGTTTGTTTAAGTATAACTTATCTGCCTTCTCTGATTCAATCTGTAGTTCATTTATGTTGTTTGCTCTCGATGTATCTCTGTGTTGTACGTATCCGCATTATACATTCAATTTTACTGTATACCCAATTCATCTTTGTATTCCGATCTTTATTCATTTAAGCCCTAGTTATCACCCTTAGGACCTTTCACATTGACAGAAAAGTTTCGGATGTATTATCGCTCCACACCTAACGGGTCTCTCATTCGTTTCGTGGGACAATAATCTCCTATAACTTCATAAAACACTCGAACCACCTTTATATGTGTATAAGAACAAAAGCTTTAAAAACAAGCCCTTAAGGCTATTTTAGGAGGGCATAGGATGTGAAACCACCCCATGCCTAGCGGGTCTCTCATTCGCTTTATGTGGGTGGAATCCTCCTTTGCCTTCAACACACCCATAATCAAGAGTTAATAAATCAATGATTTGATCCATCCCACTTGTTAATATCTCACCAATCAAGCTCAAAATCAATAAGCCCCATCTTTGGCCCATTTCTCAAAAGCCCAATGCTTAGATCAGACCCAAAAAACCATGTCAAGCCCAACATTCAAATCCAAACCCAAGGCCTAACTCAACCCAAGGGGCCAATTCAGCCCAAAAACAATAAGGGCCCACTTCAGCCAATCCAAACAAGGCCCAATTTCGGCCCAACTTCAAGCAAGGCCCTTTTTTCGGCCCAACTCTAGATAAGGTCCAAATTTCAACCCAATTTCCAACAAAGCCCAGAGCGGGTCCGATTTAATTCCAAGGCCCAATTCACAACCCACTTCAGCCCACAGTTCATAAATCCCATTTCAAGGCCCAAGCCCATTTTGAGGCCAAAGCCCAAACAAGGCCCAAAGCCCAATATGGCCCAATACCCAAATTCGGCCCAAGCCCACACAAGTCAAACCAAGTCCACCAAAGTCAAACCTTGACCAAAAGCGTTGACCTTGACCAAAAAGTGTTGACCTTGACCAAAAAGCGTTGACATTGACCAAGAAACGTTGACCTTGACCAAACTTTGACCATCCAAACTTTGACCAATCTGAACTTTGACCAATCCAAATGTTGACCTTGACCAAACTTTGACCTTGACCCAATTTTGACCCAATCCGAACTTCAATCTAATTCAAGCCTGAACCTCAATCCAATTCAAACTCGATCTCAATTCAAACTCGAACCTCAATCCAATTCAAACCCAAATACATTTCATCCAATCCACACTCAACTTGTAAATTCCTTTCAAAATCCAAAAACCGAAAAGAGTCTCAAAATCATCATTTTATCCAAGTTTCACCAAGTTTTCAAAAGAAACTATTTTGTGGAATTTAAAAGGAAAAACTCTTCTCACATCACAGAAGACTCTTCTCTAATGCAGAAAGTTCTTCTCACATATACAGAAAGTTTTCTCCTAAAACATTTCTCAAAATCTGTGTTTCTTCATCAAGAATTCCGAACAACTTCAAAAGTTTTCCGACAGAGTTTTCAAACTCAAAACTAAACCATTTTCGGGGAACGGAAAATGTCTAACACTTTCAAAACGTTTTCTCCCTAGTTAGACATCACTTGTCTCCCTTCCAAAATAAAAATCCGAGGCAGGGCACTGGGGTCGTAACCTCCCTTGTCGCAGTCTGGATCTCTTTAGGCGGGGCATTAGGGTGACAAACCTCCCCTAATTGCAGCCTAGATTTTTACGAGGCGAGGTGCTAGGGATGTGATTGCCTTCCTAGTTGCAGCCCGGGATTTCAGAATCGTCTAACTCCCTTCCACTCGATTTTAATGTTTTCAGTTTCGACGTTTTAAAACCCGGGAGTTAGAGACGTTATTAGGGTTTGACTGAGAACATCTCATTCATGGTGTTTCTCTCTAAATCCTATTTTTCGACATAAATTCATTGCCCCATCTTTCGAGCCCCGGCACTTACCATTCATTAAGTGTCACGCTCGAGGGGGTACATAGGGTGATCCCTCGGATCATCCGCCCTTTCACAACAAAATAATTTTCCTCAACCATCTTCAAACCTTGAACCTAAAAAACCCGGGATCTCTCTCAAATCCCAAATTGTCTCACATACTCAAATCATTATCCAAACTCCAAATCACTCCAAACTCAAATCATCTCTTAAATTCCGAGTCCTCTCTAACTTCTAATGTCTCACGAGCCCAAGCGCCTCACAGACTCAAAACACTTCAGTCCCTCCACCATTTTAAGATTCAAACATGTCACAGACCCAGCGTCTCGTACTTAGCCGAACATCTCACGAATTCGAATGTCCAAGACCCGAGCGTCTCACAGACTCCATCATTCTGAGATTTCAATGTCTCACAGACTTGGGCGTCTCACAAACTCTAACCTCTCAAAACCCGAAACTTCTTGACTTCGAACCCTTCTAAATCTCAAACACTTCAAATATCTTCAAGCTCCACAAACATCAAAACTTCCAAAACCCAAATACCTGAACTACGTAAGGTCTGATCTTAACAGGGAGTTGAGTACGTAGGCAGCCCACCTAGGGTGCGACCCCTTTCCGAACAAAAAACTATTTCCCCCTTCTAAGGTGGCTCTCATGTCTCTCAAAACGCTCAACCTTCTTCGGCTTCCACAAACTTCAAACCATCAGACTCCAAGTCTAGTTTATCCACTCAACCCCCGGTTTTCCCCAAACCATCATTCTATACTCATTCAAATTCGTCAATTTTCTTCTTGGCGCTAGCTTGGCAGAAAAGCTCGCCTCACCCACTCGTTTTCTCTCCTCCTGTCCTAATCCTATCCATTGGCTTTAATTGAATCTCTTTAATAAGGTTTTGAAAGAAGGTAATCCCGACAATTGGAGACCGAGGTTTCCTCGGGCACCAATCCGAAGTCGTGGTCGTTGCCACTTCTAAGGGGTGTCACCCAGTGCGAACCCACAATAATCTCTGAAATGGCCAGATAAGTCCTATCCATAGGCAACAATCACAGAGTCAATTAACGGTTCTTAGAACCCTTCTTTTCCCTTCCTAGTTCCTTAGGTCAAACTAGGTGGCGACTCTAGTCAATTTCCGCCCTTAGGGCATAAGTCCGCGTGGAGCCCATTGAGAGCGGGTGTAGTGCTCACTAGCATTCCCCTTATGCTTTCTGGGAAAGACGGACGATTTAGTAGGTATTTGAGGGATGCCAGAATAACGGGTTTTCACCCTCCACAAAATGGCAGTTTCTAGGATCTCGGCTTTTAGTCAGACCATATTTAAATAGACCCCCCTCATACCGAAAAATCACCCTCCACAGAATGGCGACTCTGCTGGGGAAAACTTGAGTAAGTTTTTCTCAAACTCAAGGAAGACTAACTCTTCAAAATTGTCGGGACTTCCCCAACTTCTTTCGAAACCTTCTGAGATTCTTTCAAAGCCTCTAGGATTATTCTACTCCACACTTAGTGTGTCTGATGAGGACAGATAGGATTTAGATCCTCAACAAACATTACAAACAATTGGGTTAATAATTAGCTCATGATTAGAAAGAGACACTTAGGATGAATGAAGCTAACTTCCCTTTAGGTTGATAAACAATCAATTTGGAATCACTAATCTCAAGATAAAACTCTTAGTGAATAGGTTGTGCTAACTTCATCTGCTTTATTTATTGCTTTCATATTTATATTGCGATTGTGGGGTGCATTGGGTGGGTAGCTTAGGACATGCATTCCTCTGTGTCACCCGTTTTATCCACGATGTCACGGGATCCCCAACCGGTCCACGGTTGATTCCCCATGAGCTAGGTCACTCTCTCAGTGAACAAACCAACGAAGCGGTATGGTCTCCGACTAACGCTTTGAAGCTCATGATCCAAAAAATATCCTCCATTACCCGAGTCAAAACCAGCATATAGCGAGCCATGAGCCTTCAGTGTCCAGCTGCCTTATCCGGTGTCTAAGACGGGTTTATGGAAGTCACCCCCTTGTGCCGCCTGTCTGACCGCCCTTTTGCCTTACCCTGAAGATTGCATGGGCTCAGTTCTCCATTGTTCCTATGCACCACATGTGTCTCTAAAGCCCAATGTCACGCTATACGTCCATAGAGGATCCCGTATTTACCGGATACCCATACATGGCACAACGTAGTCAGTGAATAATTTGGACTTTAGACACACCTGACCGTGCAGGTGACGAGAGACCCGTTCCCATGCAGTACTTCTCCGAGTTTCCCGAAAAGTGGGGTGTTGTCGGATCATCACTGGCCGTGGCATATGTTTCCTTATCATCTCGGGTGTCCTGACCTTTCGAACTTAAGCACTCCGGACTTTCTTGATAACGTGCCCCACAAAGGCATAGCAGAGAAAAAACCCGAGAGATGAACGTGAAGGGACGATGGTTCCCCCGGTGAAACGGAATCATAATTGACCTGGAAAGTGATTATCCCAACATTAACACTTACAACTCCACATCAAATATAGCCACGATTTACTTTATGCTATACATGTGTGCAAACCACTTTTTCAAACCAGTCTGTTTTAGAACGTTCGGAATTCTCTTTCACATATCTTTTAAAGAGGTTTTACAAGCTCGTTCAATTTAAAGTCTCACCTCAGTTTTGCTCCCAAACATTTGGGGTTTTAAAACCCGTCACTTCATCTTTAAAATGTTATTTCCAAAACAATATTCGAAAATAGATTTTGAAAACCTACTTTCTACAAACGAATTTCAAACAACATTTTTCACCAACATTATTTCAAGATAGTTTTCGAAAACGGTTTTCAAAGTTGATTTTCACAAACGTATTTCAAAATAAATGATTTAGTCCCCATGTCGTGACCCGCTATTTTGAAGTTCTACCCACCTTCGAGAGCAGCGGTCATTACTGTGGAGCGTACTAGTCATTTCGTGTTTTCACAAAAGCGGTGGATTTTCACATAAGATTTTGTGCTTGATCATTCACCTTTTCCTTTCTCAAGAATATCCCTCATCTCCCTCGTCGGAGCAGGTCGAGCTAAAAATCAGAGGCGCACCAACCCGTGGAGCTAGCCGAGCGACATGAAGACTAGCGACACCGGTTCGAGTTCAAACTGTTGAAAATCAGAATAACACCAACCCGTTTTGTTTGATCACAATTTTGCTTCGCTACAAAGGCCTGAAAATGAGCCAGCAGTCGGTCAAGAGCCCGAAGACAAGCGAACAACCGATCAAGAGCCCGAAGATGAGCGAGTATCCGGTCAAAAATCCAAAGACGAGCGAGCAGCCGGCCAGGACCGAACGTTAGTCATTCAGAAGCCCGAAGACGGACCAGAGGAGTTCAGAAGAAGTTTAGCTCAAAATTCCCCATTTTAATGACTTTTTAGGATTGATGATGTATAGGATTTTCCCCGATGATTCTTTTCTCTCGTCCATTTCTGAATAGATTAGGTGTATAGGTTTATACAACCCCTTTGAATTTATTTAGATCAATGTGTATAGAGTTCCCCTACTCCCAATTTTATTTGCGAATGATAGAGTGTCAAAGTTTATATTGAGAAAATCCACCACTTTGAAAACACGCGTTTTCAAAATTGTTTTCTAAAAATTGGTTTCTTTTGGCATGCACGTATAGTAAGAAGAACGAATAAGGGACGACCCCACATCTATATGTCATTCATCAACTTTGTTTTATGGGGTGAAAATTCAAGGTATCTACAGGAGGCATCCCCTAAGTAAACAACGCCAACAAATGCAACCGAGCGTAAAACAAAAAACATGCATTGCATTCACGACAAAAGGGTCACATGCATTTACAGTCAGTTCAAAATCATCAGCCATACATGAATCTCATCCACACTCACGAGCATCACACACTCACATGTTTTATCGTCACTTGTCACACACCAGCTTTCATCCCAATATCTCGAACGCCAGAACCCGATCTCAGAGGGATAGAAAAGAAAACCGAGCTCAACCTTTCCCAATCTCAAAGTGTATCATTTCCTGGGGCTACCATACGGGAGTTGTCACTCCCCAAAATCCAAAAAAAAATCATACATCCAAAAAATCCCAAAAAATGTAGTCTCCGTCATATCGTTGGGCCACCATGCGGGAGTTGTCACTCCCTAAGAATTCAAAAATCCAGGAGCCAATCACCAACCCGACCTCATTTGAGAATTACTACCCCGATAGCGACCCCAACAACTAGACCACCTTCAAGGCCAACAACGATGGGATGAGCTTCATGAACCATGAGCTGAATTCGACTCAAGCGAGACTTGGCGTAGCCTTACCACTCATGCACTGCATCCAAAAAAAAAAACACCAAAAAAAAAAACATTCAGTCAACCATCCCCATTCATCATTTTCAGCATTTCATGCATCTTATACGTAGTAATTCCGTATTACCACAAACATATAGCATGGTAGATAGTTGCATTTGCATATTTCCATATCGGAACGACATCTTTGGGAAAAATCTTGAGAGATTGGCTGAATCGAATGTTTGAATCACTGAACCCTCGATTCTCCAATTTACACAAGGGCCAAATCGAAATCAGCACCACAAACCAAGTGAGTAGTGTGCGAAGAGCGGTATTTTCCCTTGAATTCTGAATGAGGATATTGGACAATCCACCGAGCGATGAGGGCAGATAGAGCGAGTCCATAGAGGTAAAACCATGAGCGACTTGTGTATTCCTTCAGCACATGGAGAGACACAATTCAGAGTGAGATCAATGTCGATAAACGAGATACGAACTGTGATTCATACAAAAATCCGAGAAGTAGTAAGAAAACAATCATTGACTAATGAGAATGACGAGGCACTTAGGAATAAAAACCTCCACAAAACCAAAAAGCTTTGACTGCCCTGTACATAATCCCTTAGTGAGCCCCGCTGAGCCTTTCATTAAAAACTCTTTCTGCAAAAAAAAAGAAAACTCCACAACATGCCAACTCACACATACACTTACTTTCCCCTGCAATAGAGGATCTCGAAGGAGCCGGAGCCATGGCCTCTCCCCACCATCTTTCACAAAAACAACAAATGAAATGTTCAAAGGAATCGGTGAGTCAATGCGACTCCAAAGCCAAACACCAAAAAAGAACACCGAGAATGTTCAAGAAGATCGACGAGTCAATGCAACTCCAAAGCTGAAAGCCAAGATACAAAGCAAAACGCTCGGGAAAGTTGATGAGCCAAATGCAATTTCAAAAGCAAACTGAGAAGAAAGTTCAAATCGCACATCAGAAGAGACAAGAAGGGTAAAACTGAATCCAAAGGACCAATGATGTCCCGTAGAAATCAATAAAAAGGTTATCAAAACCCGTCTAATCATTCCACCCATGGCAAAGGCGAAACATACCCTCTATTGCGCAAAAGCTCTACAACTCCCCAAACAAATCCTCCGGTCCCATGTGACATACATTGCACCCCTCAGCCCCGTTATAACCCAATAAAAGACCTCTGACTCGTTAGTTGATGAGCGTTAACTGAAAGTATCGGATCTGAAACATGAATCATAAGCTTCGTGCTTGTTATCAACATGTCCCACCTCACAATACAGGGACTATGAGTGAATGAGTGCGACCTTACTTCACAAGGTCTTTAGAGTGCGAGTGACTCTTCGACTAAACCACCAAATCATCAACCTACCCCATTGCAGGAGAGGAATTTGTGAGGAACAGAAAGCCCATAACCTCAAAAAGGAAATTCTCAGGAAAATACTGCTCTAAGCATCGAGAGTATCATCACACCGCTTTGCACACACAGCTAAACTCACGAGAGATTGACCCGTATCCCTCCATGAGAGGAAAATGATTCACGCCTTCCAATTCAACAATCATTCAAGATCGAATCGAAGATGTCTTATATTCGTAAACCTCATACTAATAGAGATAGGACCGTACCTCCTCTACAAAAACTGCATATGCATTTTGCATCGTATCTAGCATTTAATATTTGCATGCATCATAAGCACTCCATCGTCAACATCTGATTGGTAAGAACTCTGCCTAGTCTCGCTGAGAGTCGACTTCAGTTGCTGCAGTTGAAGTAAAACTTCCTATCAAAGGAAATCAAGTTGAAGCCATTCCGGGCTATGTTTGAGCTACGTCGAATCATTATGAAGCCACCCGGGGCCATCCTCGAACTACATCGAAGCATTCAGAGCCATCCCAGGCTACCTTTGAGCTACATCGAACCAAAATAAGGCCATCCTAAGCCGTACGAAGACAATCTCGGAGCCATCCACTGTCATACTTGAGTCTCATCGACACCCCTCCCAAAGCCAAATTGGAACCATACGGGAGCCGTCCTCAGACATTGTGACCATCTTTAGAGCTACACAGGAGCCATCTCAACAGTTCGAGAACAATATAGGAGCCACCTAACATCCCTGTTGGAGCCATTTCGTTACCAGGGCCTTGCCTACATAGTTTCGAACTACGTATGGTCTGATCTCAATGCGAAATTGAGTACGTAGGCAGCCCGCCCAGGGTACGACCACCTCAAAAGAAAGTTCCCCCTTCTTCCTCGCTATCACCAAGGAGCCATCTTGTAGCCTCCCCGGAGCCATCCCGAACTATCCCAAAGCCATCTCGGGGAATCTGAAGTCATAACTGACCATACCAAAGCCATTCATCCACAACCAAAATACGGCAACCACATCAAAGTACACAAATCACATCGACCCACCACTCGATTCAAAATCCATACCAAAACCATCATCCACAACCAAAACAAATTGTCAACCACATCAAAGTACACAAATCACATCGACCTGCCACTCGACCCAAAATCTCAATCCAAATCAAAACCCACCAACCATCCCAGAGCCGTTGCTCACAATGGGGTCATGAATCATGTCGGAGCCATCCGACCGTGCTGGAACCACGCTGAAGCCATTCATCACCACAAAGAAATTACCTACCACATCTGAATACGTCAATCATATCAAAACCCACTAGCCATCCTGAAAATTTCTAACCGAATCAAAACCCACCAACCATCCCAGAGTCGTTGCTCACAAGGGAGTCATATATCAAACCGGAGCCATCTGACCGCACCGGAGCCACCCAACCGCAATGGGGCCATCCGATCATACCGGAGCCCTCGGATCATATCGAAGCCAAACCCATCAACCATCCCAGAGTCGTTGCTCACAAGGGAGTCACATATCAAACCGGAGCCATCTGACAGCACTGGAGTCACCCGATCGCAATGGAGCCATTCGATCACACCAAAGCCATTTGATCATATCAAAACCACCGAGTTCCCAAAGTCACTCATTTATAAAACCATCCTTTCGAAAACCGACCACAAAATCACAAAAAACCGAAACAAAGACCCAGGAGCCATACCGGGGCATCTCGAACTCTGGAGCCAAGAGTCGTACCAAATCCCGAAACCATAGAGCACATCGGGCCAAGACCACCAAAAATAAAACCAAACAAAGTCCCACACTGACAAAGTCAAAGGCGACATCGACCGAAAGCATTGGACTATCACATCCCTCACAGATCAACCAAAAAGCATCCAATCCCGGATCAACCCACAACCAAAGTCATCCTCAAATCGACCGCTCAAAACAACGAGTTTCGTACAACTCAATCAAAGTATTATAGGCCCGTCATAAGTCCTATAGCTAGATGTCAAGAGGTCTAGTTGAGGCCCGTCATAAGTCCTCGTACTTTCAATTGCATTCTAGGCCTGTCATAAGTCCTAGAGCTAGACACCGAGTTCTAGTTGAGGCCCGTCATTAGTCCATGCATAACCAATATACCGATTGTATTCTAGGCCCCGTCATTAGTCCTAGAGCTAGACACCGAGATCTATTAGGCCCGTCATTAGTCCTCATACATTTCGAGATGCATTCTAGGCCCGTCATAAGTCCTAGAGCTAGACACCGAGATCTAGTTGAGGCCCGTCATTAGTCCTCATGCATAACCATATCCATTGTATTCTAGGCCCATCATTAGTTCTAGAGTTAGACACCGAGATCTAGTTGAGGCCCGTCATTAGTCCTCATACATTTCGAAGATGCATTCTAGGCCCGTCATAGTCCTAGAGCTAGACACCGAGATCTAGTTGAGGCCCGTCATTAGTCCTCATGCATAACCCATATACCGATTGTATTCTAGGCCCGTCATAAGTCCTAGAGGTAGACACCGAGATCTAGTGAGGCCCGTCATTAGTCCTCATACATTTCGAAGATGCTTCTAGGCCCTCATAAGTCCTAGAGCTGGACATCGAGTTCTAGTTGAGGCCCGTCATTAGTCCTCATGCATAGTTGATTGATCGTATTCTAGGCCCGTCATAGTCCTAGAGCTAGACACCGAGTTCTAGTTGAGGCCCGTCATTAGTCCTCATACCATCAATCACCGCAATCTGGGCCCGTATAAGTCCCCGTGCACCCCGCCCCATAAGAGCAAATCATAAACCGCAGTGAGAATTTTTGGCATCCCGTCAACCTTGATCCAATTCTGCAAGGGCTTGCAGTTTGAATCAAGGGGAGCCATCTGTAGACACCAAAAATTCTCACCCCATAAAGCAAGTTCTGAATCATTAATGCAATAAGAGGGGTCGTCGCCTTTCTTTTTTTTAAAACATATTAACGTGCGTGCTAAGACGAAACCATCATTTTTAATCTTTTTTCAAAACATTTCAAAAAAAAAACACAATTCTTCGAAAATGATTTCCATCGACAGTCCAGTTTCAAGGTCGTCCCCTTTTGTTTATTCACTTATTTTACTATCTTATTTTGTTTTGTTTTGTTCTATTTATTTTATTTACATTCCTTTATTGTATGACTCTAAAAAGAAAACATTTCATTTTATTAGATTGATTTTTTTTTTTTCGTTTAACTGTATATCACTGTTTAGAACAATAACATTGTTGAAGAATCTATTTAGTTTAAAGTAGAGCCCAATATTCTTTCCCACATTTGAACAGACCCAATTTGCTCTCAACCCAATTCTTCCACAACCCACTCGATCAAGCCCATGTCTTCATTAACCAATTTTGTCTTTCTATCCAGAACACCATCCCAACCCTAGGTCACACCAGTGTTGCCTTTATAAACTGAAAAAGAAACCGGGAGGACTACAGTGCTCTTCCTCAAAAATCAACAGCCGACACCAATCCCAAAACAATTCTCCTCGGTTCATACATACTCCTTCGTTCTTCTCTACTGTCTACCGATCAATCTCTTCACCCTCTTCTTCACAATTCCCTTGCACCCATACTGGCAACAAGAAACAGTACGCTCCGAACTTCCTCCATCCCATCTCCTTCATTCCCGGTACCCAGAACAAGGAATACATGTTCGGTATTCTTCGTTCTCTTCACGTAGCTGACATTGACTACCAAGGAGCGCACAAACGAATACGCCTTCCTCAGCCTCTTCAACAAACCAACACTGCTCTATTCCTCTGTTGGAAGCTAGTTTTCGAAGCAGTAGTCGTCTCGTCCTCTCTTCATTCTTTTCGTTTCGTTAAAACTCCCGAGTCGGGGCTTTGAATTTCTATTTCGCATGCCCCTAGTCTCCGTGGAGAACAAGAAAACGGTTTCTGATTTCCACACATCACCGTGTATTTTCCTCGTATAATCCCAGAGTGAACTGTAAGAGGTTTGGCTTTATGTTTCGGTTTCGTTAGAAGTTTGATGTTTAGAGTGACATTTTTTTTCGTTTTGTTGCCATGCTTTATATTTGCTTCGGTTGTATTATCTTCATTTCTATTTTTTTGTATCTCACGAGCAAATGACCAGAGTTTTAATTCTAGATGCTATTTGACCGTTCTCATTTTTTTTAGTACCCCTCCCTTTACTCTTCTTACTGCTTCTGCTTGTATGCGATTTTCTGGGTGAATGCCCTGCCTGGTATGGACGTTGAAGTTCATGAACAGGAGAAGGAAGCGTACATAATGTTTGGTTTTATACATTTGAATCCATCTGTTCATACACTGCTGTAATAATAACTTGTGAAGGGAAGTAGACCGGTCCATTTCCAGTCTTGCGATTACTGGGTCCGGTTAAGTGCTCGAGTTCCTGAAGTACCACCAAGCTGAAACAGGTTTTATTTCTTCTTTGTTGTGAATCTTCCAACAGAACCCCAGAACTCTCACCAGTTTAGATCTCATCTATCTGTTTGTGTCGTGTGTTGTACAGGGGATACTCGTTTTCTTTTTTTTTTTTATGTTTTGCAGGGCGTCGACATCATCACTGAATCGTCATGAGCATACCGATATCTCACAATCTAGGCTCATTTTATTCATCCCTTCAACCCTTCATTTATGGTTTCATTTCTTTGTGTTGATGTTATTCTGCCTGGTCGATGTCTAATCCAGAGCACCTGTTGTTTACGAATTGAACTTTGCAGGAGATTCCATCGATTTCCTGGTACATGACTCCTCTAACCCAAATGATCCTTTGTTTGCTGTTTGAATGGGTGTTATCTACCAACGACGATATTGTCTGTTTATCAATGTTACTTTGTGAACGTAATCCTATTTGGTCGATTTGAACTCGTGCAGATATCCTTTTGTTTTACTCTGCGCTATGTTGTCTGAGTTAGCTAATGCCTTGATATAAGACGTTTGATCTCGTAATCCTCACGCATGTCTGTTAATAGCTGCTTCTGGTTAGGACCTTACTGAAAGGGGAGATTTAAGCTGCGTTCAAGGAAAATATGTATGTAGGAAAGAGGGGTAATGAATCTGGTAGCTAAAAAAGGGAGTTACCGTTTGCCTGGTGTCCTTTTTGTGTTTTCAGTTAAAAGACTTTGTTGATCAGTTTTATGTCGGGTAACTGATGAATCGAGGAATAGTCGGTTGCCGAAGCAGAATGGAAATAAAAGAATGAAAAGAAGAAGTTCTTGGCGTGTTCTGTAAAAAATGGTTTAATTTGTGTATAACTCTTATCTTTGTATTTGGCTGGCGATTGGTAATATCGTTAATAAGATGATTTAATCTAATCCTGGTGTGCTTTATGAACTCTTTAATTAGGAAGAAATTGACTCGTTTGTTTAAGTATAACTTATCTGCCTTCTCTGATTCAATCTGTAGTTCATTTATGTTGTTTGCTCTCGATGTATCTCTGTGTTGTACGTATCCGCATTATACATTCAATTTTACTGTATACCCAATTCATCTTTGTATTCCGATCTTTATTCATTTAAGCCCTAGTTATCACCCTTAGGACCTTTCACATTGACAGAAAGTTTCGGATGTATTATCGCTCCACACCTAACGGGTCTCTCATTCGTTTCGTGGGACAATAATCTCCTATAACTTCATAAAACACTCGAACACCCCTTTATATGTGTATAAGAACAAAAGCTTTAAAAAAACCCTTAAGGCTATTTTAGGAGGGCATAGGATGTGAAACCACCCCATGCCTAGCGGGTCTCTCATTCGCTTTATGTGGGTGGAATCCTCCTTTGCCTTCAACACACCCATAATCAAGAGTTAATAAATCAATGATTTGATCCATCCCACTTGTTAATATCTCACCAATCAAGCTCAAAATCAATAAGCCCCATCTTTGGCCCATTTCTCAAAAGCCCAATGCTTAGATCAGACCCAAAAACCATGTCAAGCCCAACATTCAAATCCAAACCCAAGGCCTAACTCAACCCAAGGGCCAATTCAGCCCAAAAACAATAAGGGCCCACTTCAGCCAATCCAAACAAGGCCCAATTTCGGCCCAACTTCAAGCAAGGCCCTTTTTTCGGCCCAACTCTAGATAAGGTCCAAATTTCAACCCAATTTCCAACAAAGCCCAGAGCGGGTCCGATTTAATTCCAAGGCCCAATTCACAACCCACTTCAGCCCACAGTTCATAAATCCCATTTCAAGGCCCAAGCCCATTTTGAGGCCAAAGCCCAAACAAGGCCCAAAGCCCAATATGGCCCAATACCCAAATTCGGCCCAAGCCCACACAAGTCAAACCAAGTCCACCAAAGTCAAACCTTGACCAAAAGCGTTGACCTTGACCAAAAAGTGTTGACCTTGACCAAAAAGCGTTGACATTGACCAAGAAACGTTGACCTTGACCAAACTTTGACCATCCAAACTTTGACCAATTGAACTTTGACCAATCCAAATGTTGACCTTGACCAAACTTTGACCTTGACCCAATTTTGACCCAATCCGAACTTCAATCTAATTCAAGCCTGAACCTCAATCCAATTCAAACTCGATCTCAATTCAAACTCGAACCTCAATCCAATTCAAACCCAAATACATTTCATCCAATCCACACTCAACTTGTAAATTCCTTTCAAAATCCAAAAACCGAAAAGAGTCTCAAAATCATCATTTTATCCAAGTTTCACCAAGTTTTCAAAAGAAACTATTTTGTGGAATTTAAAAGGAAAAACTCTTCTCACATCACAGAAGACTCTTCTCTAATGCAGAAAGTTCTTCTCACATATACAGAAAGTTTTCTCCTAAAACATTTCTCAAAATCTGTGTTTCTTCATCAAGAATTCCGAACAACTTCAAAAGTTTTCCGACAGAGTTTTCAAACTCAAAACTAAACCGTTTTCGGGGAACGGAAAATGTCTAACACTTTCAAAACGTTTTCTCCCTAGTTAGACATCACTTGTCTCCCTTCCAAAATAAAAATCCGAGGCAGGGCACTGGGGTCGTAACCTCCCTTGTCGCAGTCTGGATCTCTTTAGGCGGGGCATTAGGGTGACAAACCTCCCCTAATTGCAGCCTAGATTTTTACGAGGCGAGGTGCTAGGGATGTGATTGCCTTCCTAGTTGCAGCCGGGATTTCAGAATCGTCTAACTCCCTTCCACTCGATTTTAATGTTTTCAGTTTCGACGTTTTAAAACCCGGGAGTTAGAGACGTTATTAGGGTTTGACTGAGAACATCTCATTCATGGTGTTTCTCTCTAAATCCTATTTTTCGACATAAATTCATTGCCCCATCTTTCGAGCCCCGGCACTTACCATTCATTAAGTGTCACGCTCGAGGGGGTACATAGGGTGATCCCTCGGATCATCCGCCCTTTCACAACAAAATAATTTTCCTCAACCATCTTCAAACCTTGAACCTAAAAAACCCGGGATCTCTCTCAAATCCCAAATTGTCTCACATACTCAAATCATTATCCAAACTCCAAATCACTCCAAACTCAAATCATCTCTTAAATTCCGAGTCCTCTCTAACTTCTAATGTCTCACGAGCCCAAGCGCCTCACAGACTCAAAACACTTCAGTCCCTCCACCATTTTAAGATTCAAACATGTCACAGACCCGAGCGTCTCGTAGACTCGAACATCTCACGAATTCGAATGTCTCACAGACCCGAGCGTCTCACAGACTCCATCATTCTGAGATTTCAATGTCTCACAGACTTGGGCGTCTCACAAACTCTAACCTCTCAAAACCCGAAACTTCTTGACTTCGAACCCTTCTAAATCTCAAACACTTCAAATATCTTCAAGCTCCACAAACATCAAAACTTCCAAAACCCAAATACCTGAACTACGTAAGGTCTGATCTTAACAGGGAGTTGAGTACGTAGGCAGCCCACCTAGGGTGCGACCCCTTTCCGAACAAAAACTATTTCCCCCTTCTAAGGTGGCTCTCATGTCTCTCAAAACACTCAAACCTTCTTCGGCTTCCACAAACTTCAAACCATCAGACTCCAAGTCTAGTTTATCCACTCAACCCCCGGTTTTCCCAAACCATCATTCTATACTCATTCAAATTCGTCAATTTTTCTTCTTGGCGCTAGCTTGGCAGAAAAGCTCGCCTCACCCACTCGTTTTCTCTCCTCCTGTCCTAATCCTATCCATTGGCTTTAATTGAATCTCTTTAATAAGGTTTTGAAAGAAGGTAATCCCGACAATTGGAGACCGAGGTTTCCTCGGGCACCAATCCGAAGTCGTGGTCGTTGCCACTTCTAAGGGGTGTCACCCAGTGCGAACCCACAATAGAATCTCTGAAATGGCCAGATAAGTCCTATCCATAGGCAACAATCACAGAGTCAATTAACGGTTCTTAGAACCCTTCTTTTCCCTTCCTAGTTCCTTAGGTCAAACTAGGTGGCGACTCTAGTCAATTTCCGCCCTTAGGGCATAAGTCCGCGTGGAGCCCATTGAGAGCGGGTGTAGTGCTCACTAGCATTCCCCTTATGCTTTCTGGGAAAGACGGACGATTTAGTAGGTATTTGAGGGATGCCAGAATAACGGTTTTCACCCACTCCACAATGGCAGTTTCTAGGATCTCGGCTTTTAGTCAGACCATATTAAATAGACCCCCTCTACCGAAAAATCACCCTCCACAGAATGGCGACTCTGCTGGGGAAAACTTGAGTAAGTTTTTCTCAAACTCAAGGAAGACTGAACTCTATTCAAAATTGTCGGGACTTCCCCACTTCTTTCAAAACCTTCTTGAGATTCTTTTTAAAGCCTCTAGGATTATTCTACTCCACACTTAGAATGTGTGCCTGATGAGGACAGCTAGGACATATTAGATCCTCAACAAACATTACAACAATTGGGTTAATAATTAGCTCATGATTAGAAAGAGACACTTAGGATGAATGAAGCTAACTTCCCTTTAGGTTGATAAACAATCAATTTGGAATCACTAATCTCAAGATAAAACTCTTAGTGAATAGGTTGTGCTAACTTCATCTGCTTTATTTATTGCTTTCATATTTATATTGCGATTGTGGGGTGCATTGGGTGGGTAGCTTAGGACATGCATTCCTCTGTGTCACCCGTTTTATCCACGATGTCACGGGATCCCCAACCGGTCCACGGTTGATTCCCCATGAGCTAGGTCACTCTCTCAGTGAACAAACCAACGAAGCGGTATGGTCTCCGACTAACGCTTTGAAGCTCATGATCCAAAAAATATCCTCCATTACCCGAGTCAAAACCAGCATATAGCGAGCCATGAGCCTTCAGTGTCCAGCTGCCTTATCCGGTGTCTAAGACGGGTTTATGGAAGTCACCCCCTTGTATGCCGCCTGTCTGACCGCCCTTTTGCCTTACCCTGAAGATTGCATGGGCTCAGTTCTCCATTGTTCCTATGCACCACATGTGTCTCTAAAGCCCAATGTCACGCTATACGTCCATAGAGGATCCCGTATTTACCGGATACCCATACATGGCACAACGTAGTCAGTGAATAATTTGGACTTTAGACACACCTGACCGTGCAGGTGACGAGAGACCCGTTCCCATGCAGTACTTCTCCGAGTTTCCCGAAAAGTGGGGTGTTGTCGGATCATCACTGGCCGTGGCATATGTTTCCTTATCATCTCGGGTGTCCTGACCTTTCGAACTTAAGCACTCCGGACTTTCTTGATAACGTGCCCCACAAAGGCATAGCAGAGAAAAAAACCCGAGAGATGAACGGTGAAGGGACGATGGTTCCCCCGGTGAAACGGAATCATAATTGACCTGGAAAGTGATTATCCCAACATTAACACTTACAACTCCACATCAAATATAGCCACGATTTACTTTATGCTATACATGTGTGCAAACCACTTTTTCAAACCAGTCTGTTTTAGAACGTTCGGAATTCTCTTTCACATATCTTTTAAAGAGGTTTTACAAGCTCGTTCAATTTAAAGTCTCACCTCAGTTTTGCTCCCAAACATTTGGGGTTTTAAAACCCGTCACTTCATCTTTAAAATGTTATTTCCAAAACAATATTCGAAAATAGATTTTGAAAACCTACTTTCTACAAACGAATTTCAAACAACATTTTTCACCAACATTATTTCAAGATAGTTTTCGAAAACGGTTTTCAAAGTTGATTTTCACAAACGTATTTCAAAATAAATGATTTAGTCCCCATGTCGTGACCCGCTATTTTTGAAGTTCTACCCACCTTCGAGAGCAGCGGTCATTACTGTGGAGCGTACTAGTCATTTCGTGTTTTCACAAAAGCGGTGGATTTTCACATAAGATTTTGTGCTTGATCATTCACCTTTTCCTTTCTCAAGAATATCCCTCATCTCCCTCGTCGGAGCAGGTCGAGCTAAAAATCAGAGGCGCACCAACCCGTGGAGCTAGCCGAGCGACATGAAGACTAGCGACACCGGTTCGAGTTCAAACTGTTGAAAATCAGAATAACACCAACCCGTTTTGTTTGATCACAATTTTGCTTCGCTACAAAGGCCTGAAAATGAGCCAGCAGTCGGTCAAGAGCCCGAAGACAAGCGAACAACCGATCAAGAGCCCGAAGATGAGCGAGTATCCGGTCAAAATCCAAAGACGAGCGAGCAGCCGGCCAGGAGGCCGAACGTGAGTAGTCATTCAGAAGCCCGAAGACGGACCAGAGGAGTTCAGAAGAAGTTTAGCTCAAAATTCCCCATTTTAATGACTTTTTAGGATTGATGATGTATAGGATTTTCCCCGATGATTCTTTTCTCTCGTCCATTTCTGAATAGATTAGGTGTATAGGTTTATACAACCCCTTTGAATTTATTTAGATCAATGTGTATAGAGTTCCCCTACTCCCAATTTTATTTGCGAATGATAGAGTGTCAAAGTTTATATTGAGAAAATCCACCACTTTGAAAACACGCGTTTTCAAAATTGTTTTCTAAAAATTGGTTTCTTTTGGCATGCACGTATAGTAAGAAGAACGAATAAGGGACGACCCCTCACATCTATATGTCATTCATCAACTTTGTTTTATGGGGTGAAAATTCAAGGTATCTACAGGAGGCATCCCCTAAGTAAACAACGCCAACAAATGCAACCGAGCGTAAAACAAAAAACATGCATTGCATTCACGACAAAAGGGTCACATGCATTTACAGTCAGTTCAAAATCATCAGCCATACATGAATCTCATCCACACTCACGAGCATCACACACTCACATGTTTTATCGTCACTTGTCACACACCAGCTTTCATCCCAATATCTCGAACGCCAGAACCCGATCTCAGAGGGATAG
This sequence comes from Limonium bicolor, assembly GCA_023374045.1. Taxonomy (NCBI): domain Eukaryota; kingdom Viridiplantae; phylum Streptophyta; class Magnoliopsida; order Caryophyllales; family Plumbaginaceae; genus Limonium; species Limonium bicolor. The sequence goes on from CM041779.1 coordinate 272,952,955, forward strand.
AAAAGAAAACCGAGCTCAACCTTTCCCAATCTCAAAGTGTATCATTTCCTGGGGCTACCATACGGGAGTTGTCACTCCCCAAAATCCAAAAAAAAATCATACATCCAAAAAATCCCAAAAAATGTAGTCTCCGTCATATCGTTGGGCCACCATGCGGGAGTTGTCACTCCCTAAGAATTCAAAAATCCAGGAGCCAATCACCAACCCGACCTCATTTGAGAATTACTACCCCGATAGCGACCCCAACAACTAGACCACCTTCAAGGCCAACAACGATGGGATGAGCTTCATGAACCATGAGCTGAATTCGACTCAAGCGAGACTTGGCGTAGCCTTACCACTCATGCACTGCATCCAAAAAAAAAAACACCAAAAAAAAAACATTCAGTCAACCATCCCCATTCATCATTTTCAGCATTTCATGCATCTTATACGTAGTAATTCCGTATTACCACAACATATAGCATGGTAGATAGTTGCATTTGCATATTTCCATATCGGAACGACATCTTTGGGAAAAATCTTGAGAGATTGGCTGAATCGAATGTTTGAATCACTGAACCCTCGATTCTCCAATTTACACAAGGGCCAAATCGAAATCAGCACCACAAACCAAGTGAGTAGTGTGCGAAGAGCGGTATTTTCCCTTGAATTCTGAATGAGGATATTGGACAATCCACCGAGCGATGAGGGCAGATAGAGCGAGTCCATAGAGGTAAAACCATGAGCGACTTGTGTATCCCTTCAGCACATGGAGAGACACAATTCAGAGTGAGATCAATGTCGATAAACGAGATACGAACTGTGATTCATACAAAAATCCGAGAAGTAGTAAGAAAACAATCTTTGACTAATGAGAATGACGAGGCACTTAGGAATAAAAACCTCCACAAAACCAAAAAAGCTTTGACTGCCCTGTACATAATCCCTTAGTGAGCCCCGCTGAGCCTTTCATTAAAAACTCTTTCTGCAAAAAAAAGAAAACTCCACAACACGCCAACTCACACATACACTTACTTTCCCCTGCAATAGAGGATCTCGAAGGAGCCGGAGCCATGGCCTCTCCCCACCATCTTTCACAAAAACAACAAATGAAATGTTCAAAGGAATCGGTGAGTCAATGCGACTCCAAAGCCAAACACCAAAAAAGAACACCGAGAATGTTCAAGAAGATCGACGAGTCAATGCAACTCCAAAGCTGAAAGCCAAGATACAAAGCAAAAGAACGCTCGGGAAAGTTGATGAGCCAAATGCAATTTCAAAAGCAAACTGAGAAGAAAGTTCAAATCGCACATCAGAAGAGACAAGAAGGGTAAAACTGAATCCAAAGGACCAATGATGTCCCGTAGAAATCAATAAAAAGGTTATCAAAACCCGTCTAATCATTCCACCCATGGCAAAGGCGAAACATACCCTCTATTGCGCAAAAGCTCTACAACTCCCCAAACAAATCCTCCGGTCCCATGTGACATACATTGCACCCCTCAGCCCCGTTATAACCCAATAAAAGACCTCTGACTCGTTAGTTGATGAGCGTTAACTGAAAGTATCGGATCTGAAACATGAATCATAAGCTTCGTGCTTGTTATCAACATGTCCCACCTCACAATACAGGGACTATGAGTGAATGAGTGCGACCTTACTTCACAAGGTCTTTAGAGTGCGAGTGACTCTTCGACTAAACCACCAAATCATAATCAGCCTACCCCATTGCAGGAGAGGAATTTGTGAGGAACAGAAAGCCCATAACCTCAAAAAGGAAATTCTCAGGAAAATACTGCTCTAAGCATCGAGAGTATCATCACACCGCTTTGCACACACAGCTAAACTCACGAGAGATTGACCCGTATCCCTCCATGAGAGGAAAATGATTCACGCCTTCCAATTCAACAATCATTCAAGATCGAATCGAAGATGTCTTATATTCGTAAACCTCATACTAATAGAGATAGGACCGTACCTCCTCTACAAAAACTGCATATGCATTTTGCATCGTATCTAGCATTTAATATTTGCATGCATCATAAGCACTCCATCGTCAACATCTGATTGGTAAGAACTCTGCCTAGTCTCGCTGAGAGTCGACTTCAGTTGCTGCAGTTGAAGTAAAACTTCCTATCAAAGGAAATCAAGTTGAAGCCATTCCGGGCTATGTTTGAGCTACGTCGAATCATTATGAAGCCACCCGGGGCCATCCTCGAACTACATCGAAGCATTCAGAGCCATCCCAGGCTACCTTTGAGCTACATCGAACCAAAATAAGGCCATCCTAAGCCGTACGAAGACAATCTCGGAGCCATCCACTGTCATACTTGAGTCTCATCGACACCCCTCCCAAAGCCAAATTGGAACCATACGGAGCCGTCCTCAGACATTGTGACCATCTTTAGAGCTACACAGGAGCCATCTCAACAGTTCGAGAACAATATAGGAGCCACCTAACATCCCTGTTGGAGCCATTTCGTTACCAGGGCCTTGCCTACATAGTTTCGAACTACGTATGGTCTGATCTCAATGCGAAATTGAGTACGTAGGCAGCCCGCCCAGGGTACGACCACCTCAAAAGAAAGTTCCCCCTTCTTCCTCGCTATCACCAAGGAGCCATCTTGTAGCCTCCCCGGAGCCATCCCGAACTATCCCAAAGCCATCTCGGGGAATCTGAAGTCATAACTGACCATACCAAAGCCATTCATCCACAACCAAAATACGGCAACCACATCAAAGTACACAAATCACATCGACCCACCACTCGATTCAAAATCCATACCAAAACCATCATCCACAACCAAAACAAATTGTCAACCACATCAAAGTACACAAATCACATCGACCTGCCACTCGACCCAAAATCTCAATCCAAATCAAAACCCACCAACCATCCCAGAGCCGTTGCTCACAATGGGGTCATGAATCATGTCGGAGCCATCCGACCGTGCTGGAACCACGCTGAAGCCATTCATCACCACAAAGAAATTACCTACCACATCTGAATACGTCAATCATATCAAAACCCACTAGCCATCCTGAAAATTTCTAACCGAATCAAAACCCACCAACCATCCCAGAGTCGTTGCTCACAAGGGAGTCATATATCAAACCGGAGCCATCTGACCGCACCGGAGCCACCCAACCGCAATGGGGCCATCCGATCATACCGGAGCCCTCGGATCATATCGAAGCCAAACCCATCAACCATCCCAGAGTCGTTGCTCACAAGGGAGTCACATATCAAACCGGAGCCATCTGACAGCACTGGAGTCACCCGATCGCAATGGAGCCATTCGATCACACCAAAGCCATTTGATCATATCAAAACCACCGAGTTCCCAAAGTCACTCATTTATAAAACCATCCTTTCGAAAACCGACCACAAAATCACAAAAAACCGAAACAAAGACCCAGGAGCCATACCGGGGCATCTCGAACTCTGGAGCCAAGAGTCGTACCAAATCCCGAAACCATAGAGCACATCGGGCCAAGACCACCAAAAATAAAACCAAAACAAAGTCCCACACTGACAAAGTCAAAGGCGACATCGACCGAAAGCATTGGACTATCACATCCCTCACAGATCAACCAAAAAGCATCCAATCCCGGATCAACCCACAACCAAAGTCATCCTCAAATCGACCGCTCAAAACAACGAGTTTCGTACAACTCAATCAAAGTATTATAGGCCCGTCATAAGTCCTATAGCTAGATGTCAAGAGGTCTAGTTGAGGCCCGTCATAAGTCCTCGTACTTTCAATTGCATTCTAGGCCTGTCATAAGTCCTAGAGCTAGACACCGAGTTCTAGTTGAGGCCCGTCATTAGTCCTCATGCATAACCAATATACCGATTGTATTCTAGGCCCGTCATTAGTCCTAGAGCTAGACACCGAGATCTAGTTGAGGCCCGTCATTAGTCCTCATACATTTCGAAGATGCATTCTAGGCCCGTCATAAGTCCTAGAGCTAGACACCGAGATCTAGTTGAGGCCCGTCATTAGTCCTCATGCATAACCCATATACCGATTGTATTCTAGGCCCATCATTAGTTCTAGAGTTAGACACCGAGATCTAGTTGAGGCCCGTCATTAGTCCTCATACATTTCGAAGATGCATTCTAGGCCCGTCATAAGTCCTAGAGCTAGACACCGAGATCTAGTTGAGGCCCGTCATTAGTCCTCATGCATAACCCATATACCGATTGTATTCTAGGCCCGTCATAAGTCCTAGAGGTAGACACCGAGATCTAGTTGAGGCCCGTCATTAGTCCTCATACATTTCGAAGATGCATTCTAGGCCCGTCATAAGTCCTAGAGCTGGACATCGAGTTCTAGTTGAGGCCCGTCATTAGTCCTCATGCATAGGTTGATTGATCGTATTCTAGGCCCGTCATAAGTCCTAGAGCTAGACACCGAGTTCTAGTTGAGGCCCGTCATTAGTCCTCATACCATCAATCACCGCAATCTGGGGCCCGTCATAAGTCCCCGTGCACCCGCACCCATAAGAGCAAATCATAAACCGCAGTGAGAATTTTTGGCATCCCGTCAACCTTGATCCAATTCTGCAAGGGCTTGCAGAGTTGAATCAAGGGGAGCCATCTGTAGACACCAAAAATTCTCACCCCATAAAGCAAGTTCTGAAATCATTAATGCAATAAGAGGGGTCGTCGCCTTTCTTTTTTTTAAAACATATTAACGTGCATGCTAAGACGAAACCATCATTTTATAATCTTTTTTCAAAACATTTCAAAAAAAAAACACAATTCTTCGAAAATGAATTTCCATCGACAGTCCAGTTTCAAGGTCGTCCCCTTTTGTTTATTCACTTATTTTACTATCTTATTTTGTTTTGTTTATGTTCTATTTATTTTATTTACATTCCTTTATTGTATGACTCTAAAAAAGAAAACATTTCATTTTATTAGATTGATTTTTTTTTTCGTTTAACTGTATATCACTGTTTAGAACAATAACATTGTTGAAGAATCTATTTAGTTTAAAGTAGAGCCCAATATTCTTTCCCACATTTGAACAGACCCAATTTGCTCTCAACCCAATTCTTCCACAACCCACTCGATCAAGCCCATGTCTTCATTAACCAATTTTGTCTTTCTATCCAGAACACCATCCCAACCCTAGGTCACACCAGTGTTGCCTTTATAAACTGAAAAAGAAACCGGGAGGACTACAGTGCTCTTCCTCAAAAATCAACAGCCGACACCAATCCCAAAAACAATTCTCCTCGGTTCATACATACTCCTTCGTTCTTCTCTACTGTCTATCGATCAATCTCTTCACCTCTTCTTCACAATTCCCTTGCACCCATACTGGCAACAAGAAACAGTACGCTCCGAACTTCCTCCATCCCATCTCCTTCATTCCCGGTACCCAGAACAAGGAAGATACATGTTCGGTATTCTTCGTTCTCTTCACGTAGCTGACATTGACTACCAAGGAGCGCACAAACGAATACGCCTTCCTCAGCCTCTTCAACAAACCAACACTGCTCTATTCCTCTGTTGGAAGCTAGTTTTCGAAGCAGTAGTCGTCTCGTCCTCTCTTCATTCTTTTCGTTTCGTTAAAACTCCCGAGTCGGGGCTTTGAATTTCTATTTCGCATGCCCCTAGTCTCCGTGGAGAACAAGAAAACGGTTTCTGATTTCCACACATCACCGTGTATTTTCCTCGTATAATCCCAGAGTGAACTGTAAGAGGTTTGGCTTTATGTTTCGGTTTCGTTAGAAGTTTGATGTTTAGAGTGACATTTTTTTTCGTTTTGTTGCCATGCTTTATATTTGCTTCGGTTGTATTATCTTCATTTCTATTTTTTTGTATCTCACGAGCAAATGACCAGAGTTTTAATTCTAGATGCTATTTGACCGTTCTCATTTTTTTTAGTACCTCCTCCCTTTACTCTTCTTACTGCTTCTGCTTGTATGCGATTTTCTGGGTGAATGCCCTGCCTGGTATGGACGTTGAAGTTCATGAACAGGAGAAGGAAGCGTACATAATGTTTGGTTTTATACATTTGAATCCATCTGTTCATACACTGCTGTAATAATAACTTGTGAAGGGAAGTAGACCGGTCCATTTCCAGTCTTGCGATTACTGGGTCCGGTTAAGTGCTCGAGTTCCTGGAAGTACCACCAAGCTGAAACAGGTTTTATTTCTTCTTTGTTGTGAATCTTCCAACAGAACCCCAGAACTCTCACCAGTTTAGATCTCATCTATCTGTTTGTGTCGTGTGTTGTACAGGGGATACTCGTTTTTTTTTTTTTATGTTTTGCAGGGCGTCGACATCATCACTGAATCGTCATGAGCATACCGATATCTCACAATCTAGGCTCATTTTATTCATCCCTTCAACCCTTCATTTATGGTTTCATTTCTTTGTGTTGATGTTATTCTGCCTGGTCGATGTCTAATCCAGAGCACCTGTTGTTTACGAATTGAACTTTGCAGGAGATTCCATCGATTTCCTGGTACATGACTCCTCTAACCCAAATGATCCTTTGTTTGCTGTTTGAATGGGTGTTATCTACCAACGACGATATTGTCTGTTTATCAATGTTACTTTGTGAACGTAATCCTATTTGGTCGATTTGAACTCGTGCAGATATCCTTTTGTTTTTACTCTGCGCTATGTTGTCTGAGTTAGCTAATGCCTTGATATAAGACGTTTGATCTCGTAATCCTCACGCATGTCTGTTAATAGCTGCTTCTGGTTAGGACCTTACTGAAAGGGGAGATTTAAGCTGCGTTCAAGGAAAATATGTATGTAGGAAAGAGGGGTAATGAATCTGGTAGCTAAAAAAGGGAGTTACCGTTTGCCTGGTGTCCTTTTTGTGTTTTCAGTTAAAAGACTTTGTTGATCAGTTTTATGTCGGGTAACTGATGAATCGAGGAATAGTCGGTTGCCGAAGCAGAATGGAAATAAAAGAATGAAAAGAAGAATTCTTGGCGTGTTCTGTAAAAAATGGTTTAATTTGTGTATAACTCTTATCTTTGTATTTGGCTGGCGATTGGTAATATCGTTAATAAGATGATTTAATCTAATCCTGGTGTGCTTTATGAACTCTTTAATTAGGAAGAAATTGACTCGTTTGTTTAAGTATAACTTATCTGCCTTCTCTGATTCAATCTGTAGTTCATTTATGTTGTTTGCTCTCGATGTATCTCTGTGTTGTACGTATCCGCATTATACATTCAATTTTACTGTATACCCAATTCATCTTTGTATTCCGATCTTTATTCATTTAAGCCCTAGTTATCACCCTTAGGACCTTTCACATTGACAGAAAAGTTTCGGATGTATTATCGCTCCACACCTAACGGGTCTCTCATTCGTTTCGTGGGACAATAATCTCCTATAACTTCATAAAACACTCGAACCACCTTTATATGTGTATAAGAACAAAAGCTTTAAAAACAAGCCCTTAAGGCTATTTTAGGAGGGCATAGGATGTGAAACCACCCCATGCCTAGCGGGTCTCTCATTCGCTTTATGTGGGTGGAATCCTCCTTTGCCTTCAACACACCCATAATCAAGAGTTAATAAATCAATGATTTGATCCATCCCACTTGTTAATATCTCACCAATCAAGCTCAAAATCAATAAGCCCCATCTTTGGCCCATTTCTCAAAAGCCCAATGCTTAGATCAGACCCAAAAAACCATGTCAAGCCCAACATTCAAATCCAAACCCAAGGCCTAACTCAACCCAAGGGGCCAATTCAGCCCAAAAACAATAAGGGCCCACTTCAGCCAATCCAAACAAGGCCCAATTTCGGCCCAACTTCAAGCAAGGCCCTTTTTTCGGCCCAACTCTAGATAAGGTCCAAATTTCAACCCAATTTCCAACAAAGCCCAGAGCGGGTCCGATTTAATTCCAAGGCCCAATTCACAACCCACTTCAGCCCACAGTTCATAAATCCATTTCAAGGCCCAAGCCCATTTTGAGGCCAAAGCCCAAACAAGGCCCAAAGCCCAATATGGCCCAATACCCAAATTCGGCCCAAGCCCACACAAGTCAAACCAAGTCCACCAAAGTCAAACCTTGACCAAAAGCGTTGACCTTGCCAAAAAGTGTTGACCTTGACCAAAAAGCGTTGACATTGACCAAGAAACGTTGACCTTGACCAAACTTTGACCATCCAAACTTTGACCAATCTGAACTTTGACCAATCCAAATGTTGACCTTGACCAAACTTTGACCTTGACCCAATTTTGACCCAATCCGAACTTCAATCTAATTCAAGCCTGAACCTCAATCCAATTCAAACTCGATCTCAATTCAAACTCGAACCTCAATCCAATTCAAACCCAAATACATTTCATCCAATCCACACTCAACTTGTAAATTCCTTTCAAAATCCAAAAACCGAAAAGAGTCTCAAAATCATCATTTTATCCAAGTTTCACCAAGTTTTCAAAAGAAACTATTTTGTGGAATTTAAAAGGAAAAACTCTTCTCACATCACAGAAGACTCTTCTCTAATGCAGAAAGTTCTTCTCACATATACAGAAAGTTTTCTCCTAAAACATTTCTCAAAATCTGTTTCTTCATCAAGAATTCCGAACAACTTCAAAAGTTTTCCGACAGAGTTTTCAAACTCAAAACTAAACCATTTTCGGGGAACGGAAAATGTCTAACACTTTCAAAACGTTTTCTCCCTAGTTAGACATCACTTGTCTCCCTTCCAAAATAAAAATCCGAGGCAGGGCACTGGGGTCGTAACCTCCCTTGTCGCAGTCTGGATCTCTTTAGGCGGGGCATTAGGGTGACAAACCTCCCCTAATTGCAGCCTAGATTTTTACGAGGCGAGGTGCTAGGGATGTGATTGCCTTCCTAGTTGCAGCCGGGATTTCAGAATCGTCTAACTCCCTTCCACTCGATTTTAATGTTTTCAGTTTCGACGTTTTAAAACCCGGGAGTTAGAGACGTTATTAGGGTTTGACTGAGAACATCTCATTCATGGTGTTTCTCTCTAAATCCTATTTTTCGACATAAATTCATTGCCCCATCTTTCGAGCCCCGGCACTTACCATTCATTAAGTGTCACGCTCGAGGGGGTACATAGGGTGATCCCTCGGATCATCCGCCCTTTCACAACAAAATAATTTTCCTCAACCATCTTCAAACCTTGAACCTAAAAAACCCGGGATCTCTCTCAAATCCCAAATTGTCTCACATACTCAAATCATTATCCAAACTCCAAATCACTCCAAACTCAAATCATCTCTTAAATTCCGAGTCCTCTCTAACTTCTAATGTCTCACGAGCCCAAGCGCCTCACAGACTCAAAACACTTCAGTCCCTCCACCATTTTAAGATTCAAACATGTCACAGACCCGAGCGTCTCGTAGACTCGAACATCTCACGAATTCGAATGTCTCACAGACCCGAGCGTCTCACAGACTCCATCATTCTGAGATTTCAATGTCTCACAGACTTGGGCGTCTCACAAACTCTAACCTCTCAAAACCCGAAACTTCTTGACTTCGAACCCTTCTAAATCTCAAACACTTCAAATATCTTCAAGCTCCACAAACATCAAAACTTCCAAAACCCAAATACCTGAACTACGTAAGGTCTGATCTTAACAGGGAGTTGAGTACGTAGGCAGCCCACCTAGGGTGCGACCCCTTTCCGAACAAAAAACTATTTCCCCCTTCTAAGGTGGCTCTCATGTCTCTCAAAACACTCAAACCTTCTTCGGCTTCCACAAACTTCAAACCATCAGACTCCAAGTCTAGTTTATCCACTCAACCCCCGGTTTTCCCAAACCATCATTCTATACTCATTCAAATTCGTCAATTTTTCTTCTTGGCGCTAGCTTGGCAGAAAAGCTCGCCTCACCCACTCGTTTTCTCTCCTCCTGTCCTAATCCTATCCATTGGCTTTAATTGAATCTCTTTAATAAGGTTTTGAAAGAAGGTAATCCCGACAATTGGAGACCGAGGTTTCCTCGGGCACCAATCCGAAGTCGTGGTCGTTGCCACTTCTAAGGGGTGTCACCCAGTGCGAACCCACAATAGAATCTCTGAAATGGCCAGATAAGTCCTATCCATAGGCAACAATCACAGAGTCAATTAACGGTTCTTAGAACCTTTCTTTTCCCTTCCTAGTTCCTTAGGTCAAACTAGGTGGCGACTCTAGTCAATTTCCGCCCTTAGGGCATAAGTCCGCGTGGAGCCCATTGAGAGCGGGTGTAGTGCTCACTAGCATTCCCCTTATGCTTTCTGGGAAAGACGGACGATTTAGTAGGTATTTGAGGGATGCCAGAATAACGGGTTTTCACCCTCCACAAAATGGCAGTTTCTAGGATCTCGGCTTTTAGTCAGACCATATTTAAATAGACCCCCCTCATACCGAAAAATCACCCTCCACACCCGCATACTAGAGAGGGTACGCCGACTACTTGGTCGAATACATGCGGTTCATTTTACTCATACATACATACATACATGCTTTTATACACAATATTACTATACTTCGCAAGCATACATACATTCATTCAATACACACAAGGAAGACATTACAAGTCAACCATTCACACTTACCGTTACGGAGATACGCTTCTCCAATACATACACAATACTTGTTAGCTTCTTTACACACCCGGGTTAATCGGGTGTACATTACTCTTTTACTCAAGGTCAATGACTTACACTAGCCAAGACCATTACTCATACAATACTTTACTTACTTACTTACTCAAGTCAAGTCGGTATGATCTCCGGGCAGGGACTACTATATCCCACCACCGGGCTTTAGGGTGGCTCACCAATCCAGGATGCTACCCATTTAAGGGGTTTGGTCCATGGAAGGATTAAGGCCAGGATTCGGATCCAACCTCTTGTGTTTCCTTATCCTCACGCATGGCCGAAACTATATATATCGGACTTCTACTCATTCCATTTTACTCAATACTCAAGTTAGGAGTTAGGTGGTTAGGAATTAGTAGAAGTCAATACCTCCATACCAAAGGTTAATACACTACACAAGTACACATCCAGTTACACGTACACTTCATTCTCATCCATTCATTTCATGAATTATACAAACTAAATGTTCAAGACAATATAACAAGAACAATATAATACAAACACAAGTAAGTGCATTAAGAGTCCGATTTGTGCGTTTATCTTATTTAGGTGATCACATAAGCACACAAATCAGAGTAACCAAGTTAGGATACAGGGCATGAGGAAATCATACCGTTCACCGTCGTACTCGAACTCCGATTTTCCTTCGGGGTTCAACTATCCAAGTCCTATACATACATAGTGTTGTATGATCAATAATCTATTTTTGACCTAACTCATTCCTTCGTTCATACTTTTAATATATACTTACTTGTTTTTACACTTCATTCTTGATTTGAAAATCATTATTTACTCATTACTTCTTGAACTTGTTTTCTTACTTACATACTTACTTTCTTACCTTTATTATTCTATTAATGGTGTGTTACCAAGCCCCCATATACATATATATATACATATACATATATACATATATGATTACCATTTTTTTGGGGCCCGACCGACCCATGTGTGACCCGACCGACCCAGAGGGGTCTGGGTCGGTCAAAGTCAGAAAGAATTCGGCTCCTGGAATTCATCTGGACCGACCCACGACCGACCCAACCTCCTGGGTCGGTCGAAGTCAGAAACTTCAACTTTGAAAAATTCTACCCCTGAACGACCCACGATCGACTCACCCGTCTGGGTCGGTCGAAGTTAGAAAGTTTACGTTGAGTCGGTCGAAGTTAGAAAGTTTACGTTCCATTAGTTTTAGTCCGACCAACCCACGACCGACTCAACCCTCTGGGTCGGTCGAGGTCAGAACTATCCTGCTGAGTTTATTTCAATTCTATTCTTTTACCAATTTCTTCCCCAATCTTCCCACATGTATTCTAACATGTTTTAGTACTACTTAGGCATCCTAAGATACCTTAGTTCATCCATTACTCTCATTACTAAATCTTTGGTTTCATTACACAATTTTTCTATCCTTGTTTTCCTTAACACACATGCTACAGATTTTGTTCTTCCTTCCATGCTACAGATTTTCACCCTAACTTCTATCATCCAATTCTCCCTCAATTAATGCCATTACTTGCCTCCACAATGCATTACTTCCCACTCTAGTTCTTCCCATTATCTAGCTCCTCTCCAAATCTGTTGCAAGGTTCTAAACTGCTCTCAGCAACCACCAAAATTCATCTAGTTACTACCTAGGTCATTCCATCTTCTTACACAACTAAGTCTTCTAATTTCTAGACAAATTTTGACATAGTCTCCCCTATAATTTCCACTTTGCCCACACATTATTTCAGCTCACAATTGGTCACTCATACAACCTGTTTATTCAAGGCATTAATACTCACATTTCGAACCTCACTACAACACAATAAATTTTCTGCACATACCCATTCATTTCCCAATGTTCTCCCAAGCTTTTAAATAGCCTTTACAAGTTTCAAAACAGTTTTATTATCTTCTCCATTACACTACTACATCACTACTACTCATACTACATACATTACTCATTTTTAAGTACTTAAAATATGTTACAGCACAATACTCAAAACTAGCCCAAGGTGAGAGTATTTACTTTGTGTTTTCTAGTTTCTCCTTTCCTTGTTTTCCTTCTTCTCTTTCTTTCTTGTTCTCGGTTTCTTGTTCAAGAAATGGGGCAATGCTACAGCCCTTCCAAAACAACATTACCATTTCAATGCTAACCCTTAATCAACCTAAAGCTTAGAACATGTTTTTAGGGTTTAGGAAAAAGCATTACCTTCCAATGAGTAGATGGAGTTCTTGGTTAGCAAGAGAACAATATTTCTAGCCCAAAGAAGAATCCAAAACTGGCTGGAGAACAAGGTACAAGAACTCAAAATCTGGAAAATTTTATAGTGCAAATGAGGACTAGAAATGATGGATTTTTAAACTTCTTTTTTACCTCAAAGCACCAAGGTGAAGGAGGGGCTTCAAATGGTGGACTCAAATCCTTAAATGGCTTCCAGCAATGGAGATGAAAATGGAGCTTTTGGATTTTTGAAAGGAGGAAGGTGTTCTCCTTGGCAAGAGGAATTCAATGGTGTAATTTTTGTAGGATTTGGAGTTGATTTGAGTGCTCAACAAGAGGAGAGAAGGTGGTGCCAGGTTTGGTTTGCTCTCATCCCCATTAGAGGGCTTAGGAATAAGAAAGTAATCAAAGAGGGAGGAGGAGGTGCATTACGTGAGGGAGTGTGGGGGTAGAGGAGAAAGAGTGGTTTTTTTCTTTCTTTATTCATTTGCCCTTTTATGAGTTAAAAAGCATAAAGAGGGTGAGTGAGAGGGAGAGGGGGCGACCACTCTCACACACACAATCTGATTTTTTTGCTTTTTTTTTCAAAAGTGGACACACTAGTTTTGCTTTATTACAGTCTACACCCCACAACTTCTCGTTTTTACAATTTCTACTAACCGAAACCCGTTTTTCAGAATTTTCTCGTTTAATTAATTTTATTGGTCCTAAACCTTCATTAATGTTTATTAATGACTATTTGGTTGAACAAAATTATTATGAGTCTGTTTGACCCACTTAAAGTCGCGTTTTCCTGGTTTCCTCGAAAAACACGCTTTAAAGTTCGTTTATGCTTTTAATCCGTTTTAAGGATCCGTTTTCTTCGAGATTTGTTCCCTCATGTTTATTTAGATGTAATTAAGCCTTTAAAATCATAATTAGCCTAATTAATCATTATTTTTAATTACAGGGTATTTCAATCTACCCCTCTTAAGGAACTTTGCCCTCAATGTTGCTCAAGGATTGCGGTTTACTACTTCTACTCATTTGGCAAACCAATTGCCAAAATGCACTTTAATACTACTTACCACCTTGCAAGGTGTTCACCACTTCTACTCTACAAGCATACGCAATCCAAACACAATGCACAATACCAATACACAATAGACGATTACCATACGCACAACCAATTGTGTCATATACCGTACAACACAATTACATTACTCATTGTATATACTTACTCAGAATACAAGTAGCACTACCCTGTGCCACAAGGTTGGTGCTTCATTATCTCTAACCATCCAGGCCTTTCTAATGCCAAGATCATACCTTCAGACATCCTTACGGATTCTCAAATCCTTTTACTACGTCCATACATCCTCAGGTCCGTTACAGACGGTGTTCACATACAATACATACAATACGATGCAAGCATGGCATCATGCAAGCACAACACAGTTCGCATTACAACCGACTCTTTGGTTCTACCATCCCACCATGTATACATTTATAGGGTTGAAGAAAAACTTCTTGCAAATATTGGTTAGGAATCCTTTTGAAACACAATCAACTCCCAAATCCAATTTATACTCATTACATCTATTCTATGCGTGATTACTTGTGACCACTTGAGGGGAGCTTCAAGAATCATTCGATCTTGATGTGATCAGCATCAGTGTTGAACTATCTTTCCACCCCAATTTGTGTTTGGTTTCCCTTGATCTGATCAGGATCAAGTTCGACTTCCCACATCAATTTCACACAATCAAATAATTCAATTATTTTCATTTTCTATTGTTTTACTCTTCCTAGTCATAATCACATATTCATACATCTCCAAAGGATGGAATTCATTCCATCAATCATCCTCAAATTTACTCTTCAATCCTAGAACTTAGGTTATCAGTCGTCCTCAATTTACTTCCAATGACTTACCTAGGAATACACTACTTATGGACTCAATTCATCGATTACTCTCAATCATTTCATACCATTTCTTTAAGGAATACGATACTTGTGGAGCTCCGTCCACTACTCATTCTCAATTTGCCTTCAAACAATCACCTAGGGAACTAAACTCCCTCTAGGTTCTACATCGGTTTCATACCTACTCATGCATCACAATGCCATGTCTAACCTCAAATAGACATATATTATGGGGATTCTCATTCCCTAGAAGTTTCTCTACTCCTTCTTACTAATACTGTCACACGAGTTAACAAGACAGGTGTGTTTTTGTATACATGGTATTCGCATCACTTGTGCGCAATAACTATACTCGGCTATGAATGAATACCTATGTTTATTTAACATAAGTACCAATCATCCAATCAATTCTCATTTGTGCTATGCACACTGTAGTTTACATAGTGAATACGTGAAACTTACACTAAGCGGTTTTTTGCTCTACCCCCCTTAAAAGGGATTACGCCCACGTAATCTACCATATATAATCATTGAACATAAGTTCACTAAATTTGGGAGTTCTGAAGCGTTTTAGCTTCCATGTGGTCTATTACACTATGATTTATTGTCAAAGGGGCTTAACCATACTCACGGTTTAGTCCCTGCACCAAAAATTCCTATTGGAGTTTATTTAACTCAATACCGGTTCGGTTCTAGCCTATCAGGCTTCGAGGCATTGATAATTAGCCATTCTCTCATACTTACTGGGTATATTTAACCTATGAGCTAGGGCCCACGAGATTCTGCTGCGTGACCCTGATAACTTTATAGCTTAATGCGCTCTTTTGTTATTCTAAATGTGTTACACATCTACTTCTTATCTCTTTTATCTTGAGATATACGGTTTCTCAACCGGCGCGAGGTATCTCTTACCGTACGTGAACTTATTGTGTTATAGATTTTCTATCCAGTTTCTGGAAATCTATCATACATACTGCTGTATACTTCTGTGACTACTCTCTTAGTCCCTCAGACTTGTTGTCGGTTGAGGTTGAGCTACTACACATATGTAGTGCTTCCTCTGATCATTGGTTTCTGGCTATTCACTCATGTAGTGTTATACCAGTTTCCTTTTATTGCACGATCTTGCATTTCATACGCATTGATCCTTGTAGCGTTTATGATTTCGCTTCTACTTTTATTCCAGTGGAATTCACAAGTTGTGATAGTTGGCATGTCCAACGTTCTTCATGCAACATTGGCTGAAAGCCGCACGGTTTGTTTCTAAGGTTTCGCTTAACTGGCTTATTCCAAATTTCCTTGTTGCATTTGCAAGTCCTCTGTATTTAATACGGTCAGTCATTCTCGCAGTTGGGTATTCTTATCCCAAGCTATTACTCCTCTTTTCGAGTTGATCCACTAGGTACGCGCCTTCAGTTCCTTGTGCAACTGCATTAGGAATGAACAATGTGTTCCTTGTGAGATCTTTGTTAAATGGCTCAGACTATGGGCTTTAACGCCTAGTCTATCTGCCAATTCCTGCATCTCGACTCCGCCGAGTCCAGCTCATGTGTTTGTTTCCCATGTCACTCTCTAACTACATTCTCATAATGGTCACTTGTTGTGTACCATATTCTTACACATTATACAACCTTGTTTTTACGGCCTCTGCTACTGTGGTAGCTTGCTTTACCCATTGTCTCTGCTATTGGCATGTCACCCTTCCTCATCTGTACACTCCATTGTTATGTTTTATACTCAATTCCCTTGTGGTGTGAACACATCGGGAGTTTCTATGTTCATGTATAAGACGGTTGTGGTAGCATACCGATATGCCGCTATCTTCCCAATGTTTCACTTCTATTTAGGTTTCATGTGTAGGTTATCTTACCTCACATTCCTTCCTCATTCATGATATAATTTTCCAAGTATCTTTGTTGGCCAAGGATGAGTAATTTATCGGATCACCAGCTCCTTTGAGCGTTGGTTATTTGGTGTGTCAAGATACACACTCATATTATTGTTTTTAACGTTGACTGTTTTGTAAACCCTGTCATTGGATATAAGGTTTGGTTGTGCATTCTTACTTCTCTATGCACATCATTACGGCATCCCAAGGATACTCCAAGGGTTTTCTGGCCCCGTTCTCTCCAATTGAGGAGTATTCTATCACAGATAAGTGAAAGTTCTCGTTGAGAGGTTTGTTTCCGCTCGTAAGTCTCATGACAAGGTTTGCTATGTTAGTCTTTGCTTATGTATTTTCACCATTCGTACAATGGTTCACCATATGCTTGGTTGCCTATGGAGTATACTTACTCCTTCTAGTCTCTATGCTCTTTAAGCGATGTGCTTCTACAGTCCACATTCCATGTTTGCTTCTAAACCGACTCTTCTTCGGTTTTCACAGTTTCTCTCAAAGCCTCTTTTTAGTCATAGTGGTTTGGAAATCTCAATTCCTTGTTCAATTGTCTCTTGGCAATAACTACATGCGTAAGCTTTATTGTTATGGTAGGTGGAAGCCTTTTCTAAGGGTTCACATTATCACCGCATTGGTGGTCTTCCGTTAGCAAGAGGTACCTTCCCTCAGGTTTCCGTGAACCTCGATTTTAAACCCTATCCTATGTTGATTAAAGCTGATTAGGATCTAACCGGGTTTTAGGTCCACCTATAACCTAAGTTTAATAACTATGCCATATAACATTAATTATTAGAACCTAAGCTAGCTCACTGGAACCTATTTTGAGTCGCCACCTAATTTTTACCTAGATCAAATTAGGAAAGGAGAGTTCGGGTTCAGGGGCTTGGTATACAACTTATTTAGGGTTCAAATTACTTTCATTACCCCTCATAGGTTGTTTTTCCTCTACTTAGTTTATTAACGGCTTACTACGAAGTTGTTTTTAACCTAGGTGCGTGCTTCTGTTTTTTTTTTATTTTTATACGTTTTTTGACAGAAAATTAAAGTGAAATTTGACAATACCTAAACTAGGGTTTCGGAGGCAGAATTGGGTCACCCCAATTGAATTAAATGATCATGAAAACAGAACAAAAATAAAAACGCAAACTTGAAAAGTCCGGGGCCACGGACAGGGGTCCGTGGGCCCGGGCATGTATTGACAAAAACCCTAAAATTTGAAAAATTTGAAATCCCGCCACCGTCCGTGGGTGTCCGTGGTCACAGACAACCCGTCCGTGGTCCCGTACCATACGTCCGAGGTCACGGACTACCCACAGACAGTGGGTTTTTGATGGTTCCCGACGGTGTTTTGAGCTCAAATTTTATGGGTGTGTAGCCTGAAAGATGTACAAGACGTTAGTGCATGAAAGTCTTCAATTTAAAATCGAAATCAATGCGAAACTTAACGAACAAGTAATTGGACAGAAGCTTAAACAAACAGCAATACAGAAGCCGAAAAGGGTTGGTTTGAGCCCAAAATTTAATAGAAGACCAATGAGGTCGTAGTGAATCAAAAGAAGGAGGTCCCAACCTGTTTTACCTTCTGTGTTAATGAGATTCTTCTTGTCGGGAATCTTTCGATGCCCTATTGAAGCCGTTTCTGAATTGGATTCGAACTGAGCTTCTGACCTGTGAGAATTGGTGATGTTCTTCACGTTTTGGTGGTGGTTTGAAGGTGTTTTGATGATTGTGGATGTGATGGGAATTGAAAAACGTGTTTTGATGTTGATTTTGGTTAGATTTCGGTGTTGTTTTGGTGCTTGAAGGTGCAAAAACGTGGGAGGCTAGCTATAGAAGAGTTTTGACTACCTAGGGTTCTAAGAGCTTGAGAGATTCTGATTTTATCAAAAGACCTATCCCTTTATATAGACTTTCTTAAAGATAAAGAAAATCTAGTAAAAGTAAGATTTTTTGGCATTTTAATTAAATGACTTCCCAAAGGAATTTTGCTGTGAAATTTTAACCACGTGTCAAGGATGGCAATTATGATTTTTCTGAAGTGAAATCGAATTTTGTAAATGTTGGAATATTTTTAAATTCAATTTCTCGTCTGTTTCAATCAGAAATTGCTAGAAAATTGTTGGAAATTTTAAAAATCAAAATTCTAACGCCATTATGCTTAAAATGTCATCCTCTATCATGGGTTGAAATTTCAAAAAATTTCAAGCTGATTTGGGTATCTTTAGGAGGAGAGAGAAAGCCTATAGGAGGTCTTAGGAGCCTTAAAAATTATGAAAACGCCCCTGACAGTGACGAAACTGCTCCCTATGCCCCGGAATGCGCCGATCGAGCTGGAATCTCTCATTACTTGATTGAAATGCCCCTCACAACACCAAAACCTCATAGACCCTAACCAGGGGGGTCAAAATTTTGGGTATAACAGATTGCCCCCCGTCAACTAGACTTTGTAATGGATGTGAAAAGTCTGGTTGATGCTTGAGTGATGCCCCAAAATTTTGGATTCCCTAAAATCTTCCATGTTGTCCGAAACCGCGTTGACTCCGTCCAGCTATTCGGAGGCGCTGACTACCTAAGCAATAAAACGTTGTTGAGCTATTCTAAGGCACTGACTACATATAAGCGAAAGATGTGTCAAGCTATTCTAAGGCGCTGACTACCTAGGTGACGAAAATGAAATAATGTCAAGCGGTTCTAAGGCGTTGACTACCTATAATAAATGAAATGATGTCAAGCTATTCTAAGGCGCTGACTACCTATAACAAATGAAATAAAGCAATGCCAAGCGATTCTGAGGCGTTGACTACCTAGGATGTGAAAACTGGGTGGTATGCAAATGCAAGAATGCTGAAATGCTAACGATGCTAATGATGCTGATGCTGATGCTGATGATGATGCTGATGATGCTGATGATGATGCTGATGATGCTGATGATGTTGATGATGTTGATAATGCTCGGATGCTTCTAGGGACCGAAACCCGTGCCAATGCTCCTGGCTGGACCCAATGTGGACTTATTGCCATCGCACCCCAAGCCGGTGTGTAGGGATAACTCATGGTAAAAACCATAGGGACTTATTGCCTTTGCCCACCATTCGTTGATCCCAAAGTAAGCTGACATAACACAAGAGGATTTATTGCCATCACCTCGCCAACTTTTCTGTCGCTAAGTCTTGTAACGCACCTGGATAATGCAACTAGGTCTTATGACGAGCCTATATGAATGAGATGAATGCAATGTGTTTGATGAGAGTGGGTAAGCTAAAGGGTCTTATTACGAGCCTAAAGGAATGCAACTAGGTCTTATGACGAGCCTAAAGATGGATCCAGGTCTTATAACGAGCCTAAAGGTTGGGTCTAGGTCTTATGACGAGCCTAAAGATGGATCTAGGTCTTATGACGAGCCTAATGGTTGGGTCTAGGTCTTATGACGAGCCTAAAGATGGTTCTAGGTCTTATGACGAGCCTAAAGATGGAATCTAGGTCTTATGACGAGCCTAAAGATGGGATCTAGGTCTCATGACTAGCCTAAAGATGGGATCTAGGTCTTATGACGAGCTTAAGGATGGTTCTAGGTCTTATGACGAGCCTAAGGAAGGATCTAAGTCTTATGACGAGCCTAATGGTTGGGTCTAGGTCTTATGACGAGCCTAAAGATGGGATCTAGGTCTTATGACGAGCCTAAAGATGGGGTCTAGGTCTTATGACGAGCCTAAAGGTGGGATCTAGGTCTTATGACGAGCCTAAGGATGGTTCTAGGTCTTATGACGAGCCTAAGGAAGGATCTAGGTCTTATGACGAGCCTAAAGGTTGGGTCTAGGTCTTATGACGAGCCTAAGGATAGTTGAAAGTGAGTCAAGTGCATGACGGGTCTAAATGAATGTGGAAGGATTAAGGCTTATGTCAAACCTGGAGATGGTAGGGCTCAAGACGGGCCTGTGGATGTTTGAATGTGGAGGAAGGGCTTAGGACGGGCCTGTGAATGTTTGAATGTGGAGGAAGGGCTTAGGACGGGCCTGAGGATGTTTGATTGTGGAGGAAGAGCTTAGGACGGGCCTGAGGATGTTTGATTGTGGAGAAAGGGCTTAGGACGGGCCTGAGTGGTATGAGAGGGTTTTTAACCTTTGGGTTTCGGGTTTTTTAGGCCTCCATCGGTGTCATTGTTGCAATTGTTGGGACCAACAATTGCCCCCAGTATTTTTCCTTGAGGCGATCTGAGTTTTTGGGATTTTATGGCAATCAATCGGAACGATCGATTGTCCCTAGTATTTTCTTTGATTAATTGCGCAAAAACAAGTCTCATCCTCACAAGGTCAGGGTTTATCTTGATGTGGTGCTTTCTATCCTACACTCAAAGTGTTTAATGCTTGCAGTCGTGCTCTCATTTTGGTCAAAACATCTCAACCCTTGAATTTGACATTTGTTAGATTTACGCGTTCAACCTGTTACTTTCACGATGATTAGATACACAACTATTAAGTCGGAAGTCTTTTGAGCTTATGACGTGGCTATGGGGTGTGATGAATGACAAAAGGACCATGGGGGAATGTTTGGGATGTGTGGAGCTATAAGAGTGACCAAAGCTGCAATTTGCACCTTCTTTCAGACTTGCCTTCTTTGTCTTGAAGTCGTTTGGCTACTTCGTGATGACTTCGCCTATGAGCTTGGAACTTGGGACTTTTGAGTTGTTCCTTGCACCTTCTCTCCTTTCTTCCAATTTTGAGGCTTTTCAGGTTTGCCTTTCTTTGAATCTCTTTTCCTTCGGGGTTCTTGTGTTTCCCGGTTTTGAACTTTGAGAGCTGTTTTTGATGTTAGCTCATTTGGATCCTGTGTCACTTTGGGACCATTTGCGGATCGTTTCGTCATGCTGGTAGCAGTTTTGCTTCTTGGACTTGTGAAGCTGCTGTTCGGAAGTCGGGCTCTTTGCTTCCTTTGGTCACCGGGTCGGTTGTTCATCATTGGCTGGCTTGTTTGTGGAGTTTGTAATATTGTAAAAGAGGACGTATACAAAAAGCTCAGCGGGGTTGCCTAGGGTGTAATGTCAGGATTCATAAGCTTTTGGCTGTGTGGTGCTGTACCTAGGTGCTTCGTCATCCCTAATAGTTGTGTATCCGTTCTTTGTTACTTTTCATAGATTTAAGCGTAAATTTACAAATTATTTCCTTCGGTCAGAGTCATGCAGTTTACCTCACCTTTGAATGTGATCTCTCTGGAGTCGTGTAACAATGACACGCTCTTTCGCTCTTGGTTTTACCGCTCAAGGCACTCTCGCGAAATGTACACTCAAAGACTCGCTTGCACATTTAAACAAAATAAACATTATCGTTCCTTAACTTAGATTGCCCCCGGTACTGCTGTGGGGTTTTTTGACAAGCCTTTTGAATGACCAAGTTATTTATGGAGGGTGATTGCATGTGTGATGGTAAATGATGGTGGTGAATGGTGACGGGGTGATTGCTGAATGATTTATCTTTTAGTTCTTTTGGTGGCAGCAGTTTTGGATCCATGTGTCCGGTGAAATGGCAAGAATGATGGGATGATGTGACATGTGCGGTAGCTGCGATGGAGGTGGTGAATGGGAAGGTGGTTTTGTGCAGGGGGTTTCGTGAAAAACAAAGGTTTTTTCTTTTATATGTTTGCGGACATGCTTTATGAGTGAGAGTTTTTTTTCCTTCCTTTTTGGGCACATGAACGAACGTATAAACATTAAAACAAAAGCAAAGACGGAACTTTATTGATAACCAAAATAAGTAACAATGACATTAAGTACCAACTGAATGGAAAAGACAACTAAACTAGCTAAAGAACGGAAGGTAATTAAAAGAAAAGAAAAGAAGAAGAAAGAAATGAAAAGAAAGAAAAGACAAAAGCTACGCAAACAGCTAAGGGGAAAAGAAATATAACAAAGATTCCTAGCGGTGTTCCGGCATGGGATTCCCGATGTTCCCGCGCTCTGAGAACTGAAGTCCCTGGTCAATCAGGTCTTGGATCTTATGCTGTAGGGCCCTGTAATGATCGGTGTCATGGCTTGGCAACTGATGGTAGTGACAGAACTGATTTGGACTCCAGCCCAAATAGGTGACTCCTGGTCGGGGTGGAAGAGGCTGTAAGATATTCTGCTCCTGGAGCTTTTTTAGAGCCTGACTCAAAGGCCGACCGATATCCGTGAATTCTCGCTAATTGAAATCCAGTATCGGAGGTGGTATTGCTTGATAACTCCTCCCTTGTTCCCTTGGTTGCTGGACTGCATTCACCTCGTACTGTCTTGCCTATCTCTGCGGTGCGCTCTGTGCGTAAGCTGCGGTTGAGTAGGAAGCTTTTGCTGGTTCAGATTTTGGGAACTTTGAATTACTTCCGGACCCCCGACGATATCCCAGCTTTAAGTCTCCCTTGTGGATCTTCTCCTCCAAAACACCTACCTGGCCCATGAGCATATCAAAGCTTGGAAAGTACATATACTTTAGCTCATCATTGTACTGCTTTTGCATGTTCTCAACAATCATGCGAATTTGTTCCTGCTCATCCATCCTTGTAGGCATGCATGCTGCCTTCCTCCTCCACCGCTTTATAAAGTCAAACATGGACTCACTTCCCGTTTGGCGCGTGCTGGCGAGGTCAGACCGGGTGATTTCCAAATTTTTAGCATACTCAAAGTGAGTCAGGAAAGCTTCACATATCTCCTCGTATGTCTTGGTGTTCATTCTTTGAGTTAGGTACCATCGTTGAGGAATCTCATCTAGGTATCGGGCAAAAACCTTGGCCTTCTGCATATCATTGAGCCTCAGGATAGACATCTCTCGATCAAACATCGCCAAATGGAATTGGGGATCGGTCGAGCCCTTGTAGAGAGCCAAGGTGGGGAGCTTCAGCTTCACGGGCAGCTCGACGTCTGGATAGGACCCCATGGAGAGACAGTAAAAACCAACAGGTTTACCGGCCTTTTCCATGCGCTCGATGCGCCTTAGAGCCCTCTGAACTTCAGCGGCTAACTGGTTCCCGGGAGCACCACCTCCGCACCCAACTTGGGTGTCATGTCCCTCCAAGGAGATATTGTTCATGCCGTATAAATGGTTGACAAATCCCTGCAGTGGTCTTTCCTGTCTTGCCGCCTCCAAAGATCCAATCTTCTCATGGAGCTCAACTGTTGCTGCCGTATGCCGTGCCTCCAAGGCTTCAATGGCAGCTTGATGTTTTCGTACCAGGCCGGCTATTTGATCCTGCTCCCCCATCGGACCCCCAGTGGTCCTGCTTTGGGCTGCCATTTCCAACGCGGCCAACTTATCCTCCAGCTTGGTAATTGTGTTCACATATTTATTTTCGAGTGCCTGGATTGCCTCTTGGTGTTTCAAATCAAAATTTTTCATGAGCTCCTCAACAGAAGTGTTCGAGTTTCCCCCCCTGCTTGCTGATTCTCTTGAGGGACGTCGTCATGAACCTGGACCGACATGTCAGATAAGCTGGAGTCTACTTCGGGCTGGAATGATGGAAGAGGGGGAGTAGGCAGCCGGGTCAAACGTCCGGAACTTCTATCCCAGCGCCTTTCTAAAATCTTGCCTTCTTTTTGTTCTAGAACATAAAGTAAAAACCATTAGGGCACGAGCTTTCAATGACATGAAAAGGTTTTTCTCTGAGGACCCTTATGTTCTAATTATAGGACTCGTCTTTTTTTTTTGCTGCTCGGGCCGAGCGGGCTGGAGATTTTAGGCAAGTGAAACGGGCCAGCAAACCTAAAGGGAATAATGGAAACCTTCATGCTTATCCTGAGGGATTGATTTTGTGAAGGTAAAGGCATTCGGGCCACTGAAACCTTCAAGTGTTTCATTTGGATTGGGAGAGATTGAAGGACCGATACAGACATTGGGCCTGAGGCCCAGAAAAGAAAAACATATACACAGAAGTCTTGCATAAGGAGGTAATGCACATGTCCTCACAAAATGACTCAGTCCAACGGGTACAGATCGATTCGGAGAGGTGCTTGGGGCGCGGGCCCAGGTCACCGCAAAGGAATAGGGCTTGCACGCTATCCTCTTTGGGCTTCCCCACTTTTTTCACATCACCTGAAGGTGTGCGTCTACGGTCGGGTCTTTGACTGACCAAACAATGGGCTAGGTAAGGGTACTGCCAGGAAAATGCTTGGGGCTAAAGCCCAGGTATTAAGGGGGTGTGGTTAGACGACACCCTTCTCTTTTCCCCCACTTATTCACATCACCTAAAAGGTGTGAGCCCCTGACAGGGGACCCTCAAACAGGTCCCGGGGTAAAATTGGTTTGCGTGGACCCTCGCTCTCATATGATGCAAAGGTGCAGAAATTTAAATTGTACATAAAAGTAAACAAACAATGTAATAAAGCCATAAATAAACATTTTCGAGTTAGGCCCTCTTTCTTAAAATTAAACAAGTTAAAATTAAGAGTTTGTCCCTAACAGAGTCGCCAGTCTGTGAGCCTCGATTTAAAACCCTATCCTATGAGGATTAAAGCTGATTAAGATCTAAACGGGTTTTAGGTCCACCTATAACCTAAGTTTAATAACTATGCCATATAACATTAATTATTAGAACCTAAGCTAGCTCAAAGGAACCTATTATGAGTCGCCACCTAATTTTTACATAGATCAAATTAGGAAAGGAGAGTTCGGGTTTGAGGGCTTGGTATACAACTTATTTAGGGTTCAAATTACTTTCATTACCCCTCCTAGGCCGTTTTTCCTCTACTTAGTTTATTTACGGCTTACTACGAAGTTATTTTTAACCTAGGTGTGCGCTTCTGTTTTTTTATTTTTATACATTTTTTGACAGGAAATTAAAGTGAAATCTGAAAATACCTAAACTAGGGTTTCGGAGGCAGAATTGGATCAAATTTTAATTTTGTCCGTGGCCACGGACCCAATGTCCGAGACCACGGACCCCAATTGAATTAAATGATCACGAAAACAAAACAAAAATAAAAACACAAACTTGAAAAGTCCAGGGCCACGGACAGGGTGTCTGTGGGCCTGGATATGTATTGACAGAAAACCTAATATTTGAAAAATTGAAAAATTTAAAATCCCGCCACCGTCCGTGGGTGTCCGTGGTCACGGACAACCCGTCCGTGGTCCCGGACCATGCGTCCGAGGTCACGGACCACCCACGAATAGTGGGTTTTTGATGGTTCCTGACGGTGTTTTGAACTTAAATTTTATGGGTGTGTGCCCTGAAAGATGTACAAGACGTTAGTGCATGAAAGTCTTCAATTTAAAATCGAATTCAATGCGAAACTTAACGAACAAGTAATTGGACAGAAGCTTAAACAAACAGCAATATAGAAGCTGAAAAGGGTTGGTTTGAGCCCAAAATTTAACAGAAGACGAATGAGGTCGTAGTGAATCAAAAGAAGGAGGTCCCATCCTGTTTTACCTTCTGTGTCAGTGAGATTCTTCTTGTCAGGAATTTTCGGTGCCCTGTTGAAGCCGTTTCTGAATTGGATTCGAACTGAGCTTCTGACCTTTGAGAATTGGTGATGTTCTTCACGTTTTGGTGGTGCTTTGAAGGTGTTTTGATGATTGTGGATGTGATGGGAATTGAAAAATGTGTTTCAGTGTTGATTTTGGTGAGATTTCGGTGTTGTTTTAGTGCTTGAAGGTGCAAAAACGTGGGAGGCTGGCTATGGAGAAGAGTTTTGACTGCCTAGGGTTCTAAGAGCTTGAAAGATTCTAATTTTATCAAAAGACCTATCCCTTTATATAGACTTTCTTAAAGATAAAGAAAATCTAGTAAAAGTAAATTTTTTTGGCATTTTAATTAAATGACTTCCCAAAGGAATTTTGCTGGGAAATTTTAACCACATGTCAAGGATGGAAATTATGATTTTTCTGAAGTGGAATCGAATTTTGTAAATGTTGGAATATTTTTAAATTCAATTTCTCGTCAGATTCAATCAGAAATTGCTAGAAAATTATTGGAAATTTGAAAAATCAAAATTTTAACGCCATTATGCTTAAAATGTCATCCTCTATCATGGGATAAAATTTCAAAACATTTCAAGCTGATTTGGGTATCTTTTGGAGGAGAGAGAAAGCCTATAGGAGGTCTCGGGAGCCTTAAAAATTACAAAAACGCCCCTGACAGTGATGAAACTGCTCCCCATGCCCCGGAATGCGCCGATCGAGCCGTAATCTCTCATTACTTGATTGAAATGCCCCTGACAACACCAAAACCTCATAGGCCCTAACCAGGGGGGTCAAAATTTTGGGTATAACAGTTTCTCGTAGTGTCCAAGTGTGGACTAGACCAGTATTGTCATCATCACGATCCCTATGCCTCTGCGCTACCATTGCTACAGAAGGCATGAAGGGCAATTAAAAGCTTCGTCAACTGTATACTAGACTGGTGCTCTAGTGACAGTGACACTGAGGTGGCCATACTCCAAGCCACTCATTATATTGAGTTCAAATTGAGAGATTTGATTGTTGCTCTACTCATTGTAGGAAATAACATTTCTCCACTTGCCATTCTCGGCAGTTCTCCTTATCATTTAACGTGGGTTTGCAACCATTTAAGTCTATATGACGTAGTTGGTTCATGGCTTTTAAGCCTTATTGTTGCAAGCTATGCTCCTTACGGGCTGCTTATACATGTTTCCACTTCCTTGTATACCATCATAGGTTGGAGGTATTACTGGGCTTCATGGTAAGTCGTGGCATCACTCTTCCGTTCATAGGAGGCCCTTTAGGCAGTATGGTATTAATCGGTGCCTCTTAGTGATTTAGGGTATTTCACGTTATGTGGAATCCCTTCGGTGTTCTAATTGAGTGTTCATTTAGTTCCTAGGTTCTTATCGCGACACTTAATTCAACTATGGTTGACTCAAACACCCTTTAAGGGTTGCTCCAGGGTGTTGTTAAGTTACGCCATTACATTTGGCTACTAATTATGAGCGTGTTCAGCCAACATGCTGCTTGCGGTACTCTATACCGAACCTTTCCCGTTTAGGGTTGCAATGTCTCCCACTGTAGGGAAGACCATGGATACCTCCTCCTAGTGTTCTTGATTGGGTTTAACACCTTCTCCAATGATGAATTCTACTTCGTGGTAGTCTTGTGATTGCTCTTGGGAACTCCGTCCCGTTTGTTGAAGCTCATTGTGTTGGCATTAGGCATTCACCTTACTATTTTAGGCTGGGCATTTACTCCAGCTATCATGCATTTGCTTTGAAATTTTTGAGACATATCCAATGCCCATATTAAATAATCTGTGCTCCTTACCTCTTATAATTCTTGTTCATGATCCTCAGATGAATTGTCAGTGGCATCCAACTGTTCTGGTTTGAACTTACTTACGGTCCGTAGAATGGAGTCAACTATTTCTCGTGTTCTGTACACCACTTGTATCCATATGTGGGGTACCCTGCTGATACATTGCTACTTACCCGACCAACCTATAAGTAGGCTTGTCAGGCCCGCAAGCTCCCATCGAAGTGCGGTCGTCCCACATCTCATTTTTGTACACTCGTAGTGTTCGTCACATGCCTAGGTGAAGTATTCTGTTATCGACTCCTCTTATATCGTCCTATGATAGCTCATCGTGAATCTTTTGGTTTGGTTTTAAAATTCAGGGGTTTAAAAGAATTATTTGAGTTTTAAATGAAAATTTTTGGGTTTGAAAGAAAAGTTTCCATGGCACTTCAATGCCGGTTGATTCTGACCAAGGTCTAGCTTCTCGCTGACTGGTATATTCCTTACTACAATGGTTGGACCGTTAGGCCCTTCCCAGGTTTCATTCTTCAAATCCTTAGGATCTATGATCTTGTAGCTGCTTTATTGCGATCACGGTGCTTTACTAAGTACTTGTTGTTTACTAAAGATCCCTCTGTATAGTCCGGTTATTACTGCACTTGCCGTGGCAAGTGCGTGGTACTAGTGATTTTTGGGTAAACCTATACCGGTCATGGTATGGTTTCCACTCGTATTTGGTAGTCTTGTCGACTCTTTCTTTGATCCACTGATCGTTTACTTGGGTTAATCATTCTTCTGAGCTACTTCTCAGTGAGTTTGACACGGCTGTCATTGATCAGGTTGCTTCTCTAATCCTTGGAGATCCCTACCTATTTGTATTGTGGTTTCCTTGTTGCTCGTTCCCACACGTCTATCGTGATTACCGAGCCTTGCCTGTTCAGGTACTACTACCGTAATTCTGTAGGGTTATATCCCGTGAACATTCTCGTAGCCGTCTAAGCTATGCCGACCAGGTATTGTAACCTCTTGGCATTGTAATTTTGGAGTTGATCACTCCCGACTATGTCCATACTTGGTTGGTATACCATTGGTGGTATTATAGTTACTACTGTCCCGCAGACTTGTGTCTCGGGTTTCGTTACTGCTTCTTTTTTCATCTCATTGCACGGTTGGTGCTTCTCGTCCTGCTGCTGCTTGACCAGCCAGGTTCTTGCGACTGCTAAGCATGTCGCACCATGCTGTTGCAAGTTCCAGTCTCCTTTGGTTAAGGTTCTCATTCCCCTGCTATTAAGTGCGGGTACTGTTGTCCAACCGGGGACTATCTCCGGGACTTCCAGTTCTTGGAATCTACTGTATGATAGGTTCTTGTCTCCCGTAGGATTATTTCTCAACCGCCAGATCGGGTTTTTCCCGAGTATGAGAGGACTTTCCTTCTCTCTGGCGTTCCTTTCCGTGTTATACAATGGGGAATGTGGACGGTGGGTCTGATATTGTAGGTATCCGGTACACACCGGGAGTTCCGAACTAGCATATCTTGCGCTATCACTCAGCCCTTAGCCCTAAGCATTTAATCCCTAGCTTGGTATTTCCTAAACTCTGTATTTCCAGTCATCAGAGTGATACTTCACTCTAATACCACTTTTTGTAGCATCCCTACCGCTAATCCCGTCATTACCGTCTAGTCTCCTCGTACTTACATACTTACGAAGCGGATACTTTCTTACACAACGGCGGGTGATACAATGCCGTTAGCCACCCACGTGACTAACAAGGCCTACTTCCATTACAACATCGGTCTGATAAACCGGAATACCCGAGTACTAAACAAATACAATCCATACTTCATTTACAAACCGAGTACTATAATTCTCCATTCAATACATTGCTCAATCCTTACCTTACAATATACCGAGTATCCCTAGTACAATACCAAAATTCAACACTTCCACATGTCTATACATACTCCTTAAGAGTCATCATATAACCCATTCCTCACAATTCTACATACTTTTCCAAATACAAAAAGGGTGTACCATTTGTACACCTACAATTCAAAAAGGCTACAAGCCTTATACAATTCTTTACTATCCTCAAATCATCCCTAGCTAACTAGGTATAGCAGCCGATCTCTTACAACGACCATAACAGCTTCGGGTACCTGTAAAATAAAAATAGTGCCCCAAGGGGCTCAGCAAAAAGCTGCATATGAAATCCGCATACCCCGCGTACTAGCGAGGGTACGCCGACTACTTGGTCGAATACATGCGGTTCATTTTACTCATACATACATACACACTTTTATACACAATATTACTATACTTCGCAAGCATACATACATTCATTCAATACACACAAGGAAGACATTACAAGTCAACCATTCACACTTACCGTTACGGAGATATGCTTCTTCAGTACATACACAATACTTGTTAGCTTCTTTACACACCCGGGTTAATCGGGTGTACATTACTCTTTTACTCAAGATCAATGACTTACACTAGCCAAGACCATTACTCATACAATACTTTACTTACTTACTTACTTACTCAAGTCAAGTCGGTATGACCTCCAGGCAGGGACTACTATATCCCACCACCGGGCTTTAGGGTGGCTCACCAATCCAGGATGCTACCCATTTAAGGGGTTTGGTCCATGGAAGGATTAAGGCCAGGATTCGGATCCAACCTCTTGTGTTTCCTTATCCTCACGCGTGATCAAAACTATATCGGACTTCTACTCATTCCATTTTACTCAATACTCAAGTTAGGAGTTAAGTGGTTAGAAATTAGTAGAAGTCAATACCCTCATACCAAAGGTTAATACACTACATAAGTACACATCCAGTTACACATACACTTCATTCTCATCCATTCATTTCATGAATTATACAAACTAAATGTTCAAGACAATATAACAAGAACAATATAATACAAGCACAAGTAAGTGCATTAAGAGTCCGATTCATGCGTTTATCTTATTTAGGTGATCATATAAGCACACAAATCAGAGTACCCAAGTTAGGATACAGGGCATGAGGAAATCATACCGTTCACCGTCGTACTCGAACTCCGATTTTCCTTCGGGGTTCAGCTATCCAAGTCCTATACATACATAGAGTTGTATGATCAATAATCTATTTTTGACCTAACTCATTCCTTCGTTGATACTTTTAATATATACTTACTTGTTCTTTACACTCCATTCTTGATTTGAAAATCATTCTTTACTCATTACTTCTTGAACTTGTTTTCTTACTTACATACTTACTTTCTTACCTTTATTATTCTATTAATGGTGTGTTACCAAGCCCCCATATACATATATACATATATGATTACCATTTTTTTGGGGCTCGACCTACCCATGTGTGACCCGACCGACCCAGACCCCTCTGGGTCGGTCAAAGTCAGAAAGAATTCGGCTCCTGGAATTCATCTGGACCGACCCACGACCGACCCAACCTCCTGGGTCGTTCGAAGTCAGAAACTTCGACTTTGAAAAATTCTACACCCGACCGACCCACGACAAACTCACCCGTCTGGGTCGGTTGAAGTCAGAAAGTTTATGTTACAGTAGTTTTAGTCCGACCGACCCACGACCGACTCAACCCTCTGGGTCGGTCGAGGTCAGAATTGTCCTGCTGAGTTTATTTCAATTCTATTCTTTTACCTATTTCTTCCCCAATATTCCCACATGTATTCTAACATGATTTAGTACTACTTAGGCCTCCTAAGATACCTTAGTTCATCCATTACACTCATTACTAAATCTTTGGTTTCCTTACACAATTTTTCTATTCTTGTTTTCATTAACACTCATGCTACAGATTTTGTTCTTCCTTCCATGCTACAGATTTTCACCCTAACTTCTATCATCTAATTCTCCCTGAATTAATGCCATTACTTGCCTCCACAATGCATTACTTCCCACTCTAGTTCTTCCCATTATCTAGCTCCTCTCCAAATCTGTTGCAAGGTTCTAAACTGCTCACAACAACCACAAAAATTCACCTAGTTACTACCTAGGTCATTCCCTCTTCTTACACAACTAAGTCTTTTACGTTCTAGACAAATTTTGACATAGTCTCCCCTATAATTTCCACTTTGCCCACACATTATTTCAGCTCACAATTGGTCACTCATACAACCTGTTTATTCAAGGCATTAATACTCACATTTCGAACCTCACTACAACACAATAAATTTCCTGCACATACCCATTCATTTCCCAATGTTCTCCCAATCTTTTAAATAGCCTTTACAAGTTTCAAAACAGTTTTATTCTCTTCTCCATTACACTACTACTCATACTACATACATTACTCATTTTAAGTACTTAAAATATGTTACAATATAATACACAAAACTAGCCCAAGGTGAGAGTATTTACCTTGTGTTTTCTAGTTTCTCCTTTCCTTCTTTTCCTTCTTCTCTTTCTTTCTTGTTCACGGTTTCTTGTTCAACAAATGGGGCAATGCTACAGCCCTTCCAAAACAACATTACCATTTCAATGCTAATCCTTAATCAACCTTAAGCTTAGAACTTGTTTTTAGGGTTTAGGAAAAAGCATTACCTTCCAATGAGTAGATGAATTTCTTGGTTAGCAAGAGAGCAATATTTCTTGCCCAAAGAAGAAGCCAAAACCGACTGGAGAACAAGGTACAAGAACTCAAAATCTGGAAAATTTTATAGTGCAAATCAGGACTAGAAATGATGGATTTTTAAACTTCTTTTTTACCTCAAAGCACCAAGGTGAAGGAGGGGCTTCAAATGGTGGACTCAAATCCTCAAATGACTTCCAGACATGGAGATGAAAATGGAGCTTTTTGATTTTTGAAAGGAGGAAGGTGTTCTCCTTGGCAAGAGGAATTCAATGGTGTAATTTTTGTAGGATTTGGAGTTGATTTTAGTGCTCAATAAGAGGAGAGTAGGTGGTGGCTGGTTTGGTTTGCTCCCATCGCCATTAGAGGGCTTAGGAAGAAGAAAGAAATCAAAGAGGGAGGAGGAGGTGCAGTACGTGAGGGAGAGGGGGCGGCCACACTCACACACACATAATCAGATTTTTTTGCTTTTTATTTTCAAAAGTGGATACACTAATTTTGCTTTATTACAGTCTACACCCCACAACTTCTCGTTTTTACATTTTCTCCTAACTTGAACCTGTTTTCCGAAATTTTCTCGTTTAATTAATTTTATTGGTCCTAAACCTTCATTAATGTTTATTAATGACTATTTGGTTGACCAAAATTATTACGAGTCTGTTTGACCCACTTAAAGTCATGTTTTCCCAATTTCCTCGAAAAACACGCTTTAAAGTTCGTTTATGCTTTTAATCTGTTTTAAGGATCCGTTTTCTTCGGGATTTGTTCCCTCGTGTTTATTTAGATGTAATTAATCCTTTAAAATCATAATTAGCATAATTAATCATTATTTTAAATTACGGGGTATTTCAGTTCAACAAAGATGTGGCAGAGAGAGCAACAAACATAAACGCCACATCTGATAAACCTGCAAAGATAACAAATCCTCACAAACGTTAGTCATACATACCTCAAGTTTACCACATCTTAGAGGAATTCACATTGAATCTGAAACAACTTAAACTGACCTCTCAATTATATTACTGCCAATAATTTCTTACCCTAAAATCACATACCTCAAGTTTGTCATGTAGGTGTCACCTCAACAATGTGGTCACCGACACAAAGAAGCAATTCTATCTCTCTTTTCTTAAACATCATGTCAAACATCTTTCCTCAGTTACCGCAGCAAATATGCAAAGTTCTGTTCAAACCAGTGAGAAATACATATGCACAACAGAGCTAAGTCAGATAATAATCATTATTTAATTTGGTAATTCATATGTATGATCTGTGTAATGAAATGGTTGCTTCACTTGCTCGTTTCTATCCACCATTTTGTTGGTTTTCATTCAGAAGCTAGTGTTTGAAACAATCCCTGAATTCTCATTAGCTTCCGGGAGTATTATATATATATATATATTGGTACATTTAGTACAAGTGTTTAGTTAAATTTAAAACATTTTGAAATAGGTCCCTGTGAAATTTCTAGAGACTAGAGATTGGAAAGAAAGAAGTAGAGATAAATCTGAGTAGCTTCTGGCTAAGCTAGTTGTTGTCTTTCCTGTAGCTTGGTTGATATGATTTTGTATCCCTATTGGCTAACTAGGAACTAATTCTGTTAGTGTTAATTTTGTGTCTAGACTCGCTCTTAAGTGCTTTTTCTAGTCTCACACCCAAGTGCAATGGACTTGGTTACTTACCTGGTTCTTGAGCACAAGAGCACTATGGTTCCTAATTTTGTCCAAAGCACAAAAGAGAGAGAACAAAGAGTTTTTTAGGCTGTAAATGGCAATGATCTTATTATGAGGGGGGTGATAATCTAGTTACAAACTTTTCTACAAGATGCCAGAATGTCATTTTGACTAAAACACGTCACTTTACTTCATTACATCTTTGAAAAAGACTTTACTCCGTCTTTCTCTAAACTATTCTTATCCTATCTTGGCTATCTGCCTAGGCCACCTTACAACTTTCATAGCACACACCTTGTCGCCCGGGCCTTATCATTTGGGCCTCAATGCCTGGACGTGTGTTGGGACTTGGGACATCAGAGTGTTGCAGAGATAGCCAATCACCTCGACAGAGTCAATCATTCTCAGACAGACACCAAGAGCGAGCTACTTCAATGGAGTCCATGCAACTAAGGAGACTTCAAAGACTCTCCAGTGTTGTTGCAAATAATAAGGAGCTAACTCGGAATGCTTCAACACCACAACGGTCATAAAGTCCTCCCATCACATCCGAAGTTCACGGCCCAAGTCAGAAGACCACTCAAGGACGTTGGACGTTGCTCACTAAGTTAGTTCCGGTATTTGCGGAACTAACTCGCTCGACCTGCTGGTTGCAATGCTAGTATAAATAGGTTGTGTAATAGCTAGTTTAAGGTGTGCTTTCATAGAGAAATATTTCAGAGTTTAGAGAGAGAGAAAGAAAACTGTTTTGTAAGCTAGAGAGAGAAAATACGTACCAATTTAGTTAGTGCATCTAGATAGACACTACCTAGAAAGATTCTAGTTTCGCTACGCTTACTATTGATCTGATCAGAGAGTGTATTGGGTGAGTGAGTGAAAAACCGCTAAGTAGATCCCTTCTACTTAGTGGGCATTTGTAAGTTGTTTTATTAGACCAGGAAATGAAATAGCTTATTTGTGTATCTCGCTGAGTTTCACAGAGTCCTTCTATCTTTCTAGCATCATTTCATTTCAATTACTTCAAAGTCTTCCGCACTCTTAGTTTAATCAGTTCGATTGAGTGTCTCTACATCACAGAGTGTTTCTCACTCTCAAAGACTGATTGAGTCAAACCAACTCTTAGACTCACACCTTTGATTGGTTTGAGTTAGCCACCCGATCCTACACGTGGTATCAGAGCCTTGCTTAGGCTAACGGTCAATCAACGAAGCAATGGCAGACCTCTTCGCCAATCAAAACAACAAAATGCACTTCAAGCACCCCAGGCTCACCTCCACCAACTACAACCATTGAAAAACGAGATCGAGCAACACATTGAGTCAGTCAACTATGAGCTTTGGGAGATAGTCACCGGAGGAGACCTCACAATTAATCCAGATCGATCCACATGGACTGCTGCAGATCGTAAGAGGTATGAGCTAAATCGACAAGCATCCCGCGCAATATACACTTGTTTGTCTATTCCAGAACAAAGAAGAGTCAACCACTGCAAGTCTGCAAACGAAATATGGACTCTCCTTCAAGCTACCCACGAAGGAGTCACTGAACTTAAGAAATGCAAAGCTCAAGAACTTCGAATGGACTATGAAAATTTTCTACAAAAACCCGGTGAGTCTCTGGAAGAAGTGCTTGATCGTTTTTATTTACTAACTACTACTATGCAGGAAGTTAACATCTTACCGGATAGAGAGAGTGTCTTGCACAAGCTGCTGGACAGTCTCGGAGAAGAATGGGCAGAGACGG
Organism: Limonium bicolor; assembly: GCA_023374045.1. Lineage (NCBI taxonomy): Eukaryota > Viridiplantae > Streptophyta > Magnoliopsida > Caryophyllales > Plumbaginaceae > Limonium > Limonium bicolor. The sequence continues at coordinate 272,988,786 of CM041779.1, forward strand.
TAATCTACACCAAAGCATGCAAGGATTTATCCAAATGGAGCTGTCAAGACTTAGGTTCCTATCTATAATATGTGGATAAATACAAGAAGAATGTTCGAAAAAGTGCGGTAATGCATCTTCTTCTTCTTCTTCTAGCAAGATTACTACTTTGAATGACCAAGCCTTGTAGGTTAATTCGACTTAGTACACTCAAGAAGGAGCCTATGTCGCTGTTACTCAAATCAGACAAGCTAAGGCTGAGCTGGTAGATATTATCGTTGAAGAAAGTGAGGTTGAGACTATGGAAGACTTTGTCTTCATAGTAAAGAACTTCCGAAAATTCATACGTAAGCAGCCAAATCGACAGAGTCGGTCGTTCTCAAATACCTCCAAACAAGTCTTCAACTTTGTCACCTGTTTCAACTACAATAAACCCGGTCACTTCAAGAAGGACTGCCCCTTACTCAAGAATCAGTATGGAAAATCCCAAGGAAGGTCGCTGATGGCAGCTGTTGGATGGGGTGATTCAGACTCTAACGATCAAGACACAGAGTCAAGCGGCCTGGTATGTCTCATGGCACATGATACGACGAAATCCATGATCCCCGATAATGAGGTAACTCGTTCTCATCTTGAAACAGACCTTTACCGTATTACTCCTATGGGATTTATGACCTTAATTGCTAAAATTGTCTCTGAGACTAACTCTCTCAAGGCAAGTCTCACCAGCAAAATAACTGAGTTATCTGAGGAACTCGAAATCTCAAGGGGTCTTATGTATGCCCTAAGAGATGAAGCTGAGGAACACAAGACCATCTCCTACTCTCTTAGACTAGATCTACAAGAATCAAGGCATCATGTTGATTCCCTCCAAAAGGAACTCCATGATACCATAGAGCAAAATCAATCCAGCCAGAGCGACCAGAAAGAGTCTCTCACTCTGATCGACTCTCTCAAACAGGACCTCACCATTTTTACTGATAAGTGTTGTTCTCTTCAAAATGATCTAAATACTTCTGAATCCAAAAACATCTCCTTAAACACTACTATCAAAAACCTTACTCAAAAACTGAAAGAGAAAGAGCACGCTCTCTCTCTCAAGCCTGTCAAATTTATCAAACAAGTTACCTCTTCCGAATTGCCTGAGTGGGCCAACTCTAAAATCAAGGAAGTCAGTCAAGATCATGATGACCTTCGTTTAAAAGTAGAACAACTCTCTCAAGAGATTGCCCATCTTCAATCTGGAGTTGGATCCACTCCGTCTAAGCCCAAGTGGCAAAAAGGGAAGTTCAATGTCCCAAAAAATATGTCCAAACCCGACAACAAAGCCAAACAATATCAAGAAAAGGAAAAGTTTGACTACTGGTGGAAAAGATAGCAGAAATATGTCAATCTTCCTCCAACCAAGATCTGTGGCTACTGCGGGAGTCTTGGGCATAGGGACAGTGCTTGTGATAAACTGAATAAAGATCTTTCATTCAATGTCAAACGAGTTAGATTGATTCTTGAAGCACGAGAAGAATTAAAAAGATCTGGCTCAAAAAGGGAACCCAAGTACATCTGGGCTCCCAAATCTAACAAATGATCTTTTATTTTGTAGGTGAAAGCGAATGGAGACAGCTGGTACCTGGACAGTGGATGCTCCCGTCACCTGACTGGAGATCCAAATCAATTCAATTCGCTTTCATCCTACCAAGGAGGTAAGGTTACTTTTGGAAACAACAACCAGGGTGAAATCATGGGAGTTGGCTCTGTAGGTAACCCCTCAAAATTTAAAATTGATGGAGTCCATCTGGTCACTGGACTTCAGCATAGTTTATTAAGTATTTCTCAAATTTGTGATAGATTCAATTTGGTACTTTTCTCCTATTCGGATTGTAAGGTTAATGATGAGCGTACAGGTTCTTTAAAGCTGTGGGACACGGAGAAGGAAATCTCTACAAAATGTGCGTAAACTCCATTAGTCTAGATGATCAAGTCTGTCTAAATGTGCATTCCAAAAACTCATTGTTGTGGCACTCCAGACTTGGTCACGCAAATCACAGGCTGTTGAATAAACTGAAAAGAAAAGACTTGGTGATTGGTTTAACCGACACAAACTTTGACACAGACTCCGTCTGTGAAGCATGCATAAAAGGTAAACACACCCGGTCTTCCTTCAAGAGTAAAACAACTCTCTCTACTAACTCTCCGTTGGAATTGCTCCACATGGATCTTGTTGGCCCCATGCGTACACATAGCAGAAGTGGTAAAAGGTATATTCTGGTCATAGTCGATGACTATTCTAGGTGGACTTGGGTCACTTTTCTATCTACGAAAGATGAAACTTTTATGGAGTTCGTCAAACTCCATAAAATGCTTATCAACAAATTTTTGTTTACATTGAAAACCCTGAGAACGGACCAGGGTACTGAATTTTGCAACAAGTCGTTTGATGAGTTTTGCAGGGACAACGGAGTTTATCACCAAATCTCATCCGCACGCACTCCGGAACAGAACGGAGTGGTTGAATGAAAGAATAGAACCTTGGTTGAAATGGCACACACCATGCTCATCGATAGTCAACTCACTCCATCATACTGGGCAGAAGTTGTTAACACAGCATGTTATGTGTTAAATCGTGCGCTGATTCATCCATTCCTTCACAAAACACCCTACGAACTACTCCGTCAATGAAAACCAAATCTCATTCATCTCAGGCGTTTCGGATGTAAGTGCTTTATCCACAATAATGGTAAGGACAACTTGGGTAAGTTCTCTCCTAAAAGTGATGAAGGTATATTTCTTGGCTACTCTTCTAAAAGCAAAGCTTATCGTGTTATCAATCTAAGAACTCAATGTTTAGAAGAGAGTCCCCACGTCAAGTTCGATGAGTCCCACAATGTTGGCCCATCTTCTGATCAACTTGACTTTGCTCCAGACGATTACCTCACTGATCCACACTTCATCACTGTACCCATAGGAAGACTCCACGACTCCCAATCCATCACACCTAATGACTCTCCAGAAAACAAGAGCAATGCATCAGACTCTACAGACTCTGACAATAACCCTAAGACACCCTTACCACAAAACTTAAACTGTGACACCTTTGACAAAGACACACCCCCTCCTGCTTCACGTCGACAGTTCCAACAAAAATCATCTCACCCTCCTGACAACATATTATCTGACCCAAACTCAGGTGTTCAAACATGTTTCCAAGCTATGCAAAACCTCTGTGCCTTTGGTGCTTTTCTCCCCAGTACTGAACCAAGAAATGTCAAAGAAGCACTCCTTGATAGTGATTGGGTCACTACAATGCAGGAGGAACTCAACTCTCTCCAAAGACATGCTGTCTGGGAGTTAGTTCCTCGACCCACACATCAACAAACCATTGGTACTCGTTGGTCTTTCGTAATGAACTTGATGATAAAGGACAAGTTTTCAGGAACAAAGCTAGATTGGTCGTTCAGGGCTACAATCAAGAAGAAGAGATTGACTATGATGAAACCTTCGCATCTGTAGCTTGTCTTGAAGCAATTCACATGTTAATTGCGTTTGCTGCATTCAAAGGTTTCACACTATATCAAATGGATGTCAAGACAGCCTTCCTCCATGGCTATATTGATAGAGAAGTCTATGTAGAGCAACCCCCAGGGTTCACAGACTCCGTCCATCCTGACTACGTCTACAAACTATGTAAGGCCCTTTACGGACTGAAACAGGCTCCACGTGCTTGGTATGAAAGACTGTCTACATATCTGTTGCAAAATGGTTTCTCTCGAGGTAACGTAGATAAGAAACTATTCATTCTTCACTAATCACATGACTTACTTCTAGTACAGATTTATGTTGATGATATCATTTATGGCTCTACAAGTAACGCCCTTCGTGATCATTTTGCTAACCTTATGAAGCAAGAGTTTTCCATGAATGAGTTTGGTGAGCTCAAGTTCTTCTTAGGATTACAAATCAACAAGAAAAGGAAGGGATTAAGATCCACCAACAAAAGTACATCAAGGAACCCCTTGATAAGTACAATCTCAAAAACGTCAAGAGCATGTCTACACCAAGTTTTACATCTACTAAACTACATCTTGATGATGACGGAGTCGGTGTTAATGCCATAAAATATAGAGGAATGATAGGGTCCCTCTTGTACCTGACTGCAAGTCGCCACGACATTCTTCACACAGTGTGTCTTTGTGCCCGCTTTCAAGCACCACCAAAGCAGTCTCACCTAAAAGCAGTCAAACGTATCTTTCGATATCTTAAAGGTACAAGTACACTCTATCTATGGTATCCTCGATCTCCTACCTTTACTTTATCTAGATATAGTGACTCTGATTGGGCTGGTTCCCTCCAAGATCGAAAGAGTACTTCAATGCACAGTTCTTGGGTTTTTGCCTTGTTTCGTGGTCCTCCAAAAAACAAAACTCCGTAGCACTCTCTACAGCGGAGACAGAGTATGTCTCTACTGCAGCCTGTTGCTCCCAACTCCTTTGGATGAAACAACAACTTCAAGATTATCATGTCTCCCAAGAATAGATCCCAATCTTTTGTGACAACAAAAGCACAATCAAAATATCAGAAAATCCAGTCCAACACTCAAGAACCAAACATATTGAAATTCGTTTTCACTTCTTGAAAGACTGTGTCGAGAAGAAGCTTATTCAACTTGACTTTGTGCCCACAAAAGATCAACTTGCAGATATCTTTACTAAACCCTTGTCTACAGCATGATTTGAAGCACTTCGATCAGAAATTGGGTTAACTCCGTCTACCTAGACGGTCGCATCTCCTTCTCCTACCGCAATCTTCAGCACGTACTCCCTCATGTATCATCGAGTCTGTCTTTGTTTGCACTTGAATCTGTGAATTGTGTTTTCTTGCTTAAGAACGTCTCTATAATTCTGGCACTCCGCATCCACGTCATCTATCCACACCCAATCCGCCTCAATCCACGCCCTTAATCTCGCGCCTGCCGATTTTTTCGCGCCTGACACACGAAATCCCTGCAACTTCCGCAGTCATTTCAGCCTTTATATCCCTCATCCGTCTACTCCGTCTCTCTCACATACATCCATTTTACACCCAAGCATACTACAATCCCTAATGGCAGGCATTAACCTCAACGGCATCAATATTCCGGCCGAAATTTTCCAAGATCCAATCCGCCTTTAGGCATACCTCCAATCTATGGCTAACCCTAACCCACCTCCACCTACCATCACCACCACTCACTCCCCCACCAAAACCACTGCTACTTCTTCCCCCACACACTCTGCCACACCACCACCAACCACCCACGATACATCACCCCATCAAACACCACCCTCTGCCGCCAAGACCGACATTCTTGAGACGGATGTCGACAATGTCACACCCCTACAAACCCTGCCACCATCTTCACCACCTCAAGACCCACACCCTACTACCGAAACTCAATCAACTGATCCCTCGCAAGCTCCGCCGAAAAAGTCTCCCTCACCAACTCCACAAGCCTCTCCTGAAAAATCAGCAACCCCAACTCCACCCCGTTCTCCAAAACCTAAACCAAGAAAAAGAAAATCTTAGACCACTACCCGTCCCACAGCCAAGCGCATACTGCGATCCTCCGTCAGGGCCCAACCAGTCTCCTCTGGTTCCGGCGAGTCTTCCCCAGTCCAGGAATTGCCCACCCACAGCCACGATACATCCACTAGCGCAACCACCACCGGAATTCAGAAACCCCCAAAGCCGCAACGTCCATGCGCAAAGATCGACCCTTTTGGTCAGCGCTACATGCTCAGTGATTCAACTGCGGACAGAAATATCGTAAGGGGTAAGTTCCTCGATTTCTCAAGGACTCTGTCTTTAAATTTAGGAGAGTTAGTGACTATGCTAGAAGTTCAAGGGTGGAAACACCTTTTCTGTGAGATACCAGAGTGGTACCCTTAAGATTTGTCGACTTTTTTTAAAATCTCATTATCAGAAATGGTGCTGCTCAATCCTTTGTCAATTCCACTCCTATCTTCTTTAATCTTGACAAGCTGTCCCAAATACTTGGAGTCCCTCATGCCGGTCTGTCTTTCTATGAAAAAGGAGTCCTTCCAGTAATCCCCGGGGTCCCACAAAATAAGATCTACCGCTTTTTCTCTTCAAAGAAAAAGGTGGGCTCCCCAATACCCCGAGGCAATCTTTCAGTCCTCCACCAACTCCTGCACATTCTTGTTATAAAAAACATTGTCCCCCGAAAAGAAGGAAATCTCATGGTCAATTGCTTGGACCTCACAATAATGTACTGCATAATCAACCGTCATTCCGTCAATCTGGCCCACATTGTTCTCCATCACTTAGCCCAGTCTGTCGACACCCCGAAACACTCTCTAGGGTATGTGTTTTGGCTGCCTCGAATTCTCAAATTCTTTCAGGTACCCCTGGCGACATCCACGCCGGAGTCCATCGACGAGGCAGACACCATCAACCTCCGCTATCTGAATCGACTGACTTCTATCGACAAATCCAAGCTGCTGCCCCCTCCATCAACTCCAACAACGGCGGGTACTTCCACTTCTCAAGAGGCAGTCCCTCAAGATGCTCTCCTACCCCTCCTGGAGAAAGTGGAGCGACTCCTCGCATAGGCAGTAGAGCTGATTCAGGGCCACTCGCGGATGATGGACAGACTCTCTGGGATCGAGATGACTGTGACGGCCCTGCAAGAACAACTCCTTGATATCCAAGCCTCCCTGACCCCCAACCCTTAGACATGATGTGCGTATGTGTAGTGTTAGGACTTAGGCTGTTTTAAGTTCTAAACACTTTTTGCTGGTTTTTATGTGAATTGTTGGACTAACTCTTTCGTGGTTGTGGGCTTCCCTCTGATGAAAGCAAAAGGGGGAAGCGGTGAATCCCGTCTGGTGTACGGGCGACTAACTCTATTGTTGCTTTAAACTGCTTTCAGATTTTTGCTGCCGGACCGTGTGGTCTAGTACTATAACTGCTCTATATACTATGCCTTATCCTACCTGTTACAGTGCCTATTCAATATTTGCTTGCCTGGAGTCCCTTAACGATTAAGGGGGAACCTAAATGGAGTCTTTGTACTCAACTACTACTACTGCTATTAAGGGGGAACTTTGACAGGGTCGGTTCCCCTAGTTCTTTGTGTTTTTGTTTTTTCATTTTCAGGATTGACTCCATCGGGATTCACGGAGGTTTGCTATCATCAGCAACAAGGGGGAAACTGTTGGGACATCAGAGTGTTGCAGAGATAGCCAATCACCTTGATAGAGTCAATCATTCTCAGACAAACACAAAGAGCGAGCTACTTCAATGGAGTCCATGCAACTAAGGAGACTTCACAGACTCTCCAGTGTCGTTGCGAATAATAAGGAGCTAACTCGGAATGCTTCAACACCACAACGGTCATAAAGTCCTCCCATCACATCTGAAGTTTACGACCTAAGTCAGAAGACCACTCAAGGACGTTGGACGTTGCTCACTAAGTTAGTTCCGATATTTGCGGAACTAACTCCCTCGACCTGCTGGTTGCAATGCTAGTATAAATAGGTTGTGTAATAGCAAGTTTAAGGTGTGCTTTCATAGAGAAATATTTCATAGTTTAGAGAGAGATAAGGAAAACTGTTTTGTAAGCCAGAGAGAGAAAATACGTACCAATTTAGTTAGTGCATCTAGATAGACTCTACCTAGAAAGATTCTAGTTTCACTACGCTTACCATTGATCTGATCAGAGAGTGTATTGGGTGAGTGAGTGAAAAACCACTAAGTAGATCCCTTCTACTTAGTGGGCATTTGTAAGTTGTTTTATTTGACCAGGAAATGAAATAGCTTATTTATGTATCTCGCTGAGTTTCACAGAGTCCTTCTATCTTTCTAGCATCATTTCATTTCAATTACTTCAAAGTCTTCCACACCCTTAGTTTAATCGGTTCGATTGAGTGTCTCTACATCACAGAGTGTTTCTCACTCTCAAAGACTGATTAAGTCAAACCAACTCTTAGGCTCACACCTTTGAATGGTTTGAGTTAGCCACCCGATCCTACAACGTGGCATGCTTTTGGAGGTTTATCCAGCCTTTATGTTCCACAAGTTCTTCTTTTTTATTTTCAAAAAGTGGAACTTTCAAAATGTACTCTTGAGATGTTTTTTTCTATCTTTTTTACCTTTTCCACTAGTCCCACAACCACAAGTTCTTCTTTGGGAATCTTCCAAGGAGAAGAACTTCTGCTGTCTATCGCCCCTTCTTTTTCTTTTTTACGCCCAGGGCTCCCCTTTTTTTGAATACTCTGCCAACTTATTCCTTTTGTGCCCCTATGTAGTGGACTTTGTGTGCATTATGGAAATCATATGGTCATCCTCCCCATGTTTTACGAGAAAAACATAGTTATCAATTTTTTTAAAGGTAAGAGAAATTTATTAAAGAGAAGAGACCGGTTTTTGTTTCTGAAATTCCTAACGTTGGTTTTCATTCACGTGTTATGTTATGTGTTTTGTGGCTTAAGGACCTTCCCGAAATTTATTTAAAAGTGAGGGATAAGTAGGCCTTTCTCCCTGTCTTTACTTGGTATGTATTTAATAAGGAAATTAAAGAATTCCTAACTCTATCTTCCGTCAGTTTCAAAACATCGTCTTTCTTCATGAAAGTTTTGAGCACTTTACATTCTCCTCTCCTTCAAGAAGTTTGTCTCTGATTTTGGTGTCTCGTTGCTGCTGCGTGTTAGGCATCCCCTCTGCTGCTGGTTCCGTGTGCTTCTGCGGTGTTTTCAGGTTTGATTCGTGTAAATTTCAACGGCAGTTTGCTTCCGTTTTGGGTAACATGTTCTGATTTGGAGCGCTGTTTGGGACTGTTCTATTGTGCAATTCAGCGTGGTTTCACTCCTCTTCTGTCTGTGGTTTACACGTTCGGATGTTGGCTTCGTCGGGATCAGTTATGCGCTTCAAATTGATGTAAGTGAGGGATGGAATCGGGAGGTTTACTCACCCTTGGGGCGCTGATTCTAACACTGGTGGAATAGAAGCATTTAATGATGGCTGATTAATCACAACTTAAACGCAAACTATGATTTATAGGAGGGCCGGAATTAATTAATGACATTTATAGAATTAAGTGTAAGCAATAATCGATCAGAGGTAGGTGCGCCTTTTTTACAACGGACTTTAGATGATGGTTATCAGTAAACCGTAATGTAAAGCCCCGTGTTGACGCGTGCTTTTACGGTCAACAGACTTTAGATTACAGTTTAGTGATAAACGTCATCTAAAGTCCCCGCCCACTGATGGTCAACAACGTCGTTTTGACCTAATGTCAAATATTTCCTGCATTATTTGATTTTTTCGACGCCGCGCGTAATCTAAATGACAGCTAAAGACGTCATTTACCAGCTTATTTTAGCTTAAATAAAACTTATTATAAATGTGTTGCATAAGTTTGATCGAATAAGACTCATGGCTCAGTGGCCGCGGGTACATGAGTCAACACCATCGATCTTGAGTTCAAAACCCAACATAGGCCAAATATTTTTCACGCTATTTTTTTTATTTCGTTAGACTTTAGATTACGGTTATGCAAGAGCCGTAATATAAAGTCTGACTTTAGATTACGGTTATGCAAGAGCCGTAATATAAAGTCTGACTTTAGATTACGGTTATGCAATAACCGTAATAACCGTAATTTAAAGTTTAACTTTCAATTATGGTTTTCTTATGGACCATAATCTAAAGTGCTTTTAACTAGAAAATTTCCCCGTTTACTCTGCACACTTACAGTAACCTCTACTTCTCTCCCGCGCTATCTTCCTTGCTGAAATCGCCTCCTCACTCCCGTCACCTTACTAACGGCCATCGCCGTTGTCGCTCCCGCCACCTTTGTCACTCCCATCGCCGCCGGTCACCACCCATCTACCACTGGTCGTCACCGTCGACTCTAACGCGTACCAGGTATGCGATTTCTGTCGATTGTTCTTATTTCTAACTTTGTTCTTATATATGTCGATTGCTAGTTCTAACGTCTTTTCTGTCGTTTCCTGAGAGTGTAATGGCTAATGTTCTAACCTTGTTCATATATTTGAGCCCAGATTCACAGTTAATTGCAACCTAGTTCGTGGGCTGATTTCTGCACTAATTGTCCACTTTAGTGATTACTAACGGTAATTTTGCAAATTAAACTGTAAACTGTTGTAGTGATGTTTCTTTGTTTATTGTTTTAAGAGTAAATTTGATTTTGTTATTCGTATCATTTAGTTTTACAATTAATAAATAGTAGTGTAGTTTTAAAAGATAAAACTAGTTCAAAAGTAATTCTGATGGTGAGTGTGAATTTGATGTTGATCAAAGTGATTTGGAAATGTTAGAAATATAGCGGAGATGCCGTCGAATTTTTGCTGCAGTTTAGCTAGCATTTTAACCTTGATTTTTTGATGATTCTAATGTTGTTGTTTTTTTGTTTATGCATCAGGACTACAACATTATTTTGGCTTCCGACCTCAACTGTCTTAGCATCGGCTAATCATCTACCAGAGGTAAGATTTATATATATAGTATTTGACACACTACCAAACATAGGTATCTGCCCAAGATATACCTAACCCGTCGGGACTATCCTTGATTGTTAAATCTCACACCTAGGGTGTGAATGTGTTTTTAATATGTAGTTTACTGATTATTTCAGGAGTATCTCTTTATTGTTCTTCGAGTGCATATATTATTGATTAATATCATAATATCGTGCATTTGAAGAACTGTAGGGAGATGCTGCCGAAATTTTCAATAAATTACATATTAAAAACACGTTCACCGGTGGGATTTAATACTCATGGATGGATTTAGGTTGATAAGATACAAAAATGTAAAGACTCTACCACGGGTGACGGTATGAAATGGCTGCCTTCATATAAATAGCAAGAAGGAGATGGAACGTTCGTGGATTTACAGCGGAAAGTTGGACAACAAGTTTTTAGAAGGAGTCGATAAGTTATGCACGGTGTTGGCGAACAATTTTAAAACCTTCAGACGAGGGATACATATTTTGTCCATGTATCGACTGCCAAAACAATCTGAGATATCGCGGCGTTGAAACAGTTAAGGAACATCTGATCCGTCGCGGTTTTACAAAGGATTTCCAAGACATAATCCGATGGCATGGTCAGAGCGTGTTCGATGTTATTAAGCCTAACGAAGGGGATAATGGTCCGGCAAACACAGAAACATAACTCGGAGATGATACAGTTGCGGGTGATCCGGAAGACGTTATAGTTGACGTTGAGCCAGATTTCTGCGACGATGACATTGAGACTATGCTCGAAGATGTGGAATGACATCACTCTAACACGCCAGACAAGTATGACAATTTGTTGGATTCATCTAAAACACCACTGTACCCTGGGTGTGACCCTACAAAGTTAAGCAAGTTGAGTGTCATCCTAAAGCTATTCAACTTGAAAGCGAAATATTGCTGGAGTGACGTAAGTTTCACTGCCCTCTTGGAACTAGTGAAAAACGTTCTTCCGGTGGATAACGTTTTATCAACAACTACGTATTCAGCCAAAAAACTGATGTGCCCAATGGCTATGGAGTACTAGAAAATTCATGCTTGTCCAAATGGTTGCATGTTGTTTTGGAAATCGGATGAATTTGCTGAAAGTTGTTTAGCATGTGGAGCGTCACGGTATATGAAGAAACAACAAACTCACATCATCGGTAGTAAGAAAGGTTCACCGGCTAAGGTACTGTGGAACCTGCCCATCATTCCAAGGTTTAGACATTTGTTCTCTATTGAGAAAGACACAGAGAATCTTCGGTGGCATTCAGTTCACAGGAAGAAGGATGGCAGATTGAGACATCCCGCTGATGCACCATATTGGAGAAACATAGACATAATTTTTTTATTTTGGTAACGAACCGAGAAACCTAAGACTAGGCTTGTGCACGGATGGGATGAACCCTTACTGTACTTTGAGTAGCATACACAGTATCTGGTCTGTGCTTTTGGTTATTTACAATCCACCGCCGTGGTTATGCATGAAACCAAGACACATCTTGTTGTCTCTGTTAATATCGAGTCTAAAGCAACCGGGCAAGAAAATTGATGTATTCCTACAACCTTTGATAGAGGATCTAAAATTCTTATGGAATGAAGGGGCTACGGTTTACGATTCATTCAGCAAAGAGGACTTTAATTTGCGTGCTATGTTGTACTGCACAATCAATGATTTCACAGCCTATGGTAATCTTTCAGGCTATTCAATCAAGGGGGTGTTGGCGTGTCTGATTTGTGGTTAGAACACTTGTAGAATTTGTTTGAAACATAATGGAAAAAACTTGTACATAGGCCACCGGAAAATGCTTCCAAAAGGACATAAGTACCAAAAGATGGCGAAAGTGTTTGATGGGAAAACTGATCACAGCGTGGTGCGCCAGCCTTTGACAGGTACAGAGATTTACAAAAAGGTGGGTAATATTTTCAATAACTTCAGGCCGCCAACCAAAAGTGGTGAAAAAAGTGTCTGGAAAAAGAAATCAATATTACGGGAACTCCAGTACTGGCAGCATTTAGAGGTTAGCATTGTATTGATGGGATGCATGTCGAGAAGAACGTGGGCAAAAGTATCACTAGCACCCTTTTGAACATAAAAGGAAAGACAAAGGATTATTTGAAAGGAAGGAAAGATTTAATTGAGTTGGGCATATGCACAGAGTTTGGCTCGCAAGAACGTGGAAAATGCACATTCTTGCTTCCAGCGTGTTACACTCTGTCTAAAGAAGAGAAACATTGTCTATGCAGTACCCTTTATAACATCAAGGTGCCTTCAGGATACTCCTCAAACATAATAAGCCTAGTGTCCATGACAGATTTGAAATTAGTAGGAATGAAATCTCACGATTATCATGTCATACTTCAAGAATTTTTACCAATTGCATTGTGTGGAATCTTGCCGGATGTTGTCAGACACACAATCATAAATGTTAGTGTCTTCCCCAAATCCATTTCATCTAAGGTTCTTGATGCGGACACTCCGACTAAACTACAAAAGGATCTTATTGTGACAATGTGCCAACTGAAGATGTATTTTCCTCCCTCGTTCTTTAACATAATGATACATCTCCTCGTGCATCTTGTAAGAGAAATTCTGATGTATGGTCCTTTGTACCTTCACTACATGTATCTGTTCGAAAGGTACATGGGTGTCCTGAAGAAAAAAAATGAAAATAACCGTCGTCACCCAGAGGGCAGTATTATAGAGGGCACTGTCTCAGAGGAAGTTGTAGACTTCTGCACCAATTACCTAGAAGCGTCGATTTGAACTTCCACGTTCTAGACACGAGGGCAGATTGAAGGGTGTTGGCACGGTTGGATGGAAACTAAAAAGAATTGATATAGACACTCTTAACAAAGCTCATTTAGTTGTGCTGAGTCATCTTGAAGATGTCGAACCATACTTTGATGAACACTTGTGCGTTTTAAGAGCACAATATCCAGACATGAGTGATGTTAGACTAAAAAATGAGCAGAACAGGACATTTGTCAGATGGTTCAAAGACAGAGTGTTGTCCGATCAGTCCACGAATGTGCCTGAATTGATTAAAGTAATTGCATTTGGACAAAATCTGGATGTAATTTCTTATGAGGGGTACGATGTCAACGGGTTCACCTTTTTCACAGAATGTCAGGATCGCAAGTCATCGAATCAAAACAGTGGTTTAGAGCTTGAACCTTATCAAGACTTATATGTAGAAGAGGGCAAAAATACGACGAAGATAGAAGAGCCAAGGCGGCCCAGACCCCAGGCCTCCTTCACCACCCTATTTAGGCTCCAATTTGGGCACCAAGCATCAATCCGGGTCCTAGGCCTCATGGTCGGGTTCGCATCCCGCATCCCGCACTCTGTGACCGGGTCCCGGATCCCGCACTTGGCACTCTACAACTGGGCGCCACATCTCGCGTCTCATATTCCGCATCCGGGCGTAATACCCTGTACCCCACACTTTTGGACCGGAAGGCTTTATAAGGAGAAAAGTGTCAAAGTTAGGAGGGTTGCTCCAATAAAGTAATACCACATGTACAAGGGTTAAGAGATAGACTTCACCCTAGAAAGTCTATAAATAGAGATGGGGGGCTCATTTGTAAGGGGACACAATATTAGAAGAGAGAGAAATCACTAGAAAGCTCTCTAAACTTGTAATGCTAAGGAAAGGAATAAAGATATTGTCAAGAAGTGGATGTAGGCCAGATTATTAGCCCAACCACTATTACTCTCGGTGTTCTGTTCATTTGTGAGATTTGAGGGATAAATTATACGTTTTCATTTGGCGCCGTGTGAACCTCAATTTTTGAACCTTATCCTATGTTGATTCAAGTTGATTAGGATCTGGTCGGGTTCTAGGTCCACTTATAACCTAAGCATAATAACTATGTCATAAAACATTAATTACTAAGTCCTAAGTTAGCTCACTAAAACCTATTATGAGTCGCCACCTAATTTTAACCTATGGTAAATTAGGAAAGGTAGAGTTCGGGTTCGGGGGCTTGGTATTAGACTTATTCAAGGTTCAATTACTTTCATTACGCCTCCTAGGTCGTTTTTACTCTACTTAGTTTAATTACGGCGTATTATGAAGTCGTTTTAACCTAAGTGCGCAAGTTTCTGATTTTTTTGTGTTTTAAACATTTTTTTACTGGAATTAAAAGTGGAAATTGAAACTACCTAAACTAGGGTTTCGGGTGCATAATTAGGGCAGATTTTAATTCTGTCTATAGCCAAGGACCTATGTCCAAGACCACGGACCCCAGTTAAATTAATAATGCAGGAATATTGAATTTGTAGAAAAACAAAATTTGAAAACATCCGGGGCCACGGACAGGGTGTGCGTGGGCCCGGACATGTACCGTTGAAACCTAAAAGATGAAAAAATTAATTCCCCCGCCGTCAGAGGCTGTCCGTGGCCACAGACAGGGTGTCCGGGATCCCGGACAGGCCGTCCGAAGGCACGGACTAGCCACGGACGGTGGCGTTCTAGTGATTCCCGGCGGTGTTTTCGGCTCAAATTTTATGGTTGTGTAGCCTACGAGATTTTAAACAATTTAGAATTCAAAAGTACTCAATTTGATGTCGAATTAAGCATGAAACTTAGCAAACAAGTAAGTAGGCAGAAACATAAACAAACTTAATTCAGAAGCAAGAAAAAATCAGTTCGATTAGAAATTTCAACTAGAAGTGTATTTAGACCAGAGGAGTTAGAAAATTTGGTTTCTAACCTGTTTTAGTTTC
Source organism: Limonium bicolor (assembly GCA_023374045.1). NCBI lineage: Eukaryota > Viridiplantae > Streptophyta > Magnoliopsida > Caryophyllales > Plumbaginaceae > Limonium > Limonium bicolor. Next base: position 273,004,013 of record CM041779.1, read on the forward strand.
GGGATTTGATGTTCCTTCACATTAAGAATCTCTGAAAGCTTCGTTGGTGGCCAATCCGGTTCGACTTCGACCCGAGCTTCTGACCCTTTCTTCCTTGTGTTGTTCACCACGTTTTGGTTCTGTATTTTGGGTGTTTTGGTGCTTGGAAGTTGAATGGGAAAAGAAAGAATGTTTTTTGGTGATTTTGGGGTGATTTCAGTAAAGTTTCGATATTGATTTGAGATTTGGATGTGTAAAAACGTAGGGAGAAGGTTTGTGGCTGTGTTTTCTGACCTTGGAAGTGTTCTCATCTGCCCTTGTGCGTTTTGGGAAGGTCTTTTATAGTAAAAGGCTGAGCAAAAAGGTAAAGGGAGATCTCTTTGCAGAAAATCTTTATGTGCACTAAGAGAATTTGATTTTTAAAAATATTTTGCAGGCCGAGAAAAATTATGAAATTTTAACTGAAGGTAAAGGATGATATTTAGGAATTCCAAGAGTTGGAATCGGGTTATTTTGATAAATAACCGATTAGATAAAAATCTCACAATCTGGAATCTCCCATAATTCATAACGTACGATTGGAAAGTCGAAATGACGAAATTCTAACGGTTTTAGTCTTTAAAAATCATTCTCTCTCTCATGTTAAAATTTCATGACATTTGGATTTGATTTGTTTATTTTCCAAAGGAGAGAGAAAATTGCAAAAATGATTGAATTTCTCTTTAAAATTTTGGGCTAAGGTTCCAAATAAAATAATATCAGGTTTACGACTATATGTAGTCATGCTAACCATGTGACAATTTTATTTTAATTTTGGAAACCTTTTTATTTCTATTTTGAGGCTATTTCAAGTGTAAATTGTTAAAGAAATTAGCTTATAATATGAATTAAAAGCTAAATTTCCAGAATAAATATTATCAGAAAATCATGAAATACCTTTCATTATGACTATGGTATTTGGAAGTGTTTGGAGATAGTGAACAAGTCATATGAAAATAGAAAAATCCTGAGAATGTCCTTGGAAATCCCGCCTTAATGCATTTTGACTATTTTGCCCTTATCTTTGCATTTGTGTGCTTGAGCCTATCCCTATCGGTCAAAATTTTGGGTATAACACATTGCCCCCATCAACTAGGCTTTGTAATGGAAATGAAAAGGCGAGTTGAAGCTTGAGTGATACCCCAAAATTTCTACGAAAATCCGTTGATTGTGCTGAGCTATTATGAGGCGCTAGCCACCTAGGAGAGAAGTCTGAGATTATTAGGCTATTACGAGGTGCCAAATACCTAAAAGAGAAGCTTGAGTTTATTGGGCTATTATGAGGTGCCAACTACCTAAGAGAAAAGCTTGAAATTATTGGGCTACTATGAGGCTCCAATTACCTAAGGGAGAAGCTTGAAGTTATTGGGCTATTATGAGACACCAACTAACTAAGAACGTGGAGAATGAGTTGAGCTAATAATGAAATAAGCTAAACCGAGCATCTGAGGTGTCAGGAACCTAGAAGTGAATGAACTGAGCTGAGCATAAAGGTGTCCTAGTGACGAATGAAAAGAGCTGTGGTATGCAATGAGGTTGATGTGTTGTGTTTGATAGTGCAATATGAGTGGTAGGGCTTATGTGTGCCTAAGGTGGAATGAATGCAGGGTAACATAGGTGCAAGGTAGGGCTTATGTGTGCCTTGGTTGTTTTTGTGGTGGTAGGACTTATGTTCGCCTGAAGGGAATGAATGCAAGGTAGGACTTATGGGTGCCTGAAATGATTGAATGTAAGGTAGGTCTTATGTGTGCCTAAAGTGAATAAATGTAAGGGAGGTCTTATGAGTGCCTGAAATGAATGAATGTAAGGTAGGTCTTATAGGTGCCTGAAAGGATTGAATGTAAGGTAGGTCTTATGGGTGCCTGAAAGTATTGAATGTAAGGTAGGTCTTATAGGTACCTGAAAGAATTGAATGTAAGGTAGGTCTTATGGGTGCCTGAAAGAATTGAATGTAAGGTAGGTCTTATGGGTGCCTGAGGTTGTTTTTGTGGTGATAGGACTTGTGTGTGCCTAAGGTTTGGAAGTGAAACCCATCCTAACTCGGTTGTTTATGGAGACCGAGACCCAACAAACTCAGTTGCATAGGCTACCGGGCAAAACTTTTGGTCAAGCTTTTGTTTCGGAGGGTGACCGAGCATAGGCTACCGGGGGAAACTTCCGGTCAAGCTTTTCTTTCGGAGGATGACCGAGCATAGGCTACCGGGCGAAACTTCCGGTCAAGCTTTTCTCTCAAAGAGCGACTAAGCATAAGGTACCGGGTGCAACTTCAGGCTAGGCGCAGCATTGACCAGGCGCAACCCCAGGCCAGACACGGCGGTGACCGGACGATGCTTTTCTTCAAAAGGAAAACGTTCACACTCATCTTAAAGATTAATCAGTCTGCTACCATAGACACATCGTAAAGATCAGGCCCGGCTAAGAGGGTGTGCAGGAGCCACCGCACCGGTCCCCCACTTATCAGGGGCCCATTTTTGAAGGGTCTTGTTATTTTTAACAATAGTTAATAATTTATATAAAAAATTATGAAAGAAAAATATGGTATTTTATTAGTGAACTATATTATTGTATATAACATATAAAACAATAAACTAATTAGTAGTAAAAAAATCTGGCACAAATATTACTCTATGTATATAAAAATGAATATTTTAATTATGTACCATATTTTTTATAAAATGAAATATTACCATTAGAATATGGTATTGATAAATAAATCTTAAAAACTACTATTCAACAATTGTTTTTGTTAAAAATAGTTTTTTATTAGATAATTTATTAATTAATAAGCTACGAATATCATTTAAATTAATATATAATTATTTTTTAAATAATTTCTTCATATAAAAAATTAATATCTTTATATATTATGATTGTGTACTTGGATCGGCACAGGGCCCCTAATTGATTGAGACGGCCCTGGCAAAGATCCAGGGGAAAACCGAATAGCTACTTCCAACAGCCGGTCAAGGGTTTGTGTTGTCTTGATTCAACCCAACTAAGGCAGAGAACTCTTGATTCAGACCAGGACATCACCCAAGTCTCTTAAAGCAAAATCGTATCCAGACACCAGCGACAGAACGAAGAAGAGATGATGGTCTCGCACAACAAGGAAACTAACTAAGATAAGTCCATCAATCCTAAAGTCCAGCTTATTCTGTGATTTGTTAAAACACTGATAAAGTCATTATCACGGTGTGTAAACTTGCTAAGATATTTAAGTATCTTTCTCTGAAGTATCGATCATCACTATTTCTTGCTGCCCCATTCCGCCCCCTGGATAATGTTGGGTTTCCAAGTAGCTTAAAATATAGGAGTAATAGTATATAACTTCCAACTACAATTGGTTCAGATTTCCGTCACTTGGGTAGTTTCAGCAACTCCAAAGCTTCTAACAGTTATACTTTTATGCTATTATTATGGAATCGTTTAAAGGATTATTTTGCGTCATTATTAGCAATACTAGAGTAGTGTGTCAAATGCATAGCTTAACTAAGGAAATCAACTAGTTGAGAGCAGTCTTTGGACTGAGTATTAAACATCTGTTTTGCACGGGTAAATCCCTCATTGCATTTTGTTTCCTGTTTTATTCAAGACTTGATTAATGTTGAAACTTATGATACAACTTCTAAACAGAAATTAGGTTTGAATTTATGCTGTTTTACAAAGCCAGCTATGCTACTATGGTCAGCTGTTGACCTGAGCTCTGTTCGGTTCTTAAAACCTTAGACAATGGAGTTGATAACAATGTTTAAACTATAGTTTGCTATAATTTAAACTATATGTTTTGGCTAGAATAAGTTAAAGCCTGTTTGAAATGCACTATACCTTCTGTTACTAATCTTGGTTGCTATAAAGGACACATATTTCAAACCTTTAATAGCAGCTTTGCCAAAACTCTGTTCTAATTACACCAAATGAATAATCTCACTTCATTTTATGCATGGCATCACTTTGTTTAAGTGCACCATGCTGCTACGGTTCAAGAGCTTTAAGTACTATGTCAGATTATGAAAATTGTCCTAAAGAAAATTCCTATTCTTTAGTTTCCGCTTTCTGTTATGTCACCATAGGAGCATGGTATAACCTGTTTATGTTTTGCTTTTAACCCTCCATTATGGACTGTTCTTAGCTTAATGAACAGAGGTTCTTTGGTTTACATCCCAGCATTCTTTAAAAAAAAAACTTTACGCATAAACTTTACTGAAAGTTCTTCTAAAGGTTTTCTCAACATAAATCGATTTTGAATTAAGACATTACTTTGATTCCGTTTTGCTTCATGAATACTTTATGGGAAATGCAAATACTTTGTCGTCTAAAAATCTATCATCTTTTATGATAAGCAGTGCGCATGTACATGCCTTAATTGCTTCTGATTATTAAATGATGAAGCTGAATAGCCAAAGAGTACATCTGTTAGAACTTGTGATTTTACCTATTATACCGCAACCTTAGAGCTACAATATGCCTCTGCTATCAACCTCCAAAGAAGTGTAGCTCATGCCTCTTATTCTAACTTAAAATTTTGTCTAGTCTTTACCTGACCAAAGAATCTAGTTTCCAAATTTGTTTGGTTTCTGGCCTACCCAATCACTGTTTGGGTCTTCATCCTTTGAGGCATTCTTGCGGTATCGCTATCGCAACTCAGGCAAGCTGTGAAGTGTTTGTTGCTACGTATCTTGCATACTTTTTTGACATTGTCTTGATAATATTGATAAGCTGAAACACATTTTCTTTTTATTGACAATTTTTAATCTATCGTGGCAAAACACTTGGATATGGTTGTTACTACATCTTGTATTTTGCTTTTGTTTTGCGGTGAAAAGTTGCTGCTATTATCATGGACAATTCATCCTCGCACATGGGCTGAATGCTGGTTATATTTTCACTTTGTCTCTGGTTGAATTTACAATAATTTAGCCGTACAAGTTGGTACTCACTCCTGCATATTTTGATGATTGCATAAACTCTTTTAGAATACTTTGCTTCTGACTCATGCCGTGGTGATTGATGAGAAGTTATCCTCATGCCGTAGTGAATTTTTTTTTTGATTGAAAACCTGATATCATATTCATTCATTACTAGTCACAAAAGAGGTCTTCGCAGTCTAGATTACAAGACCTAGCTATCTTTGGAGGAATATCATCTCCAGTCCAAATTTTGAAGCACTTAGAGCTATTGTACAAATAGGTAATACGCAAGCAAGTGAAATTAAAGACTTTACTAATACAGGAGCTTGTAATATCTTCACAGCCTCTGCAGAAAGCTTCAAGTTGTTCCCATTCACATGCCGTAGTGAAATTGATCATACGTATACATGTTGGGATATGTTCATCTAAATTAAAGCTTCAGGCATTTCTTCATATTGCAGTATCATGACTTGGTTTGATTCTCACTCGCTGATAAGTGCGAAATATATCTATTTTTAGGACTTTAATTCTTTCTATTTTTATAATAATTTATGTCGTATTTCTCACTTATCATATGTTTTTTCCTTTGATTTGTGTTTTAATGTGAACTAATACATTTTATGTGTATAATGTATTTCTCATGCGGTATCTAACGCAACAAACGGTGATATATACATATATATATCACATACGGTTGTTGCACACCACTATATATTCACTTGCAATCCAAATTCAAAAGATAGGAATATTGTTTTGATAAATATGGAATGGCTGCTCATCATTACGGCTAATGATTAATTCATAATCATCATAAGGCTGTTATTGTTCAAGTGCACATTCACGTGCAGCCATGCACTTTGCTCGTGAACATTTTCTTCATCTTCATATTGTTAACGACATCACGTACACTAATGGAATTAATCACTTTTTTATGATTAGGTACTCACCTACATCACATGGCGTGAATAACTAATGGGGAGTAATGATTCATCATGACCACATCGTCAATTCATGCCACGAACACTTTCAGCACTCACGACACGTTATTAACAGAGGAACAAATAAAGATTTTGATAAAAAAAATCTTCACCGCACATTGTTGACGTGGTGAAGATAAATGAAGAGAATATCTTATACAAGGGAGATATATAAAATCGTGGCTGCGGCATATATAAAGAGGGGGAGATCGAGGGTTTGAACAGATACGTCCCATCAGGGCTAGAAGAGAAGGGGAATGATATGAATATTACTGTTGTATTCAGATGTGTGTTTCATCGATTACAAACGTAGTCTATTTATAAGCTACAGAGACAGATATTATAACATGTATGGGCCTAGATATTTATTTCCTGAATGTTAAAGTAATGGGCCTAGAATGACTGGGCTTTATCCTCCCGCGAGCCCAGAGGCCGATTTAGTCAACGGCATATGGGATCGAAGACGATGAAAGTGATAGCGAGTCAAGGGTTTTGTGTAACAGTCGGCAAGTTGCGACGCGGAGGGAACCACCACAATCTTCAGAGTTTTGTTGCGAATTCGTTCACGAACGAAGAAGAAATCAACCTCCATGTGTTTAGCTCGACTGTGGAAGACTGGGTTCGCTGCAAGGTAAGAAGCCCCGACGTTGTCACAGTACAAGATTGGAGCTTTCGGGAGTTTGATTCGCAACTCGACTAACAATTTTTGTATCCACAGACACTCTGAAGTGGCAGTTGCGAGAGCCTTAAATTCTGCCTCCGTGGAAGAGCGTGCAACAGTCCTCTATTTACGGGAGCTCCAAGAGACAAGATTTGGACCGATGTAGATGCAAAAGCCAGTGGTGGAGCGACGGTCTAGTTGGGAGCCAGCCCAGTCGGCGTCGCTGTAAATTTGTATGTCCCGGTTTGGCGCGGCGGTGAAGGTAAGTCCCAACTCCTAGGTGTGCTTGAGATAGCGTAGAACCCTTTTTACTGCTTTCCAATGGTGTTCCTGAGGACTATGCATGTACTGGGCCAGTTTGTTGATAGCGAAGCTAATATCAGGCCGAGTGAAGGCCATGTATTGTAAGCTCCCAATAGTGCTCCGAAAATGGCTAGGGTTTGAATAAGGGTCTGTAATAGTGGAATCAATGGTTGTTGTGTCTATCATCGGGGTAGGAGATGGTTTACAGTTGTCCATGTTGGTGCGGGTTAGAATATCTCTGATGTAGTGGGATTGGGACAGAGTAAGGGTAGTGGCAGTTCTAGTAGCCGTGATGCCTAGAAAATGGTGTATATTGCCAAGGTCTTTGATGGGAAACTCAGAGGCCAGGGTGGTGATTAGGGTTTGAATCAGGGAGAGAGATGAGCCAGTGATGAGTATATCATCTACATAAACTAGAATGTAGACTGTGTGAGGACCTGAGTGATAGGTAAATAGAGATGGATCTGAAGTGGAGGAGGTGAATCCAATGTGAATCAGATAGGAACTGAGGCGAGCAAACAAAGCTCTAGGGGACTGTTTCAGACCATAGAGGGATTTAGTCAAACAACAGACATGAGAAGGATAGTTCTTATCAACAAAACCAGTAGGTTGCTTCATGTATACTTTTTCTTCTAGATCCCCATGCAAAAAAGCATTGTCCACATCAATCTGCTTAATCGGCCAGCCCATAGATACAACAATAGCCAGGACAACCCTGATAGTTGTGACTTTTACTACTGGGCTGAAAGTTTCTGCATAATCAACTCCTTGAGACTGTTTGAATCCTTGAGCCACGAGCCTCGCCTTATATCTTTCAATAGATCCATCAGCATGTTTCTTAGTTTTTAGAATCCATTTGCATCCCAGCACATTCATCCCTTCCTGATATGGAGTTAGACTCCATGTTTTGTTCTTTTGTAAGGCATCATACTCTTGTTGGATGGCCTGTCTCCACTCGGGGTATTTCATAGCAAGAGAGAAGGAGGGTTGTTCTGGTATAGGATCAGAGGATGTGATTTTGGTGGTGTTTAACCAGGGAACTGTGCCATCTGTGTAGACTTTCGGTCTGAGTGAGTTTGTTTGGCTTCTGGTGACCATTCTTGGTGGGGCTGCAACAGGGAGAATGGGAGCAGGGTGTATGGGAGAAGGTGAGGAAGAGTGTGAGGAGTCACCAGATGGGGATAGGATAGGTGATGTATCTGAATGTGGAGATAGAGATGCTGGGGTAGGCTGAGGTGAGCTAGGGGGAGATTGTAATGGGACAAGGACTGTAGTTAGGGTGTTGGAGGGTGGGGTGTCTCCTGAGGTAGTAATAGAGGCATAGGGAAAACTTGTTTCCTGAAAACTGACATCCCTAGATAAGTATAGTCTCTGTGTGTGTGGTTGGAAACATAGATAGCCAGTGGATTGTGAGGGATATCCCAAGAAAACACATTCCTGGGATCTGAAATTGAGCTTGTTTGAGTTGTAGGGCCTAAGGTTAGGCCAACAGCTGCACCCAAACACTTTGAGGTGTCGAAGTGAGGGGGGTTTGTTGTAGAGTTTCTGAAAGGGTGAGGTAAGGGATAGAACTTGTGAGGGAAGTCTGTTGGTGAGATAGACAGCAGCCTTGAAGGCATAGCTCCAAAAGGTGAGTGGCATTTTCGCTTGTGACAGAAGACATAACCCTTTATCAACCACATGTCTAATCCGTGACTCGACAGAGCCATTTTGTTGGTGGGAGTGGGGGCAGATGAAACGATGATTTATTCCCTTACTTGCATTGAAAGAGGAAAAAGCTCTAAATTCACCACCGCCATCACTTTGAATAGCCTTGATTTTTCTTTGAAATTGTGTAAGGACAAGATTGTAAAAAGTGTTGAAAATTGTAATAGTGTCTGATTTCTGTTTCAGAGGAAAAATCCATGTATAACAGGAATAATCATCTACTATTAGTAAAAAGTATTTATAACCATCTTGTGAGGTACAATGAGCAGGCCCCCATAGGTCTAGAAACAAGAGATCAAAACTGTTGCTAGACATAGAGTTGCTAAGGAAATGAGGCAATGCATGTTGTTTTCCTTGACAGCAAGCCGTGCATAGATCATGAGACAAAACTTTTGTAACTGGTAATTGAGACTGGCTTATTGTGAGGCTTGTGATTCTGGAGCTTGGATGTCCAAGTCGCTGATGCCAAATTGTGTTAGGTGCCGCAGTGGTATAGCTAAGTGAGGGAGTAGGGCCCAATGTAGTGGGAAAAATGTAGACACCATCCTCAGTAGTGCCTCTGAGAAGTATCTCCTGTGTTGTCAAATCCTTTAAAAGGAAGCCATGAGCATAGAATTCAAAATAGGTGTTATTGTCCTGGCATAATTTGCTAACAGACATTAGGTTCTGATTTAGGCTAGGGGAATGAATGATGTTATTTAGAAGAAAAGTATGAGGAGAGATAGTGATAGTACCATTATCCTGAGCATGGATAGGCAGAGAAGATCCATCACCCAAAGCAACAGTGTCTGGCCCCATGTAATCGCTGCTGCTAATGTTTAGTTTGGAGAAATCTCCAGAGAAATGGTGTGTTGCTGCAGTATCTGGGAGCCAATTCTGAGTAGTCAGCTGGGAAGGCTGTGTTTGGGTGGAGTTGACAGAGATAGACTGTGGTGGGCGAGGTTGATAGGACAAATTCAGGCGATGGTAACAGATGGAGGCATCATGGCCTCTTTTTTGACAGATCTGGCATTGAGGCCTCAGATCTGGTTGACCAGAAAAAGTGTTGATGGTGGATGTAGATCCACCGCTAGATTGAGTGTTGTAACGGCCTCTTCCCCTAGTTTCAGATCCCCTTCCTCTATTGTTGTAGGATCTGTTCTTGTAAGATGACTTGTTGTTTTTGGATCCAGTATTTTGTGAATTGCCAGTGTTAGATCCAGAATAGGAGGTGTGATTGAGGGAAACATCAGATCTGGTGATGTTTTCTTGAGTAGCAAGCCATGTTTCAGTGGAGAGCATGTAGTTGTAAATTTGAGAGGGTGTACAAGCATCGGCTCTAGTCCAAACAGTAGAGACAAGGGAAGAGTATTCATGAGGGAGGCCTTTTAGGATGTAGCTTTGGAATTCCCTATGGCTTACATTGTGACCGGTGATTGAAAGAGAATCAACAAGTGCAATTGCTCTGTTGAAATATGATGTAACAGATTCATTTGGCTTCTTTTCAATACCTGCTAATTGGAGATGTAACTGACCTATCTGAGCATTTGTTTGTGCAGCAAATGTCTCTTGAAGATAAGTCCAGATCTGAGCAGAAGATTTGAGTCCCACAACTTGTCCCAGAACAGCATCACTCAGAGATGTGAATAGGATGGACATGACCAGTTGATCAACTTGGATCCAACGGGAAGCTTCAGTGGCCTGAGACGGTTTTGTGTATGTTCCATCAGCATATTTCAGCAGATCGTTGCCTCCTAGAAATGGTAGAATAACGCCCTGCCATAAGCGAAAGTTATCAGCCTTTAGCTTGATGAGATTAGCTGCGGCCGATAGGATGGATTGGGATGTTGATGTAGGGGTACATTTTTTTCGAACAGTTGTTGGGCGTTTGGGGGGTTTCAGGGGTTTCCGAGATAATAGACATTTTGAGAAGGAGAGGCGTGAGCCAAAAGGCTTAAACTGATACCATAGAAGAGAAGGGGAATGATATGAATATTACTGTTGTATTCAGATGTGTGTTTCATCGATTACAAACGTAGTCTATTTATAAGCTACAGAGACCGATATTATAACATGTATGGGCCTAGATATTTATTTCCTGAATGTTAAAGTAATGGGCCTAGACTGACTGGGCTTTAAGGGCCGTCTCCATGATTTCAGGGGCCCTGTGCTGAAATATGAAATGAGACCCCTTACATAATTAAATTATATAAATTTATAAATATAATAAAATAAATCACGCATTTTAGAATGGTCATGTTTACAATATTTGAATGTATCTCAAACATACAGTTGTGATTTTAGATTACTACAAAATGATCACTTGAAAATACTCATTCTTCTAGCATTCTTTGAAGCAAAATTGTCAACCAACTCTTCATAATTGATTTTCTCCAAGATATCATTTTCGATTGCTATCATCGCCAACCCATTAAGTCTCTCTTGAGACATTGTAGAACGTAAATATGACTTCAACAACTTGAACTTCGAGAAACTTCTTTCTGCAGATGCAACAGCAACATGAACAGTCAACAAAACATTTTTAGGCTATAATTTGCAATAAATCAACGCAATCATAGTCAGACATACATACTAGTATTACACAAGTATTTAACTTGTATACGGAAAAACTGAAAAAGGAACAAAAAATTTTGTTGATAGAAGTTAACTAGTTAAGCCTGAAAGGCTGAAACATTACTGCCTACCTTTGCAGTTTGCAGGGTCGGGATGTGAAACAAACAAATTGATGGAGACAAAAGTTAAGCCTGAAAAGGAGATGAACTTTACTTTATATAATATATTTAAACATGTATAAGTATAAAATTTTCAAAACTGTACAGCACATCATCAATAGCAGCCAAGCCGTTCAATACAATACTCATTCGAATAGAAAATATTGAAACAAATAAAATATTCACAAATACCTTTACCGATTTAGCAAGGCTTGTCTAGTGTCCGCGTTTCGGTTTCTTTTCTTTAGCCGGCAGAGGTTGTCTTCTTCCGGTTAGTTCTATCGCAGTACTGCTATATGCTAATCGGCAAAGTCAGCACAACACATGAACAAGATAGTTCAATGGTGATTGGTTGAATCCTCAGAGATAAGAGACCCAGACTAAGAGTGAACGGGAGAGAAAGAGAAGGTGAGACTGAGAAGAGAGTTATGAAAGAGAAAATGGACTTTTCAACTTCTGTCCAGACTAGAGAAGAGGAAAAGTTTCATCTGAATTATTCAATAATGGCGCCGAAATGGAGCAGTATATTCAGTAATTTTCTTTTATCAATTTAAGGTAAATTTTAACTTTTTTTGATAAAATTATAAAAGAGGAAAAAAAGAAAATGGGCCCCCAAAAATAGGGGGCCTGTTCGAGTGCCCAGTTTGAACGTGCTTGAAGCCGGCCCTGCGTCCCATGCCCAGAGGGGCCTCGTGCCTCCTTCCTGAATTCCACCATCACCACCTTCATCCACCCATCGCCTTCACCACCAATACTATCCATTGCCCCCATCTCCATCATCATCATCCATCCTCCATATTTGCCTCACAATTAGCATCACGCCACACACCTCCACCGTACCACCTTGCACACACACCCAAACACACCACCACACCACTAGCATACCACATATCATCATTGCCACACATTAATGACTCTTGTTGTTATTTTTGTTACTTTCATGTTTATTTTTGAGTAGTTAGTTTAGCTCCTCGGATTGGGGTAGCAAACCAGATCTTTATATTTATATTGTAATCCCTTTACTAATTCAATTATACAGTAGTTTAATTCCAGTTCTTTATGCGCTTTAATTAATTCTCTAGCTAATTATTAAAGCAATTTTATATAGTTTTCTAATCAACACGCAAGAGCTGAGATAGATAACAAGACATAGGAATTAAACCTTATTAATGACTAGATGTAACGCCCCTATTTAACATATTTATAGCGGAAATAAAATACTAAAGGCGTAACAGACCATCGGGTTCCAAACACCCGGCACCAACCTCACCAATTACAACTTAAAAGATTACAAAAGCCACGGTCTGAACCTCGAGAAAACTTAACAAAACATAACATTAATAAAACACATTAACTGTAACACCCCATCTAGATCCAATCGTGGTTATCACAAACTTATCACCATATATACAAACTCTGCAGCGGATTCAAATACATTCCAGGACCTTGCCACGGTCTGACTACAGAATATACCGAACATTAGTACATACCAATCTTAACCAGATACATATCCTTCTTACAATCCCCTCACATCCTATACATCTTATTAACGCAAAATGTCATACGAGTGTACATGCACAACTCGTAGGCCACACTTAACCCGTAACGCTTGTACCCCATCTTACTCTCGTGACGGCCGCCTCCTGATGTTCACCTGTGTAGTAAAAACAGCCCCCAAAGGGGTTAGCACGAATGCTGGTACGATCCTCTCATGGTCCCCAAGCTAACGTGGCTACGACGACTAATTGTCAATAGCATGGAGGTTGATTAGATGCACAACATAATAGAAAGTGCAGTAAAAAACAATCCAAATATGAACAATCAAAGTTCAAACATAATGAACGACTTAAATGCGTTCCCTTAATTAGAGAGTTAATTATTTAACTCCTTAAGTTATGTTTCCTCTTAATCTTAGTCCATCCTTATCTTACCTCAATCTTAGTCTTATCTTAGTCTTAGAAAACAACCATCCTTTAAAAAGGAATGGAAGTAGCTTATCTCAGTCTTATAATACAAACCATCCTTTTAATAGGAATGGTTGCAACTTACCTCAACCTTACCTTATATATGCCAACCGTTCTCTCATTGGGAACTGGTTAACCCTTAGTTCGTTGTTTATTTTTGTAGGGCTTGGTTAACCCTAGCCAGCAGCAGGACACTTACCGGTAATAAACAACATTCTTAAATTGTTGGGGATGTAGGCTAGATCCCCCCACGCCATCTTAATGCCTCCCTCCTTAAACAAGTAGTCCGAGGAGGTCGAGTCTATATGTCGACTCTAGGTGACGAGTCTGAAGACAAGTCATATTTGGAAGTCGGTATCTGATAAGGATACCGACCTCCCCCAATACACATGTGCCGGTACCATTCCGGATTCCTCACTCCCCCCAAGTTAAAGTTAGTAGTAGTCTCAATGCGACGTTTGTTTGTTTAACCTCTTCCGGTTATTAACAAACTAATATTAAGGAGTGTTCCTTATTCTCACACAATACTTACTAAACACTAGTTAGTAAGTTCTCACGTAAGTTGTGTTAGTTTTCAAACATCACACAACAATACAATCAACATGATATTCCGGTTGCATGCTTTATCTTGTTTAGCGAGCACACAAAAACAAATAGCACACAAGCCGAGGGACACCTCGTTAGCAAGCAAGTCACAAGAAGAACTGTACCGTTCACCATTGGTCGTTCGGTTGCTTACTCTCCTCCGGAGTCCACATTCTCAAATCCTAAAACATCCATTCAGTTTTAGGTTATTAATTCCTTATACATCACTTAACTTATTTAACTTACTTAACCCTTAATGATCCCCACCTAACACCCTTAAGTTTTACAACTTAATCTTACAACTTAACTTTAAACTTTTAAGCTTATACTTAACTTAATCCCTTAGGTCTTTATACCTCTAATCATCAATGCCCTCTTAATGGGGTACCATTAATACCACTAAACTTTCTTAGGGTTTCTTTCTCTCTTTTTTTTTATCTTAAGGGTCGACCGACCTTACCGACCGACCTTACCCAAGGTCGGTCCATTCCAGAACTTATTACTGTTTGAAAATTTTACCCCGACCGACCTTGCAAGTCCGGTCCCCAAGGTCGGTCCATTCCCGAGAGTTTTTCCCGTGTAAAATTTAAGCCCGACCGACCTTGCCAAGGTCGGTCCAAAGTTCGGTCGATTCCAGAGACTCAATTCGTACACAAAATACAAGCCCGACTGAACTTGTAAGTCCGGTCCCCAAGTTCGGTCGATTCCAGAAACTCTTTCCGGTAGTGTAAACTGAGCTCGACCGACCTTGCAGGTCCGGTCCCCAAGGTCGGTCTGCTCCAGACCTTTGTTTTTAAATTCCCATTTGACTCCAAACGTCTCCACAAGTTCCCCCATGTGTCCTAATACCATTTAGGCACTTAAACTCACCTTAGAACTTCCACCAAATTCTCTAAAACAATTTCCAAAGATCTTCTTAAACATTCACCCAATCCTTATAAAATCCTAACACTTAGCACTTATTTCCTTACATTTCCAACTTGTAACCTTACCAAAACTTCAACCAACCCAAGTGTTCCCTCCTTAACAGTTTGAGCACTTCATAAACATTATTTTCCATCTTCAGTTCATTTACCAAAACTTCCTCAAGTCATCTTACATATCCATGCACAAATTCCTCTCTTTTCCATTTGTTGCTCATCAACCTAAACTCATGAACTTACCTATACATTTCTTGCCATCCTCTTAGCACCTTAACCTTGTTCTTCTTTACCTTGACCTTCCTACACCTTCCTTAGACATCTACATTTCTTTTACTCAATTACTCACCATTCTCATGATCTTACACTCTTATACATTCCTAGTCGATCTACAACATTCTCCTTCAATCTTCACTCACATCACCTAAGTCCATTCATTACCATCTAAACTAAAACCTTATTGTTCCACCGCTAGCATCTTCACCAATTACACAAACTTCCCAAAACTCTCATTGTTATATTCCCTAGTTCATAACTAAATCTCCTTAAAGCATTATACATCTTTTCCTTTAAATTTATGCACAAGTCTCACCATTCCTCTTACCATGACTTTGGTGTGTTTAATACACCCACCAATCCTCTAATTCCTCCTAGACATCTCTAGGCCATACTAAACCTCAAGAACTACTTAGTTAACTCATTTCCACTCAAATTCCTCTTAATGATCCCTAGTTACCCTAGGGCATATTAACTCACCCCTACCTCTTAAACACTTTGTTTTCTACTCAAATTTCGCCATAGCTTCCCTAGTATTATTTCATGCCCAAATGCATTGTTTTCCTCATTCAACCAACTCATTCACAACAAACTCAATATAATGCAATAGTCTTAAATTGCGTAGCACTAAGGCTCTTAAATGACATGGCTCTTAGGCCCTTAAATGACTTAAGCTTAAACACTGAATTTCCCACATATAAAAGCTTTCAACCTGCAAATACACCCAACAATCTTATAGTAGTTATAATGCTCTTAAAATCCATCTTAAACTTATCTTACTAACTCATTCCCATTGGCTCCTTAATCACAAGTTCATAAGCTTGTTTAAATTCTTTTTCCTAGGTTATATAACCCATTACCTAATGTAAGCTTAAAAGTACATTGGTACTTATCTAAATACCATCCCTTAAAACTTAAACCACTCTTAGGTAAGCATTTTACCTTGTTTTCCCAAGCTTATCTTAACTTCCTCCTTAGACCTTCTTCTTGAATGAATCTCGGCCACCCATTAAATTTCCTTTGCCAATGTTCTAACCAATATTCAAAGACTCACATGAGTGCTAAACAATACACTAACCTTAAGGAATGAAAACCTAGGTTAAAAATGTGTTCTAAGGTATAAAAGTGGATGATTACCTTTGAAGTCTCAAGGTAGACTTGGGCATTGAATGAAATAGGACCTCCACTATTCCTTGGTGAATAAAACAAGCTAGAACAAGGCATAAAAACAAAGCCCCATGAGTAGTAATTTTCGGCCATGTAGAAGAAGTGGTGGAAACATGGTTTTTCTTACATTTTCATTACCTTGAATGAATGGAGAACCAAATGAGCTCTTCAAACTTGATTTTCCTCCATCAAAGGAGTTTTTCCATGGCTCCAAACTTGAGCTTTGAAGGATTTGAAAAGATAGAAAGGTAGGTCTTGGTCTAACTAAGAATAATCTATGCTTATTTTTGGATTTGGAGCTAAAATGAAGGTTTGGTGAGCATTTGAAGATGGAGCACCCATGGAGGCAGCCCTCTCGGTTTTGGAGCAGGAGAGGAGAAGAAGAAACCATGGAAGAAGAGAATGAATGAAGAGGAGGAGAGGAGGTAAGCTAAAGGTAAGATATTTTACTTTTAAAAGCAAATAGTAACTTTCTCTCATTTCCTCTTCTTTTCCTTTCTTATTTGATGAATTCTATGGTGACTCATCCCTTAGAAAACCGGCCCCCTTATTAAATAAGGGTATTTTTGGCCTTTGTTGACCAATTAACTAAGCTAAGTTGACCAAAGACTAAACTAGGCCCTATTTGGCACTATTCACAAATTAGAGCACAATTTGTGAAAATTTTGGTTTACCATTGATTTAGACTTCCTAATGTGATACTAATTAGCACACATGTTAATTAAAGAGTAATGATGGACATTTAACCACTCAAAACCCATTTACAAGACAATTTTTCAAAAATGTGCTTTAAGACTCCTTAAAGCACATTTTGTGTTTTAACTTGTTTTCAAGCTTGGTTTTCTTTGGTAATTGATTTAACATGTCCATTAGCATGTTACTAAAGTCTTATAATGGTATTTGGGTGCTAATCGAAGTCACTCCAAGCTTAAAGCATGTTTTTGCCCAAATTGCCCTTAAGGCATTTTCTTGTGTTTTCCTTGGTTTAAATTGTCTACCAATCTTTATAAGGCATATTTTAGCTTTACTAAATCATAAATTGATGTTTAATTAGAATACTTAGGTTTGGGGTATTTCAATCTACCCCCCTTAAAAGAACTTTGTCCCCAAAGTTCCCATGCATCTTATCTTATTAGAATACATGTCTTACCTCATTCCATAGATCACATAGATCATACTTATGTATACTTAAACTCATTGAATCATTAGATCCGCCATATGCTTATACTCAAATATCACACAACATGCTTAAGCATGTATAGCACTCAAAATTCTCTTTGTTCCTTTTTGATGATTAAAACAATCACATAATTTTCATCGTATTCTCCCATGTCACCGGTCCGTAGACAAAGGCACATTCATCCACGCCACCATGGGCTAGAATACAAAACAACTCTGTTCTCCCCATGTCACCGGTCCGAAGACAAAGGCTCATGCGTTCTCGACTTCATGGGCGAGACTCAGTAAAAAGGAAATCCTTTTTACGAGGTCAAGTGAGGGATAGTTCCCTCTATTTGAAAATACAATCAACTCCGATTTCATTTTATCCTAAAGCCTTTATCTATAGTGTGATTTAATTGTGACCACTGGTAGGGAGTTTCAGGAATCATCCAACCCTGATGTGATCAGCATCAGTGTTGAACTATCCTTCCACCCCAATTTGTGTTCGGTTTCCCTTGATCCCTAGAAAATCAAGTTCCACCTCCCACGTCATTTTCAAACATCAAATAATTCACTCATTTCCAATTTTCTATCTTTTTAGTTCTTCTAATCATAATCAATACATCTCAAAGGTGTGGACTCAGTCCATCAAACATTCCCAATTCATCTCTTAATACTCGCCTCAGGGCTTAAATTCCTACTAAGTTCTATAACAGTCTCATGCCAACTCTCACCATCTTATACCTCATAGGATTACAATTTCCTTCCTCATACTCATATTAAATAATATCTCATAGTGTTATCTTATTCTTATCTCCACATACCTTCATATCAACTCATATCTCATATATTCCTTATTCCTTAAGTCTCCTTAATCCTCTTCCTTAATTCTCTTAGCTTGTACTCACACCGGAGTTAACAAGATAAGTACTTAATATGTATGGTATTCACATCTTCTGTGCGTAATAACCATGATTTATCTCAAAATGTTTATGTAAAACATATTCTCAAATTCTTTTGTGCTATGCACACCGTAGTTTATGTACTCAGTACACAAACATACGCTAAGCGGTTTTCGCTCTACCCCCCTTAAAATGGATTACGCCCACATAATCAACACCATATTATTCTTGAACATAGATTCAAGATGTCTAATTCTCACCAAGCATTCTAGCTTCCATGTCATCTATCTCACTTATAATTCGATCAGAAATGACTTAGTCTCTGTATCGAGGATTCTTACGGTACCTATACCATTTTCTTAACTTAGTTTGGTCTAATCTCAAAGGTACTGATCTGCTAGCTTCCGCTACGCGACTCTGATAATCTTAGGCTTAACTGCCTTTCTTATCCTTCGTAGGATTGTATATCCTTCTGCCTCCTTATAGTTTAGGAATATTAGTCTCTCAGTGGACACGTGTTATCTTTTATATACACGGCCTTAATGAGTTATAACTCGTTTATCCATTCTCCTTGAAGATCTTATGTTCATACTCTTAGTGTTTTCTCGAATGTCTAAATTGTTCTCTCCAACTGACCTTTGGTCTAAGGATGACCCTTAATCTGAAACTACTGTTTAGTGCTTATTGCGCTTTACAGTTTAATCTCTTACATCGTAAGACATGTCCAATGTCTGTACTTAACAATCCGTGCTCTTCGCACTTCATAGTCCTTAATTATCTGTTCTCTGATTCCTTTGTGTTGTTGGTTCAACTGAATTCTTCTCTTCGACTGTTTGTGGTAGTAGCTGCTCGTGTCTGATCTTGCGTCGTCGTCCGTGGTACGGAGTCGACTACTTCCCGTGTTCCTTACACCACTCGTTTACATGCATGGGGTACCTTACTGGTACATTACTACTTACCCAACTAACTCATAAATGAGCGTGTTAGGCCTGCAAGCCCCTGTGGGGTGCAGTCGTCCCACGTCTCGTTTTAGTAAACTCATAGAGTCCGTCACACGTTTAGCTATTGCTAATTATGAAGTATTCTGTTGTCGATCTCCTCTTCATCGTTCCATGATAACATTTATTGTTCTTCTTGAACTTACTCAAGGGAAATTTATTTACTGTGTTCTTAAGTATGGTATGCTCAGTTCTTTCTGTATCCCGTACTGATTCGGTCTCTTATACTGAGGTCTCTTTCCATAGAGCCTCTTATCTTCTTTCTCTTCTATTTTGTTCTACTAGGAATGCACTTCCAGTTCCTTAAGGAATGGGTAGTGTGCTTCCTGTGAAATCTTACCTAACCAGGTCCAGACTACTGGCATCAATGCACAGTTCGTCTACCATCTTATTTCCTTACTTATATCGGTCTTAGCTTATAAATTTAATTTCCTCAGTGTCAATATTTGATGGCTGGTACATAACGGTCGCTTTACCGCGCACCATGACTTAATCCCCGTATATAAATATTGTACTCACGACCACTACTACCGTGGTAGCTGGCCTTTACCATGTTGCCCATTGATGGCGCAACTACTTACTCATTTACTTTAACATCTTATCTTATATTCAATCCCTTCTTGGTGTAAACACACTGGGAGTTCTCTAATTTCGGTGTTTGGCGGTTGTCATACCGTGCTGTAAAATGGTTATCTCTTAATGCAAAGGTGTTCTGCTTCAATCTCAGGTTCATAAGTAGGCTAATTTTTTTTCTCACATTCTTTCATCCTTTATGATGTTATCTACCATGTAATTTTACCGGTTACTGAAGAAGTCATCCGTTTACTCACAAGCTCTTCTGAGCGTTGGTCACTTGACGTGCCATTCTGTGCACTCACCATGTTTATCTCTGATGATTACTGATTCTTAAATCCTGGGTGTTGGATATGAGGTCTGTCTCTGCAGCCTTCCTTATTACTCAAGTGTATCTGGTATGTCCTAATGTAGTCTCAAGGTTCACATTTTCCATTCTCTAACCAAAGCGTATTGCATCCCTAATAAGTGAAAGCCCTTCTTAAGGGGTTTATTCCCACTCATGGCCTCACAACAAGGAGAGGTATCCCCACCCTAAAAGGCATGGTTCGTTCTCCGCCCATGCCAATGTACTATCTCATTATTCTCATTGGTGCCTTTCCTGGCAATATTTTCCACAATCTAAGTTATAGGTTGGTAACCGTTCACATCTACGAATTGTAGTTCCTTGTGGCTTAAATAAGCTCTCTCATAACTTACTGTGCCTCGGCTCTGATGTGGTCAACATCCTTGGCTCGTAGGCTCTTAGTGCTTAATGTCATTGGGTTTGAGCCGGTGCTCGGTTCACCGCTAGTAATCTTACTCATCTGTAGGTTATCCTCCTAAGTTTCTGGTCCTTTGAACACTATCCACCGTTAGATTACATATTAAATGTAGTATATGGTTTCAAGGTAAGTTGCTGCATCCTGCTTCCTGCTATGGAAGTTTATTCAGGTGATCTGAGGTTACTTAGTGTCCTTGACAATACTGTCATTTTACTAGACTTATGTCTTTTAGCAAATAAGGCTAAGTTCGTATTAGGCGTTTGCCTTACGGTATCCAAGTTGGATATCATCCTGTCATCTTATACTTCCATCTCAACGCTTCGTTCAACTTCCGTTGACTACGCCACCCATTGATGATCAATCATACTTGGGTGTTAATGAGTTAGACGAACAGTATTAACTGTCATTCATCAGTTTGTCAGGCTCAACCATGCCCGCCCTGTGGGGGTAGTCCTCTGAGCTTTTCTTTTCCAGGGTTGTACGTCCTTTATCCTTGTCTTCTGGGTTTTTCAACATCTTCATTGAAGAATGTTTATTACTGGTATTCTCAATGATCGCCTCGGGAGTCTTATCCCGTTCTTATTGAAAGTTTTTATGTCGACTGTCTCCATTGTATTCCGTAATGCATTCCTTGCACGTTATTACTTACGTAGTGTTTTGCTCGGATTATTGAGCGATCTCTTAAGTTCTTCTCTTTGAGATCCGGGTTGGTGTTTTTACTGCACTATCGGTTGTTGTTGTAGTAGGTTGTACTGTTGCTAAATTTTATATCATTTGATATTTCGTCCAAGTTCAGCTCCCTGCTGACTGGTGTGTCGACTCACTTTATCATGGTCAGGCCGTCCGGCCTTTCCTAGGTCTCATTTTCCCGTTCTTATGGATTTACATTCCGGTATTAGTGTGTACTACAATTGTAGCGTTCGGTTATCTCGCCATGATGGCTTTCCGTGTAGCTTAACCGTGGTAGCACTTGCTATGGCAAGTGCGCCATGCAAGATGAGCTTCCGGTACCGTGTGCGTCGGTAGTGGTACTTCCACCTAGTTTTCATGTCTTTGGTAGTCCTCGGGACTCCTTCGACGTTCTCTTATTTAGGATAACTAGCCATCCGGCAGTTTCCTGGTTGTTTTGACAGTACTGTCATTTGTCAGGGTGTTCCTCTTTTTTTTTTAGGGAACCCCTCGTTACTTACTTATGTCTTAATCCTCGCTCCCGTCTTCACGTATTTTGTCATGATTACTAAGTAATGGTTCTCCCTTAGGCACTACATCGTAGTCCTCTTCCGTTATACAGTAGTACACGTTCTTATTGTCGCCTGCGCTTTGTCAGCCAGGTTTTATAACCTTCCTCATTGTATGGGGTTTGGAGTTCCCGTTTCTAGCTAGTCCTTCCAGTAATCTTAACTCTCATGCTTGGTATTATCCCACTGTTATGCTCATTCGGACCACTGTCCGGCACTCATGTCGCTTATCATTTCCTTATCCATTGCACTAGTAGTGCTTTTTTATCATTGGTATTACGATGTAACTCGACTGCGTAGCATGTCGACCCATGTTGCCGGTAATTACTGTTCTCTTATTGGTAGAATTCCGTTGGCAGTGCCTATTTCACTTTTGCGCTCCAATTAAAACGTTCAAGTTCTCATAAACTGTTGTTCAACAAGATGTTTCTCGTATTGCTTACTGTTAGCTAACTGCCAGATCGGGTCTTTCCCGAGTAAGAGAAGGCTTTCTTCTCTCTGGCGTTTGTTCCATGTATTCAAGGTTAGGGATGTGGAGGGCGGGTCTAGGTACTATGGATATCCGGTAAACACCGGGAAGTCCTACCTAACGCACCTCTCACTCTATAACTCAACCCTTAACCCAAAACTCAAACTCAACCTCAGTATTCTCCTAAGTGTAGACACCAAAAATTCTCACCCCATAAAGCAAATTCCGAAATAATAAGAGGGGTCGTCGCCATTCTTTTTTCAAAACCTATTAACATGCGTGCTAAGACGAAACCATCGTTTTATAATCCTTTTCAAAACATTTCAGAAAAAACAAACAACACAATTCTTCGAAAATGAATTTCCATCGACAGTCCAGTTTCAAGGTCGTCCCCTTTTGTTTATTCACTTATTTTACTATTTTATTTTATTTTATTATTTTATTTTTATTCATCTATTCACTTTTTCTTATATTTTATTTTATTCTACTATTAGCATTAGTATTTTTATTTATTTATTTTTTTATTTCTATTTATACACACTCATTTTCATCTGTCAAACTCAATCCACACTTGGTTGAAATCTGGCCTAGCCCAATTCCTTGAACCCACTCTATTTTCAGCCCTTGGCTTCAAAAAGCCCACATTGAAACTCAACCCACCTTCTAAACCCTAATCCCTTCCGTATAAAACAACAACAAAATGAAAACCTAGGAGGATGGTGTCGTCTTCACCGGTTTCAAGAACCGTCTCCTTCCTCCAGCTGTGGCTCGATCATTTCCCCCCATCCATTCTCGACATCAATCCCTAAAATATTCCCCTGTTTTCATTTCAATTGATCCATGTTTCACTCCTAGCTGCACGACAGTAATTTTGCAACCTGGCTGGCGAACACGAACGTACGGGCTCGCCTCTCTTCATCTCTCTCGATTAGCCACCGCTTCCTTCATTCTCTTTGCTCCCGGTAATTGTTCATTCTATCTGGCGAAACAAGGAATACACAACCTCTGCGTTTTCTCCCTTCCCTCAATCTAGCAAAGAATTAAAATCCCAAACCATCTTCTGAATCTCTGTCTCGACAACCTTCTCTTTCCTTTTGCACCTTTTCGGTCTTTGGTGAAAGAGATCGAAACCCCTACAACTGAAGCAAAAGGCACTCGCCTTCCATCATCTTCCAGTATATCTGCGTTGTAAATGTGTTCCGCCGACGCTCATTCTTTTCCGGCATTTGGGAAAGGCGTCGAAACCTCTGTACCGATCGTAACCCAGCTTTTGGACTCCGTCCATTGGAGATTCCATCTCCTCAGGTAAAGGTTGACGATGGTGTGTAATTTGTTACCAATTTGGTTTCGTTTTGTTCCCTGGGTCTCTGGAGGTTTGTCTCAGAACCAAGACGGCTTCAGCCTGGTTTAAGTTGACGATGCAAAATCTGTTCAAATCCGTTGGTTGATTATTCGAATCAGGAAATTATTTCCTATGCTAATTACTCTCAGGATTGATTTCATATATCAGTTTGCTAGAACCGTCTTGCGTATATGTTCTATGTCAGGCAATCTATTTTTTTTACTATAGTCATGCTATTCGTCTCAGGCGCTCCGATTATAGATCTCGAAGTCGGTTGCACTTTCATAGTTGACTATTTCCATGTGCCTTCAATTTTGATTCAGATGTAGCTATACCGTCAGCTGTACATTAGTTGTTATGCTCCCTGCTTATTTGATTTGCTCTCGGCCTACTGAGGTGTTTTGAGACTGGCTGAGTTTAGCAAGTTTTATCGATTTTGTGGTTTATTCAGGGCTTACTGGTTGAAACCTGTCGGTTTGGCTTATGATTGTTTTACAGATTTGATTACATCTGAAACGTATGATGTGGGCTGACCTGTATCTTTATCTCATTATGCTGTAGCTCCTAATTTTTCTGACTTTTGAGCCTGGAAAATCTGATCTGGTTTATATGTTGTGTTTGGTATCTTGGGGTTGGAACTTACACCAGTTGACCCTATCACGTTCTTGCTTCTTAAGCAGTTCATAAATATTTTTGGCTGACATTACTCCTGCGCTGTTGGCTTAACTTGATTCGTAATTCACTCCCTGGTTTTGTATTTTGACCGAGATACATATCTATTGTCTGGAGTGAGGATTTAAGCTTGCACACGCGGACTGTTTGGGGTTGATATTGGACCTTCCACGTTGAGCTTTCAAGACTTCTACGTGTCATGGTTGCCTATGGGTTTGGTAAGTCCTAGCGGTATTACTTTTCCCTTGCGCCTTGAAAATTCGAGTTTGGAATAACACTGCCCCTATGTGTGTTTGTATTGCCTTTTTGCGCTTCGTATCTGCTCGGAAATAATGTTATTCAGCGCTATTTGACCTGCCCCACCCATCATCCTTTGGTTTCATATTTGACCGAGGTACACATGTTCGATTGAGTATGGGTTGTGCTTGATTGATGGTTGCGCTTGACTTGGAGTTTGTCCTTCGACTATGTTGACACGTTTGGGCTGGATACTTCCTCACTGGGTTTGGAAGTTCTATTCTTCTCCCCTTTACTGTGATTCAATCGCACTTGACATTTAATTGCTCCTTGCGCAACGATTTGGTTTGGAAATTTTTTGAGACTAGCATTCGTCCCTTTGCGCTTAGACAAGAACATGAATTGAGTGATAGTTGCCCGAATTCTATAATTGGTAGATAAATCTCTCATGGGCTGGTTGGTCCTTATTAATTTCTCATCTTGTAGGGAAATGATATAAACCCTTCTAGGTATGATCCCACATGACTCACAACATCACATCTTTGATACTACACTTCGGTTTGAGTCATAATCTAAGATGACGAATTAATTTGAGTAACCCCCAATGCTTGATTTATCTTACAATCCTTAGCATTTGTTGGCAGCTTGAAACTCTTCTATGTTCTCTTGGGGTGTGGGAGATGATTAGATTGCCCCCTCTCTTCCCATTGAGAGGGGCCGTATGATCCCATTGCACACACCCCAACCCTCTTACATTTCATTACTAACTACTCTTGTATATCTTTGTCCTTGTTCTTTGACATGTACATAATGCTCGTGGAACGGGAAATTGCTATAAGACTAAAAAATGGGACTTTGGGCTTGGACTACCGGGGTCTCCACTCCAAACACGTGTAACGGTTGGTGCACTTCTTGCTGATCCTTTCAGCTCAAGTGAGGCGGCGTCGATGCGACCCCCCATAGCAGCTTTAGATTTAAACTTTTCACTTGTATTTGTATCAATTTGTAATTCGTTTATTGTTTTCACTCTCGGTTGTAGTGTTGTGACTTATTCATTTTTGTGACTTCATCCCATAACTGTTACATTATTCTCTTGCTTGCAACCTTTGATTGACAATTGAAAGATAGTAAATAGGATATAAGGCTAACAATTGGTTAGCTACCTCATCTTGTTAGTTTTTGAGAATTTTAGATTTGAATAATTCTGGTTCACTACCTAGACAGCTTCGATGATTCGTTCTTGTATACACATTTCTCGTACTACCCTTGAAATTCATTTCATATGTACATAATTTGAGCTTTTAAAGTCCATGTCCACATGTATATAATTATTTAGACAGATTTTGAATTCTTTTCTTACATATATTTGCTTTATTCGGATAGATTTGAAATCCATGTCAGCGTGTATACTTGTTTATAGTCTTCAAAATCCATCTTTACATATCATTTCATCATTCCTTGCCTATGATTTTGTAAGTGTATGGACTGATCCTGTTTGGGCCCATGTAACTCTTGGCCCAAATATAATTTTGTTCAGGTTCGGTCCATAACCAGCCAAACGGGCTGGAACAGGTGGCCCTAGAAAGCCAATCAGGTTGCCCTCTTAGTGCATTTTAGAAAAGCCCTAGGTTTGGGGTATCCTTAATGCATACGGGTCCTAGACACGGTCCATGTGAGGAATACCCGTTTCCCTTAAAATTTTCCAAATCATCCTCTAAAGTCAGAATAAAATTAACAGTCAATCGATCATCCAATTCCAATCAATTTAAAAATCCAACGAGTCAACACACTTCAAATCAATCTCCCTCACATTCTCTCACCAAACACACTGCAAGACCAATCCCTCTCACACTCTCTCATCATACCCACTTCAAATCAATCTCCCTCACATTCTCTCACCAAACACACTGCAAGACCAGTCTCTCTCATACTCTCATCATACCCCTTCAAATCAATCTCCCTCACACTCTCTCATCATACCCAATCCAAGTCAGTCTCTCTCATACTCTCTCATCATACCCACTTCAAATCAATCTCCCTCACACTCTCTCATCATACCCAATCCAAGTCAATCCCTCTCACACTCTCTCATCATACCCAATTCAATCAATCTCCCCACACCAACACACTGCAAGACCCTCTCATACTCTCCTCATCAAACCCACTTCAAATCAATCTCCCTCACACTCTCTCATCATACCCAATCCAAGTCAATCCCTCTCACACTCTCTCATCATACCCAATTCAAATCGATCCCTCTCATACTCTCTCATCAAACACACTTCAAAATCAAACTCACTCATTAGACACACTTCAACCTCACGAAGCATTTGAAATTCTTCCAAAAGTTCCAAGATCAAACTTCAAACTCCTTCCAAACTCCAATTGCCTCATAGCTTCAAATCATATTCCAACTTCAATTTCTAAGGCTAAATCGAGCCCAATTCTAAGCCCCAAATCCAACTCATTCATCAGGCCCAATCCGGCCCATATTTCAAGGCCTAAACCTGGCCTAATTCAAGGCCCAAACCTGGCCCAATTTCAAGGCCCAATTCGGCCCATTACCTTAATTCGATCCCGATTTAGTTTCAAATCCAAACCCAATCAAATTCAAGTTCAATTTCAATCCAATTCAATCAAATCCAATCCAATCCAGACTCAATTCAATTTCATTCCAATTCACAAAATTCTTTTCATCCCAATTCAATTCAACTTCATTTCCATCCCAAAATTCCAACGTCGTAAATCTCAAACTCCTTGAAACTCCAAACTCCGAGAACTCAAGCATCTCGAATCTCTAAGTGTCTCAGCAGCTCAACAGACTCGAACGTCTCAGCAGCTCAACAGACTCGAACGTCTAAACAGCTCAACAGACTCGAACGTCTAAACAGCCAACAGACTCGAACGTCTCAGCAGCTCAACAGACTCGAACGTCTCAACAGCTTAATAGACTCGACCGTCTCAGCAGCTCAACAGACTCAACCGTCTCAGCAGCTCAACATACTCGACTGTCTCAACAGCTCAATGAACTCGAATATCTCCATAGACTCAGCAAACTCAAAAGCCTCAAGAACCCTCAGCTTTTCACACCCGAACACCTTCAAAACTTGTAACCCTTTCAAGCCTCGATCATCCTACAGACCCGAGCGTCTCACAGACTACCCCCTCAAACCCGAAACTTCAAACATCTCCAAAAAAACCTGAACTACGTAAGGTCTGATCTCAACAGGAAGTTGAGTACGTAGGCAACCCACACAGGGTGCGACCCCACATCGAGCAAAATGCCTTTTTTCACTCAACCACCTCACCTCCAAACAGCCCCGTATCGTCTCACAGACCCGAGTGTCTCACAGACTTTGTTATCCCAATGATTTGAATGTCTCACAGATCCGAACATCTCACTGACCCGAGCGTCTCACAGATTCGAGCGTCTCACAGACTTCGACGTCTCAAGGTTTCAAGCGTCTCATAGACCCAAGCGTCTCACAGACTACCCCCTCAAACCCGAAACTTCAAACATCTCCAAAAAAAACTGAACTACGTAAGGTCTGATCTCAGCAGGGAGTTGAGTACGTAGGCAGCCCATCTAGGGTGCGACCCCATTCCAAATAAAAAACCCTTTTCCCCCTCTAAGGTGTTCTTCATACCTCTCGAAACTCTCAACCCTTCAACCAAACTAACTCCAAGACCAGCCTATTCTTCAAATCTTCTAAATCATCTAATCCTTAAACCACACTCAATCCTATCCTTTGGCTTTTAAATGAATCTCTCTAAAAGGTTTTGAAAGAAGGCAATCCGACAATTGGAGACCGAGGTTTCCTCGGGCACCAATCCGAAGTCGTGGTCGTTGCCACTTCTAAGGGGTGTAACCCAGTGCGAACCCACATAGAATCTCTGCAAATGACCAGATAAGTCCTATCCATAGGCAACAATCTCAGAGTCAACTAACGGTTCTTAGAACCCTTCTCCTCCCTTCCTAGTTCTTTAGGTCAAACTAGGTGGCGACTCTACTCAAATCCGCCTTATAGAGGCATCAGTCCGCGTGGAGCCCATTGAGAGCGGGTGTAGTGTTCATTGGCACTCCCCTTTATGCTTTCTGGGAAAGACGGACGATTTAGTAGGTATTTGAGAGATGCCGAGAATAACGGGTTTTTACCCTCCACGGAATGGCAATTTCTAGGATCTAGGCTTTTCAGTCAAGAACCATATTTAGATGGACCCCCCTCATACCGAAAAATCACCCTCCACAGAATGGCGACTCCGCTGGGGAAAACTTGAGTAAGTTTTTCTCATAAACTTGGTCAAGGAAGACTGAACTCCATTCAAAATTGTCGGGATTTCCCCACTTCTTTCGAAACCTTTAAGAGATTCATTTCAAGCCATTAGGATTACTCCACTCCACACTTAGAGTGTGTTTAAGAGGATAGTTAGGATGAGAGTTCAGAGTTCGAGATTGGCCTTGAGTGCCATATGTGTGCTTTACCATTAGCATGCTTCACTTTTGTGTGTTTATTGTTGTGTGTTTATTGTCTTATGTTTACTGCTCTTCATGCATGACATAATATTTATTGCTTATTTATTGCTTTTGTAAATGGGGCCTTCCTAGAAGTAGTCAACCCATTGTTGCATCGGGTAGCATAGGACATGCATTCCTCTGTGTCGCCCGATTTGTCCACGAGTCACGGGATCCCAACCGGTCCACGGTTGATTCCCCATGAGTTGGGTCCTTCCTAGAAGGAGTTAACCCACGAGGTAATACGGTCCAAGACCAACGCCTTGAAGCTCATGATCCAAAAATATCCTCCATTACCCGAGTCTAAGCCAGCATATAGTGAGCCATGAGCCTTCAGTGTCCAGCTGCCTTATCCGGTGTCTAAGATGGGCTTATGGGTAGTCACCCCCTTGTATGTCGTCTGTCCGACCACCCTTTGCCTTACCCTGAAGATTGCATGGGCTCAGTTCTCCATGATTCCGCTGCACCACAGGTGTCTCTAAAGCCCAATGTCACGCTACACGTCCATAGAGGATCCCGTATTTACCGGATACCCATACATGGCACAACGTAGTCAGTGAATAATTTGGACTTCAGACACACCTGACCGTGCAGACGAGAGGAGACCTGTTCCCATGCAGTACTTCCCCAAGTTTCCCAAAAGTGAGTATGTTGTGATAATCCCCGGCCGTGGCTCGTGTGACTGTATCACTTCGGGTATCCTGACCTTTCGAACTTAAGCACTTCGGACTTTCTTGATGACGTGTCTCACAAGGCATAACAGAGATAAATCCCGAGAGATGAACAGTGAAGGGACGACGGTTCCCCCGGTGGTATGGAAGCATTGATTGACCTGGAAGGTGATTATCCCAATCATTCACACTCAGCTCCACATAAAATCAGCCTCGATTTTTATTTTACGCTTACATCTGTGTGATCACGGTTCAAAAATGAGCAAAAATTTGAAAATGAATCAGTTTGAACACTCTAATGAAATCTCTTCAATGTCGTTCATCTTGAATGATTTTCAAAAAAATAATGATTTTCAAAATTGTTATTTCCAAAACAGTTTTCAAAATTGATTTCAATCAAAGTCTTCCAGAAAATAAACTTTGTTAAATGGTTTGCAAAGACCAGATTTCAAAAATCTACCGTTTACAAATGATTTTTAAACACTACTTCTCTCAAATGTTATTTCAAAAACTATTTTCAAAAACAGATTTCAAAAGCCTACTTTCTACAAACGAATTTCAAACAACATTTTTCACCAACATTGCTTCAAAATAGTTTTTGAAAACAGTTTTTAAAGTTTATTTTCACAAACGTATTTCAAAATAAATGATTTAGTCCCCATGTTGCGACCTGCTATTTTTGAAGTTCAACCCACCTTCAAGAGTAGCGGTCATTACCGTGGAGCGTACTAGTCATTCGTGTTTTCACATAAGTGGTGGATTTTCACAAAGAACTTGTGCTCGATCATTCACCTTTCATTTCTCAAAAAACGCCCCTTATTTCCCTCGTCGGAGCAGATGGAGCGCATGAAGATCAACAACAGCATTCTGAACCGAAAATCAGAGGTGCACCAACCCGAGTCGAGTGACATGAAGACCAGCAACGATTGTTCGAGTTCAATTTTTTTGAGAGTCAGAAGAACACCAACCGATTTTGTTTGATCACAATACCGCTTCACTGCAAGAGCCAGAAGATGAGCGAGTAACCGGTCAAGATCCCGAAGACGAACGAGTGGCCAATCAGAAGCCCAAACATGAATGAGCTGCCAGTCAGAAGCTCAAAGACAAAGCAGAAGAATCCGGGAGAAGTTTTTATACTCAAACTCCCCCATTTAATGACTTTTAGAATTGATGTATAGGTTTTCCCCTAGCATTCTTTTCTCTCTTGTCAATTTCTGAATAGACTTTGTGTATAGGTTGTACATTCCCTTTGAATTTATTTAGGTCAATGTGTATAGGGTTCCCCACTCCCTATTCTATTTGCGAATAACCGAGCGTCAAAATTCATATTGAGAAAATCCACCACTTCGAAAACACGTGTTTTCAAAACTATTTTCTTTTAGCACATACGACTTACTTCTTCCCATTTTTGGTCACTTCATATTCATTAATCATGCATGAATCACACCCATCTCAGAAAAATTGCATAATCACATGTTGCATTCCCAACTCACCGCACACAAGCATTCACCTCATTTTGTTTAAAAAAAGCATACTAACATTCACATTTGTCATATTCTTTTTTCTATTATAACGGTTGTGTTTGCAGGTGATCAACCGTATGTACCCACGAGTGAAAGCGTGACCCTCGAAGCAATAACAAGAAATACTAGGGATTCAAGCATCTTCCCATTCGGCATGCCATGTATATAGACACCACCAACAACAAAAGAGCATATACCAATAAATCATTCATCCAAAAAATCATATTCCAAAAAAAAATTCCCGAAAATGTGTACATCCGAAAATAATAAAAAAATGCATACATTCAAAAATAAAAAAAAATCATATATCCAAAAAAAAAAATCCCAAAAATGCAGCCACTGTCATGTCGCGGGACCACCATGCGGGAGTGGTCACTCCCTAAAAGTCTCAAAACTCCAGAAACCAATTATCAACCGAATATCTTTCTGACACAACCTCTCTCACATCACACCTAACAGCTTCTCTCACATAGACCATCTTCGGGGCTTACATACGGGATGAGCTTCATAGACCATCAACTGGAAACGACTCAAGCGAGACTAGCCATAACCTTACCACTCATGCATTGCATCAAAAAAAAAACACTCAGTCAACCATCTTCATTCATCATTTTCAGCATTTCATGCATCCTATACATAGTAATTCCATATTACCACAATACATCACATGGTAGAGAATTGCATTTGCATACTCCCATATCGAAATGACATCTTCGAGAAAATCTTGAGAGATTGATTGAGCAGAGTGCATGAACCACTTAACTCTCGACCCATCAATGAGTACAAGGGTCCAATCAAAATCAGCACCACAAACAAAGTGAGTAGTGTGCGAAGAGCAGTATTTTCCCTTGAATTTCAAATAAGGGTACTGGACAATCCTATGAGCGTTGAGGGAAGATAGAGAGACCCAATGGAGGTAAAACCACGAGCGACTTGTGCTTTCCTTCAGCACATGGAGAGACACAATTTATAGCGAGATCAATGTCGATAAACAGGATACGAACTGTGATTCATGCAAAGATCCGAGAATAGTAAGAAAACAATCATTGACTAATGAGGATGACGAGGCACTTAGGAATAAAAATCCCCACAAAACCAAAAAGCTTTGACTACCCTTTACACAACCCCTTAGTGAACCCCGCTGAGCCTTTCATGAAAAACTCTTTCTTCAGAAACTCCACAACATGCCAACCCACGTACATACACTTACTTGCCCTTGCAATAGAGGATCTCAAAGGAGCCGGAGCCATGGTCCCTCCCCACCATCTTCCACAAAAACAATGAAATGTTTGAAGAAATCAGTGAGTCAATGCAACTCCAAGGCCAAACACCAAAAGGAAAGCCGAAAATGTTCAAGAAGATCGATAAGTCAATGCAACTTTGAAGCGGAAAGCCAAAATGCAAAGCAAAAATGCTTGAGAAAGTTGATGAGCCAAATGCAATTTCAAAAACACAAAAATGAGAAGAAAAGTTCAAATCGTATGCCAGAAGAGGCAAGAAGGAGAAATCTAAACCAAAAGGACCAATGATGTCCCGAAGAAACCGATAAGGGGTTATCAAAACCCGTCTAATCATTCCACCCATGGCAAAGGCGAAATATGTCCTCTATTGCACAAAAGCTCCACAATTCCTAAACAAATCCTCTAGTCCCATGTGACATACATCATACCCCTCAGCCCCGTTATAACCCAATAAAAGACCTCTGACTCATTAGTTGATGAGCGTTAACTGAAAGTATCGGATCTGAAACATGAATCATAAGCTTCGTGCTTGTTATCAACATGTCCCACCTCACAATACAGGGACTATGAGTGAATGAGTGTGACCTTACTTCACAAGGTCTTTAGAGTGCGAGTGACTCTTCGATTAAACTACCAAATCATAATCAGCCTACCCCATTGCAGGTGAGGAATTTGTGAGGAACGGAAAGTTCATAACCTCAAAAAGAAATTCTCAGGAAAATACTGCTCTGAGCATCAAGAGTATCATCACAACATTATCACACACGACCATAATCACGAGAGATTGACCTACATCCCTCCAAGAGAGGAAGGTGATTCACGCATTCTAATCCAACAATCACTCAAGATCGAACAAAAGATGTCGTATATTCGTAAACCTCATATTAATAGAGATAGGGCCATACCTTCTCTCCAAAAATTGCATATGCATTGTGCATCGTATCAAGCATTTAATATTTACATACATCGTAAGCACTCCATCATTAACATATGATTGGTAAGAACTCTGCCTAGTCTCGCCGAAAGTAGACTTCAGCTGCCGCTATTGAGCTACATCGAACCATTACGGCGCTATCCTGGGCCATCATCGAGCTATATCTAGCCTCTTCGGAGCCATCTCGGGCTATCACCGAGCTACATCGAACCATTCAAGAGCTATCCGGAGGCATACGAAGACCATCCCGGAGCCATCCACTGTCATACTCAATCCCTTTCGACACCGCTTCTAAAGCCAATCTGGAGCCATATAGGGGCCACCCTCAAAACATTGAGACCATCCCTAGAGCTACACAGGGGCCACCCTCAAAACATTGAGACCATCCCTAGAGCTACACAGGAGCCATCCTCAAATATTGAAACCATCATGAGAGCTACACGGGAGCCATCCGAACAGTTCAAGAACAATACAGAAGCCGCTTCAAATCCCTGTCGGGGCCATTTCGTCACCAAGACCTTACTCACAAAGGATCGAACTACGTATGGTCTGATCTCAATACGGAATTGAGTACGTAGGCAGCCCGCCCAGGGTGCGACCACATCAAAGGCGAAAACTTCCCTTTTCCTCTCGGTGTCATTAAAGTGAACCAACCAAAGCATCGTCATGCTCAATCAGAACAAGGTCATCCCGGAGCCATCCATGGAAATCCTGGAACCATGATGGGAACTCCCAACAAAGTCATGCAACTATGTTTCATCATTCACTCGTGAAAAACCATTCACTCACTACAAAGTCCACAACAAATCCCGTCAAACAACAATAAATCCATCATCGGACCCATCCAACCACCCTGAAAAAAAATCTCAAGGCAAATCAAAGCTCACAAACTGCCACAAAAATCACCAACCATGTCAAACCCACCAACCACCCCGAGACCATTGGCCACGCCGGTGCCATCAGTGCATGCCGGAGCCACCGGAGCCATCAACGCATGCTGGAGCCATCTCAGATCCTTAAAGTCATGCCGGAGCCACCAGAGCCATCCCAAAGTTTTGATGTAACTCTAGAGTCATCTGCTCACACAAAAAGAATCTTTATCCACAAACAGGGAGTCTCGATCCAACTAGTGCGTTTATTTTTAGCCATCTTACATTTCATATCATTTGCATATACCCACAAAACTCGTTCA
This sequence comes from Limonium bicolor, assembly GCA_023374045.1. Lineage (NCBI taxonomy): Eukaryota > Viridiplantae > Streptophyta > Magnoliopsida > Caryophyllales > Plumbaginaceae > Limonium > Limonium bicolor. Next base: position 273,038,639 of record CM041779.1, read on the forward strand.
CAATCTAATGCATACTCACAACCCGCCAGGCAGCTATTGCGCTACTGGTGCGGTCGCATTTTCATTTTACACCCACTAGGCAGCTATTGCGCTACTAGTGCGGTCGCTTTTCCGTTTTACACCCGCTAGGCAGCTATTGTGCTACAAGTGCGGTCGCTTTTTCGTTTTACACCCGCCAGGCAGCTATTGCGCTACTGGTGCAGTCGCATATTCGTTTTACACCCGCTAGGCAGCTATTGCGCTACTAGTGCGGTCGCCTTTTCATTTTACATCCGCTAGGCAGCTATTGCGCTACTAGTGCGGTCGCTTTTCCGTTTTACACCCGCTAGGCAGCTATTGCGCTACTAGTGCGGTCGCTTTTTCGTTTTACACCCGCCAGGCAGCTATTGCTCTACTGGTGCGGTCACATATTCGTTTCACACCCGCTAGGCAGCTATTGCGCTACTAGTGCGGTCGCCTTTTCATTTTACACCCGCTAGGCAGCTATTGCGCTACTAGTGCGGTCGCTTTTCCGTTTTACACCCGCTAGGCAGCTATTGCGCTACTAGTGCGGTCGCTTTTTCGTTTTACACCCGCCAGGCAGCTATTGCGCTACTGGTGCGGTCGCATATTCGTTTTACACCCGCTAGGCAGCTATTGCGCTACTAGTGCGGTCGCCTTTTCATTTTACACCCGCTAGGCAGCTATTGCGCTACTAGTGCGGTCGTTATTCGTTTTACACCCGCTAGGCAGCTATTGCGCTACTAGTGCGGTCGCCTTTTCATTTTACATCCGCTAGGCAGCTATTGCTACTAGTGCGGTCGCTTTTCCGTTTTACACCCGCTAGGCAGCTATTGCGCTACTAGTGTGGTCGCTTTTTCGTTTTACACCCGCCAGGCAGCTATTGCGCTACTGGTGCGGTCGCATATTCGTTTCACACCCGCTAGGCAACTATTGCGCTACTAGTGCGGTCGCCTTTTCATTTTACACCCGCTAGGCAGCTATTGCGCTACTAGTGCGGCCGCTTTTCCGTTTTACACCCGCTAGGCAGCTATTGCGCTAGTGCGGTCGCTTTTTCGTTTTACACCCGCCAGGCAGCTATTGCGCTACTGGTGCGGTCGCATATTCGTTTTACACCCGCTAGGCAGCTCTTGCGCTACTAGTGCGGTCGCCTTTTCATTTTACACCCGCTAGGCAGCTATTGCGCTACTGGTGCGGTCGCATATTCGTTTTACACCCGCTAGGCAGCTATTGTGCTACTAGTGCGGTCGCTTTTTCGTTTTACACCCGCTAGACAACTATTGCGCTACTAGTGCGGTCGCATTTTGTTTCAAACCCGCTAGACAGCTATTACGCTACTAGTGCGGTCCTACGTTTTTCCTCCACTAGGCAGTTATTACGCTACTAGTGCGAGATTGTTCACTTCATTACCCGCTAGGCAGCTATTACGCTATTAGTGCGGCCCCGCCGTTTTTCCTCCACTAGGCAGCTATTACGCTACTAGTGCGAGATCGTTCACTTCATAACCCGCTAGGCAGCTATTACGCTACTAGTGCGGTCTCGCCGTTTTTCCTTCATTAGGTAGCTATTACGCTACTAGTGCAAGATCATTTCACACCCACCTGCTAGCAGCTATTACGCTACTAGTACGGTACTCATTCAAAGTATTATAGGCTCGTCATAAGTCCTAGGACTGGATGTCAAGAGGTCCAGTTGAGGCTCTCCTAAGTCCTCGTGCAGCCCAAACCAATATATTGTTAGCATTCTAGGCTCGTCATAAGTCCTAGGACTGGATGTCAAGAGGTCCAGTTGAGGCTCGTAATAAGTCCTCGTGCATCCTGCTAATCATATCATTTCCCATCGCATTCATACATTATCTTCCTCGCAGCCCATCCCAATGCACCACAAAGCCGTAGTGAGAATTTTTGGCGTCCCGTCAACCTTGATCCAATTCTGCAAGGGCTTGCAGAATTGAATCAAGGGGAGCCATCTGTAGACACCAAAAATTCTCACCCCATAAAGCAAATTCCGAAATAATAAGAGGGGTCGTCGCCTTTCTTTTTTCAAAACCTATTAACATGCGTGCTAAGACGAAACCATCGTTTTATAATCTTTTTCAAAACATTTCAGAAAAAAAAACAACACAATTCTTCGAAAATGAATTTCCATCGACAGTCCAGTTTCAAGGTCGTCCCCTTTTGTTTATTCACTTATTTTACTATTTTATTTTATTTATTTTATTTATTTTTATTCATCTATTCACTTTTTCTTATATTTTATTTTATTCTACTATTAGCATTAGTATTTTTTTTATTTCTATTTATACACACTCATTTTCATCTGTCAAACTCAATCCACACTTGGTTGAAATCTGGCCTAGCCCAATTCCTTGAACCCACTCTATTTTCAGCCCTTGGCTTCAAAAAGCCCACATTGAAACCCAACCCACCTTCTAAACCCTAATCCCTTCCGTATAAAACAACAACAAAATGAAAACCTAGGAGGATGGTGCCGTCTTCACCGGTTTCAAGAACCGTCTCCTTCCTCCAGCTGTGGCTCGATCATTTCCCCCATCCATTCTCGACATCAATCCCTAAAATATTCCCCTGTTTTCATTTCAATTGATCCATGTTTCACTCCTAGCTGCACGACAGTAATTTTGCAACCTGGCTGGCGAACACGAACGTACGGGCTCGCCTCTCTTCATCTCTCTCGATTAGCCACCGCTTCCTTCATTCTCTTTGCTCCCGGTAATTGTTCATTCTATCTGGCGAAACAAGGAATACACAACCTCTGCGTTTTCTCCCTTCCCTCAATCTAGCAAAGAATTAAAATCCCAAAACCATCTTCTGAATCTCTGTCTCGACAACCTTCTCTTTCCTTTTGCACCTTTTCGGTCTTTGGTGAAAGAGATCGAAACCCCTACAACTGAAGCAAAAGGCACTCGCCTTCCATCATCTTCCAGTATTATCTGCGTTGTAAATGTGTTCCGCCGACGCTCATTCTTTTCCGGCATTTGGGAAAGGCGTCGAAACCTCTGTACCGATCGTAACCCAGCTTTTGGACTCCGTCCATTGGAGATTCCATCTCCTCAGGTAAAGGTTGACGATGGTGTGTAATTTGTTACCAATTTGGTTTCGTTTTGTTCCCTGGGTCTCTGGAGGTTTGTCTCAGAACCAAGACGGCTTCAGCCTGGTTTAAGTTGACGATGCAAAATCTGTTCAAATCCGTTGGTTGATTATTCGAATCAGGAAATTATTTCCTATGCTAATTACTCTCAGGATTGATTTCATATATCAGTTTGCTAGAACCGTCTTGCGTATATGTTCTATGTCAGGCAATCTATTTTTTTTACTATAGTCATGCTATTCGTCTCAGGCGCTCCGATTATAGATCTCGAAGTCGGTTGCACTTTCATAGTTGACTATTTCCATGTGCCTTCAATTTTGATTCAGATGTAGCTATACCGTCAGCTGTACATTAGTTGTTATGCTCCCTGCTTATTTGATTTGCTCTCGGCCTACTGAGGTGTTTTGAGACTGGAGCTGAGTTTAGCAAGTTTTATCGATTTTGTGGTTTATTCAGGGCTTACTGGTTGAAACCTGTCGGTTTGGCTTATGATTGTTTTACAGATTTGATTACATCTGAAACGTATGATGTGGGCTGACCTGTATCTTTATCTCATTATGCTGTAGCTCCTAATTTTTCTGACTTTTGAGCCTGGAAAATCTGATCTGGTTTATATGTTGTGTTTGGTATCTTGGGGTTGGAACTTACAGCCAGTTGACCCTATCACGTTCTTGCTTCTTAAGCAGTTCATAAATATTTTTGGCTGACATTACTCCTGCGCTGTTGGCTTAACTTGATTCGTAATTCACTCCCTGGTTTTGTATTTTGACCGAGATACATATCTATTGTCTGGAGTGAGGATTTAAGCTTGCACACGCGGACTGTTTGGGGTTGATATTGGACCTTCCACGTTGAGCTTTCAAGACTTCTACGTGTCATGGTTGCCTATGGGTTTGGTAAGTCCTAGCGGTATTACTTTTCCCTTGCGCCTTGAAAATTCGAGTTTGGAATAACACTGCCCCTATGTGTGTTGTATTGCCTTTTTGCGCTTCGTATCTGCTCGGAAATAATGTTATTCAGCGCTATTTGACCTGCCCCACCCATCATCCTTTGGTTTCATATTTGACCGAGGTACACATGTTCGATTGAGTATGGGTTGTGCTTGATTGATGGTTGCGCTTGACTTGGAGTTTGTCCTTCGACTATGTTGACACGTTTGGGCTGGATACTTCCTCACTGGGTTTGGAAGTTCTATTCTTCTCCCCTTTACTGTGATTCAATCGCACTTGACATTTAATTGCTCCTTGCGCAACGATTTGGTTTGGAAATTTGTTTGAGACTAGCATTCGTCCCTTTGCGCTTAGACAAGAACATGAATTGAGTGATAGTTGCCCGAATTCTATAATTGGTAGATAAATCTCTCATGGGCTGGTTGGTCCTTATTAATTTCTCATCTTGTAGGGAAATGATATAAACCCTTCTAGGTATGATCCCACATGACTCACAACATCACATCTTTGATACTACACTTCGGTTTGAGTCATAATCTAAGATGACGAATTAATTTGAGTAGCAACCCCAATGCTTGATTTATCTTACAATCCTTAGCATTTGTTGGCAGCTTGAAACTCTTCTATGTTCTCGGTTGGGGTGTGGGAGATGATTAGATTGCCCCCTCTCTTCCCATTGAGAGGGGCCGTATGATCCCATTGCACACACCCCAACCCTCTTACATTTCATTACTAACTACTCTTGTATATCTTTGTCCTTGTTCTTTGACATGTACATAATGCTCGTGGAACGGGAAATTGCTATAAGACTAAAAAATGGGACTTTGGGCTTGGACTACCGGGGTCTCCACTCCAAACACGTGTAACGGTTGGTGCACTTCTTGCTGATCCTTTCAGCTCAAGTGAGGCGGCGTCGATGCGACCCCCCATAGCAGCTTTAGATTTAAACTTTTCACTTGTATTTGTATCAATTTGTAATTCGTTTATTGTTTTCACTCTCGGTTGTAGTGTTGTGACTTATTCATTTTTGTGACTTCATCCCATAACTGTTACATTATTCTCTTGCTTGCAACCTTTGATTGACAATTGAAAGATAGTAAATAGGATATAAGGCTAACAATTGGTTAGCTACCTCATCTTGTTAGTTTTTGAGAATTTTAGATTTGAATAATTCTGGTTCACTACCTAGACAGCTTCGATGATTCGTTCTTGTATACACATTTCTCGTACTACCCTTGAAATTCATTTCATATGTACATAATTTGAGCTTTTAAAGTCCATGTCCACATGTATATAATTATTTAGACAGATTTTGAATTCTTTTCTTACATATATTTGCTTTATTCGGATAGATTTGAAATCCATGTCAGCGTGTATACTTGTTTATATAGTCTTCAAAATCCATCTTTACATATCATTTCATCATTCCTTGCCTATGATTTTGTAAGTGTATGGACTGATCCTGTTTGGGCCCATGTAACTCTTGGCCCAAATATAATTTTGTTCAGGTTCGGTCCATAACCAGCCAAACGGGCTGGAACAGGTGGCCCTAGAAAGCCAATCAGGTTGCCCTCTTAGTGCATTTTAGAAAAGCCCTAGGTTTGGGGTATCCTTAATGCATACGGGTCCTAGACACGGTCCATGTGAGGAATACCCGTTTCCCTTAAAATTTTCCAAATCATCCTCTAAAGTCAGAATAAAATTAACAGTCAATCGATCATCCAATTCCAAATCAATTTAAAAATCCAACGAGTCAAACACACTTCAAATCAATCTCCCTCACATTCTCTCACCAAACACACTGCAAGACCAATCCCTCTCACACTCTCTCATCATACCCACTTCAAATCAATCTCCCTCACATTCTCTCACCAAACACACTGCAAGACCAGTCTCTCTCATACTCTCTCATCATACCCACTTCAAATCAATCTCCCTCACACTCTCTCATCATACCCAATCCAAGTCAGTCTCTCTCATACTCTCTCATCATACCCACTTCAAATCAATCTCCCTCACACTCTCTCATCATACCCAATCCAAGTCAATCCCTCTCACACTCTCTCATCATACCCAATTCAAATCAATCTCCCTCACATTCTCTCACCAAACACACTGCAAGACCAGTCTCTCGCATACTCTCTCATCAAACCCACTTCAAATCAATCTCCCTCACACTCTCTCATCATACCCAATCCAAGTCAATCCCTCTCACACTCTCTCATCATACCCAATTCAAATCGATCCCTCTCATACTCTCTCATCAAACACACTTCAAAATCAAACTCACTCATTAGACACACTTCAACCTCACGAAGCATTTGAAATTCTTCCAAAAGTTCCAAGATCAAACTTCAAACTCCTTCCAAACTCCAATTGCCTCATAGCTTCAAATCATATTCCAACTTCAATTTCTAAGGCTAAATCGAGCCCAATTCTAAGCCCCAAATCCAACTCATTCATAAGGCCCAATCCGGCCCATATTTCAAGGCCTAAACCTGGCCTAATTTCAAGGCCCAAACCTGGCCCAATTTCAAGGCCCAAATTCGGCCCATTACCTTAATTCGATCCCGATTTAGTTTCAAATCCAAACCCGAATCAAATTCAAGTTCAATTTCAATCCAATTCAATCAAATCCAATTCCAATCCAGACTCAATTCAATTTCATTCCAATTCAATTCAAAATTCTTTTCATTCCCAATTCAATTCAACTTCATTTCCATCCCAAATAATTCCAAACGTCGTAAATCTCAAACTCCTTGAAACTCCAAACTCCGGAGAACTCAAGCATCTCGAATCTCTAAGTGTCTCAGCAGCTCAACAGACTCGAACGTCTCAGCAGCTCAACAGACTCGAACGTCTAAACAGCTCAACAGACTCGAACGTCTAAACAGCTCAACAGACTCGAACGTCTCAGCAGCTCAACAGACTCGAACGTCTCAACAGCTTAATAGACTCGACCGTCTCAGCAGCTCAACAGACTCAACCGTCTCAGCAGCTCAACAGACTCGACTGTCTCAACAGCTCAACGAACTCGAATATCTCCATAGACTCAGCAAACTCAAAAACCTCAAGAACCCTCAGCTTTTCACACCCGAACACCTTCAAAACTTGTAACCCTTTCAAGCCTCGATCATCCTACAGACCCGAGCGTCTCACAGACTACCCCCTCAAACCCGAAACTTCAAACATCTCCAAAAAAACCTGAACTACGTAAGGTCTGATCTCAACAGGAAGTTGAGTACGTAGGCAACCCACACAGGGTGCGACCCCACATCGAGCAAAATGCCTTTTTTCACTCAACCACCTCACCTCCAAACAGCCCCGTATCGTCTCACAGACCCGAGTGTCTCACAGACTTTGTTATCCCAATGATTTGAATGTCTCACAGATCCGAACATCTCACAGACCCGAGCGTCTCACAGATTCGAGCGTCTCACAGACTTCGACGTCTCAAGGTTTCAAGCGTCTCATAGACCCAAGCGTCTCACAGACTACCCCCTCAAACCCGAAACTTCAAACATCTCCAAAAAAAACTGAACTACGTAAGGTCTGATCTCAGCAGGGAGTTGAGTACGTAGGCAGCCCATCTAGGGTGCGACCCCATTCCAAATAAAAAACCCTTTTCCCCCTCTAAGGTGTTCTTCATACCTCTCGAAACTCTCAACCCTTCAACCAAACTAACTCCAAGACCAGCCTATTCTTCAAATCTTCTAAATCATCTAATCCTTAAACCACACTCAATCCTATCCTTTGGCTTTTAAATGAATCTCTCTAAAAGGTTTTGAAAGAAGGCAATCCCGACAATTGGAGACCGAGGTTTCCTCGGGCACCAATCCGAAGTCGTGGTCGTTGCCACTTCTAAGGGGTGTAACCCAGTGCGAACCCACATAGAATCTCTGCAAATGACCAGATAAGTCCTATCCATAGGCAACAATCTCAGAGTCAACTAACGGTTCTTAGAACCCTTCTCCTCCCTTCCTAGTTCTTTAGGTCAAACTAGGTGGCGACTCTAGTCAAATCCGCCTTATAGAGGCATCAGTCCGCGTGGAGCCCATTGAGAGCGGGTGTAGTGTTCATTGGCACTCCCCTTTATGCTTTCTGGGAAAGACGGACGATTTAGTAGGTATTTGAGAGATGCCGAGAATAACGGGTTTTTACCCTCCACAGAATGGCAATTTCTAGGATCTAGGCTTTTCAGTCAAGAACCATATTTAGATGGACCCCCCTCATACCGAAAAATCACCCTCCACACTAAGTTTGGTAATTCTTGTCTTCAGAGCGTAACTACGCTCTGATACCACTTTTTGTAACACCCAATCTCGATCCAATCGTGGTTATCACAAACTTATCACCATATATACAAACTCTGCAGCAGATTCAAATACATTCCAGGACCTTGCCACGGTCTGACTACAGAATATACCGAACATTAGTACATACCAATCTTAACCAAATACATATCCTTCTTACAATCCCCTCACATCCTATACATCTTACTAACTCAAAATGACATACGAGTGTACATGCACAACTCGTAGGCCACACTTAACCCGTAACGCTTGTACCCCATCTTACTCTCGTGACGGCCGCCTCCTGATGTTCACCTGTGTAGTAAAAACAGCCCCCAAAGGGGGTCAGCACGAATGCTGGTACGATCCTCTCATGGCCCCCGAGCTAACGTGGCTACGACGACTAATTGTCGATAGCATGGAGGTTGATTAGATGCACAACATAATAGAAAGTGCAGTAAACAACAATCCAAATGAACATCAAAGTTCAAACATAGAACGACTTAAATGCTTTCCCTTAATTAGAGAGTTAATAATTTAACTCCTTAAGTTATGTTTCCTCTTAATCTTAGTCCATCCTTATCTTACCTCAATCTTAGTCTTATCTTAGTCTTAGAAAACAACCATCCTTTAAAAAGGAATGGAAGTAGCTTATCTCAGTCTTATAATACAAACCATCCTTATAATAGGAATGGTTGCAACTTACCTCAACCTTACCTTATATATGCCAACCGTTCTCTCATTGGGAACTGGTTAACCCTTAGTTCGTTGTTTATTTTTGTAGGGCTTGGTTAACCCTAGCAAGCAGCAGGACACTTACCGGCAATAAACAACATTCTTAAATTATTGAGGATGTAGGCTAGATCCCCCCACGCCATCTTAATGCCTCCCTCCTTAAACAAGTAGTCCGAGGAGGTCGAGTCTATATGTCGACTCTAGGCGACGAGTCTGAAGACAAGTCATATTTGGAAGTCAGTATCTGATAAGGATACCGACCTCCCCCAATACACATGTGCCGGTACCATTCCGGATTCCTCACTCCCCCCAAGTTAAAGTTAGTAGTAGTCTCAATGCGACGTTTGTTTGTTTAACCTCTTCCGGTTATTAACAAACTAATATTAGGGAGTGTTCCTTATTCTCACACAATACTTACTAAACACTAGTTAGTAAGTTCTCACGTAAGTTGTGTTAGTTTTCAAACATCACACAACAATACAATCAACATGATATTCCGGTTGCATGCTTTATCTTGTTTAGTGAGCACACAAAAACAAATAGCACACAAGCCGAGGGACACCTCGTTAGCAAGCAGGTCACAAGAAGAACTGTACCGTTCACCATTGGTCGTTCGGTTGCTTACTCTCCTCTGGAGTCCATATTCTCAAATCCTAAAACATCCATTCAGTTTTAGGTTATTAATTGCTTATACATCACTTAACTTATTTAACTTACTTAACCCTTAATGATCCCCACCTAACACCCTTAAGTTTTACAACTTAATCTTACAACTTAACTTTAAACTTTTAAGTTTATACTTAACTTAATCCCTTAGGTCATTATACCTCTAATCATCAATGCCCTCTTAATGTGGTACCATTAATACCACTAAACTTTCTTAGGGTTTCTTTCTCTCTTTTTTTTATCTTAAGGGTCGACCGACCTTACCCAAGGTCGGTCCATTCCAAAACTTATTACCGTTTGAAAATTTTACCCCGACCGACCTTGCAAGTCCAGTCCCCAAGGTCGGTCCATTCCCGAGAGTTTTTCCCGTGTAAATTTTAAGCCCGACCGACCTTGCCAAGGTCGGTCCCAAGTTCGGTCGATTCTAGAGACTCAATTTGTACACAAAATACAAGCCCGACCGAACTTGTAAGTCCGGTCCCCAAGTTCGGTCGATTCCAGAAACTCTTTCCGGTAGTGTAAACTGAGCTCGACTGACCTTGCAGGTCCGGTCCCCAAGGTCGGTCTGCTCCAGACCTTTGTTTTTAAATTCCCATTTGACTCCAAACTTCTCCACAAGTTCCCCCATGTGTCCTAATACCATTTAGGCACTTAAACTCACCTTAGAACTTCCACCAAATTCTCTAAAACAATTTCCAAAGATTTTCCTAAACATTCACCCAATCCTTATAAAATCCTAACACTTAGCACTTATTTCCTTACATTTCCAACTTGTAACCTTACCAAAACTTCAACCAACCCAAGTGTTCCCTCCTTAACAGTTTGAGCACTTCATAAACATTATTTTCCATCTTTAGTTCATTTACCAAAACTTCCTCAAGTCATCTTACATATCCATGCACAAATTCCTCTCTTTTCCATTTGTTGCTCATCAACCTAAACTCATGAACTTACCTATACATTTCTTGCCATCCTCTTAGCACCTTAACCTTGTTCTTCTTTACCTTGACCTTCCTACACCTTCCTTAGACATCTACATTTCTTTTACTCAATTACTCACCATTCTCATGATCTTACACTCTTATACATTCCTAGTCGATCTACAACATTCTCCTTCAATCTTCACTCACATCACCTAAGTCCATTCATTACCATCTAAACTAAAACCTTATTGTTCCACCGCTAGCATCTTCACCAATTACACAAACTTCCCAAAACTCTCATTGCTATATTCCCTAGTTCATAACTAAATCTCCTTAAAGCATTATACATCTTTTCCTTCAAATTTATGCACAAGTCTCACCATTCCTCTTACCATGACTTTGGTGTGTTAAATACACCCACCAATCCTCTAATTCCTCCTAGACATCTCTAGGCCATACTAAACCTCAAGAACTATTTAGTTAACTCATTTCCACTCAAATTCCTCTTAATGATCCCTAGTTACCCTAGGGCATATTAACTCACCACTACCTCTTAAACACTTTGTTTTCTACTCAAATTTCGCCATAGCTTCCCTAGTATTATTTCATGCCCAAATGCATTGTTTTCCTCATTCAACCAACTCATTCACAACAAACTCAATATAATGCAATAGTCTTAAATTGCGTAGCACTAAGGCTCTTAAATGACATGGCTCTTAGGCCCTTAAATGACTTAAGCTTAAACACTGAATTTCCCACATATAAAAGCTTTCAACCTGCAAATACACCCAACAATCTTATAGTAGTTATAATGCTCTTAAAATCCATCTTAAACTTATCTTACTAACTCATTCCTATTGGCTCCTTGATCACAAGTTCATAAGCTTGTTTAAATTCTTTTTCCTAGGTTATATAACCCATTACCTAATGTAAGCTTAAAGCTACATTGGTACTTATCTAAATACCATCCCTTAAAACTTAAACCACTCTTAGGTAAGCATTTTACCTTGTTTTCCCAAGCTTATCTTAACTTCCTCCTTAGACCTTCTTCTTGAATGAATCTCGGCCACCCATTAAATTTCCTTTGCCAATGTTCTAACCAATATTCAAAGACTCACATGAGTGCTAAACAATACACTAACCTTAAGGAATGAAAACCTAGGTTAAAAATGTGTTCTAAGGTATAAAAGTGGATGATTACCTTTGAAGTCTCAAGGTAGACTTGGGCATTGAATGAAATAGGACCTCCACTAGTCCTTGGTGAATAAAACAAGCTAGAACAAGGCATAAAAACAAAGCCCCATGAGTAGTAATTTTCGGCCATGTAGAAGAAGTGGTGGAAACATGGTTTTTCTTACATTTTCATTACCTTGAATGAATGGAGAACCAAATGAGCTCTTCAAACTTGATTTCCCTCCATCAATGGAGTTTTTCCATGGCTCCAAACTTGAGCTTTGAAGGATTTGAAAAGATAGAAAGGTAGGTCTTGGTCTAACTAAGAATAATCTATGCTTATTTTTGGATTTGAAGCTAAAATGAAGGTTTGGTGAGCATTTGAAGATGGAGCACCCATGGAGGCAGCCCTCTCGGTTTTGGAGCAGGAGAGGAGAAGAAGAAACCGTGGAAGAAGAGAATGAATGAAGAGGAGGAGAGGAGGTAAGCTAAAGGTAAGATATTTTACTTTTAAAAGCAAATAGTAACTTTCTCTCATTTCCTCTTCTTTTCCTTTCTTATTTGATGACGTCTATGGTGACTCATCCCTTAGAAAACCGGCCCCCTTATTAAATAAGGGTATTTTGGCCTTTGTTGACCAATTGACTTAGCTAAGTTGACCAAAGACTAAACTAGGCACTATTTGGCACTATTCACAAATTAGAGCACAATTTGTGAAAATTTTGGTTTCCCATTGATTTAGACATCCTAATGTGATACTAATTAGCACACATGTTAATTAAAGAGTAATGATGGACATTTAGCCACTCAAAACCCATTTACAAGACAATTTTTAAAAAATGTGCTTTAAGACTCCTTAAAGCACATTTTGTGTTTTAACTTGTTTTCAAGCTTGGTTTTCTTTGGTAATTGATTTAACATGTCCATTTGCATGTTACTAAAGTCTTATAATGGTATTTGGGTGCTAATCGAAGTCACTCCATGCTTAAAGCATGTTTTTGCCCAAATTGCCCTTAAGGCATTTTCTTGTGTTTTCCTTGGTTTAAATTGTCTACCAATCTTTATAAGGCATATTTTAGCCTTACTACATCATAAATTGATGTTTAATTAGAATACTTAGGTTTGGGGTATTTCATTAACTCTCCACAAAACCTAATCCCAATCACTCGTTCTCTTCGTGACCACCTGTATAATAATTCGTACTTGCAAGATAAAACCAAGCAGCCCACCCCGGGAGGGGTGAGTCAGTTCCCTAGAATGGATCTGGTACGATTCTCCAAAACAAACCCTTTAAACATATCTCTTAAATAAGCAATAACTCGAAGTCAAACAACTTAAAACAAAATAGAGGAACAAGGCACTCAGAAATCACCAAGTCAAAGTTGACAAGATAGGGAACAGAGACAAATAACAAAAAGGTAAAGTTAGTCAATTAAAACCACACCATGAGTTAGTGAGCAACCATTGCTTATGTTAGATCCAATTCCAGTTAGGAGTAGAAAGACTCGGATAGTCACAAGGACTGGGAATGAATGAGAGAAACCAGGAATCAACAACTCAAGAGTGGAATAAAATCAACTGGGAGAGATGGCCCCCACCGCCAAGTACGTCCTTTTAGGACAGGGGATATACAACCCCTCACTGTTTACTACGTCCTTTTAGGACAGGGGATATACAACCCCTCACTGTTGCCCATAAAGACGCGCGCACGTCCCAACAAAAGACTCAGCTCATGGATGAAACAATATCCAGAGTCAAAGGAAGAATTACCAAGATTGACCTTTTCCAAATTCCCACTAGATCATTAAATGCACTAGAGCAATACCAAAACACTCAGTCCTACAGAGTGCAAAAGCGTAAGCCCTAGGCAGCTAATGTCTAATGAAACAACCAAATAGAAGGAACCAATAACCATGTAAGTTTCACATCCAAGGCTCAGTTAGTCACATCAAGCTGTGTAACACCCCATCCAACAACAACCACGTAATAACATTCTACAGCGGAAAATATACTACTACACATTACTTAACTCGTTGGTGTTACACGCCGTTAACCACCCACGTGGCTAACAAGGCTATTACATAAACATTGTACCGGTCTGATGGACTAGATTCCCGAGCGACTACACATTACTGACCCTTCCATTAACAATAGAAACAACATACACCTTCCAACTGTACCGAGTATTTACAAACTGATGCCGATAACAATTTCGGTCTTACTACACCTACTGTATATATACAACTTAAATGATTACCCATGTACACGACTACCCGTCCTACTCTCGAACGGCTTCCAGCTCTCTGTACCTGAAATAGGAAAGAAGAGAAAGGGTGGCCCCAAGGGGCTCAGCACCTTTGCTGGTATGGTAATCCCGCAGCCCACATGCTACCGGGCCACGCACAACTAATTGTCGTTAGCATGCGGTTGATTATATTAAATCATGCATGTAACTTAAAACACACAACACGGATCATTCCGCCTCAATGGGCTCAACAAACAGATAACATATCCATACTTGATAAGTCACTCATGGTATTCATTACCCCTAGAGTGTTTCTCCTCTAATGGAGCTACTTCCTTAATAGACGACAACTACCCATTAATCGGGTTATCCTTAAACGCCTCTTAACACAAACTGGGATTCATATCCATGATCCACATACTCCACATTTTACAACATATAACATGCATCACATAACAACACATAACAACACTTTTCACGTTTCAACGTGCACATAATAACATCGCAATAGAAATTGCATTACAACAACAACACATAACATAACGGGAGCGGCTCTCTTAGGAACCGACCCAAACATTGATAATTCACTGGTGAGCCTAGAGAATGATGTCACCCTCATGATAAACTCGTTATACAACACTCATTACCGTCCTAATAGTCGACGAGTAACTTAAGTTAAGATGGTTCGGGTTTGTGACCCGAACACACCACACAAACACATGTTCCCCCTAAACCGATCATAAGTCAGAATAGCTAAGCTTTGGAGTAAGCTAATGGGAGATCATAACCCGTGAGGGAAACAACCATAACAGAGAGAATGGTAAGGCTAAGAAGGATACCCACTCCCAAACAACGCGCGACCGGCCTAACCGGATTCCTCACCACTGTTAGTACATACTTACTTTTAGATATTAGTTAGAACCCCGCTATGGAGTCTATCACCTCTACACACCATACAGTATTACAACTGGGTTAAACATACAAGGGAGATCCCTACATTCACACACACATATCACACATTAAACACACGCATAGCCGTGGTTAGAACGTCCCATGGTTCGGGTCGTTTACTCCGAATACCGAACTCTCATGTGATCCTAGACTCAGTTAACTAAGGTTAACACTTCCGAGGTTAAATGGTATCGGAGTTGAACACGCCACATAAATGAATTACTGTAAACTCATTACATGTTTATCTTACAACGTGGCAAACATACAGAAAAACACATTGGCATACAAGTCGGTGTAATCCGGTAGGACACAGGTTGCAAGAAAACCATACCTGTCCCGAAGTCCACTTTATCATGTCCACTTATGTTCCTCGAGCAATTCTCGAACAACTGGTAATATTACAATTACTTTCATTAACATCGGGGTAACATGATTGTTTAAAGTCTAAAGCTCATAGTTACCCCTGTTAACTAGTTAAATAACTTCACATTTTTAACTTGTTTTACTTTCACATTTTTCTCCAACTTTCCACCTACTTAATTGTCCTTATAACTCACCTAACATGTCTTAAACAATCTTATAACATCATTACTAATCAATCCCCATCATTACATATCATTTTATAACCTTAACATTTAAATCATCTTACTTAACTTAATCTCTCAAGTCCATATATATTTATCTTTCTAACCATCAATACTCTCTTAATGGCATACCAAATACCACTTAACATTCTTAAAATTAATTTTTTTTTAAGGTCCGACCGACCTTACCGACCGACCTTACACAAGGTCAGTCCATTCCAGAACACATTACCGTCAAAAATTATACTCCGACCGACCTTGTAAGTTCGGTCGCATGTTCGGTCCATTCCCGAGAGTTTCTTCCCTTTGAAAATTCAGGCCCGACCGAACTTGCCAAGTCCGGTCCCATGTTCGGTCGATTCCAGAAACTTAATTCGTACACAAAATACAAGCCCGACCGACCTTGCAAGTTCGGTCCCCAAGGTCGGTCCATTCCAGAAACTAATTCTCGCAGGGTAAACTGGGCTCGACCGACCTTGGCAAGTTCGGTCGCAAGGTCGGTCTGCTCCAGACCCTTATTTTTCCATTGCCCATTAACTCCAAACTTCTCCTAAGGCCTCCTAATGTTTTCTAACATCATTTGGTACACTTATATCCTCATACAACATCCATGAAACTCATTATCTATCACCTTAAGCACTTACTCATTTCATACCGAAATTCCTAACACTTATGCTATTCCCTCCTTAGTTTTCCAAGTGGTGTTTCATGCCTATGATAACCACTATGCCCATAATGCTTTCTCCTCATTTTAACATCATCTCCCAAGCATCATTTCTTACCAACCTAAACCCTAGTTGATGTCTAAGTCCTTTTGTTTACCTAGAACATCTTAAGACATTATTTCTCCTCATTTAAAATGCTTAGGCATTTCCAACACTTCTAGTTCACCAAAACTCATTTAAAACACCTAGAACTCCTTATACATTTTCCAAATTTTGCCATGGGTTCTCTTAGCACATCATCATTCTAAAACTCATGGTTTTCACCATTAAACATTCAAGAACACCTATATCCATCAGGAGCCTTCTCACACACAAAACTTCACCAAATTTACACTACATCACAATATAGTGCATAAACTTAATTGCTTGGCACTTAGGCCCTTAAATAACATGGCTCTTAGGCCCTTAAATAACATAAACCTTAAACACTGAATTTCCACATGTATATATTGCCTTTGTCCTGCAAATACACCCAACAATACATATGCCCTTCAATAATCTCCTTAAGAACATTTTATTAGGTCATTCACCTTTGGCTCCTTAGGTATTTATTAAGCAGATCAAGCTCATTTTCCTAAGGCATTTAAATTACATTGAGATAGTTTGTTTACCTCTTTTCCTCACAAACTTCTTTCTTGTTCCTTGAAAAAACCGGTAAGGATGTTTGGTTGTTTGTCCACTTCTAAACAATGTACAAATAATAGAATGAGTATTCAAGCTTTATGCTTCATCTCATTGTAAACCCTAGGCACATATATTGTCTTAATACCTTAAGGTAATTGTTTTACCTTGGAATTGGAAGAGAGCTTGAATAAGTATCAAGAGAGGACTCCCCCTAGCCCTTGGAAGATTCAAATGAAGCTAAAACAAGCAAGGTAAAGACACCATGGTGAGGTGAATTTCGGACATCTTACAAACATGAGGAAACATTATTTTTCTTTGAGATTCCTTACCTAGAAGCTAGGGAGAACAACAAGTGTGAAAATATTAGCTCAAGCTCCTTCAATGGTGAATCTCCATGGCACCAAAATTGAGTTCTTGAAGATTGAAAAGGTAGAAAGTGTAGAGCTTGGTCTAACTAAGACAAATATGGTCTTAGAATTTGATTTGGAGCATGGAGTTGGATTTGGCAAGGAAATGAAGATGGAGAAGAGAGGCTACTATAGCCCATCATTTTTGAAGAAGAGAAGAGAGAATGAAGACCGTGTGAAATGAGAAGGAAGAAGAGAATGAGAAGGTAAGTAGCTAGCTTAAGATATTTATTTGTTAAAAGCAAATAGTAACTTGCTTTATCCTTTATGTATTTATTTGATAAGTGCTAGCAAGGGTGGTGACTCACACCATGAAAACCGGCCCCCATTTAATAAGAAGGGTGTTTTCGTCTTTGTTGACCAATTAACTTACTTATAATAACATATGTTACAAACTAGCTTATAAAGTTACTATTCATAAAAACAAGCACAGAAGTGAAATTTTTGATTTCCCATTGATATAGACTTCCAAATGTGATACTATATAGTACACATGTTGATTAAAGAGTAATGATGGACATTTAGCCACTCAAAACTCATTTACAAGACAATTTTTCAAAAACGTGTTTTAAGACTCCTTAAAGCACTTTTCGTGTTTTAACTTGTTTCAAGCTTGGTTTTCTTTGGTAATTGATTTAATATGTTCATTAACTTATTTATAAGGTATAGGTATGACCATTAGGTCTTATACAAATTTATCCCAAGTTTAGAGCACATTTTTGCTCTTATTGACTTAAGGTATATTCTTGTGTTTTATTTGGTTTAACTGTCTACCAAGGTTTCCTAAGGACATAATTTGCCTTGTTAAATCATAATTGACTATTATTTAGTCTTGGTATGTTCTTTGGGTCCTAACCAAGTTCACTCCAAGCTTAAAGCATGTTTTTGCTCAAACTGTATCTTAGTGCTTTATTGCCTTTTACTATAGTTTAAATTGTTCACTGATGTTTCTAAGGCACTTTTTAGCCTTTACATACCATAGTTTAATATTTAAACCACATATCAAGGTTTGGGGTATTTCAAGCTGAGTTAGCCACACCAACAGTTTCCTTTTGAAATCCATTCAAGCTCAGTTAGCGTTATCCAAACATTCCATACAGTTTGTTAGCAAAGTCATTGAGTACAAGAAATCGTACCTGGTATGTGAAGAAGCGGTAACTAACTCGAATGAGTGATTCCCCAATAATAACCTATAATTAAGGTGTTCCAAGTGTTGATTAGTTAAGGGACTTATAAACTAAACATCTTCTATTCTTACTGATTTATAGTTTCTGGTTACAATTACTCTCCCTTAAGGATCTGGGCTAGATCTCGTTAATTAAATCTTCCATTAGGCCATCTCTTTTAATCTGGAATGATTCAGGGTTTAACCCTGAGAGTGGTCCAAACTCTCTTTGAATTGTTTAAGTGGGCTTTTGGAGTTCATAGACTTGGGCTCAGTAGGTTAGCCCAAGACCGTGTTACGTTTACGTTGTGTAATTAAACCCTTAAGTTATCGTTGACTATTTTATTACACACCGATTAAAATCCTAAAGTTTAATATATATATATATATGTATTAAGATTTATCCAGAACATTTTTAAGAAATTTTACTGTATTTAATTATATTTAATAACTTTTAGACATATCCACAACCGATATACGGTTTATAAAATAAAATATTTTCCTTTATTTATTTAATATATATATATATATATATATATGTACATGTATTAGAATTTATTAAGTCATCCTTTATGTAGCGTATTGTATTTAAATTATCTCTATTAATTTCAACATATATCTTCATTTCATGTATGTTTTATAAAGTATTTCTGTTGTTCCATTTTAGAATATTAGCTTCTATAGTATTTAGCTAATATAAGTGTTGATTTATTTAACTCCTTGTTTTAACCTAAGTTACTATTTTTATTTTTATATCCTTTATATATGTATATATATATATATATATATTTCTCCCACTTAAAAGTTTACAACCAAAATATTCATTAGCACTCTGTATTGAGTGTTAGTTTAGTGCCTTGATTTAACACAAGTTTCTATTTTATTTTTCTCATATAAGTATATATATATATGTAAACAATTTTTACTTCTTACTAAAAGTCAATACCCAAAGATATTTATAAACATGCTGTTACTAGATGTTAATTTAGTCTTCTCATATTATCCCAACCTAAAAAGTTTATTACTAAACTATACTTTAATTTCTGTTACATTAAAACCTTATATTATAAGATAACTTATGAAAAACCTTATAATACAATTTTTAAACCCATTTCCTCATGTCCAAAATTCCCCAAATTAAATTCCACAATTCATAATACAATTATCCAAATAATTCCATAATACTCATAACTTGCAAAAATCATAACTTACGTTTAAAAACTCAAAACCGATATTAATTTACATCATAATAAACTAAATTTTATAAGGAATCTATGGTTAAAATTTCAAGTCAAAATACATTTGGGAAGGTCATTAAATAAATTGACAAGTTAGGGCTAATTATGGAATTATTACAAAACTTAAAACATTTAAAACTTCTGCGTTTTAATCTTGGTCGTCCGTCCCTATAGTTCTAGATTGGACGGCCACTGAAACGCGAGTTCGTCAGATAAAACCTGTTAGAAGTCGGGTACGAATTTGCCAATTTCTCCTAATCCACAGAACGAAACTTAGTGATTCTAGTTCCATTAGATTCGAAATTTCCTTGTCGTTCTATTGATACCAATTTCGCTAGCTAACATACAATATACAGCAAATACGATTCTAGGTTAACGAGTTAGGGTTCCTCGGGTTTTCGAATTCAAATCTGTCAAATTCTCCCGATTCAGCGCTTAATTGATTAAATCGGTAGTTAGGTATGACCGATAATGCAATAACAAAGGATAATAACGGAGGAATTGAACGGAAAACTTACCAGCGAAACACCAACGAAGGAATTCGATTTCGGTTTTCTGGAAAAAAAGTTCGAACTTGGCAGTTTCGAGGAGCTAACTTTGAGGATCTATAAAATAAGTTCTAGATCGAATTAGGCCATGTTCTTGGGCTTAATCGAAAGAGGAAACATAGCTCTACATATTGATAGCAAGAACTCACTCTAATTTGCATTACACAGAAAGAAATCTAAGCCGAAAGTTACGAGTTTATACCTTGCGTTTTTCTAAGATTTTATGCGAGTGGCAAATCAGGAACTCTAGGCACCTATCTCTTCCAAACGATTACGAATCAGCCTTGGTCATCAACATTAAAGTTGTAGGGGGATTAGAGATCTTCAAAACACGCTAAAGAACATGAAATTTGGCTGAAAAACGAAGAAGTTATGGCGAGACGAAGTTTACCTGATTTCAGAACAATTTGGAATTCTGGGTTACAGCTTTGCAGGGAGGCAACTTTGGATTGATTTTCCGGTGGATGTAGGAAGAGTTAGGTCAAGTGTGAGCTATGGTTGAAAAGAGGAGATTAAGGAGGAGAGAATGAAGAAGACAGCACTGGAAAATTCGAAAGGATGAGTGAGATACGGCCGTCACAAGTTAGGGCAAAATACTAGTGGAGGTTAGGGAGTTAGCCGATTTTTGTGCTCAGTTCCGGCAAGGCTGACGTGGCGGACACGTGTCGAAGCCAGGAAAACCCTAGCCACGTCAGCATTCTACAAATTTTTGACCCCAAACTTCATTATATCATAACTTTGGCTAGGATGATCCGTTTTGGCGTTCTTTTTATCAATCTTCTTGGTTTTCCATAACCTTTTTATTGGTATAGGTTTCATGGGCTGGTTTGACCATTCTCAAAAAGTCAACCCTAGCAAGGTTTAATAAGCTTTATGGTTTCCATGATTTTATATTGACTTTTATGATTCAAATTAATGTTCCAACTATTTCTAAAATCTTTATAATATACTTGGAGTGTTTAGAAAATTTTCCAAGATTTATTGACTAACAAATCTAATTATTAAATTCATAATACTATATAATAATATATAGAAATCTCATATTTATTAGTATTCTTTGGGGTTAAATAGCAGAAATCCCCTAATTTAATTCCATAATTCCATATAGTAATATAATAATTTATTATTCATAATTCAATACAATAATTTAATAATTAATAGTATTATTTATGGTTTAATAAAAGAAATCCCCTAAATTAATTCACTAGAAGTATGATCCTGCCTATAGGTTACTCGGTCTCAAATAGAAACTATTCTTTATGTGATTAGTTTTGTCCGGATTAGAGCATTAGTCTGCTGCTAATTCTAACAACTGGTTAGGATTCGTTAGACTTAGCCGTTGACAAATTAATTATAGTTTCTAAGTTTATTGTAGAATTAGGGAAGAGTTTATTAATAGATTAAAAAGTGAAGGTTTGTAGAACAATCCGGGGTGCTTCCTTTTATTTAGAATTTAAATCTTTATTTTCTTAGTTTATTTTTACTTTTTTATTAGTTTGTTATTTTATGTTAGTTTGTTGAGTTATTTTTTCATTAAATTAAGTAAACTTGAAAAAAGTGATGTTTCCTGCTTTCTTAGTTTAGTTTCTCAGTTAGTAAATAAATTGTCAATTAATTGAACAAGGTCCATGAGATCGACAACCCCCACTTAATTCACTATCCCACAAAACGATAGGTACACTGCCTAGGTAGAAGTATAGTAACACATATTTCTTCTAACACTGGCTTTATAAGCCTTATTCACTCTTGTTATAGTCTAAAAAGAATGGTTAAGCTAAGCTGGTCTGTGATCATTTCTTGCTTCTGTTTCCTGTCAGGTTTTAATGCTGTTTAAATTCATGTTGCAGCGCACTTTCACACTTATAAACTGATACAATGCTGCTTAAAACTTTGTTATACGTATTTAAGTCTTATGAAATATTAAGTCATATGTAGCTCTAAATAGCTTCTATTTTTATTTCATCAGTTAACAAATTTTCTTTGTCCTTAGCAGCCAAGCTTGCATCTCACTGTGATACAAAGCTAGCTTTTAAAACTATTTTTGACTCAATAAT
Source organism: Limonium bicolor (assembly GCA_023374045.1). Lineage (NCBI taxonomy): Eukaryota > Viridiplantae > Streptophyta > Magnoliopsida > Caryophyllales > Plumbaginaceae > Limonium > Limonium bicolor. The sequence continues at coordinate 273,061,027 of CM041779.1, forward strand.
TTGGACAAGATTTGTTTCTTCTGCTGTATACCCTTGTCACGATTTGAAAAACAGGTTTCTGTTGTCACTTCCTTATTATTTTTTGGTACTTTAAGATCACCACTCTGAGTGCTACACATAATAGAATGCTCGTGCTCTACTTTAGAAAAGGTTTTATTCAGAATTCAGAAGTTTTAATTGTCTGTTTTAAAAGCTTCACTAGCTTCTGTAGGGGTAGAGAATTATAGCACAAAACAGTATCTAATTAATCACCTTCCTGATATTGTTTTGATGATACTGGTAAGCTGAAGCATGCCTTCCTTTACGGAAAAATTTCTAATCTATCTCAACAAAACACTTGGCCATGGTTATTACTTCATTAGTGTTCATGTTTTACTTCCAAAGGATTAACTGCATCTTGAGCTGTTTGCCTTGACCAAAACCTACTATAAAAACTTCTCTCTTATCATCTGGGGCGGACCCAGAGGTTACAAATTATGGGGTCACTGACAAATAGAAATTTATATAGTTAATTTTTTATGACATTTGTAGGGTCACAAGAAAAAAAATCTACTATTTTATAAAAAACTACATTAAAACTTACTATATTATTTATTTTTTTACAAAAGTCATGGGGTCACGTGACCCCACGTGACCCCTCCTCGGTCCGCCCCTGCATCTACTCATCAAAAACTTACTCTTTCAACGGGTCTGGGATCTAAAGTCTGTCTCCTTGATGGGTAACAATGTATCCTTGGTCCAGCGTGGTATTCTGCTGCTACATTTGAGAGGGAAAATCCTAAAATCTGCCAAGAAACATATGATTAAATCTATTTGAATTTTTCCCTGATTTATTATTAAGCGATGCCTGTATGATATGGATTTTTCAACATAAAATTGCATTTGTTTTGTGCTTCCTGATCAAGGAATTATCTTCTGTTATCTCTGATTAGATTTGCATCAATTTGGCCTCACAAAATTAGTACTCACTCTCTATTTTACTTCACTATTGCTCTGAGGTAACAAATAGAGGCTTCCATAAGCTTATGGAGTCTTTAGTAGAAAAGTGATGGGCAAACGAAATACTACCATTTTTAGCTACTATCAACAGATTCCTCAAAGTAGCCTACCCACCAACCAAAGGTCCAGACAGCGGCACTTTGAAGAATAAATCAGTCAAAAATGCTTCTACAGTCTAAAGAGGAGGAATACCTATTTGGAGAAATTTGACACATCTCAGGCTCGAACGATAGGCTAAACCGGCTGAAAGGCTTCAAATACAAAAGTTATGTATCTGTCAAACTCAAATTCTGCCCTGGGCAAGGGACATTACAGTAAAGGACCGGTTGACATATAGTGTAGATCGGACAAAGTTCCCAAATTCATACCATGTTTCCGCAAGTTGCATCAACGTTATCCCCAAACTCCCACTTGGATATATTTTTATTGTTCTTAAGGCCCCAAGGGTGAGGATAGTTTATAAAACTCCATATCAGCAAAAGATCAAAAGTATCATCAAAATCCATGGCGCTTTCATAGGCCCTCTGGTGAAAAGCAACACCTACAGGCTATCATGCCTTGAAAAGTAACATCTATAGGCTATCATGCCTTAAAAAGTAACATCTACAGGCTATCATACCTTGAAAAGCAACACCTACAGGCTATCATGCCTCGAAGAGTAACATCTACAGGCTATCATGCCTTGAAAAGTAACGTCTACAGGCTATCATGCCTTGAAAAGTAACATCTACATGCAATCATGCCTTGAAAAGTAACATCTACATGCTATCATGCCTTGAAAAGTAACATCTACAAGCTATCATGCCTTGAAAAGTAACACCTACAGACTATCATACCCTGAAAAGTAACATCTACAGGCTATCATGCCTTTAAAAGTAACATCTACAGGCTATCATGCCTTGAAAAGCAACACCTACAGGCTATCATGCCTTGAAAATTAACATCTACAAGCTATCATGCCTTGAAAAGTAACATCTACATGCTATCATACCTTGAAAAGCAACACCTACAGGCTATCAAGTGAAATACCCCAAACCTTGATATGTTGTTTAAATATTAAACTATGGTATATTAAGGCTATAAAGTGCCTTAGAAACATTAGTGAACAATCTAAACCATAGTAAACACAATAAAGTACCATTAACACAGTTTGAGCAAAAAAACATGCTCTGAGCTTGGAATGAACTTGGTTAGGACCCAAAGAGCCTACCAAGACTTAATAACATGCAATTATGGTTTTATAAGGTAATTAAGTCCTTAAGAAACATTGGTAGACAATTAAACCAAAGAAAACACCATAAAGTCAATTTAAGCAAATACTTGCCCTAGACTTGGTGTAACCTTGTATAAGACCTAAAGGTCATTCCTAGACCTTATTAACATGCTAGTGAACATGTTAAACCAATTACTAAAGAAAAAAAAGCTTGAAAACAAGTTAAAACAAAATGTGCTTTAAGGAGTCTTAAAGCACATTTTTGAAAAATTGTCTTAGAAATGGGTTTTGAGTGGCTAAATGCCCATAATTACTCTTTAAGCAACATTTGTACTACTTAGTATCACATTAGGAAGTCTAAAACAATGGGAAATCAAAAATTTCACTATTATGTGCACTAATTTGTGAATAGTGCTCAAATAGTGCTAGTTTAAGACATAAGTCAATTAATTGGTCAACAAAGACCATAAAATATCCCATTTAACTAAGGGGGCCGGTTTTTAAGTGTGACTCACCACACTTAACTAGTTAAATAAGGAAGAAAGGAAATAAAGTGTAAATTCACTATTTGCTTTATGTTTAAATATCTCACAAACATACCTCTCACCTCATCTCTTCTCTTCTTTTCTCTTTGTTTCCCACCATATTCATCCTCTCCTCCCTTTCTTCTAATCAGTTTTGCTACAGCAACCATACCAATCTCCATCTCCATATGCTTATAACTCTCCTAGCTCCATGCTCCAAAATTAATTCCAAGACCACCATTCTCTTAGTTTGATCAAGCTCTACAACTTTGTCTTTTCAAACCTTTAAAAGCTCCATTTCGGTGCCAAGAGGAATCACCATTGAAGGAGCAAGAGCTCATCTTTTTCTACCTTGTCATTCTCTTTTGCTTCAAGGTAAGGAAAACAAAAAAATAACATTTCCTCTCATTTTTGTATATAGCCGAGAATCACCATTTAATGGTGTCTTCTTTTGATCTTTCATAGCTTCATTTCAAACTTCAAAGGACTAGGTGGAGTCCTCTCTTGATACTTAATCTAATTCTCATTCAATTCCAAGGTAAACTTCTATTTTTGCGTTTTAAAACACCTATGTGAATTTAGGGTTTATATATGAGTTTAAGTATGAATCTTAAAGCTCATTACCCTTATATGTGTGTATGGATAGAAGGTTGACAAGTGATCAAGTTCCTTGCTAAGCTTTAATCCAAGAAAACTTGAAGAAAGAGGTAAATACCTAACTTAATGTGGTTTAACGTGTCTTGGGAAATTGAGCTTTAAAATGCTTAATAAACTACCTAAGGAGCCAATGTAAATGAGCTAGAAAACTATCCTCAAGGAGATTATTAAAGGGCATATGTGATGTTGTGTGTATTTGTAGGTCAAAGGCAATTAGTATGTGGAAATTCAGTGTTTAAGATTTATGTTATTTAAGGGCCTAAGTGCCAAGCAATTTAAATTATGCACTATATTGTGATGTAGTGTGGTTTAAGGCTTAGTTGTGTGTAAAGAACATTCTTGTGTGGATAAATGTTCTTGATTGTTTAAAGGTGAAAAACCTTGTGTTTTGGGTGTAAGAAAGTGCTAGCAAAGCTATGTCAAAATTTGGGTAAGAAACAAGAAGTTTAGGTGCTTAAGTGAAGTTTAGTGACCTAGGTTGTGCTAGGAAGTGTTAAGGGTTGATTTGGTGAAAGAAATGGGAATTTAAGTGTTTATAAGCATTAAAATGACTTAGGCTTTGTTTTGGAGGATTTGGTGTGGAAATGAGTGATTTGAGATACACCAAAGTCATGGTGGGAATATATTTAGGACTTGTGCAAACTTGGGTAAACAAGGAAAGGATAATGTCTTGTAAAGGAGGAAGTTTGAACTTGTGGAAAGAAGTCTTGAGAAGTTTGTGTAAGGAGGTCTTAGTGAGGAATAATGCTTTTGGAGGAATTGTAGTGGTGATAAGGAAACAATTTGGTTATGTCAAGTAGTCGAGATGGCAGCCGGGACTGAGAGGTCGCCATGTGAGGCTAGCCATCCTCAAGGTGACAGGTATGGTTTTCTTGCAACCTGTGTTCTACCGGATTACACCGGCTTGTATGCCAACTTGTTTTTCTGTGTGTTTGCCACCTTGCAAGAATAAGCTTGAAATGAGTTTATAGTAACTCATTTATGTGGCGTGTTTAGTTCCGATACCGTTTAACCTCGAAAGTGTTAAACCATATCTAACCAAATCTAGGATCACATAAGAGATCGGTATTCGGATTTAACGACCCAAACCTTGGGAACGTTCTAACCACGGCTATGCGTGAGTTAGTTGTGTGTTGTTTGTGCGTGTAAGTATGTTTACCTCCCTTGTGTGTTTAACCCAATTGTAACACCATATGGTGTATGGATGTGATAGGTTCCATAATGGAACTCTTAACTATATATATATTATGGGGGGTAAGGAATCCGGTCGTTCCGGTCGCGCGTGTTGTTTGGGAGTTGATGTTTACAGTTGCTTTAACTCCCTCTCTGTTATGGTTGTTTTCCTTCTTGGTCTTCAATCACCCTCAAGCTTAACCAAGTCTATTTACCTGACTCACGTCGGATTAGGGGGATATGTACGGTGTGTTCGGTACTATATAGAGACCGACACATCTCAGTAAAGTTAATGTGTACGGTGCGTTCGGAACTAAGTATATCCCACGCATCTTAAGTAAATATATGTTCTCTATGTAGAACAATAAGTTATTGTATAACGAGCTTAGCATGGGAATAGAAAGATTCTCTAGGCTCCAATGAGATTACTAACTCACATCACGGGGTATGTGTCCTCACGTGACCCTCTCCAAGTTATGTTGTATGTACGTTAAAGTTGTGATATGTGTTTTTATGTGAGTAAGTGGATCATCGGTATCAACCCCACGTTACTATAAGGAGAATTTAAGTATAACCCGACTGATGGGTATGTGTCGTCTAACAAGGAATTAGCTCCATTAAAGGAGAAACCCTCAAGGGTTAGAGAACACAATGAGTGATCTAACGAGTGTTGATGTGTTGACTGATTTGTTGAACCCCATTGTTGCGGGTATGTAATGTGATATGTGTTTATAGTTTTCATGCATGATTTAAATATAATCAACTGCATGCTTAGACGACGATTAGTTGTGTGTGGCCTGGTAGCATGCGGGCTGCATGATTACCATACCAGCAAGGTGCTGAGCCCCTTGGACGGCCACCCTTTTCTTTCCTTTTCAGGTACAAGGAGCTGGAAGCCGTTCGAGAGTAGAACGGGGTAGTTGTTTGCGCAAGGGTAGTTCATTTAATTACTTATGGATTGTAGGTGTAGTAAGACCGAAATTGTTGTCGGCATTAGTTTGTAAATACTCGGTACATGTAAATGTATATTGTTTGTTGGAAATGGGACGAGATTGTAATGTGTGGTTGCTCGGGAATCTGGTCCATCAGACCAATACAATGTACAAGTATTAGCCTTGTTAGCCACGTGGGTGGTTAACGGCGTGTAACACCAATGAGTTAAGTAATACGATGAATTATATTTTCCGCTGCAAATGGTTGTTAAGTGTAATGTTGTAGTTGGGGTGTTACATCAAGCCTTGAAAAGTAACATCTACAGGGTATCATTCCTTGAAAAGTAACACCTACAGGCTATCACGCCTTGAAATTAACACCTTGGGCTATCATGCCCGGCCATCGTGCCAACTTGGGCTATTATGCCCGGCCAACGTGCCAACTTGGGCTATCATGCCCCGCCATCATGCCAACCAAAAAGAAAGCCCATCTCTGGGTCCATCAGGAGCTCTGGTCGCCTAGTAATGGGTGAATCATTAGGTGTGGGACCACAACACCGTCCCTCGATCTGATAACTTCTAAAGAAACACTTTAGAAGGGTATGATCATAAGTACCGTTCTTTGGCTACCACCCATAGATGTGAAATATATATAAAAGGAAATACCATTCTGCTAATATAGCAAAGATGGGAAAATATATTATCTCTTTTTCCCTTTAAGGGAATTATCATCCTTTGACTAGTATAACAAAGATTGGATCATCATATTACCTTACCCTTCAAAAAGGGAATGGTTCTAATTAAAGAACCATTGGTCTTCTTCAGGAAGATCTTATTATGGATTTCTGGACTTTTGGATTTCTGGCCTTCTCAATTATTGCATATCAGAGATCAGAGGATTCATTTATCAAGACCTATTATCTTGAAGATATATGTCCCAGAATTTCCAATTTGTTAAAATGCACTTGTAGGACTTTTATTGTACTAATTGTACCAACTTTTTTAAGTTCATTTTTCTCTGTAAAAGCTAAAAAAAAGAACTTGTGGGACTAGGAGGTGGGAAAAAGGAAAAGTAGAAAGAATGTGAATTTTTATCTTTCTTTTTGTAAGTTCCACTTTTTTAAGTGCCAAAAAGTAGAACTTGTGGGACTGATGAAGAGGGAAAAATATGACGAAGACAGAAGAAGCCAAGGCGGCCCAGATCCCGGGCCCCGTCCCAGACCCTAGGCCTCTTTCAGGACCCTATTCAGGCTTCAATTTGGGCACCAAGCATCAATCCGGGTCCTAGGCCTCATGGCCGGGTTTGCATCCTGCATCCCACACTCTATGACTGGGTCCGGATCCCGCACTCAGCACTATACGACCGAGTGCCACATCATGTGTCTCGTATTCCGCATCCGGGGGTCATACCCCGTACCCCACACTTTTGGACCGGAAAGCTTTACAAGGAGAAAAGTGCCAAAGTTAGGAGTTTGCTCCAATAAAGTAATACCACATGTACAAGGGTTAAGAGATAGACTTCACCCTAGAAAGTCTATAAATAGAGATAGGGGGCTCGTTTGTAAGGGGACACAATATTAGAAGAGAGAGAAAACACTATAAAGCTCTCTAAACTTGTAATACTAAGGAAAGGAATAAAGATATTGTCAAGAAGTGGATATAGGCCGGATTATTGGCTGAACCACTATAACTCTCGGTGTTCTATTCATTTGTGAGATTTGAGGGACAAATTATACATTTTCATATGACATCAGCGGTATGGGTCGCAGTCCAGTCTTAGTAAATCAATCACATTTCGGTGTTATACACGACATCTGGTATTGGACTACAAAAACAACGAAATGTGTGTTTTCCGGTGTACCTAGGTTAAAAAAATCATGGCTACCATGAGGAGGAGCATGGTATGAAACTGGTTGAACTGTCTAGAGCTACTCCCACGGTTTTGCCATTTGTTATTGGGATGAAGGTTAAGCAGATATTTATGTTACTGATCCCTACAATCCTAGATGGTATGTGGTGCTTAAAGGGAGAAGATGAATAGTTGGTGTGGATGGTGTGGATGGTGTGTTGATGTGGATGAGGATGAGTATGACGCAGAAGATGAACCTCCAACTGTTCCTATTTCATTGAAAGAGGCTGAGGTCATTGGTCATCATGAGCATATACGATCAGACCATAACGAGGGAATGTGGATTGAGAGATAATGGTGTAAGTAAGTTATAACCATTAAAATTTATAAGTAATTAACAATCTTTTATTTCTTGCTTGTATATGACCATTGTTAAATTTTGTGTATTTTTTATGTCATTATCTAATGCTTAATTTTTTTCCAATCCTTGGAGGCGTGGCTGAAGAGTTCGAGTTATTTTGCCGCGAGTTAGATGATGATCAGCAAATGGTACTGGTTCCTTCTACCAGTGCCACTACTGCTGCTGGCCCATCTACATCTGCGGGTGCTGCTACTGCTGGCCCTTCTACAACTGCCACTACTGCTGCTGCCCCTTCCATGAGTGCACCTTCTATGAGTGATACTCATAGACCCTGAGGTAGAGGCCCCGACCCGTGGGATGAAGCTGTAGAAACCGGATGAGATCAATCTTGTCTGAGACAAGTATGGGAGGTATTGTGGGGGCTGCAGGTCAGAGTTCACTAGTATGCTAGGGACTCTGTCCAATCACATTGCTCAATCAACCACAAATGGCCACAAGTCCCGAAAGAAGTTAAGGAGACCATCTGGAAGAAGGTGCAAGAACGATACAAGATCTTGGACAAAGTGAAGAAGACCGTTCTTTCTACGTTGGGCGGCAAAGCTAAATCATTCCGCCACTACTTGGTGAAGAACTGGATCAGCAGGGTGCCCCCACGTAAGCCTCCGCCATATGTCATGTACAACGGCATGATCACTGAAGAGAAGTGGAAGGAGTTCTTTGAGCACCACTCCACCCCCGAGTTCAGAGTATGTTTGTGTGTACTCTTTTCTGAATTAATGCTCATAATGTTTTATCCCTGATTTTCTAATTAATTTTCTGTTGTATTGTTTTAACATCAAAGACAAGAATAAGCACGGCAAAACCGTGAAGCTAATCTCTACCCCACTCCATGGGACAAAGGGGATATGTGGGCAGCCTCGATGAGTGGAAAGAAGCTGGTTTGCTGACGCAGAGGAACGAGGACAGTAGTGAATGCCCGATCAAGGATGTCTCTGAGGCGAGTAGGGTGCATATGCACCTACTGGGACTGTAGAGAACGACCAGCGAAGGTCAGAGGATATTTCCTCATGCTGCGACGGAACAACTGGCTAACCAAATGTAAATGTTTGGAAGTAGCTGTAAAATAATTTACTTGTATACTCAAGTGTTTGTAGATCTTGAATTTAGTGCTAACTTCTTTGACAATTGGACAGTATGAAGTGGCACAGAGAGGAGAAGTAGACTTACACGCTCCTCCTTCTCAAGATGATGCTCTCAATCAAGTGCTTGGGATGAAGGATTACCCGGGACATGTTAGAGGATTTGGAGGAGAACTGCGTCAGAAGCACGTATTCCCACCATCTACTAAGAAGGGTCAGATGAATGCTGCTGACATCGAGGCAATGGTAGAGCGTAAGTTGGCTGCTGAGTGCCAAGCTAATGAGAAGAAATTGGCTGTTGAGCGCCAAGCAAACAATGAGAGATTGGCTGTTGAGCGCCAAGCTTATGAGGAGAGGCTGCAGCAAGCGTTGGATGCGATAACACATGCGACTACTCAGTAGCAGGATGGTCCTCCTCGACCGTCTTCCTCGTCCAGTTGTGCTCCGGCCGCTGACCTGTACCCGTTTGCCAACATCCAGGTTAGCTTTGTTTAACTATTTTTCTCCTTAAATAAAGTCCTTTAAATAGTATTAGATTAGACACACTTATTTATTTCATGCAATATCTATGTTTATTAAAGAAGCAAAAAAAAAATGCTGTCTCCAAATACCATTAGACGGGCACACTGTAGATGTGGCCTACAGGACGGTGTTGCCATCAGATCCACTCACGCTCATCAGTTTTGTACATCTACCCGCATTCTACCGCGTGTGACCTTGAACTTGATAATCAAAGGATTTGAGAATGCATACCTTCCAATGGTGTTTGACAACAAATGCACGCTGGTTGAAGCGAAAGGAGACATATTGCCATCTCCAGCATGTTATATTGTTGTCACCGATGAGGTAAGACTGTTTGACAACCATTTTGTATCTAATAAAATCCATTATATAGCATTAAGTGTCTAATATAATCCATTATAGATCCCTGAGCTTCCTCGCCGCGTATCCCGGCCCAGAGAAGAGATCAACGCACCGGCGGGGCCTGTCCGCAGTACAAGGGTATGTTTTAGATAATTGTGTAATGTTACTATAATAATCAATTTGTAATTATCTTTATCTTCTTATGCATTATTGTTTGTGTGTGATGGGTAAGAATCCAGTGACCCGGGCTCACACCAGATCATTGCGAGGTCACCTTAAAGCATCTACTTCGTGATGACGCCTCCAATGTCACTGTTTCACTATGAAGAAGATATGACCACGATGATCAACTTTGAGGACATCAGAGAGATGATGTGTGGAGATTACCTTAACATTAACATAATTCAAGCTTATCTAACGTAAGTGTTCTTTCCTTATACTGTAAAAACATAAAGAATAAGTATCTACGAAGTTGCATTGGCTAACTTTTTATAGTACATATGATATAAAAGATGTCTACTTCAGAGATGTCATGAGAAGAATATCACCTCCATTTCTACGGTGTGCCTGAAGCGTTTATTGTTCGACTCAGTCACTAGGGATTCGAGGAGGTTTTATGAATACATGAAGCATTGCTTCAATGTTGCTAATCAACAGAATAAATTATTTTTGCTAATTCCGTATCACCAAACACCAAACGTGAGTTGTGATATAAATTTGCATACAAATTAGCTAACTTTTTTACCTTCATTTCTCATTTCATTTTGTATTGAAATTTGTTGGGGTAAAACCTAACGGCAAGTGTACCGGTCAATTCTAGCAAGTTTTAATAGAGTGTATTCCCTAAGTATCGAACCAGAGGAGGCGATGTCTAGTTTAAATCTTTATTAACCGGAAAAGAAATAAGAGAACTAAATAACAAATTAAAACAGGAAATTGGGGTTTGATTTGATGACAATTAAAAACTGTAAACAGAATGTAAAACAGTAAAAAGCAAGAAAATTATTGTTGTGAAACTGATTGGGAAAGAGATCCCGGTTTATTACTACTCCCTAAATCTGCAATTCCTATCCCAAAGCGATTTCCAAGATAATTCTGAGTAAAACCCTAGAACAAAATTAATTCACCTCCGTCTCTCCCGCTTAGCAAATTCTAGTTAGCAAGACCGAATTCTAACTCTCGTTACGAACCCACTGTTTACTAACCGCCTTAAGAACAACCTAGATTATCGGTCAACTAGCAATTAGAGGAATTACCGTCTCTAAACTAACCGGTTATTTTCCTGAATTCAATTGAAAGCCGCAGTCGTCACATATAAGCTAACAAAATACTAATCTTTATAATTGGCCAAATTATAACGATTAAAGAAATTAAGCAAGAAAATAACTTTACTCAATTGAATTGTATTAAATCACAAAGGAACAGGAATAGCAAATTCAGGGATACATAGCAAACCAAATCTAAAGAAACTACTCAGCCATTGACATGTTTACAATAAGCAAACTGTACTGAGTAGTAATAAAGAACAAGAAGAAACTCTGTTGAGACTTCTGGAGAAGTCTCCGTGATGAACTGCTTCCTCTGCTCTGCTCCAGACTCCCAATCAGAATCAATCTCAAACTAAGCTAATCTCTCTGTGTTGTATTGTGACAATTTGTGGTCAATCCTCACATCCTCGACGTTGGCAGGGCCTCCCTTATATAACAATTAAACTCTATCTTTAAATCTTCATATAAGGTGGCTTCGTTAAATATAAAATAATTGACTTCCGTTATTTCCGAAACAGATCTTCTGGCGCTCCGCTTGTATTGGTCCGGGTTTGCAAACAAGTATGCAAACCCGGACCACCACTAAAACTCGGCAGACGATTCTCGCTTGAAGAAGGTCCGGGTTTGCAAAGTAGTACGCAAACCCGGACCACGTCTGAAACTAGGCAGAGAAGATTTCGATGAGATGGTCCGGGTTTACAAAGTCGGACACAAACTCGGACCCTCATTAAATCACGGCAGTAGTCGGTAAAAATCAGCCTTTGACTTTGGTTTGACTTCTACCTATTGCCTCAACCTCTAAAAACTTCATTTAAGCATTTTGTTGAGCGTTTATCCTGAAAACATATCAAATTGATCCTTGGAGACAAATATAACAATAAAGTGTAAATAAAGCATTAAGGAAGGAACATAAAGTCGTAATGTAGACAATTAAGCATGAATTAGCCTAGTAAACTTAGACAAATTCCTGACTTATCAAAATTGTAGCCACCACTAGGCTTTGTTTATCTTCTGCACCGCCAACGCTTCTCTACTTGTTCTAGATCCACTAGGGCAGTGGACAGAATTCAACACTGCAGACTTAATCAAATTGTAAGTTTGTATTACTGCTTAATTGTTTGAAGGTTTTTTGAACCAAAAATAATTTATTCGTTCATTGTGCTTAACGCTTTTGTTAATATGGGACAGTTGTTACGAAGAAACCCCTCAGGGAGAGTTTGGTGACATGACAGTCACATACATCAAGGTTTGGTAATTCATTTATTTCATTTGTGTTGCTTATCGTTTTACAATTGTTTACACTTGTGAATTTTGGTGATTTAGTGCCCTACCCAAAAGGATTCTAGGAATTGCGGGTACTACATGATGCGGTACATGTACGAGTTCTATGGGTACTTCCCAGTATTTCAGAACTCTGAAGACAAGGTAATACAACACTGTCTTCTATATAATTCTTTGTGCAGATTTTTTGTGTCTTTATCTTAATCTCATTATGTGTTCCATTCCTTTTCTTAATCCAGATTAAAGAGCATTATGCCCAATCCTTGACTTACTGTGCAAAAGACTTGTATCATGTCAGAGAGAGCATGGCATCCTTATTTTTTAGAATGGATTGGTTGACTAGCTAGCTTTTTGTATATTATGTAGTGGCATGAAACTGAAATGATCACATTTACTGAACTGCTAGCTGCTGTAACAGATTCTACTGTATTGCAGAGAATATTTTTTTGTTGTTGTAACAGATTTGTATGTATCTACTGTAATAGATTCTGGTGTATATTAAAGATGTTATCTGTTGCAATTGTGCGCAGAGAATGAATGTGTTTTGTTGCTATTTGATTCAGGTGTGTTGCAATTGTACAATTTCTGCACATCTGTTGCAATTCTGCGCTCTGTTGCATATCTGTTGCAATTCTGCCCTCTGTTGTAATTGTGTAGTTCTATAATACAAAAAAATAAAAAAAACACTTTACATTACGGTTCGAAGGAAAACCATAATCTAAAGTCCTTTGGGCCGCGCGCGCCGAAGCACTTTAGATTACGGTTTTCCTTCTAACCGTAATGTAAAGTCCCTGACACGCGGGACCTGGAAAAGGCCTTTAATTACAGCTCTAAACCGTAATTAAAGACATCTCTGTCTTAGGTGACGCCCGCGTTAACTACGGTCCAAAACCATAATTATACACGGTTTTGGACCGTAAATTTAGGGTTTTGTTCCACCAGTGTAATTTGCATTTTGGTTGATAATTGTGTTGCATTTTGATGAATTCCTCTTCTGATTTGTGATGTTGTTCGAGTAGTTAAACCCCCATGGGTACTGTTTTATCATTGTAGGAATTTCTGTGGAATCTGGTGATGTTTTGAATGTGTTTTCGCACTCTGAACTGTTCTGTGATTTATGATTTTCGCGACGTCCGGACGTCTGTCCGGACATTCGTCTGACGCGCCTCTGGTTTCTACATTTTTGAAGTGTCTGGACTTCTGTCCAGATAGAGTGCGAGGACGTTTTCTGACTTTTGCTCTCGGCATGTGTTAGGACTTGTAAGTTCGGACACATGTCCAGACTTCTCTAGGTTTTTATTTGACATGTGTCCGGACATATAAGGTCGGACACATGTCTAGACGTTTCTGTAAATTATATTTTGGAATTCCGTCTGGACTTGCAAGGTCGGACGCAAGTCCGGACAAGCTTCTGTTTTCACTTCAGCATGTGTCCGAGCATGCAAGGTCGGACGCATGTCCGAACACCTCTTCTGTTTTGCTAAAAGCTCGTTTGAGCTCCGTTTGACTTCCGTTTGCGGGGTTTTTGAAATACCCCAAACTTAGATATGGTGTTTAAAAGATAAACTAAGTTATAAGGAGGCTAAATAATGCCTTAGAAACATTAAGAAACATTTCTTATCAAAGAAAACATAAGGAAACACCAAAAGAGCAGTTTAAGCAAAAACGTGTTCTAAGCTTGGAGAGACTTGGGAGAGTACCCAAATATTGTTCTAAGACCTTAGTAATATCCTAATGGTCATTTTAAATCAATTACCAAAGAAAACCAAGCTTGAAAACAAGTTAAAACACAAAATGTGCTTTAAGGAGTCTTAAAGCACATTTTTGAAAAATTGTCTTGTAAATGAGTTTTGAATGGCTAAATGTCCATCATTACTCTTTAATTAACATGTGTACTATATAGTATCACATTTGGAAGTCTATATCAATGGGAAATCAAAAATTTCACAACAATGTGCCTTGTTTTGTGAATAGTAATTTAATTAAGCTAGTTTATAACATAAGTCAATATAAGTGAGATATTTGGTCAACAAAGACTTAAGTACCCCTTGTTACTTAATGGGGGCCGGTTTTTACAAGGTGAGTCACCACCTTTATTAGTTATTAAGTAAACAAAGAATTATAAAGCAAAACTACTATTTACTTTATAAGATAAATTCCCTACCTTTAATCATCTCTCTCCTCATCTCTTCATTCTCTCTTGTTCCCACGGTTTTGAGCTGCTCTCCCCTCCATTAACGTGAAGAACAACCCCATGCTAGCTCCATCTTCCTTTGTACACTCCTAGCTCCATCTGCCGTTGGTACATACTTACTCATTTTAGCTCCAAAAACCAAAAACAAATTACATATTCCTCTTAGTTAGCTCAAGCTCTCTCTTTCTATCTTTTCAAAACTTCAAGAGCTTTGATTTGGTGCCAAGCCAAACCAGCATTAGAGGAGGAAATTCAAGTTGGAGACTCCATTGGCTTCTTCATTCTCTTAAGGTAAAGAAAGTGTAAGAAAATCTAGGTTTTCCATCACTTTTCTTCTTGACCGAAAATGTATGCTCATGAGGCTTCATTTTAATGCCTTGTTCTAGCTTGTTTTCTACTCTTCAAAGGATTGAGGAGGTCCTTCTTGCTTCATATCCAAGCTTGTCTTGAGAAACCAAGGTAAAACAATCACCTTAATACCTTAAAGCACATTTTTAACCTAGGGTTTGTTCCTTAGGGTTAATGTATTATCTAGTACTCATTGGAGTCATTGGATATTGGTTAGAACATTGGCAAGGGGATATATATTGGTGACCGAGATTGAGCAAGGAAAACCTAAGGAAGAAAGTTTTTAAAGCTTGTAAAAGAACAAGGTAAATTACTTACCTTAAGGTGTTTATTGTTTAAGGGAATGGGATTTAGATATGTGATGAGTTTAGTGTAGAGTTTACATTAGAAAATGGCTATGTATGACCTAGGAGAAACAATGATCATGATTTTGAACTTGTGATTAAGGAGCAAATGAGGAAAAAAGATAGTTTAAGAATATCAAGGTGAAGTACAAGAAGCATTTTATTTCAATGGGAGCCTTGTTGTGTGTATTCGCGGGTTAAAGGCAAATATATGTGGAAATTCAGTGGTTAAGATTATTGTCATTTAAGGGCCTAAGTGCCAAGCATTTAAGTTTATGCACTATATGATGATGTGGTGTAGTTTTGGTGTAAATTGTGTGTTAAGGTGTTGTGATGAGAATTTGAGTGATATTGGTTGGTTGATGGAGAAAAACCAAGTGTTAGGATGTACTATATACTAGAGAACCCATGGCAAAATTTAAAGGAGAACTTAAGTGTTTAAGATGTTCTAAGGGGATTTAATGACTAAGGAAGTACTACTAGGAAGTTCTAGAGGTTGTCTTGATGAAAAGGGTGAGATTAAGGTATTTTAATGCCTTATAATGGCTTAGACATCACTATGAAGGATTTAGGAATCAAAAGAGTGTATTTGGCTATTTAGGACTTAGGTAAATGTTGATAAAAGAAGCTAGGAAACTTGGGTAAGTTAGATGGAAATGAGTGTAAAACTTTTAGATGGTTTAGGTAGAAACTAGAGTTTAGAATTTAAGGAAAACCTTGGAAAGTGTAAGAGGGATGCAAGTGGTGTATATGGTGTGGTCAAGTTCATAAGGAGGGAACCTTTGGCTAGTAGAAGTGCTAGGTGAAAGGGATGTTGAAAAGTAGGAAAGAAATAAATGCTAAGTGTTAGTAGTTGTTGTAAGAATTGAGTAAAGGAATGGGATGATCTTTGGAGGTGTTTAATGAGCTTGGAGGATTATCTAAGGTGGGTTGAGGGTCTAAATGATGTTAGAACACATTGGAAGGCTTGAGGAAAAGTTTGGTGAAGATTTGACAATGTTTGGGCATGTTCTAGAGGTGTCCGACCCAAGTTTGGGTCAGACGGCCTCTGTTAAACGCCAGTGAAAGGTTATGGAATGGTCCGACCCAGAGGACTTGGGTCGGACATGGGTCGGACGGGTGTGTTTTAAAGGGCGGTTAAGTTTCGTTCTGGAATGGTCCGACCCAGTTGGTTGGGTCGGACATAGGAGGTTTGGAAGACGGAAAATTTCTGGAATGGTCCGACCCAGTTGGTTGGGTCGGACGTGGGTCGGACATGTAGAGTTTTTCAAACTCGAAAGTTACTGGAAGGGTCCGACCCAGAGGGTGGGTCGGACGGTGGGTCGGACGACCCTTAACACTTAAAAAAAAGAAGAAATTTTGAATTCTAAGGAAGATAATTGGTAATAAGGTATACCTTTGGTAGGGTGGTAATGATTAGGACCCTAAGAACTTAAGGGATTAAGTTAAGTTAAGTAAGAACCTTAATGTTTAAAGTTAAGTTTAAAAGGTTAAGAGGTAAGGACTTGAGAAGATATTCATTGGGAATCCTTAGGGACTAAGTGAGTTAAGTAAGGTGCAAATAACTAATGGCCTAAAAATGAATCAATGTTGTAGGTTCGTGAATTGGGACCCCGGAGAAGGTTAAACAAACGACGATCGACGGTGAACAGTACAATCCTTCTTGTGACCTGCTTGCTAACGAGGTGTCCCTCGGCTTGTGTGCTATCTGTTTAATTGCTATGACTAAGACAAGATAAAGCATGCAAACGGTTATATTTGTTCTCGTTGTGTATGTGTTTTCTTTGCACTAACCCACGAGATTTGAGACTGTTACTAACCAAGTTTAGTACTTACTGAGTTAAGAATAAGAGTTAAGTTTTGGTGATTGTTGGTTAATACCCGTTAAGGTTTAACTAACCCATGGTATTTACGATTTCTTCTAACTGGAACTTGAGTGAGGAAACCCGGGACTGACTCCGGTCATGCATGCTAAGGAAAGGGGGACGGTATCTGAATTAGATCCGCCCTCCGCTTAAGGACTTGTCTTCGGACTTGTAGCCTAGGGCCGGTTGCCGGCTCAGCTACGCTGGACTCCCGTCCAGGGTAGGTGGCATTAAGATGGTGCGGTGGGACCACCTAAATCCTAGGTTTGAAATTAAGCTACAACCATTCCCTTCCAGGAGCGGTTGTATATTGAGATTAAGTTGAGGTTAAGATTAAGGTAAGGTAAGGAACTGAGGTTAAGGAAATCAGGACTAAGGAGGGGGTTACTAACCCACTTGATAAGGGAACACTTGTGTCGTTCATTGTTTGTGAACTATGCATGTTCATCTGTGGATTGTTGTTATTGCACTTCATATCATGCTTGTGTATGTAATCAATTTCCATGCTATCGACAATTAGTCGTCGTAGCCCCGTTAGCTTGGGGGCCATGAGAGGGAGTACCAGCATTCGTGCTGACCCCCTTTGGGGGCTGTTTTTACACTTGCAGGTAAGAGACCCATGAGGACGCACTACGAGAGTAGGAGCGGTTAGACTTAGGATGGGCTGTTTATTTTGAGTACGGGTTGCGCTTGTGCTCCCGTCTGTTTATATTGAAACTAGTGTAATTTGTGATTATGACTTAGATACTTATTCTCGGTTGGTTGGTGGTGTTTGGACGATTGTTTATTTTGGATAAATGTTGTAATCGATAAGGCCGGTATATTCTAACGATCAGACCGTGGCAAGGTCCAGGTGTTTGTTATTTCCGCTGCGACAAATTCGATTAAGTGTTAAGTTTTCCGATAACCACGATTGGCTTTGGACGGGGTGTTACAAAAAGTGGTATCAGAGCGTAGTTACGCTCTGATCAAGAAATACCGGACATAAGAAACACCGAGTTAGGATATAAGTTAAGGAATAAGTGATGGGTTAAGGGTGTGAGCTGTTAGTGTGAGTAGAGTCAGATGACCACTAATAAGTGTGGATCGTCTTTACCGTCTACGGACGTTATAAATTCGTTAACCGAAACAGTGGTGGATACGAATCTAATGTGAGTTATGCTTGTTCAGATGGCAGGACGTCCTAGAGGAGGCCGAGGTCGTGGCCAGGGCGATGATGCTTCAGGGATACCGGGAGGGTAGACGATCGCCGAGATCGTGGCTGCCGCATTAGGGCATATGGGGTATCAGCCTGGAGTGGGTGCACCACCTCCACCGCCACAACCCAGGGAACCAAATTGGGTGAAGAGTCTTGCACACCTTCGACCCGCACACTTTAAGGGGGAGACCGATCCCGCCAAGCTTGAGGCGTACATCTCCGAGCTGGAGACCGCCTTTGAGACCCTTGATGTCCCTGCTGGGATCAAGGTGCGACTGGCTGCTTTCTATCTGAAGGGGGCGGCAGGCGATTGGTGGAAGCTGGTGAGGGCCGAGCATGTGGCCAATCCAGAGTTCGGCTGGGAGCAGTACACCGCTTTGCTACGAGCAAAGTACTACCCCGCCCATGTCCAGACGAAGAAGCGCTTGCAGTTGGATGCGCTTAAGCAGACCGACAAGATGACGGTGGACGAGTATTACTCAGAGTTCACCGCCTTGCTCCGTCTTCTGCCAGGTCTTGGATATTCAGACCAGATCTTGGTGGACCACTTCTATGGCGGGCTTAGCCATCGACTCCGCTACGGCATGGGGCCGACGAGTTTACACTACTTGTAGGTAATAAGAATAATTGAGATTTGAGTAAGTAAATGAGTAAGACTTAGGTTATGAGAAATAAGAGTGACTAATACTGTGGAAAGCAGGAGTGCTATCATGCCGCGGCTAAGGCTGAGAGATAACCGTCCAGCTGAGGACGAGGAGAATGCTAAGAGGAAGAATGCTGGTAAGAGCTCGGAGAGTCAAGGGCAAGGAGGGTACAAGAAACAGAAGTACCAGCCTCAAGCCCAGAAAAATCAAAACCCAAAAGGGAAGGAGGAAAAGGAGAAGGCTCGGAAGAGCCATTGAAGTTGACGTATGCTTACGCAGCTACACCCCTGCGCTCTAGGGCGCCAAAGGGTAAGGGATTGGTATTGATTGAGTTAAGAAACAATTAGTAACCGTTTGAGATATGAGAATTGACATTGTGAATGATCAGGATCTGAGACTGAGAAGGGAGCCGGTGGTGGCTACCAGCGACGCTACATCTGTAGGTGGTGTCACAAGGACCCACCCCGGGCTCGATTGCAAGGGGAACAAGGTGGAGTGCAACTTTTGTGAGGTGTACGGACACCGAGCATATGAGTGTTACCGGAACCCTGCTAGCAGAGCCTATAGGCCCGACACCAGGGGCAAGGGCAAGACCGATCAGGGAGCTGGATCTGACGGTCAGAGGAAGGTGCAGCAGGCGGCAGACAAGAACCCACGGGTGACCCAGAAGTCGGGACCCACACTACACTTGGTAGACCGGGACGATGAGCCTGAACCCTCATCGAGGCCAGGTACCGCTATAACCACTTAGTAATATAATTGCCTGCTTACCGCATTATCATGCATGTTTGGTGAATAATTGAGTCAAGTAAGAATGAGATGAGATTAGAACTTAAGTAAGATATAACCTACTACCCTTTAGGAAGCTTCAAACATCTGCTATCCAATACCGTTTACACCTAACCCGGAGCACACCGACATCAAAACCATAGACTTTCCAACCGAACAATGTCAGGTTATCCGCCCAGGTATGATCTTATTAAGGGGATACCTGACACCTGAAGCACAAATAGCCATCATCAGAAGATGCAATCAACTAGGAATGTGACCGGAGGTTTTTACACACCGGAGTACCCAGGGAGAGCAAAGATGAAATTAAAAATGATGAGCTTAGGCAAGGATTGGAATCCGTATGCCAAGAACTACCAAGCAACGAGGATGCAAGATGGAGTCTCACCACCGGGAATACCCGAAGAGTCCATCCAGTTATTACACAAGTCGTGGAAGTTGCTCAGCAATTAGAAGCTGAACCGATTCCAGACATTCAAGCAGACATTTGCATTGTAAACTTCTACGAGAGGATGGGCGACTTGGTTACACCAGACCCCTCAATACATGCCCCGTCATGCCCCCAAAGACCCCTCAATTATTTGGTCGAGAGCATGAGGTTCATTACATGCAATACCGTTTTAATATTTAAAACTGTAAAACAATTAACAGTAACATCCATACAATAAACACAACCATCACCATATATAATATAACCACATGTATAACCAATGAACAACCAAGCGAAACAACGAGAACAATAAACAAGTACTAGTTCTCGTCCATGGTGTAGAAACCAATATCGTTCGCCACTGTATAATTCTTAACTGTATTATTTGTTCAGTTATACCTAGTGACAATGTCTCGTTAAAACGACATGTCTCTAGTTACCCATATATTATGGCGGGTCACCCACTGCAGTAGCCACTCCAACGGTAGAGTCTCCGACCAACGAGCCATTCTAGCTCACGGGAAATTTTCTTGATACTTGCGGACCCGTACGCGGACATCCTGGTATCGTTTTTGTGATCACAGCGCGCACCAAGAGCCACATCCTCCTGGCTTTACTTCCTTTCCATTAATAATTATACCATCGCATCGCATTACCATTTTTTTTCCTAACACAGCAGACTAAGGTCATTAGTCCAATCCAGAGTCTGTAAACTCGGGATCCAGTGTTAGATACGAGAGCGGCGTTCAGAAAGGCCAATGCTCCGTATAAAAGTCTCGGATAATATGTATATCTTATTATCCTAGTGCTACAACGTTTTTCTGACGATCCTTATATTTCATATAAGATAGCACCATAGCCGCTAGTTCGTTTTATATATATAGGTTCATATATACGAACCAATACTGTTAACTCAACAACAGTAAATAATAAGCAGCTATAAATATACAATTCATGCATATTAATTATCACATTCAGACAAACAATCTTATCACAGATCACACAGAAGTCTGAACTGAGGAAGCCCTCAGAGACAATCAGAGACACATAACAACATACCGTTCACCCTGATGTATTACGGTGGAGTATGAATCAGCGAGATCCTATGCTCCTTGTGTAGTCTCTAACAGTCTAAACAATACATAATGCTACTGATTAGCATACCGTATAACAACACAATCCTACGGTACCCCGTACCGTCACTAACACCTCCCGGTTACCCCCCGTTATTAGCTATCAACATTTGTCGGGTTTTAGGTTTAACTCGAGATTGGAAAAGTGTTATATTACATGCGTAGTCTGTCTTGTATATTAATATACTTATTGTTGAACTCGTTATCGCATGTGACTTAACTCACCCTTGTATGTCGTATAGTTTATTTCATTATTGCATGTGTGATCCTTTGTCATGCATTATGCATCTCACCTTAGTATTTATTTTCCTAAGGTTGTCTCTTTTTTTTTTAAATTCAATGTGGTATAATTCATTTGTAAACAATACTTTGAATGTATAAATTCTTATTATCCCATGTATACTCCTAACATTAGAATTCCACATCTAATGTTTGTAATTCTTTTCCCTTTTATCATATGTCATTTTTATTATGAAAACACATGGTCATTAAATCATATTATATTTTCCACCATAACATATATTTATTTATGTGTATGTATTATGGAACTATTTCTTATATGGTAAGTCTTATAATATATATTCATTCTTTCTAATGAATACCTCTATTATAAATGTTATAATCCTTATAACATCAAACCATATTATAAATTCCATTTAAAAATATTAATATTTCCGAACAGCACCTATGTTCTTAAATATTTACAAAACCCACCACTTAGTTAATATAATGTTACATTATGTTATATAACATATCTTATGACATTTAAGTCATTTAAAACAATTATAACCTATAGTTATATTTGTTTATAAAATACCAAATAGCCCCTTATATTTTCGGTTTCCATTATACACCACTAAAATTCTATAAATCACAATTCCATCCCAATTTAATACATAGTTTCCTAATTCCCTTAAACCATATATTATACATATATCTTCTAAAACCTTATATATCATTTCAAAAAATTACCAAACTATACCAAAAGGTTATAAATATTATTCCTAACCTTATACTCCTTTAAATCTCGGTTTTCACCCCTTTGTTACCCATTTGTAACAATGTTATAAAGTATCTATATTATACTTATATAACTCATATAAACTCCAAATTTAACCAAATAAATTTCTAAAAATTCCTAATAACCTAAGGTTTGTACTAAATTCCATTTAGTACCCCAAGTTTTCGGAAATTACATTATAGCCCCATCTCTTTAAATTTTACAAATTAATACTTATCTTAATATAAGGTAGTATTTTAATTTCTTAAATTTTCCAAACTTGGTCAAAGTCTCCTATATAGTCAACTTTGACTTCTAATACCAAATGGGAACCAATTTTTCGGTAATCACTAATAATAACCTATACTTTTCTATTTTTACAATTTTGACCCAAAACTTTATAAAATGTCTATAATTTTTATTAAATTCATTTAAAAACCCTAAATGCTCTAAATTTAAACCCACGGCTTTCTAATTTCCTATATTTACGAATTGCCCCAATTTTTAATTATAAGCATAAATAAAACTAATAAGCTTATAAACTTAAATTAAAATGGCCTAATGACATGGCCTTATTACAACCTTGAACTTGCAAATAAATTACACAATAAATGTCTCAAATATAGCATATATTTTCGGCCTCACTTGGTTTAATTATTTTCCAAATAATGTCATAATTTGACCATTATGTTAATTAATCTCTTAAATGACTAGCTTAATTTATCTTAGCCATTTTTTTCCATTTTTAGGTCAATATGACCTATATATTATTTCACTCTCGGCCATATATATATATATATATATATGCTTAAAATTATAAAAATCATAAGTTTAAGTGTTTATACCTTGGTTATTCCTTTGCACTCGGCCTCTTGTAGGAAAATTCACCACATGATTTAGACATGTTTAATACACAAAACAAGATATGGTTACACTCCAAGCTTGAGCTTAACCATAAGGAATAATTAATGTAAGATTTAAGGCAAAAATCACCTTAAAAATGCAAGGGAAGTTCTAGGTGGTTTCGACCTGAACCAAACACACCACAAGGTGTTAGATCCACCATATTGACATAGGAAATAGCTAGATCACAACAAGCTGCCTTGTTATTAGGTTTTACCTTGGAAAATGCCTTAAAAGAGAGTATTTCTCTGGATCTCGGCCCCCTTGCTCCAAATGGCTAACCAACTGATGAACATGTAAATATGAAGATTATGAGTGTATAAACTCATAAAAATTGAGGAAGAAAACCGCTTGAAAATTGAGAGGCTTAAGGTATGTTTTTACCTTAAAATGAAATTTTGAGCAACCTTGGTCCCTCTACTTGCTTCAACCGAGTTTGGCTCTTGTTCTAACCTTAGAACACTGAGAATAAGCCATAGGAATTGATGAGCCACGAAATCTAGGTGTAGGTAGTGAAGAGATGAAGAAAAAGGGCTAAAAATGACCTTAAAACACTTACCTTAAGAGCTTAGGAGTTAGATCTGCCTTCCATGCTCAAGAACAAAGCTTGAGAGCTGCTAGGAAGGAGGAGAGCTCGGTTGGATAGGCTGGAATCGGACAAGGAGGAAGGAGAGTGGGAAAGGTTGGAAATAATTGAAAAAGTAAGTTTTACAATTGTAAATTTGTGTTAGGTATCAATTTGTCTTTAATATTGTAGCTGTCTCCTCTCCTCTTGCCAGCCGATTCCATGGTCCAAATGGGTCAATTAATTGACCATTGACCATACTTGGTCAATTTTGACTCATGCGGGCCCCACTTTAGGTTTTATTAATATTTTAATATTAAATTGTAAAATTTGTAAATTTCTGGAATTAAATTCCTAATATGATATAATATGATAGAATATCATATTTAAGGTAATTATAATCTTTAAGCCCATTAAAAATCAATTTAAAAGGCAATCTCACAAAAACGTGCTTTAAGGTGTTTTAGTGCACATTTTTGTGTCACAGGGTGTTCCTGAGCTTAGTTCTCCTTGAGAACGGTTTTTGTTGTGTTCCTTACTTCATTATAATACTTAGGAATCCACTTTGGATCCTATTTGAGGTCATACAATCTTTATGGTGTCTTAAAGCACATTTTTGGCTTTACCGATCTTAAGGCGTGTTTTGCCTTGTTGAGATCTTTTAGATTGTTCCCCAATAATATTTAGATGTTTATTAATCATCTTAGATCATTAATAGATCATTTAATTATATTTTAAAGGTTAGGGGTATTTCAGTCTACCCCCCTTAAAAAAGCTTCGTCCCGAAGTCCTTAATCCTCTACAGTTCACCTAAGGAATCAAGTTCCACTAAGTAACCAAACAGTCCATTGCTAGGGAGTAACTCCCACTAGGTTCAGACCTAGTCTATACATACAGCATATATCAAATAATTAAACTCATGGTATAACTCATTCATATCACAGCACTAAACAAGGTGCACATCCAACTCATCAACCAAAAGTACTCAGCGGTACTATGTATATATTCAACCAGGTGCACTAAGGCACATACATAAATGTATCATACATACAATCATCCAAACAACATGTATGACAGCATACTACCAAAACACACCACAAAAAACAAGACCTAATGCACAACATGTGCGCAAGCCAAGTGGTGTCTACCCCCCTTAAAAAGGGTTTGACCACGAACCCGTACAAGTATCACAGCTACTACTCGAAGAGTGCTGGGTACTTCGCTCTCATGGAGTCCTCTAACTCCCATGTAGCCTCCTCCACCTCATGGTTCGACCAGAGAACCTTGACCATGCTAACGGTCTTGTTCCTAGTCTGCCTCGTCTTCGTATCGAGAATGCGGAGTGGTACTTCCTCATATCGTAGAGCGGGGTCCAACTCTAAAGTCTCTGGCTGCAAAACGTGCGATGGATGGGGCACATACTTCTTCAACTGTGAAACGTGAAAGACGTTGTGCACCCTCCCGAGCTCTGCTGGTAAGTCCAGTCTGTAGGCTAACGGGCCCACTCGCTCCCTAATCGCATAAGGTCCAACATACTTTGGGCTCAACTTGCCCTTCTGCCCAAACCGGAATATTCCCTTCATGGGTGACACTCTGAGGAATACCATATCGGTAGTGAACTCAATGTCCCTCCTCTTGGTGTCTGCATTTGCTTTCTGCCGGTCCTGAGCTGCCCTCATGTTCTTGCGAATCTGTAGGACATCCTCCTTAATCTGCTCTAGGTACTCTGGTCCTAGAAGCGTAGTCTCGCTGGCCTCATCCCAGCATAAAGGAGTCCTACACGGTCGACCATAAAGTGCCTGGAATGGTGGCATCTGTATCGAGGAGTGGTAGCTGTTGTTGTAGGCGAACTCTATCAAGTGTAGACGCTCTAACCAACTCCCCTGGAAATCTAAGGCACATGCTCTCAGCATGTCCTCCAGTGTCTGGATGGTCCTCTCACTCTGACCGTCGGTCTGTGGATGGAACGCCGTACTAAGCTTCAACTTTGTACCCAAGGCTTCCTGAACCTGTCCCCAGAATCTGGACAAAAATCGAGGGTCCCTATCAGAAACAATAGTCTTTGGCACACCATGGTGCCGGATCACCTCCTTCTGGAACAAGTCCGCTAACTTCGGGACGTTCCAGGTATCCTTCATAGCAACAAACTTTGCCACCTTCGTCAGACGGTCCACAATGACCCAAATCGTGTTCAGTCCTCCCTTAGTCGGTGGGAGACCGACAACGAAATCCATCGAGATGTCCTCGAACTTCCAACAAGGAATAGGCATAGACTGCACTAAACCTCCGGGTCTCCTATGCTCAAACTTAACCTTCTGACAGGTCAAGCATCTAGCCACGTACTCAGCTACATCCTTCTTCATCCCGCTCCACCAGAAATGAACCTTCAAATCCTTATACATCTTCGACGAACCAGGGTGGACGGATAAGGACGAGCAATGAGCCTCCTGGAGTATCTTCTCCTTCAGATCAGGAGACGACTCCGGAATACATAATCGGCCATTCAGTCGTAACATGCCATCATTACACAGTTCAAATCATACTTCTTTCTCTCAAAACAACCTCTGACATTTTCTTTTGATGCTCTCCAAGTACTGATCACTCTCCTGAGCAGCTCGTATCTCATCAATCATACTGCTGCTCGCTACTAGTGTAAATAATGAATGAGCTCTGCGGCTCAGGGGTCGGCAACTACATTTGCTTTGCCCTCTTGTACCTCAGGTCTATGTCGTAGTCCTTCAAGAACTCGACCCATCTTCTCTGTCGCATGTTCAGCTCCTTCTGAGAAAAGAGATGCTGTAGACTCTTGTGATCAGAGTAGATAGTGACTGTCACACCATACAATAATGTCGCCAGATCTTCAAAGCGAAGACTACTGCGCCTAACTCAAGGTCGTGTGTGGGGTAATTCACCTCATGCTTCTTCAGCTGTCGGGATGCGTAAGCAACTACCTTCCCGTGCTGCATAAGCACACACCTAGACCGGTTCCAGAGGCATCACAATATACCTCGAACCCATCGGTGCCCTCAGGGATAGTAAGAACGGGCGCCGATGTCAGGAGATCCTTCAGCGTCTGAAAGGACTGCTCACACTCTGCAGACCATAAGAACTGGGATTCCTTCTTCATTAGATTAGTCATTGGTTTGGCTTCTTTGGAGAAGTCCTTCACGAACCTTCGATAATACCCTGCCAAACCCAGAAAGCTACGGACGTCTGTGACTGTCTTCGGCCTTGGCCAACTCTTCACTGCCTCAATCTTAGCAGGATCTACAGATATGCCGCTAGCTGATATAATGTGTCCTAGAAATGACACGCTGTCCAACCAGAACTCACACTTAGAGAGTTTGGCATACAGCTGGTTCTCTCTCATAATATTCAACACCTGTCTCAAATGTAACTCATGATCTTCCTTGGTCTTTGAATAGATCAGAATATCGTCGATGAAGACCACAACTGAACTATCAAGATGCTCTCTAAAAAGGCGGTTCATCAAATCCATGAATATGGCTGGCGCATTCGTCAATCCGAATGGCATAACGGTGAACTCGTAGTGTCCATACCGTGTCCTGAAAGCTGTCTTCTCAATATCACCCTCTGCAATCCTAATCTGATGGTAGCCAGATCTGAGATCTATCTTCGAGAACACACTGGCCCCTCTCAGCTGATCGAATAAATCATCTATCCGTGGTAATGGGTACTTGTTCTTGACTGTGACCGCATTAAGCTCGCGGTAGTCGATGCAGAGTCGCATACTGCCGTCCTTTTTCTTGACGAACAGCACTGGAGCACCCCAAGGAGAAACACTAGGTCGAATGAATCCCTTGTCGAGGAGGTCCTCCAGCTGTAGCTTCAGCTCCCTCATCTCAGCCGGTGCCATACGGTAGGGTGCCTTAGCAATAGGGCCCGTACCTGGCAACAAGTCGACGGCGAACTCAACCTCGCGCACAGGCGGCATGCCTGGCAGCTCATCAGGAAATAAGTCGGGAAAATCTACCACGACTGGAATGTCTACGTCCGTCACGTCGCTCTGTCTCGTGTCCTGTACATAACAGAGGAAGGCTTGTCGGCCCTTCCTAACATCCTTCATCAGGGACAATGCTGACACGATCTTGACAGTCGGCTCTCTCCTCACACTGCGGTATGACACTGTCTTGCCGCTCGGCCCCTTCAGTAGTAGTCGATGCTCTGCACAATGAAGGCGGCCCCTATGCTTCTGTAGCCAATCCATGCCCACTATAATGTCAAAACCCAAGTTCTTGAACTCAATTAGATCAATGGGGAAGGTCTCAGTCATAATGCTGATCTCTAACCCTGTATACTGTCTGGTGCAACCTACTTTCTCCTTCGAAGGAAGGGTGACTGAAAAGTCTGAAAGCTGTTCGGGGGTGGCCCCCAGCTTCTTAGCAAATGCCGAGGAAATAAAAGAATGCGAAGCCCCTGAGTCGAACAATACGGAAGCACTAACACCATCAATAGGAAAGGTACCTGAGATCACCCTCTCGTATTAGCATCGAGTCCCAATAAATCACTAATTTACTGTTGTTTGTAATTGTCATACCTGTGATGACATTACCAGACTCCTTGGCTTGCGCCATGTCTAGGATGCAGATGGTACCCTCCTTTCCATTTCTATGGCCTGAAGTTATGATTTATCGGTATCAACAAAACTGAACACATATACTTGAAGGTATTAACTCTTATTTCATTCATCCAACTGTATTATACAAGGTTACACACTTAGCTACTGCTATTACATCAATACTGTCTGAAAGTCAAGTTTAAACGGCCGGTCGGATGTGGGTATCGTTCACTAGAGCTGGTGGTGCGGTATTGAGCTTAATGCTCTTAATACCATGTATACAAGTCTCGACTCTCCACCAAATACTAACACATCCCCAGACTTGAGGATGATCTTGCTTGCTAGATCCATCCTCTTCTGGTCTCCATAGATAAACTCAGCATCATCGCCGATGGAGAATGACACAACCGGTATTCCTCTGGTGATGGACTCGGTCGTCTCATCACGGTCCTGGTGCATCCCAAGTTTTCCTCCCTGCTCATAGTAGTTGATGATGCAAACGTCAGGTGTCATGTCGGGTAATGGATAAGTCTCACAGTCTTGAGCAATATCCATTGCGTTTCTCACCAAGGTAAGGAAACTCTCAGGTATAGGTATAGATATGTCACCTACCATCCTCACCTCTCGATAAACCCTAGCTTGTGGATCCCAATCTTTCCCTAAGCACATCATGTGCAGTTTCATTCTAGAACCACTATTAAATACAGGGGTATAAAAGCCTCCTATGCCCTTACCCAAAGCTCTACACTCATTCACTATGGTGATTTGCTCATCTAGGGTTAGGAACTCTCTGAGAAGTATCATGCCCGGTCTGACTACATGACACAACTCACTAGGGTACTCCCGTCTTTCTTCCACGGGTCTAGGTGATCTCTGTCTTGTAAGTGTGGGATAGCAGATATCGAAGTCTCCTAAGAGGTAAAAGGTTTCCTAGGTAAGTTGTTCATCTAAAGCGGTAACTTAAACACACATTCATGCTAAGGTAAAGCGTTTAACACTTAGTCATGCTTTCATACAATGGTTAAGGTTTCAAATGCTAACCTTCACCGCGCTGGGTACTAGTGCCAGCGCCTGAAGCTCCCGCTGCATTCAGCATACGGTTGCCCGGCGGTTCCTCTGGTTCTGGTTCTGCTGCTGTGGCTGCTGCTGCTGCTGCCCCTCTGGGCTTGGGGCGCCGGCCCCCTCTGGCCACCTCGAGCTCCACCTCCTCCAGTAGGTGCGCCCTGAGTCCCCTTCTGCGGGCGGTACGCTCGGCTCTCGGATTAGAGAGCACTCGAACGACCTGTGGCCCTTCTTTCCACAATGGTGGCAGTCCACCGCTTGCCCGGTGCAGTCGACACCCGGGTGGTCTTTACCACAGCGCTTGCAGTGAAAGTGGCGCTGGGGTGCAGAACCTATTATCATATCACACTCAGGTAATACAAGGATGCAATGGGTAGTATAGTACTCAATTCATTCACAAGGTTAGATCGCTTACCCTTAGGGGGTACAGATCTAAGAGGCTGCACATCGTAGGTAGGCCCGGTCAGCAACGGGACCTTGTCCTTCCCTTTTGGCTGGCCTGCTCCTTCTTCTTCTCCCTCCAGGAGAACTTTTTCTTCCTGTGATCGTCAAAGTGTCAGGAATAGCAGGTATAAAAGCAGGCAGTAAGTAAGTAATTTAAATGGATTAAATAACTTAAGGTGGTTCTTACTTCCAGCCCTTACTGCCTCCGCTTCCAGCCTCAGTCTCCGCCTCTTTCTCTGGGGCCTTACGCTTCTGCCCCTGGCCGTCCTCCCGCTGTTCACCATCATCTCAGTCCGAGAAGCAGCGTCATAACACTCCTGTAATACATCAATGAGTTCCCCGAACTTGTAATAAATCAAACTGAGTTATAGGTATAACTGTCAATTAATTTTTACCTGGACCGTAGGGTACAAGGTAGCACCCATGGCGGCCTTGATAGCATATCTCAACCCGCCTCTAAATTTCTCCACATTCACAGCATCAGAATAAACAACTCCTGGGACGAAGTCCAAGAGCCCAATAAGGAGTAGTACTGATCTACTGTCATACTACCCTGCCTCAGGGCCTCAAACTCCTCCCTTTTCCTCTGCTTCAAATGAGCAGGATAGTACTTCTCTCTCAACAATTCCACAAAACCAGTCCATCCAAAACCCTCTATAGCAAGATAATGTGCCTTCACGGACCTCCACCACGTGCTGGCAGCGTCCTTCAGGTGAAAGGCTGCTATATCGACTCGGTGCTCAGCAGGCACGTGTATGGCATCGAAGGCCTTCTCGTGCTCAACAATGAATCTCTCCAGGACAGTGGGGTCAGCAACTCCATCATAGGTAGGTACTCGCGTGTCAGCTACGCTCTTCAGCCAATTCGGCTCTCTAGGTGCGGGTACGGGTGGGACTACCGGTGGTGCAGGTGGTGCTCCTATATGGATACCTCCCATCTGGGCTAGCTGAGCGAAGACGGCAGCTACCGTCTCAGCCACGCCCACGGCTGGGGCCTCCGGAGGTCCTGCTCCAGGCCCGCCGCCCCTTCCACCACCTCCTCTGCCTGCTGATCGCCTCCCAGAAGACATCTGAAGAATTCAAATTGAAGTCAACACTCGTGTAAGTACCGTACTTATCTCAACCGTAAGTTCACATAGCCCTAAAAGGCATATAACCATTGTCCCCGACAATCTCCTAACTCAAATCATTTACAACATCTCCTAGGTACTGGTGTGTGAATAACCTAGGCTCACGGTACTTAAACTACTATCTCTTGTAATCAGAGCGGTACTCCGCTCTGATACCACTTTTGTAACACCCCTACTAATTCGGCTCCTAATAATCCTGTAAATGTCGCACAATATAAATAAATCGCAGCGGTAAGTAAGACTGTCGCCCTAATGGTGTCACTGTTATCACTCGCCCATACGGGTGATAACGATTTACCTGATAATCAACTTGCGAAACGTATTCCCGCAGTGATCACAAGAGATAGATAGTAGTACTTAAACAATTTAAAACAAATCTAACAACAACCAATTATTACAGACCGTGAGCATCTAAACCAAACACACCTCGGTTAAACAACCCGAGTCCAAAACAACCTGAGTATCACACCGTACCAAGTCTAAACCAACAGTAATATCACAATAGTCACGCCTCGCTGCGACCCACCAGCTAGTCACCTGCATGAAAGTGGTTTGTGGTATGGAATCAGCCCCTGCTGAGTATGTCATCACATGCCCCGTCATGCCCCCAAAGACCCCTCATTATTTGGTCGAGAGCATGAGGTTCATTACATGCAATACCGTTTTAATATTTAAAACTGTAAAACAATTAACAGTAACATCCATACAATAAACACAACCATCACCATATATAATATAACCACAAGTATAACCAATGAACAACCAAGCGAAACAACGAGAACAATAAACAAGTACTAGTTCTCGTCCATGGTGTAGAAACCAATATCGTTCGCCACTGTATAATTCTTAACTGTATTATTTGTTCAGTTATACCTAGTGACAATGTCTCGTTAAAACGACATGTCTCTAGTTACCCATATATTATGGCGGGTCACCCACGGCAGTAGCCACTCCAACGGTAGAGTCTCCGACCAACGAGCCATTCTAGCTCACGGGAAATTTTCTTGATACTTGCGGACCCGTACGCGGACATCCTGGTATCGTTTTTGTGATCACAGCGCGCACCAAGAGCCACATCCTCCTGGCTTTACTTCCTTCCATTAATTAATTAATTATCCCATCGCATCGCATTACCAATTTTTTTCCTAACACAGCAGACTAAGGTCATTAGTCCAATCCGGAGTCTGTAAACTCGGGATCCAGTGTTAGATACGAGAGCGGCGTTGAAAGGCCAATGCTCCGTATAAAAGTCTCGGATAATATGTATATCTTATTATCCTAGTGCTACAACGTTTTTCTGACGATCCTTATATTTCATATAAGATAGCACCATAGCCGCTAGTTCGTTTTATATATATAGGTTCATATATACGAACCAATACTGTTAACTCAACAACAGTAAATAATAAGCAGCTATAAATATACAATTCATGCATATTAATTATCACATTCAGACAAACAATCTTATCACAGATCACACAGAAGTCTGAACTGAGGAAGCCCTCAGAGACAATCAGAGACACATAACAACATACCGTTCACCCTGATGTATTACGGTGGAGTATGAATCAGCAAGATCCTATGCTCTTTGTGTAGTCTCTAACAGTCTAAACAATACATAATGCTACTGATTAGCATACCGTATAACAACTCAATCCTACGGTACCCCGTACCGTCACTAACACCTCCCGGTTACCCCCCGTTATTAGCTATCAACATTTGTCGGGTTTTAGGTTTAACTCGAGATTGGAAAAGTGTTATATTACATGCGTAGTCTGTCTTGTATATTAATATACTTATTGTTGAACTCGTTATCGCATGTGACTTAACTCACCCTTGTATGTCGTATAGTTTATTTCATTATTGCATGTGTGATCCTTTGTCATGCATTATGCATCTCACCTTAGTATTTATTTTCCTAAGGTTTGTCTCTTTTTTTTTTAAATTCAATGTGGTATAATTCATTTGTAAACAATACTTTGAATGTATAAATTCTTATTATCCCATGTATACTCCTAACATTAGAATTCCACATCTAATGTTTGTAATTCTTTTCCCTTTTATCATATGTCATTTTTCATTATGAAACACATGGTCATTAAACCATATTATATTTTTCCACCATAACATATATTTATTTATGTGTATGTATTATGGAACTATTTCTTATATGGTAAGTCTTATAATATATATTCATTCTTTCTAATGAATACCTCTTATATTATAAATGTTATAATCCTATAACATCAAAACCATATTATAAATTCCATTTAAAAATATTAATATTTCCGAACAGCACCTATGTTCTTAAATATTTACAAAATCCACCACTTAGTTAATATAATGTTACATTATTGTTATATAACATATCTTATGACATTTAAGTCATTTAAAACAATTATAACCTATAGTTATATTTTGTTTATAAAATACCAAATAGCCCCTTATATTTTCGGTTTCCATTATACACCACTAAATTCTATAAATCACAATTCCATCCCAATTTATAATACATAGTTTTCTAATTCCCTTAAACCATATATTATACATATATCTTTCTAAAACCTTATATATCATTTCAAAAAATTACCAAACTATACCAAAAGGTTATAAATATTATTCCTAACCTTATACTCCTTTAAATCTCGTTTTCACCCCTTTGTTACCCATTTGTAACAATGTTATAAGTATCTTATATTATACTTATATAACTCATATAAACTCCAAATTTAACCAAATAAATTTCTAAAAATTCCTAATAACCTAAGGTTTGTACTAAACTCCATTTAGTACCCCAAGTTTTCGGAAATTACATTATAGCCCCATCTCTTTTAAATCTTTTACAAATTAATACTTATCTTAATATAAGGTAGTATTTTAATTTCTTAATTTTCCAAACTTGGTCAAAGTCTCCTATATAGTCAACTTTGACTTCTAATACCAAATGGGAACCAATTTTTCGGTAATCACTAATAATAACCTATACTTTTCTATTTTTACAATTTTGACCCAAAACTTTATAAAATGTTATAATTTTTATTAAATTCATTTAAAAACCCTAAATTGCTCTAAATTAAGCCCACGGCTTTCTAATTCCTAGTATTACGAATTGGCCCCAATTTTAATTATAAGCATAAATAAAACTAAATAAGCTTATAAACTTAAATTAAAATGGCCTAATGACATGGCCTTATTACAACCTTGAACTTGCAAAATAAATTACACAATAAATGTCTCAAAATATAGCATATATTTCGGCCTCACTTTGGTTTAATTATTTTTCCACATAATGTCATAATTTGACCATTATGTTAATTAAATCTCTTAAATGACTAGCTTAATTTATCTTAGCCATTTTTTCCATTTTTAGGTCAATATGACCTATATATGTAATTTCACTCTCGGCCATATATATATATATGCTTAAAAATTATAAAAATCATAAGTTTAAGGTGTTTATACCTTGGTTATTCCTTGTATGCCTCGGCCTCTTGTAGGAAATTCACCACATGATTTAGACATGTTTAATACACAAAACAAGATATGGTTACACTCCAAGCTTGAGCTTAACCATAAGGAATAATTAATGTAAGATTTAAGGCAAAAATCACCTTAAAAATGCAAGGGAAGTTCTAGGTGGTTTCGACCTGAACCAAACACACCACAAGGTGTTAGATCCACCATATTGACATAGGAAATAGCTAGATCACAACAAGCTGCCTTGTTATTAGGTTTTACCTTGGAAAATGCCTTAAAAGAGAGTATTTCTCTTGGATCTCGGCCACCTTGCTCCAAATGGCTAACCAACTGAATGAACATGTAAATATGAAGATTATGAGTGTATAAACTCATAAAAATTGAAGGAAGAAAACCGCTTGAAGATTGAGAGGCTTAAGGTATGTTTTTACCTTAAAATGAAATTTTGAGCAACCTTGGTCCCTCTACTTGCTTCAACCGAGTTTGCTCTTGTTCTAACCTTAGAACACTGAGAATAAGCCATAGGAATTGATGAGCCACGAAATCTAGGTGTAGGTAGTGAAGAGATGAAGAAAAAGGGCTAAAAATGACCTTAAAACACTTACCTTAAGAGCTTAGGAGTTAGATCTGCCTTCCATGCTCAAGAACAAAGCTTGAGAGCTGCTAGGAAGGAGGAGAGCTCGGTTGGAGAGGCTGGGATCGGACAAGGAGGAAGGAAGAGGTGGTAAGGTTGGAAATAATTGAAAAAGTAAGTTTCTATTGTAAATTTGTGTTAGGTATCAATTTGTCTCTTAATTATTGCAGCTGTCTCCTCTCCTCTTGCCAGCCGATTTCCATGGTCCAAATGGGTCATTAATTGACCATTGACCATACTTGGTCAATTTGACTCATGCGGGCCCCACTTTAGGGTTTTATTAATATTTTAATATTAAATTTGTAAAAATTCGTAAATTTCTGGAATTAAATTCCTAATATGATATAATATGATAGAATATCATATTTAAGGGTAATTATAATCTTTAAGCCCATTAAAAATCAATTTAAAAGGCAATCTCACAAAAACGTGCTTTAAGGTGTTTTAGTGCACATTTTTGTGTCACAGGGTGTTCCTGAGCTTAGTTCTCCTTGAGAACGGTTTTTTGTGTTCATTACTTCATTATAATACTTAGGAATCCACTTTGGATCCTATTTGAGGTCATACAACACAACAAATGAGCAGGATAGTACTTCTATCTCAACAATTCCACAAAAAACCAGGCCATCAAAAACCCTCTGTAGCAAGATAATGTGCCTTCCACGGACCTCCACCAAGTGTGGCAGCGTCCTTCAGGTGAAAGGCTGCTATATCGACTCGGTGCTCAGCAGGCACGTGTATGGCATCGAAGGCCTTCTCGTGCTCAACAATGAATCTCCAGGACAGTGGGGTCAGCAACTCCATCATAGGTAGGTACTCGCGTGTCAGCTACGCTCTTCAGCAATTCGGCTCTCTAGGTGCGGGTACGGGTGGGACTACCGGTGGTGCAGGTGGTGCTCCTATATGGATA
The DNA here is from genome assembly GCA_023374045.1 of Limonium bicolor. Lineage (NCBI taxonomy): Eukaryota > Viridiplantae > Streptophyta > Magnoliopsida > Caryophyllales > Plumbaginaceae > Limonium > Limonium bicolor. The sequence goes on from CM041779.1 coordinate 273,096,935, forward strand.
CCTCCATCTGGGCTAGCTGAGCGAAGACAGCAGCTACCGTCTCAGCCACGCCCACGGGGGGCCTCCGGAGGTCCTGCTCCAGGCCCACCGCCCCTTCCACAACCTCCTCTGCCTGCTGATCGCCTCCCAGAAGACATCTGAAGAATTCAAAATTGAAGTCAACACTCGGTGTAAGTACCGTACTTATCTCAACCGTAAGTTCACATAGCCCTAAAAGGCATATAAACACATTGTCCCCGACAATCTCCTAACTCAAATCATTTACAACAATCTCCTAGGTATGGTGTGTGAATAACCTAGGCTCACGGTACTTAAACTACTATCTCTTGTAATCAGGCGGTACTCCGCTCTGATACCACTTTTGTAACACCCTACTAATTCGGCTCTCCTCCATAAGTCAAATGTCGCACAATATAAATAAATCGCAGCGGTAAGTAAAGACTGTCGCCTAATGGTGTCACTGTTATCACTCGCCCATACGGGTGATAACGATTTACTGATAATCACTTGCGAAACGTATTCCCGCAGTGATCACAAGAGATAGATAGTAGTACTTAAACATTTAAAACAAATCTAACCACACCAAATTACAGACCGTGAGCATCAAACCAAACACACCTCGGTTAAACAACCCGAGTCCCAAAACAACCTGAGTATCACACCGTACCAAGTCTAAACCAACAGTAATATCACAATAGTCACGCCTCGCTGCGACCCACCAGCTAGTCACCTGCATGAAAGTGGTTTGTGGTGGAATCAGCCCCTGCTGAGTATGTCATCACATGCCCTGTCATGCCCCCAAAGACCCCTCAATATTTGGTCGAGAGCATGAGGTTCATTACATGCAATACCGTTTAATATTAAAACTGTAAAACAATTAACAGTAACATCCATACAATACAAACACCATCACCATATATAATATACCACATGTATAACCAAGAACAACCAAGCGAAACAACGAGAACAATAAACAAGTACTAGTTCTCGTCCATGGTGTAGAAACCAATATCGTTCGCCACGGTATAATTCTTAACTGTATTATTTGTTCAGTTATACCTAGTGACAATGTCTCATTAAAATGACATGTCTCTAGTTACCCATATATTATGGCGGTCACCACGGCAGTAGCCACTCCAACGGTAGAGTCTCCGACAACGAGCCATTCTAGCTCACGGGAAATTTTCTTGATACTTGCGGACCCGTACGCGGACATCCTGGTATCGTTTTTGGATCACAGCGCGCCCCAAGAGCCACATCCTCCTGGCTTTACTTCCTTTCCATTAATTAATTATACCATCGCATCGCATTACCATTTTTTTCCTAACATAGCAGACTAAGGTCATTAGTAATCCAGAGTCTGTAAACTCGGGATCCAGTGTTAGATACGAGAGCGGCGTTCAGAAAGGCCAATGCTCCGTATAAAAGTCTCGGATAATATATATATCTATTATCCTAGCTACAACGTTTTCTGACGATCCTTATATTTCATATAAGATAGCACCATAGCCGCTAGTTCGTTTTATATATATAGGTTCATATATACGAACCAATACTGTTAACTCAACAACATAAATAATAAGCAGCTATAAATATACAATTCATGCATATTAATTATCACATTCAGACAAACAATCTTATCACAGATCACACAGAAGTCTGAACTGAGGAAGCCCTCAGAGACAATCAGAGACACATAACAACATACCGTTCACCCTGATGTATTACGGTGGGAGTATGAATCAGCGAGATCCTATGCTCTTGTGTAGTCTCTAACAGTCTAAACAATACATAATGCTACTGATAGCATACCGTATAACAACTCAATCCTATGGTACCCCGTACCATCACTAACACCTCCCGGTTACCCCCCCGTTATTAGCTATCAACATTTGTCGGGTTTTAGGTTTAACTCGAGATTGGAAAAGTGTTATATTACATGCGTAGTCTGTCTTGTATATTAATATACTTATTGTTGAACTCGTTATCGCATGTGACTTAACTCACCCTTGTATGTCGTATAGTTTATTTCATTATTGCATGTGTGATCCTTGTCATGCATTATGCTCTCACCTTAGTATTTATTTTCCTAAGGTTTGTCTCTTTTTTTTTTAAATTCAATGTGGTATAATTCATTTGTAAACAATACTTTGAATGTATAAATTCTTATTATCCATGTATACTCCTAACATTAGAATTCCACATCTAATGTTTGTAATTCTTTTCCCTTTTATCATATGTCATTTGTTTCATTTGAAAACACATGGTCATTAAATCATATTATTATATTACACATCCACCATAACATATATTTATTTATGTGTATGTATTATGGAACTATTTCTTATATGTAAGTCTTATAATATATATTCATTCTTTCTAATGAATACCTCTTATATTATAAATGTTATAATCCTTATAACATCAAAACCATATTATAAATTCCATTTAAAAGTATTAATATTTCCGAACAGCACCTATTTCTTAAATATTTACAAAATCCACCACTTAGTTAATATAATGTTACATTATTGTTATATAACATATCTTATGACATTTAAGTCATTTAAAACATTATAACCTATAGTTATATTTTGTTTATAAATACCAAAGAGCCCTTATATTTCGGTTTCCATTATACACCACTAAAATTCTATAAATCACAATTCCATCCTAATTTATAATACATAGTTTCCTAATCCCTTAAACCATATATTATACATATAGCTTTCTAAAACCTTATATATCATTTCAAAAAATTACCAAACTATACCAAAAGGTTATAAATATTATTCCTAACCTCATACTCCTTTTAAATCTCGGTTTTCACCCCTTTGTTACCCATTTGTAACAATGTTATAAAGTATCTTATATTATACTTATATAACTCATATAAACTCCAAATTTAACCAATAAATTTCTAAAAATTCCTAATAACCTAAGGTTTGTACTAAACTCCATTTAGTACCCCAAGTTTTCGGAAATTACATTATAGCCCCATCTCTTTTAAATCTTTACAAATTAATACTTATCTTAATATAAGGTAGTATTTTAATTTCTTAAATTTTCCAAACTTGGTCAAAGTCTCTCTCCTATATAGTCAACTTTGACTTCTAATACCAAATGGGAACCAATTTTCGGTAATCACTAATAATAACCTATACTTTTCTATTTTTACAATTTTGACCCAAAACCTTATAAAATGTTATAATGTTTATTAAATTCATTTAAAAACCCTAAATTGCTCTAAATTAAGCCCACGGCTTTCTAATTCCTAGTATTTACGAATTGGCCCCAATTTTAATTATAAGCATAAATAAAATAAATAAGCTTATAAACTTAAATTAAAATGGCCTAATGACATGGCCTTATTACAACCTTGAACTTGCAAAATAAATTACACAATAAATGTCTCAAAATATAGCATATATTTTCGGCCTCACTTTGGTTTAATTATTTTTCCACATAATGTCATAATTTGACCATTATGTTAATTAAATCTCTTAAATGACTAGCTTAATTTATCTTAGCCATTTTTTCCATTTTTAGGTCAATATGACCTATATATGTAATTTCACTCTCGGCCATATATATATATATCCTTAAAAATTATAAAAATCATAAGTTTAAGGTGTTTATACCTTGGTTATTCCTTGTATGCACTCGGCCTCTTGTAGGAAATTCACCACATGATTTAGACATGTTTAATACACAAAAACAAGATATGGTTACACTCCAAGCTTGAGCTTAACCATAAGGAATAATTAATGTAAGATTTAAGGCAAAAATCACCTTAAAAATGCAAGGGAAGTTCTAGGTGGTTTCGACCTGAACCAAACACACCACAAGGTGTTAGATCCACCATAATGACATAGGAAATAGCTAGATCACAACAAGCTGCCTTGTTATTAGGTTTTACCTTGGAAAAATGCCTTAAAAGAGAGTATTTCTCTTGGATCTCGGCCACACTTGCTCCAAATGGCTAACCAACTGAATGAACATGTAAATATGAAGATTATGAGTGTATAAACTCATAAAAATTGAAGGAAGAAAACGCTTGAAAGATTGAGAGGCTTAAGGTATGTTTTTACCTTAAAATGAAATTTTGAGCAACCTTGGTCCCTCTACTTGATTCAACCGATTTTGGCTCTTGTTATAACCTTAGAACACTGAGAATAAGCCATAGGAATTGATGAGCCACGAAATCTAGGTGTAGGTAGTGAAGAGATGAAGAAAAAGGGCTAAAAATGACCTTAAAACACTTACCTTAAGAGCTTAGGAGTTATATCTGCCTTCCATGCTCAAGAACAAAGCTTGAGAGCTGCTAGGAAGGAGGAGAGCTCGGTTGGAGGGTGGGATCGGACAAGGAGGAAGAAGAGGTGGGTAAGGTTGGAAATAATTGAAAAAGTAAGTTTTACTATTGTAAATTTGTGTTAGGTATCAATTTGTCTCTTAATTATTGCAAGCTGTCTCCTCTCCTCTTGCCAGCCTATTTCCATGGTCCAAATGGGTCAATTAATTGACCATTGACCATACTTGGTCAATTTTAACTCATGCAGGCCCCACTTTAGGGTTTTATTAATATTTTAATATTAAATTTGTAAAAATTCATAAATTTCTGGAATTAAATTCCTAATATGATATAATATGATAGAATATCATATTTAAGGGTAATTATAATCTTTAATCCCATTAAAAATCAATTTAAAAGGCAATCTCACAAAAACGTGCTTTAAGGTGTTTTAGCGCACATTTTTGTGTCACAGGGTGTTCCTGAGCTTAGTTCTACTTGAGAACGGTTTTTTTGTGTTCATTACTTCATTATATACTTAGGAATCCACTTTGGATCCTATTTGAGGTCATACAAATCTTATGGTGTCTTAAAGCACATTTTTGGCTTTACCGATCTTAAGGCGTGTTTGCCTTGTTGAGATCTTTTAGATTGTTCCCCAATAATATTTAGATGTTTATTAATCATCTTAGATCATTAATAGATCATTTAATTATATTTTAAAGGTTAGGGGTATTTCAGCATGGCTCCGGCAGAAATGAATGAATTAAAAAACAGTTGAAAGATTTGTTAGATAAAGGATTTATAAGACCAAGTGTGTCACCATGGGGAGCGCCAGTCCTCTTCGTGAAGAAGAAGGATGGTAGTCTCCGCCTCTGCATCGACTACAGAGAGCTGAATGCAGTTACAGTGAAGAATAAGTACCCACTACCCCCATTGACGATCTGTTCGATCAGTTGAAGGGACCGTCTATGTTCTCCAAGATTGATCTCAGATTGGGGTATCATCAGATAGCCATTAAGGAGGGAGACATTGAGAAGACGGCATTCCGGACACGATACGGCCACTATGAGTTTACAGTGATGCCGTTCGGTTTGTCGAACGCACCGGCAAAGTTTATGGATCTGATGAACCGCTTGTTCCGGGAGCAGCTGGACAAGTCGGTTGTGGTGTTTATTGAGGACATTTTGATATACTCGAAATCTAAGGTTGAACATGAGGAACATCTGAGGAGAGTATTGGAAATATTGAGAGAGAACCAGCTATATGCTAAGTTCTCCAAATGTGAGTTTTGGCTTGACCAGGTCTCTTTCCTAGGTCATGTCATCTCAGATGCTGGGATCTCAGTGGACCCAGCAAAGATTGATGTCGTACGTACTTGGCCAAGGCCGAAGACTGTTACCGACATCCGGAGCTTTCTCGGTCTAGCAGGTTACTACAGGAGGTTTGTTAGAGATTTCAGCAAGGTCGCGAAACCGATGACCAGTCTGATGAAGAAAGATGCACCGTTCTTATGGACGGTTGACTGTGAGAAATCATTTCAGAGCTTGAAGGACTCACTGACCACTGCACCGGTTCTGACCATTCCAGACAGTACAGAGGGCTTTGAGGTTTATTGTGATGCATCCGGCAGAGGGCTGGGTTGCGTGCTCATGCAACATGGCAAGGTGGTGGCATATGCCTCACACCAGTTGAAGAAACATGAGGAGAACTACCCCACACATGATTTAGAGCTGCGAGCTGTAGTCTTCGCTTTGAAGATATGGCGCCACTACTTATACGGGGTTAGTGTGACGATCTACACCGATCATAAGAGTTTGAGATACATATTCACTCAGAAGGAGTTGAATCTTCGACAGAGGAGATGGTTAGAGTTTCTGAAAGACTATGACATTGACCTCCAATACAAAGAGGGAAAGGCCAATGTTGTAGCAGACGCCCTGAGCCGTCGAGCACACTCACTCCATTCGCTAGTTTCTTTCTCCAGCTTGGTTGATGAGGTGCGAGAGGCTCAGAGGTCAGATGAGTACATGAGAGAGGTCAGACAGAAGCTGACAGATGGTACCTTTGAGAGTCAGAAATACGACTTCAGACTTCACGATGATGATCTGATCAGACTTAAGGGCCGGTTGTGCATACCACGGGGCAACACGGATCTGAAAGACCGTATACTTAGAGAATCACACTGTTCTTCAGTTTCCATCCATCTGGGAGCCTCTAAGATGTATAAAGACATGAAGAGATACTTCTGGTGGTCGGGGATGAAGACAGATGTTACCGAGTTCGTCCTGAGGTGTCTCACATGCCAGAAGGTAAAATTCGAGCACCGACGACCGGGCGGAATGGTACAATCGATGCCAGTTCCGGAATGGAAGTTCCATGATATCTCCATGGACTTTGTAGTTGGACTTCCACCTGCTAGGGGAGGTCTCAACATGATATGGGTGGTGGTGGATCGCCTTACCAAACTAGCCTGATTCATACCGATGAAGGATACTTGGAAGGTGACCAAATTAGCTGAGTTGTTTGAGAAAGAATAAATGAGACATCACGCGGATACCAAAGACCATAGTGTCAGACAGAGATACAGATTCCTTTCGAGGTATGGAGAGCTACTAGAGAAGCGTTGGGTACAGAACTGAAGTTGAGTACCGCGTTCCATCCTCAGACAGATGGTCAGACTGAGCGTACTATTCAGACGACTCGAGGACATGCTGAGAGCAGTGCCTTAGACTTCCAGGCAGTTGGATTGACAGACTACATCTGATCGAGTTTCAGACAACAACAGCTATCACGCTTTGATCAAGATGGCACCTTTTCAAGCGTTGTACGGTAGACCATGTCGTACACCGCTCTGCTGGGATGAGTCGAGTGAGATGGTCATTATAGACCAGAGTACTTGAGCAAGTTAAGGCTGAGTTCAGCAAATCAGGGAGAACATGAAAGCTGCTCAAGATAGGCGAAGTCGTTGCTGATGTTCGACGACGGACCTGAGTTCGCAGTGGGCGACCAGGTATTTCTACGAGTTTCACCGATGAAGGGTGTATTCAGTTTTGGCAGAAGGGCAAATTAACCCGAAATTGTTGGTCCTTATGAGATTACGGAGCGGGTGGGACCGGTTGCTTACAGGTGAATTTCCCTGCTGAGCTGGGTAAAGTGCATGATGTTTTTCATGTTTCACAGCTAAAGAAATACATGCACCACCCCTCCCATGTGTTAGAACCTGAGAGGTTGACTTTAGAACCGAATATGAGATCCGTGGAGACTCCTCAGAGAATCTTGGACAGTAAGACTAGGGACACTCGCCACAAGTCAGTGCGACTGGTGAAGGTTCTCTGGTCTAACCAGGATGTCAAAGAGGCCACGTGGGAATTAGAGGATAGATGAGGGCGAAGTAACCCTTCTTTGTTTACTGACTAGATCGTCTGTATAGGGTACGGGGCGTACCCTTTTTTAAGGGGGGTAGAGCTTCCTCGCTTTTGAGTTAAGAAACAAACTTGTTGTCGTTGTTTGGTTGTCTAAGATTGAATTGTGTGTAAGTTGCTACACTTTGGTGTTAAGTTTGAGTTTATGTATAATACTTATGTATTGTATTTGAGATTGCCTTTGAGTCCTGAGGTTGGTGAATGTGAATATAAGATGTGGTGTTAAGATTAAGGGAATTGAGTACCGTGAATGGTTAGCATATATGTGAACTTTGGGACAAGTTCTTTTAAGGGGGGTAGATTGAAATACCCCAAACTTAGATATGGTTTTTTAAAGATAAACTAAGTTATAAGGAGCTAAATAATGCCTTAGAAACATAAGAAACATTTCTAATCAAGAAAGGACATAAGGAAACCCAAAAGAGCAGTTTAAGCAAAAACGTGCTCTAAGCTTGGAGAGACTTGGGAGAGTACCCAAATATTTTCTAAGACCTTAGTAATATCCTAATGGTCATTTAAATCAATTACCAAGAAAACCAAGCTTGAAAACAAGTTAAAACACAAAATGTGCTTTAAGGAGTCTTAAAGCAATTTTTGAAAAATTGTCTTGTAAATGAGTTTTGAATGGCTATGTCCATCATTACTCTTTATTAACATGTGTACTATATAGTATCACATTTGGACGTCTATATCAATGGGAAATCAAAAATTTCACAACAATGTGCCTTTGTTTTGTGAATAGTAATTTAATTAAGCTAGTTTATAACATAAGTCAATATAAGTGAGATATTTGGTCAACAAAGACTTAGTACCCCTTGTTACTTAATGGGGGCCGGTTTTTTTACAAGGTGAGTCACCACTTTATTAGTTATTAAGTAAACAAAGAATTATAAAGCAAAACTACTAATTACTTTATAAGATAAATATCCTACCTTAATCATCTCTCTCCTCATCTCTTCATTCTCTCTGTTCCCACGGTTTTGAGCTGCTCTCTCCCTTCTCCATTAACGTGAAGAACAACCCCATGCTAGCTCCATCTTCCTTTGTACACTACTTACTCATTTTAGCTCCAAACCAAAACAAATTACATATTCCTCTTAGTTGCTCAAGCTCTCTTTTCTATCTTTTCAAAACTTCAAGAGCTTTGATTTGGTGCCAAGCCAAACCACCATTAGAGGAGGAATTCAATTTTGGAGACTCCATTGGCTTCTCCTTATCTTAAGGTAAAGAAAGTGTAAGAAAATCTAGGTTTCCATCACTTTTCTTCTTGACCGAAAATATGCTCATGAGGCTTCATTTTAATGCCTTGTTCTAGCTTGTTTTCTGCTCTTCAAAGGATTGAGGAGGTCCTTCTTGCTTCATATCCAAGCTTGTCTTGAGAAACCAAGGTAAAAACAAATCACCTTAATACCTTAAAGCACATTTTTAACCTAGGGTTTGTCCTAAGGTTAATGTATATTCTAGTACTCATTGGAGTCATTGGATATTGGATAGAACATTGGCAAGGGATATATATTGGTGCCGAGATTGAGCAAGGAAAAACCTAAGGAAGAAAGTTTTTAAAGCTTATAAAGAACAAGGTAATTACTTACCTTAAGGGTTTATTGTTTAAGGGAATGGGATTTAAATATGTGATGAGTTTTAGTGTAGAGTTTACATTAGAAAAGGGCTATGTATGACCTAGGAGAACAATGATCATGATTTTGAACTTGTGATTAAGGAGCAAATTAGAAAAGATAAAGTTTAAGAATATCAAGGTGAAGTATAAGAAGCATTTTATTTCAATGGAAGCTGTAGGATCGGTGGCTAACCTTCAAACCAACTCAAGTGTGAGTCTAAGAGTTGTTTGACTCAATCAGTCTTTGAAAGTGAGAAACACTCTGTGATGTAGAGGCACTCAATCAAACTTCGTATGTGAGAACACTTGAGACGTAGAAACACTTAGTCGAACCAAGTGCGCGGAAGCAGTTGCTCAGGTAGTAAAGTAGAATAGACTTAGCGGAGCTAAATGGATTAACACTCGAAAGGTGGAGGACTCTGTCGAACTCAGCAAGATACACAATATAAGTTATTTTATTTCCTGGTCAAAACAAAACAACTTATAATGCCCACTCAGTAGATGAGATCTACTTCGTGGTTTTCACTCACTCACCCAATACAATCTCTGATCAGCTCAATGATAAGTGTAGTGAAAACTAGGTCCTACCTAGAAAGACTCTATCGATATGCACAAACGATCTAGTACTTCTCTCTCTCTCTCTTTTTTCTCTCTCTAAAATAGGCAAAGCTTTCTCTAAACAAATGCTCTGAATGATTTCTCTTGGAAAGCTGCGATGAGAAATGAAATTACTACTCTCTTAATAGTGGAGCCGGTGAGGGAGTCTGCTTCCGAATTTTCTGCCATCTGAACGTTGTAGTTGCTTAAAATCCGTTCCTAACTTCTTTATGAACGTTGCTAAGCTTGACCCTTAATTTTCGGACAATTACCAATCCATTGGACAACTTGGCAACGTTCAATTATGACTTCACGTCTGATGTAGTAGACTGACTCTGTCAGTTCCGAAATTTCAGGAACCAATGACTCTTTCCTTGAATTTCGGAAGCTGGAGCCATATTTCGGAAGCTGAAGCCAAGTCTTCTGATTAGTGCCATGTTGAGAGAATTTTGGTCCAAGTCTGAACGTTGATGACCGTTGTAAGTCAATGTAGTTGCTGTACTTACTCCTTAATTTTCGCAACTGACCGACAGACTCCTCGATTACCAGAAAGTCAAGGCTTTGGATTTTGCTTACATTTTGCATGAATTTCGGCCCAAGGATGATAGTTGATGACTGTTATGGTTTAGTGGACGTTGCTCCTTGAATTTCATTACTGATTGATGATTCACATGGATGGACTCTCCTCGTTCTTTTGGTAAGGACAGAGACTCATTCGATCTTTCAAGGTTGACAGACTCTGTCTTGTTTTGAGAAGTGTGATTGACTCGTTTGATCTGGTTGACTATCTCAGCAACACCTTCATACTCCAACAGTTTCCCCCTTGTTGCTGATGATAGCAAAACTCTTTTGTGAATCCCGAATGAGTCAATCTGCAAAACAAGACAAGGAAAAAAGTATTTTGGGGAACCGACCCTGTCCAAGTTCCCCCTTAATCACAGCATAGATTGAGTAACTCTTGTTAGAGTTCCCCCTGAATCGATGAGTACAATTTGGCAATCCACAACCTACTAAGAGAGATTGGAAAAGGGAATATTGACTAAGTTAAGAAAACTGCAACCAACATGATCTAGTACCAACAGAGTAAAAACGAAACAGAATATCCAAACTTCACCTAAGACCTAGTCGCACAGAGACAGAGTCATCCAGAACATAACCAGAGTGACTCGTTCGTGAGAGACGGGATTCACTACTTCCCCCTTTTTGCTGTCATCAGTAAGGGAAGTTTGCAACAGAGTCTAAGTCAATCCGTACATTAAAAAACAAATAGACTGTATCCATAACGCAAACATATTCATGGACGACAAGGGGCAAGAAGTATTGTCATATTCCACAAAACCTTTCATTGTCACATACTCATAACTTGTAATGATCCCTTGCATTGCATTGTATTTTTGAAGACTTTATAGCTCTATATTTGCAATGCATAGATATTTAACAAGTTTGAGCACACAGGGACTGTCTCCATCCCCCAGACTTTTCTCTCCACCCATGTAACCCTTTGGGCCAACTTTCCCAGGTTTCGCATCCTTAGGAAGTTAGGTGATAAAGCACCCTAAAGGCTTAATAACCGAGTGGACGAGGTCCGTTTTGGTTCAGGAGAAACAGTTAGCGGAGTACCTTGTCTTTGTCCTCTCCCCTCTTTTTTTAGGAGAAAATCACAAAGGGACACAAAGACCAGACACAGTCTATCAATATGAGAACACGGATTGACTCAAACAGTACCAAACAACACCTACTAATTATACAGCCAAAGAAGGAGAGAGACTACCATCTTACGTTGATTGAGTCATTCCAATTGCTGAACGGAGTGCCTCGAATCTGGTGGTAGGAAGAGGCTTGGCAAAGATATCTGCTAGCTGATCCTCTATTGGAACAAAGTCAAGTTGAATTAGCCTTTTCTCGACACAGTCCTTCAAAATGAAATGGAAACATATTTCAATGTGTCTGGTTCTCGAATATTGGATTGGGTTTCCAGAGATTTTACATGTGCAATTGTTATCACAAAAAATACCATTTGATCTCAGCAAAATTTTGCTTTGTAGAGGGCCAAGAGACTAAGCATGGGGCAAGGAATTGTGCATTGCTAGATGCCTCTTTCGATCATAGAGGGAATCTGTCCAATCAGAATCACTAAAACCAGATAAAATAATATAGGGGAACGAATGTACCATAGATGAAGTTGACTGGTTCCTTTTAAGTATCGAAAGATTCGCTTGACCGCCTTGAGATGGGACTGTTTGGGTGCTGCTTGAAAGCGAGCACATAGACAGACTTGGTCGTCATAATGTATGGCATTTAGACACTTCTTGTACTTATTTCCTTCTTTACGTCCTGTGGTTCTAGAGATCCTGTACGTTCATCAAAAACTTTGCAAACGACATATGAGAGAAGTACTAAATTGAATCTTTCACAAATTTGAAAAATGCTTAACAGACTAGGTTGAAGTCCAGTGACCAGATGGACTCCATCTACCTTAAACTTGGAGGGGTTACCTATGGTGCCAACTCCCACGATTCACCTTGGTTGTTGTTTCCAAAGGTGACCTTACCTCCTTTGTAGGATGAAAGCGAGCTGAATTTGTCGGGATTTCCAGTTGTGGAGCACCCTCTGTCCAAGTACACATAGTCCATCTCCACGCTCGCTTCCACCTGCAAAAAAAATCACTGGTACTTTTGGGAACCCAAATATACTTGGGTCCCCTTTTTGAACCAGATTTTTTCAGCTTTTCTCGTGCCTCAAGGATAAGATTGAGTCACTTGATATTAAATTACACATCCTTGTGAAGCTTTTCACAGGCACTATCTCTATGTCCAAGACTCCCGCAATAACCACAAATCTTAGTGGGAGGAAGATTGACGTATTTTTGTTGTCTTTTCCACCAAGAATCAAAATTTTCTTTTTGTTGTCGGCGCTAGGGTTTGTTGTTGGATTTGGACATATTTTAGGGATATCGATTTACCTTTATGCCACTTGGGCTTCGATTGAGTGGATCCAACTCCAGATCGTATATGACTATCTCTTGGGAGAGTTTTTCAACTTCCTTTTGAAGATTATCACGATCTTGACTAACTTCTTGATCTTGGAGTTGGCCCACTCGGGCAATTCTGATGGAGTGACCTGCTTGATGAAATTGACTGATTTGAGAGAAAGAGCGTGCTCCTTTTCTTTCAGTCTTTGAGTGAGATTTTTGATAGTGGTGTTTAGGGATATGTTTTTGGATTCAGAGGCATTAAGATCATTTGAAGAGAACAACACTTGTCAGTAAAAATGGTGAGGTATTGTTTGAGGGAGTCGATCAGGGTGAGAGACTCTTTCTGGTCACCCTGTTTAAACTGAGTGCATTCTAAGGTATCATGAAGTTCCTTTTGAAGGGAATCAACATGACGCCTTGATTCTTGTAGATCTAACCTGAGAGAGCAAGAGATGGTTTTGTGTTCCTCGGCTTCATCTCTTAGAGCATACATAAGACTTTTTGAGATTTCGAGTTCCTCAGATAGCTCGGTTATCTTGCTGGTGAGACTTGCTTTGAGGGAGTTGTTCTCGGAAACAATTTTAGCAATTAAAGTCATAAATCCCATGGGGTAATACGATAAAGGTCTGTTTCAAGATGAGAACGAGTTACCTCATTATCAGGAATCATGGACTCCGTCGTGTCATGTGCCATTAGACACCAATCCGCTGGACTCTATGTCTGGATTGTCAGAGTCTGAATCACCCAACCGACAGCTGCCATAGCTCGTTGATTGACTGTTAGCCTAAGCAAGGCTCTGATACCACGTGTAGGATCGGGTGGCTAACTCAAACCAACTCAAGGTGTGAGTCTAAGAGTTGGTTTGACTCAATCAGTCTTTGAAAGTGAGAAACACTCTGTGATGTAGAGGCACTCAATCAAACTTCGTATGTGAGAACACTTGAGACGTAGAAACACTTAGTCGAACTAAGTGCGCGGAAGCAGTTGCTCAAGGTAGTAAAGTAAGATAGACTTGCGGAGCTAAATGGATTACACTCGAAAGGTGGAGGACTCTGTCGAACTCAGCAAGATACACAATATAAATTATTTTATTTCCTGGTCAAAACAAAACAACTTATAATGCCCACTCAGTAGATGAGATCTACTTCGTGGTTTTCACTCCTCACCCAATACAATCTCTGATCAGTTCAATGATAAGTGTAGTGAAAACTAGGTCCTACCTATAAAGACTCTATCGATATGCACAAACGAATCTAGTACTTCTCTCTCTCTTTTTCTCTCTCTAAAATAGGTAAAGCTTTCTCTAAACAAATGCTCTGAATGATTCTCTTTGGAAAGCTGCGATGAGAAATGAAATTACTACTCTCTTATATAGTGGAGTCGGTGAGGGAGTCTGCTTCCGAATTTTCTGCCATCTGAACGTTGTAGTTGCTTAAAATCCGGTCCTAACTTCTTTATGAACGTTGTAAGCCTTGACCCTTAATTTTCGGACAATTACCAATCCATTGGACGACTTGGCAACGTTCAATTATGACTTTCACGTCTGATGTAGTAGACTAACTCTGTCAGTTCCGAAATTTCAGGAACCAATGACTCTTCCTTGAATTCGGAAGCTGGAGCCATATTTCGGAAGCTGAAGCCAAGTCTTCTGATTAGTGCCATGTTGAGAGAATTTTGGTCCAAGTCTGAACGTTGATGACCGTTGTAAGTCAATGTAGTTGCTGTACTTGCTCCTTAATTTTCGCAACTGACCGACAGACTCCTCGAATTACCAAAAAGTCAAGGCTTTGGATTTTGCTCACATTTTGCATGAATTTCGGCCCAAGGATGATAGTTGATGACTGTTTATGGTTTAGTGGACGTTGCTCCTTGAATTTCATTACTGATTGATGAATTCACATGGATGGACTCTCTCGCTCTTTCGGTAAGGACAGAGACTCATTCGATCTTTCAAGGTTGACAGACTCTGTCTTGTTTTGAGAAGTGTGATTGACTCGTTTGATCTGGTTGACTATCTCAGCAACACCTTCATACTCCAACAGAAGCCTTGTTGTGTGTATTCGCAGGTTTAAGGCAAATATATGTGAAATTCAGTGGTTAAGATTATTGTCATTTAGGGCCTAAGTGCCAAGCATTTAGTTTATGCACTATATGATGATGTGGTGTAGTTTTGGTGTAAATTGTGTGTTAAGGTGTTGTGATGAGAATTTGAGTGATTTGTTGTTTGATGGAGAAAAACCAAGTGTTAGGATGTACTATATACTAGAGAACCCATGGCAAAATTTAAAGGAGAACTTAAGTGTTTAAGATGTTCTAAGGGGATTTAATGACTAAGGAAGTACTAGGAAGTTCTAGAGGTTGTCTTGATGAAAAAGGGTGAAATTAAGGTATTTTAATGACTTATAATGGCTTAGACATCACTATGAAGGATTTAGGAATCAAAAGAGTGTATTTGGGTATTTAGGACTTAGGTAAATGTAGATAAAAAAGCTAGGAAACTTGGGTAAGTTAGATGGAAATGAGTGTTAAACTTTTAGATGGTTTAGGTAAAAACTAGAGTTTAGAATTTAAGGAAAACCTTGGAAAGTGTAAGAGGGATGCAAGTGGTGTATATGGTGTGGTCAAGTTCATAAGGAGGGAACTTTTGGCTAGTAGAAGTGCTAGTAGAAAAGGTGAAAGGTTGAAATGTTGGAAGGAAAGAAATGCTAATTTAGTAGTTGTTGTAAGATTGAGTAAAGGATGATGATCTTTGGAGGTTGTTTTAATGAGCTTGGAGGATGATCTAAGGTGGGTTTGAGGGTCTAAATGATGTTAGAACACATTGGAAGGCTTGAGGAAAAGTTTGGTGAAGATTTGACAATGTTTGGGCATGTTCTGGAGGCGTCCGACCCAGGGGTCCGACCCAAGTTTGGGTCGGACGGCCTCTGTAAAACACCAGTGAAAGGTTTTGGAATGGTCCGACCCAGAGGACTTGGGTCGGACATGGGTCGGACGGGTGTGTTTTAAAGGGCGGTTAGTTTCTGGAATGGTCCGACCCAGTTGGTTGGGTCGGACATGGGTCGGACATAGGACGTTTGGAAGACAGAAAATTTCTGGACTAGTCCGACCCAGTTGGTTGGGTCGGACGTGGGTCGGATATGTAGAGTTTTTCAAACTCGAAAGTTACTGGAAGGGTCCGACCCAGAGGGTGGGTCGAACGACCCTTAACACTTAAAAAAAAAAAGAAATTTTGAATTCTAAGGAAGATAATTGGTATAAGGTATACCTTTGGTAGGGTGGTAATGATTAGGACCCTAAGAACTTAAGGGATTAAGTTAAGTTAAGTAAGAACCTTAATGTTTAAAGTTAAGTTTAAAAGGTTAAGAGGTAAGGACTTGAGAAGATATTCATTGGGAATCCTTAGGGACTAAGTGAGTTAAGTAAGGTGCAAATAACTAATGGCCTAAAAATGAATCAATGTTTTAGGTTTGTGAATTGGGACCCCAGAGAAGGTTAAACAAACGACGATCGACGGTGAACGGTACAATCCTTCTTGTGACCTGCTTGCTAACGAGGTGTCCCTCGGCTTGTGTGCTATCTGTTTAATTGCTATGACTAAGACAAGATAAAGCATGCAACTGGTTATATTTGTTCTCGTTGTGTATGTGTTTTCTTTGCACTAACCCACGAGACTTGAGACTGTTACTAACCAAGTTTAGTACTTACTGAGTTAAGAATAAGAGTTAAGTTTTGGTGATTGTTTGGTTAATACCCGTTAAGGTTTAACTAACACATGGTATTTAAGATTTCTTCTAACTGGAACTTGAGTGAGGAAACCGGGACTCACTCCGGTCATGCATGCTAAGGAAAGGGGGACGGTATCTGAATCAGATCCGCCCTCCGCTTAAGGACTTGTCTTTGGACTTGTAGCCTAGGGCCGGTTGCAAGCTCAGCTACGCTGGACTCCCGTCCAGGGTAGGTGGCATTAAGGTGGTGCGGTGGGACCACCTAAATCCCAGGTTTGAAATTAAGCTACAACCATTCCCTTCCAGGAGCGGTTTGTATATTGGATTAAGTTGAGGTTAAGATTAAGGTAAGGTAAGGAACTGAGGTAAGGAAATCAGGACTAAGGAGGGGGTTACTAACCCACTTGATAAGGGAACGCTTGTGTCGTTCATTGTTTGTGAACTATGCATGTTCATCTGTGGATTGTTGTTATTGCACTTCATATCATGCTTGTGTATGTAATCAATTTCCATGCTATCGACAATTAGTCGTCGTAGCCCCGTTAGCTTGGGGGCCATGAGAGGGAGTACCAGCATTCGTGCTGACCCCCTTTGGGGCTGTTTTTACACTTGCAGGTAAGAGACCCATGAGGACGCACTACGAGAGTAGGAGCGGTTAGACTTAGGATGGGCTGTTTATTTTGAGTACGGGTTGCGCTTGTGCTCCGGTCTGTTTATATTGAAACTAGTGTAATTTGTGATTATGACTTAGATACTTATTCTCGGTTGGTTGGTGGTATTTTGGTTGGTGGTGTTTGGACGATTGTTTATTTTGGATAAATGTTGTAATCGATAAGGCCGGTATATTCTAACGATCAGACCGTGGCAAGGTCCAGGTGTTTGTTATTTCCGCTGCGACGAATTCGATTAAGTGTTAAGTTTTGCGATAACCACGATTGGCTTTGGACGGGGTGTTACAGTTTTGATCCCCTAAGTGTAAATAAGAGTTTTTATATATGTATATTATTTTTAAGCACCTTTGACCTATTATTTTGGCTAAATGCATTTGGGACCTAGTTACTGTGCTTCTGAGCCTTAGATAGTCGGGTCGGGCTGTCCTGTAGCATGCTGCGTAGGAATTCCTTCTGTATAAGTTCCTTAGAGTTTCTCTTAGGACGTTTAGTGACCGAAGGGTCCAATAGCTGTCTCTAGGCTTCTTATGTGGGATATGTGGATCCATAGGACATTAGTATGTGTCCTTCTACTGTGTTAGCGGGTTTCTGGTGTCCCACCCTGTGATTCTGTTTCTGAAAGTCCGACTGATATTTTGATGTGATACTCTACTCTATTTTCGAATCCGTTCTGCTTCTGTTCATCTGTTTGCAAACTAACTTATGTTTCCCTCTGTTTACATAATTTCTTACTTCTGTTTTGAGTAGGCTTCCTTAAGGAAGTCTTCTACTTACTCAGCTGGTTGTGCTCACCCCTTGATTTACATATGCAGATTGAGCACATGGAGAACTCTTTCTTCTCTCTCCCTATGGAGTTCTATTTCATATTTATCATTACGTTCAGACTCTGTATTTGACTTTGCGCATCATACGCTTATGACGTTATGTAGCCTACGGGCCTTACTTTGTATTTACTTTCGCTTTGGTATTTTGGATATTGTAAACTTTTTTCATTAAAGCAAGTACTTCAGTTAGGTTTGAGTTCGTGTGTTAGAGTCTTCCGCTATTAGGTAATAGAATACCAACGAGAACTTTCGAGGAGAAAGGGAGATGAAAAATAGGTGAACTCTGGATTCAGATGCATCACAAAACCAGCTCTTTAATCTGATATAATCCTCATCTTTGATAGTCTATCTTTAGTAGCCAGTCGATTGTTAACATCTAGCCACCAACTGAAAGAGCTTGTGGGAATATTAACTGATTACAGATCAAAACTGGCCAGCAAACTTTCAGAGAGATTGAGTGAAAAATATCATAAATAAGCTAGACAACTATTAAAATAAAGACCCAAGACTTTCTCTTTAAGATCAGAAGCAATGATGTCATCCCTTGTTTTGAGAATTTTTATTCCAACTCCTAGAATTTGTAGATTTCCTTTTGGTATCCCTCATGGAAATACCTCGAAGATTATATGCATGAAGCCCGGTAACCCAAGCAGAATTTACTTTACTTTCAATCTGCATGATGATCTTTTTGTTTATTGGGAATACGTATAATTTTATTCCCGTCTTTTCCTCCTTTAAAAACTGTCACGCCTCATTCCCACTTCCTTCTTTCTCTTTCCCTCTCTCTCCGTGCCTTCATATTTCTTTTTCTTCTGCTCCTAGCTCTCCCATCTTTTGAAGGAGAGAGAAAATTATAAGAGGACTTGAATCTTCCTTTATTTTTTGGGCTTTGGGCTTCACATAAATATTGTCAGCTTCTAACCATGAATGAACTTGATTAATCTTATTGCAAACTTATTTTAATGTAGAAGCCTATTGAGACATAAAAGTGTTGCGGAGATAGTCAATCACCTTGAAGGAGTCACTCTTCCTCGACAAAACACAAAGAATGAGTTTCGCGCCAAACTATAAAGAATCTGCGCAACCGAAGAAGCACCACGGACTCTTTCATGCCGTTGTGAATATTAAGGAGCGATTCAGTCAACTCACCAACGCTCCAATGATCTCAATACCCCCCCAGTCAAGTCCAGAGTTTGCGGCCCAAGTCTGGCACATGTTGCCTGAAGATGTTTCCCCTAAGTTAGTTCCGACAATTTTGAAACTAACTCTTTCGAGCCGTTGCCAATAGAACTAGTATAAATAGACATGTAATAGTTAATTTAATTTCACGTTTTTGAGAGAGAAACATTTCATATATTAGAGAGAGAGCTGCCATTGTAATTTAGAGAGAGAATTCATACCAAATTAGTTAGTGCATCTAGATAGACTCTTTCTAGAAGATCCTAGTTTTACTACACTTATCATTGAGCTGATCAAAAAGTGTATTGGGTGAGTGAGTGAAAACCATGAAGTAGGTCTTTTCTACTGAGTTTTAATTGTAAGTTATTTTGTTTTGGCCAGAAATAAAATAGCATATTTTGTGTATCTTGCTGAGTTCCACAGAGTCTTTCTACCTTTCGAATGTTAACTCATTTAGCTTCACTAAGTCTTCCGCGTACTTAGTTCGATTAATTCGACTAAGTGCTTCTGCGTCTCAAGTGTTCTCACATACAAAGTCCAATTGAGTCAAACCATCTCATAGACTAACACCTTGAGTTGGTTTGAGTTAGCCGTCCGATCCTACATGTGGTATCAGAGCCTTGTTTAGGCTGACAGTCAATCAACTAGCGATGGTAGACCTCTTCGCCAATCAAAACAACAAAATGCACTTCGAGCATCCTAGACTCACCTCCACAAACTGTGATCATTGGAAAATGAGATCGAGCAACATATTGAGTCAGTCAACTTTAAACTTTGGGAGATAGTAACTGGAGGAGATCTTGTAGTCGATCCAGATCGATCAACATGGACTGCTGCAGATCACAAAAGGTATGAGCTAAATCGACAAGCATCCCGCGCAATCTACATATGCCTGTCCATTCTAGAACAAAGAAGAGTCAATCATTGTAAGACAGCAAACGAGATATGGACACTCCTTCAAGCTACCCACGAAGGAGTCACTGAACTCAAGAAATGTAAAGCTTAAGAACTTTGAATGGACTATGAGAATTTCTGCAAAAACCAGGTGAGTCTCTGGAAGAAGTGCTTGATCGTTTTTATTTACTAAAAACTACTATGCAGGAAGTTAACATCTTACCGGACAGAGAGAGTGTCTTGCACAAGCTGCTTGACAGTTTCAGAGAAGAGTATGCAGAGATGGTAATCTCCACCAAAGCATGCAAGGACTTATCTAAATGGAGCTGCCAAGACCTAGGTTCTTATCTACAATCTGTAGATAAGTACAAGAAGAACGTTCGAAAGTAGTGTGGTAATACATCTTCCTCTTCTTCTAGTAAAATTACTACTTTGAGTGACCAAGCCTTGCAGGTTAATTCGACTCAGTACACTCAAGAAGGAGCCTATGTCGCTGATACTCAAATCATACAAATAAGGCAGAATTGGTGGATATTATTGTTGAAGAAAGTGAGGCTGAGACTATGGAAGACTTTGTCTTCATAGTAAAGAACTTCCGAAAATTCATGCTTAACCAACCAAATCGACAGAGTCGGTCGTTCTCAAATACCTCCAAATAAGCCTTCAACTCTGTCACATGTTTTAAACTGCAACAAACCCGGTTATTTCAAGAAGGACTGCCCATTACTCAAAACCAGTATGGAAAATCCAAAGGGAGGTCACTGATGGCAGCCGTCGGTTGGGGTGACTCAGACTCCGATGATCAAGACACGGAGTCAAGCGGTCTAGTATATCTCAGGGCACATGATCCAACTGAGTCCATGATCCTCGACAATGAGGTAACCCGCTCTCATCTTGAGATAGATCTTTATCGTATATCTCCTATGGGCTTTATGACTTTAATTGCTAAAATTGTTTATGAGACTAACTCCTTTAAAGCTAGTCTCACTAGCAAAATTTCTGAATTAACTGAGGAACTCGAGATCTTAAAGGGTCTCATGTACGCTTTGAGAGATGAAGCTGAGGAACAGAAGACTATCTCTTGCTCGCATAGGTTGGACTTACAGGACTCACGACACCGTGTTGATTCTCTTCAAAAGGAACTCGACGACACCAAGAGTCTTAGTCAATCCAACCAAAGCAAGCAAGAAGAGTCACTCACTCTGATTGACTCTCGCAAGCGTGATCTCACTATCTTTACCGAATAATGATGTTCTCTTCAAAATGAGTTAAATACTTCAGAATCCAAGTGATATCTTTAAACTTCTCTGTCAAACATCTCACTCAAAAACTGAAATAAGAGCATGCACTCTCACTCAACCAGTCAATTTCATCAAACAAGTTACTTCCACCGAATTACCTGAGTGGACTAACTCCAAAATCATGGAAGTTAGTCGAAATCATGATGATCTTTGCAAAAAGGAAGAACAACTCTATGAAGAGATCATAAATCTGTGATCTGGAGTTGAATCCACTCAATCCAAGCCCAAGTGGCATAAGGGTAAATTTGACTTCCCAAAAATATGTCCAAATCCAACAACAAGGCCAAGCGACAACAACAGAAAGAAAATTTTGATTCTTGGCGAAAAGACAGCTAAAATACGTTAGTCTTCCTCCTACTAAGATTTACGGTTACTAGCTTGGACCTTGGCATAGGGACAATGCTTGCGATAAATTGAATAGAGATCTTTTGTTTATCTCAAACGAGTCAGACTAATTCTTGAAGCTAGAGAAGAGTTAAAAAATCTGGCTCGAAATGGGAACCCAAGTACATCTGGGTTCCCAAGACTAACAAATGATTTTATGTTTGTAGGTGAAGGCGAATGACTGCTGCTGGTACTTAGATAGTGGATGCTCTCGTCATATGACTGGAGATCCAAATCAATTCAGTTCGCTTTCATCCTACAAAGGAGGTAAGGTTACTTTTGGAAATAACAACCAAGGTGAAATCATGGGAGTTGGTTCTGTAGGTAACCCCTCTAGATTAAAGTTGATGGAGTCCATCTGGTCACTAGACTTCAACACAGTCTGTTAAGCATTTCTCAAATTTGTGATAGATTCAATTTGGTACTTTTCTCTTCTTCAGATTGTAAGGTTTTTGATGAGCGTACGGGTTCTTTAAAAGCTATTGGACGTAGAGAAGGAAATCTCTACAAAATGTGCATAAACTCAATTAATCTAGATGATCAAGTCTGTCTAAATGTGCATTCCAAAAATCACTGTTGTGGCACACCAGACTTGGTCACGCAAATCACCGCCGCTGAATAAGCTCAAGAGTAAGGATTTGGTGATTGGTTTACCCGATACAAACTTTGACTCAGACTCCATCTGTGAAGCGTGCATAAAAGGTAAACACACCAGGTCGTCCTTCAAAAGTAAGTTACCTCTCTCCACTAGCTCTCCGTTAGAATTGCTCCACATGGATCTTGTTGGCCTCATCTGTACTCAAAGTAGAAGTGGTAAGAGGTATATTCTGGTCATAGTTGATGATTATTCTAGATGGACTTGGGTAATCTTTCTGTCTGCTAAGGATGAAACCTTTACGGAGTTTGCCAAACTCCATAAAGTACTTATCAACAAATTCTCATTTACGTTAAAAACCCTGAGAACAGACCAGGGCACTGAATTTTGCAACATCGTTTGATGAGTTTTGCAGGGATAACAGAGTCTATCATCAAGTTTCATCCGCAAAACTCTAGAGCAAAATGGAGTCGTTGAACGAAGCAATAGGACCTTGGTCGAGATGGCGCGTACCATGCTTATTGATAGTCAACTAGCTCCCTCATACTGGGCAGAGACTGTTAACACAGCTTGCTATGTGCTAAATCGCACCTTGATCCACCCTTTTCTTCACAAAACTCCTTATGAACTCCGTCCATCAACGCAAACCAAATCTTATTCATCTCAGGCGTTTCGGATGTAAGTGCTATATACATAATAATGGTAAGGACAACTTGGGTAAGTTCTCTCCCAAGAGTGATGAAGGCATATTTCTTGGCTATTCTTCTAAAAGCAAAGCCTATCGTGTTATCAATCTGAGAACTCAATGTATAGAAGAAATCCCCCATGTCAAGTTCGATGAGTCTAACAATGTTGGCTCATCTTCTGGTCAACTGACTTCGCTCCATTCGACTTTCTTACTGATCCACACTTCATCACCATACCCATAAACAGAATCCACGATTCCCAGTCTATTCCACTTGACGGTTCCCTAGGAAGAAAAGCCATACCTCGGATTCCATAGACACTGACAATAACTCTGACACACTCCATCCTGAAAATTTAGACTGACTCCACCGACAAAGAAACTCCCCCTCCTGCTTCACATCGACAGTTCCAACAAAAATCAGCTCACCCTGCTGAAAACATTATTTCAACCCTCATTCAGGTGTTCAAACACGTTTTCAAGCTATGCAAAACCCATGTGCCTTTGGTTCCTTTCTCTCCAGCACTGAACTGCGGAATATAAAAGAAGCTCTTTTAGATAGTGACTGAGTCACTGCCATGCAGGAGGAACTTAATTCTCTACAAAGACATGTTGTCTGAGAATTAGTCCCTCGACCCTTGCATCAACAAACCATTGGCACTCGTTGGGTCTTTCGTAACAAACTTGATGATGCAGGACAAGTCTTCAGGAATAAAGCCTGTTTGGTTGTTCAAGGCTATAATCAAGAAGAAGGGATTGACTATGATAAACCTTCGCCCCTATTGCACGTCTTGAAGCTATTCGCATGTTAATTGTGTTTGTTGCATTCAGGTTTTACATTATATCAAATGGACGTCAAGACGGCTTTTCTTCATGTCAACATCGACAGAGAAGTCTATGTCGAGTAACCACCAGGTTTCACAGACTCTGTCCATCCCGACTACGTCTATAAACTTTGTAAAGCCCTTTACGGACTTAAACAGGCTCTGCGAGCAAGGTATGAAAGACTCTCTACATATCTCTTGCAAAATGGTTTCACTAGAGGTAACGTAAACAAAACATTGTTCATTCTTCACTCATCTCATGATTTACTTCTAGTACAGATCTATGTTGATGATATTATCTACGTTCTACAAGTAACACCCTCTGTGAACATTTTGCTAACCTTATGAAGAAAGAGTTCTCCATGAATGAGTTAGGTGAGTTAAAGTTCTTCTAAGGACTTCAAGTTCAACAGGAAAAGGAAGGGATCAAATCCATCAACAAAATACATCAAGGACTCCTTGATAAGTAGAATCTCACGAATGTCAAGAGCATGTCAAGCCCCAGCTGCACATCCGCCAAACTTCATCTTGATGACGATGGAGTCGGTGTCAATGCCACAGAGTATAGAGGAATGATAGGGCTCTCCTCTTTTTGACTGCCAGTCATCCCGACATTCTCCACCACGGAGTCTTTGCACTCCATCGCTTTCAGGCAGCACACAAAAGCAGTCTCACCTTAAAGCAGTCAAACGTATCTTTCAATACCTCAAAGGTACAAGTACACTCTATCTATAGTATCCTCAATCTTCTACTTTTACTTTATCTGGTTATAGTGACTCTGATTGGGCTGGCTCACTCCATGATCGAAAAAAAATACTCCAGGCAATGCACAATTCCTAGGACTATGTCTAGTTTTCATGGTCCTCCAAAAACAAAACTCTAACGCACTCTCCACAGCTGAGGCAGAGTATGTCTCTACTGCAGCCTGTTGCTCCCAACTTCTTTGGATGAAACAACAACTCCTAGACTATCATGTTACCCAAGAACAAATTCAATCTTCTATGATAACAAAAGCACAATCAAAATTTCCAAAAATCCAGTCCAACACTCCAGAACCAAACACATCGAATTCGGTTTCATTTCTTAAAGGCTGTGTCGAGAAAAAGTTAATTCAGCTTGACTTTGTTCCCACAATCAACTTGCAGATATCTTCACTAAACATCTGTGTACAGCGAGATTTGAAGCACTTCGATCCGCAATTGGATTGATTCCGTCCACCTAGACGGTCACATCTCCTTACTCCTACCGCAATCGTCAGTAGGTATATCCTTATGTCTCACTGAGTCTGTCCTTGTTTGTGAATAAATATGTGACCTGTGTTATGCTTGAATGACTCTATGCATCTATCGCTACACGTACACGTCACCAATCCAAACCGTTCCGTAAAATCCTCGCCCTTGATCTCGCGCACCCAGTTTATCTCGCCTGACACACGCAACAGAAAACTTTGCATCTTCCGCCAACTCCATTTAGCCTTTATCTAACCTACATCACTCCCAAGTTTCTTTACACCACACTCTCTTCTCTCTCCACTCTTAAGCCTCCAAACAATGGCGGGAATCAACTTCAACGGCGTCAATATCCCAGCTGACATTTTTCAAGATACACGTCGCCTCCAAGCCTACCTTCAGACTATGACCACCCCTAACCCACCCACAGACACCACCATCACTCATTCGCCCACAAAAACCACCACCATTCCCTTACCCACAAAATCTACTACACCGCCGCATTCCACCCACAAACCACCTCCCTGCAACCCACGCCTCCATCCGCTGCCAGGACTGAAATTCTTGAAACTAATGTTGAAGAGATAACCCCAATCCAGTCATCCATCCCCTAACCAAACCCCCATCCCCACCACCACAAACCCTAACCCTGACGAACCTGCACAAAACCCTCAACCCAAAAAATCTCTAACACCCACCCCACAACAATCCAATGAAATCTATAACACCAACACCTCTACCATCTTCTAAGCTTAAAACCGTAAAAGAAAAGCACCCCACCCCGAACCACAGCCAAACGCGTCCTACGTTCATCTGTAAAGACCTAACCAGCCTCCTCTACTTCTGAGTGAGTTTCCCCGGTCAAAGAACTCCCCGCAAACAGTCATGACACCTCTACCAATGGCCACTTCGACGAGAACCCAGAAGCCTCCCAAGCCGCAGAGACATAGTGCCAAGATAGACCCCTTCACACAACGCTACATGCTCTCTGATCCTGCTGCGGATCGAAACATTGTTAAGGGTAAGTTCTTGACTTTTCTTGGGCACTGTCTACAATCTCGGAGAGTTGGTCAAAATGGTAGAGATTCAGGGGTGGACACATTTTTTTCTGAAGTCTACGAGTGGTATCTGCCAAAGTCCCTTGACTTTTACCAAAACCTTGTCATTCGAAATGGTGTAACACAGCCCTTTGTAAACTCCACTCCCGTCTTATTTGATCTCGAAAAACTGTCTGAAGTTCTAGGAGTCCCTCATAAAGGTTTACGATTCTATGAAAAAGGCGTACTTCCTAACATTCTCAGAGCCCCACAACAAAATCTACCATTTTTTTCTCTTCAAAAGAAAAGTGGGCTCCTCAATACCAAGAGGCGATCTTTCGATACTCCACCAACTTCTCCATATCCTTGTCATCAAAAACATTGTTCCATGAAAAGAGGTAATCAAATGGTCAACTGTCTGGATCAAACCATTATGTAATGCATTCTCAACCGTCATCCTCTCAACTTGGCCCACTTAATTCTACATCACTTGGCCCAGTCTATCGATACTCCCAAAGACTTCCTGGGTTACGTGTTCTGGCTTCCTCGGATCTTTAAGTTCTTTCAGGTACCTCTGACGAATTCCATACCAGAGTCCATCGAGAAAGCAGACACTATCAACCTCCGATATTTGAACCGGCTAACTTCAGTCGACAAATCTAAGCTATTGCCACCACCATCAACTCCGACGACGGCTGGTCCTTCAACTTCCCAAGAGACAGTCCCTCAAGACACCCTCCTTCAACTTCTGGAGAAGGTCAAGCGACTTCTTACACAAGCGGCAGAGCTAACCCAGAGCAACTCTAGGATTCTGGAAAGACTCACTAGAATTGAGACGGTTGTGACGGTAATGCAGGGCAACCTTCTTGATATTCGAGCGGCGATTAACCCCATCCCGACCCCTAGCCTGTTGGTGTGTGTGTGTGTGTGTGTGTGTGTGTGTGTGTGTTGTGTGTGTGTGTGTGTGTGTGTGTGTGTGTGTTGTGTGTGTTTGTGTGTGTGTGTGTGTGGTGTGTGTGGTGTGTGTTGTGTGTGTGTGTGTGTGAGTGGTGTTAGAACTTAGGTTGTTTTAAAGTTCTAAACACTGTTTTATGGTTTGTACATGAATATTGTGACTGACTCTTTGTGACTGATAGGGCTTCCCTCTGATGAAACTAAAAGGGGGAAGCGGTGAATCCCGTCTGGTGTACGGGCAACTCTGTTGTGTTTTTTTGGATTGTTTTTGAATTCCTGCTGCTGGACTATATGGATAAGTGATTATCTACCTATGATTATCTGCCTACTCGATTATGCTCATTAAATGCCTACTTACTATCTGCTATGCTATTATCTGCCTGGAGTCTCTCAACAATTAAGGGGGAACCACAATGGAGTCTTTGGACTTTGAAACTTTTTACGCTTCGATTAAGGGGGAACTTCGACAGGGTGGTTCCCCTAGTTCTTTGTGTTTCTATCTTTTTCAGGATTGACTCAATCGGGATTCACGGTGGTTTGCTATCATTAGCAACAAGGGAAACTGTTGATACATAAAGTGTTGCAGAGATAGTCAATCACCTTGAAGGAGTCACTCTTCCTCGACAAAACACAAAGAATGAGTTTCGCGCCAAACTATAAAAGAATCTGCGCAACCGAAGAAGCACCACGGACTCTTTCATGCCGTTGTGAATATTAAGGAGCGATTCAGTCAACTCACCAACGCTCCAATGATCTCAATACCCCCCAGTCAAGTCCAGAGTTTGCGGCCCAAGTCTGGCACATGTTGCCTGAAGATGTTTCCCCTAAGTTAGTTCCGACAATTTTGGAACTAACTCTTTCGAGCCGTTGCCAATAGAACTAGTATAAATAGACATGTAATAGTTAATTTAATTTCACGTTTTTGAGAGAGAAACATTTCATATATTAGAGAGAGAGCTGCCATTGTAATTCAGAGAGAGAATTCATACCAAATTAGTTAGTGCATCTAGATAGACTCTTTCTAGGAAGATCCTAGTTTTACTACACTTACCATTGAGATGATCAGAAAGTGTATTGAATGAGTGAGTGAAAACCACGAAGTAGATCTTTTCTACTGAGTGGGCATTGTAAGTTATTTTGTTTTGGCCAGAAAATAAAATAGCATATTTTGTGTATCTTGCTGAGTTCCACAAAGTCTTTCTACCTTTCGAGTGTTAACTCATTTAGCTTCACTAAGTCTTCCGCGTACTTAGTTCGATTGATTCGACTAAGTGCTTCTGCGTCTCAAGTGTTCTCACATACAAAGTCCAATTGAGTCAAACCATCTCATAGACTAACACCTTGAGTTGGTTCGAGTCAGCCTTCCAATCCTACAAAGCCTTTTTTTCTTTTCATTTTAAAAAAATTGGGCGTTAATTATTAAGGAAATTATCTTATAATATGCTTTAATATTTCATTTTTCGGAATGAAAATTCTCAAGGTCACCATGTAAGAAAGCATTATTAACATCCAATTGGTTAACAATCCACCATTTATGAATAGCCACAGTAAGAATAACACAAATCATGGTCAACTTAACAACTGGTGAGAAAGTCTCATGGTAATCTAGTCTGGGGTGTTGTGTAAACCTTTAGCCACCAAACGCGCCTTGTACCGCTCAAGTGTTCCATCAAACTTGAGATTAATCTTGTAAACCCATTTGCAATAGATACTTTTCTATCCCTTAGGAAAATCAACAACTTCCCAAGTATTTTTCGCCTCTAGGGCATTTAGTTCATCTTGCATAGCCTCTCGTCAATGTGCAGAAACAACTGCTAAGACTATGGCTCTTCTACTTTCATGAGTCTACCAAATATATCATTTTGAGCAGTCATAGAGAATGCACAAGTAACACCAGGTCTAGTAATTGCCAGGCTCTCAAAACCCTCTAGCAAGTTAACACACTGCCCGCTGTAACAGACACGCGCATCCAGAATATCCTGAAAATGAGAAGTGCAGACATAATCATCAAGATACCCATGTAATGTCTCTCACGACTAGACCTTCTTGTACCATCTGCTGATTCCCCCATAGGAGATGACTCGTCTCCAACAGATGGCAAAATAGTGTCACTTGAACCACCATCCATTTTGTGGAACGAAAACTTCCAATTGGTTCATCAGGCTCCCAATCATGAGTAATACCCTCATGAGTAACAAAAGTATCTGTTTGCAGACCAGTATCACAACACTAGCTCTTGTAAAAGGATAAACAATAGTATGAAACTTCACATCCCTATATATGCCTACTTTCTAAGTACCAGGACTATATCACTTATGCCCTTTCAATCTGGGATTCTCACTTAAGTATACACAAGCTTCATTGCTTGGACACAACATTTCACCTTTGTCACTAACAAGAGTTCGAT
Organism: Limonium bicolor; assembly: GCA_023374045.1. Taxonomy (NCBI): domain Eukaryota; kingdom Viridiplantae; phylum Streptophyta; class Magnoliopsida; order Caryophyllales; family Plumbaginaceae; genus Limonium; species Limonium bicolor. Next base: position 273,126,549 of record CM041779.1, read on the forward strand.
AGCACAAGCAACCAAAAGGTTTTTTTAACATTGTCATAACAATGCTTAATATTATACATACTCTTAAAAGGAGTTCACCCTTGCAAGACCTTTTGTAGGCAGCTGGTTAATCAAATAAGTCGCACACAAAATGAATTTTCCCCAAAATGTAACCGGAACCTGTGACGGAAAGAACAAAACCCTTGTTGTCTCCAAAAAATACTTGTGCTTACGATTGACAACTGCATTTCGATGTGGAGTGTATGCACAAGTAGTCTTATGTATGATTCCTTCTTGTGCGAAAAAGTCTTTACCTTCATTTGAACAACCCAATCCTTTTGCATTATTCGTCCGTATCATTTTAACCTTCATCTCAAATTGTCGTTCAACCATTGTAAGAAAGCATGTAATTGCCTCCTAAGCGTCACCCTTGTGTTTCAAAAGTTGAACCCATGTTATTCTACTATAATCATCCACAAAACAAACAAAATATCGATATCCATTATAAATCGGAGTACTGAAAGGACCCCATACATCAACATGTAGCAATTCTAAAAAGTTCAGGGTCTTGACTCATGAATGTCTAAAAGGCAAATGCTGAGCATGACACTTGTAACAAATATCACAAAAAATATCATTTGGCACATCATTAGACTTTATTAAACCCATCATTACAAGTTTTTGATATGGAACATGCCCTAACTTAATATGAAGCTCTTCAGCCTTTGCACTGATTTTGCAAGCTAATCTCAGGCTTTGTCCTGTCTCTTTAGCCTGTAATTGTTGTCTCAATACTGTACACTGAGACCAACAACCTGATCTCTCCTTTTCAATGATATACATACCATCCTGATTGGCGCCAATCTCCTCACTTTTTTTGTAATAAGGTGAGCAAAAAAATTTTCAACATCAAACAATAATGGGTGTCAAAATTGTTTAATCATCCTCCGAACATATATCAAATTGAACATGAAACCAAGAACAAAAAACTTCCTTGAGCCAAAATTTATTGCCCAATTTGACATCCCTACTGTAGTAACCTATTGTGGCCTACCATCTGGTAAAACCATCATTCTCAGATATGATAAAGTTTTAGTATTCTTGAAAAAATATCTACCTCCTGACATGTGATCGGTTGCTCCTGTATCGAATATCCACTACCCCGACAGAGATTACGAGGCTGCAGATTTTTACTGAGTAAACACAAACGATTGAAAAACAAATCTTGTGTCTCACCTGAAAATTAAGTATGACTCGTCGACCTACTTTGATGTGTGATTAGCAGCCTGAATAATATTTGCAATCTTATTCAAATGTTCTTGAGTTAGGTCATTGAGAGGATTAACAACACCAATCACAATACTCTTAGATTCAGCCGGAATGGACTTTTCTCTCTCCGACCCTGCCAATCCTTTCATTGTTCTTCTCTATATCGTATCACGACCATGAAGATCATAACAGTCATCAACTTTATGCCTTGCTTTCTTGCACTGAGTACACCGAAAGTGCTGGAAACTTTTTTTCAGCAACATGTCCAGCCTTCTTACAAAGTGTACAAACCTTATTCTTTTTATCTCTGCCAGATGTTGCACCACCGACCCCCTTAAATGAACCTATGTTGTTAGCAATATTAGCACTATAAACAATAATGCTTGAGTATTACCTTATTCCTCCTCTCTCTCATCCTCCTCTTGAACAACCAAAGTGAAAGCTCGTTCAAAAGGCGGTTCTTCCATTGCTAGCATTTGCCCTCTTATATGAATAAATCTTTTGATCAGCCCCAACAAAAAATGAACAAGATAATCAAGATCCAACCTTTTTCGCTCATCTTCCTTCCACCGTAACACATTTGGATACTGGATAAGCCAGATTCCGTAACACCCCATCTCTAACAGTCGTGTTCATCGCATAAACCATCTAACATATATAACAAAGTCGCAGCGGAATTCTTTACATTACCCAGCACCTTGCTACGGTCTGACATACAAAATACACCGAACTTAAATATTTACATCTATTTTTCCAAAAGTACCATCCGAGTTCAAGTATCTCAAGTCTAACAAGTTTCCACAATCTTAAATACCAACAGATGGGTGTACATGCACAACCCGTTCTCAAAATAAATCCCCTCCTAAGTCTACCCACTCCTACTCTCGAGGTGGGTCTTCTGATGCCTCTTTCCTGCAAAATAAATATGGATGCCCCGAGGGGCTCAGCACCTTCGCTGGTACGATTCTCTTAATAGCCCCCAAGCTAACGGGGCTACGATGACTACTTGTCGATAATCATGCGGTTAATTGATAACACAACATAAATAAGAAGTGCAATAAACACCACACCACACCACATATGAACAATTATAGTTCACAATGGACGGCTTAAATGCATTCCTTAAGTAAGTGAGTTAGATTTTTAACTCCTCAAACCAATACTTCTCTTATTCTCATATCCACTCTTATCTCAATGTACCAACCTTTCTTTAATTAGAATTGGTTGTTTCTTATCTCAATGTTTATTTTTGTAGGGTCAAAAGTAACCCTAGCCAATGAGCTATTAACTCCATTGGTTAAATAAACAACTTATCTTAAATTTAGGATTTAGGTGATCCCACCGCACCATCTTAATCTGGCCTCCCACCTTGAACTGTAATCCAAGGTGGTCGAGTCTATATGTCGACTCTAGGCGACAAGTCAAAGACGAGTCTCAAACGGAAGTCGGATCTGATTCAGATACCGACCCTCTTTCCTTAACATGCATGACCGGAGTCAGTCTCGGATTCCTCACCCCCCCAAGTTCCAGTTAGTGAAAGTCTCAAAGACGAAGGTGTTAGTTAAACCTTTTTCGGGTATTAACCAACCAAAAAAGAAAGGGTGTTCTTAACTGATACCATAGTTACTAAACATTGTTAGTAAAATAATCTCAAAGTCAAGTGTGTTAGTTTTAATCACAAACACACAACACATACAATAAACCAGTTGCATGCTTTATCTTGTTTAGTCGGAACACATAAACAAATAGCACAAAAGCCGAGGGACACCTCGTTAGCAAGCAGGCTACAAGAAAAACCATACCGTTCACCGTCGGTTGTTCGGTTGTCTAATCTCCTTCCAAGTCCAAATTCTCAAATTCTATAATATTCATCCAATCGGGTTGTTAATTACCTTTAATTAACTTAGCATACTTAGCCACTAATGATTCCCGGTTAATAACCACTAAGTCATTGTTGTTTAGTCTTAATCACATAAGTGAATCATTTCTCATTATATCTTATACTTGTCCACCCTTCTAATAACCATAAAATGTCACCAATCATTGCTTAACCACATTGTAATAACCTTACTGATAAGTGCGAAACATATAGACTTTTAGGGTTTAACTACCTTATTATTTGCAACACTTAAAGTAATGTTTCCCACTTACTATATGTTTTTTCCTAGATTTATGTTTTGATATGAACTGATACATTTTATGTATAAAATGCAGCAAAAGGTCTTGGAATCACATAGTACACTTCACAAGCTTCGCAACGCAACAAACGGGGATCAAATCGGAGCTGAAACGAATATTTTAGAGGCAATTGAATTCTCGTCCGGACCAGTGTCTGGATGAGCTGGTCTAGACGCTACACGTGGAACGCGCTCCGCATACCGTCGACATGTCCGAACCAAGCTGGTCCGGACACGTCAAAAATGAGCACGTACAGGGGCATGTCGACAAAGTGTGAATTGATAAATTATATTTTATCAATTCACACCGACACCCCTCTCTTTTTACCCCATTTTCACTATAAATAAACCTATTACCCTCCATTAATCCATATCTCATTCCACCCCCAAACTAATGCCATTTTTCCTCCACAAAATCATCATTTTCTCTCCAAAAATCATACATCTCATCTACAAAATATCCACATAAAATCCACACATCACCTCATCCCATAAAACATTCCATTTCCATACCGTTGTTCTGTCCAACCTCTGCCCAAATATTAGCAGTCATAAAGGAGCTGAATTAATTATCTTTCCCAGATGATTTCTTTTACTTCTTATTCTGTCTTTTTAATTATGTTGAGCTAAGAGGATTTACTCCGGGTGAAGGTGTAATTATAGTTTGTATAATTATGTAATCTATATTTTTACCGGTTAAATTAAATACAGTTTGTTACGATTAAAGTTTATCTCTCGCCTTTTTAATAAATTTCATGAATTTATTAAAATGCTTTACAAAGTCTATTTTGATCAGAGCAGTGATACATAGACAGGTATATTAATCGATAAATCTGTGGAAAACTTATTTTGATAAAATAAGTTAGTAATTTCAGATGCAAAATATAATTCCTCGCACTTACTCTATTTACATGTGTTTTGCTCAAATCTAGATTAGGTCGAGCATTTTCTGGTAAACGAGTCTTTCAAGTCTAGGATTTAGTCTTTAAGATAATAACAGGAATTTTTGCCAAACTATTATAATTAACCGGTAGAGATAGCATAATTAATCAGATTATATAAACCTGAACCCGGAGTCCCGTTTAATTTTTCTTCCACTCAGTTAATTTTATCTGTTGTTTTACTTTACAAAAACAAGTCAATTATCCCCCCTTTTTGTGACAAGCTTAGGTACTATATTATTTTGCTATAAGTCCCACGGTTTGACCCCGGCCACTTCTGTCTTACTATACTACTGCGACCAGGTTTTGTTTGCAGCCCGATGGATATTTGAGTTATTAATTTCTTTCTCAATTGTTTAAAATACACCAGTTCCAACCACTCTCATTTTCTTGTCTGCAAAATGGCGCCGTTGTCGGGGACTTGATTTATTTTAGTCCCTAAGCCCCGGATAATTCACCTGTTATATTATAATATTCTGTTTTCTTTATTCTGTTAATATTTTGTTTATACTATTTAGTTTGTTGTTTATTTTATTTCTATTAATTTCTGTCATTTAATTATTCCAGCAATTTAAATATCGCATTAATTACAGTTATTTATTTTCCAGTCATTTACTTTACTGTCATTTATTTACCAAGTCATTTAAATTTCCTGTCATTTACTTTCCAGTTATTTAAATTTTCATTGTCCTTTAATTTTCAGTAATTTAATTTCTGTCATTTAATTTCAGTAATTTAATTTCTGTCATTTAATTTCTGTAATTTAAATTCTGTCATTTAAATTCCCTTGTCATTTAAATTCCAGTACTTTATTTAATTGCCATTTAAATTCCAGTTCTTTATTTTCTGTCATTTAAATTCTGCCCTTTTTCTTTATTTTAATTTTATTATTTACTTACACTGCGTTTATTTTTATTTCTTTTATGTTTATTTATTTTCGGTTTATTTACTCTTGTTAAAAAAAATAGTTCTTTATTTTATTCTATTGAATTGTTTCTTTTTAGCTGTTTAAATTCCCCCTCCATATTTCTTCCTATTTCTATTTATTTTATCACATCACAAGTTTCTTTTTCTGTTTTGAGTGGTGAATGCCTATTACCAGGTCACACAGCCTTTTGGTCAGTATTAACAATCATACGGTTGGCTACATCCCTGAGATCGAGAGAACCTTTCTGCGCACTTTAAGGCAGAAACGATCTCAACAAAACATAACCACCACGGTGATAGAATCAAACCAGGAAGCAGCCATGACTTCTCTACCAGCTACAGTTTGTAACATCAACAGGCCGTCTAACCAAGGACAACAGTCCGCCATCATCCTTCCCCACCTTACCCCATCCGAATACGATGAGTGGCAAAAGCTGAAGCCATATCATCAGATCCGATGTGTAAAGGAGATAGGCATGTTCGATGGCTCTAGTCCTGACGAAGCACTGTTGCATGTCACCAAGTTTCTGCAGCATGCCAACAGTCTAACAGTGACCAACGCAGTACTTCAGTACGCAAGACTATCCTTGTTCCCTCACAGCCTGACAGGAAATGCGAGTAAATGGTACCACAGCCTTACACCAAGTACCATTGGTACTTGGGATGAAATGGCCACCAAGTTCTACGACAAGTTCCTGCCCCCGAGCCGAACGTTAGAGATGATTGCTGAGATCTACAATTTCAAACAGCTAGGGTTAGAAAACATCTGTGAAACTTGGGACCGTTTCAAAGGACTGCTGCTGACGTGTCCTCACCATGGTCTCACAAAGGAACAATTATCTCAATTGTTCTACAAAGGCTTAATCAATCAAAGCAAAACAATGGTACTATCTTTCTTAGGTGCCAACATTTTGAAAAAGCCAGGGGAACAGTTTCTGAATGGGATAGAGTCCCTCTGTGAAGAGATCAGAGACTGGGCCACAGGTGGATCAAGAGGAGGCACACCAGGCTTATACCACGTAGGAGAAAGTGACAATAAGTTCGACCAGCTGATGAGAAGCCATGAGCAACTCATGGAGAGCAATGCGCAGCAGGCGACGAAGGTAAGCACGCTGCAGAAAGTAGTTGAGCAGATGGCCATGAACTCCTACCCCCAACAAGCAAAGTCGATGATTTCCCGATCATCAACAACCCCTCCAGGCTATGCTCCTCTATCCCTATCATCTCCTGATGTTTCTTGTACGCAATGTGGTGGGCCACACGATTATGAAAAATGCCCCCAATTACAAGAATTAAAAGCAGCAGAGGAAGCAAACTTTGTTGGCAACAATTTAGGGTACAGACAACCATGGCAGCACAACATGCACCCCAATTTTCAAGGAGGCCAAAGGCAGTATCAGTAACCGCCTTATGGCAATGATGCTTCTTCAAGCCGACCGACTCAACAACCTTCAAATCCCGACTCTGGAATGTCCCAAATGCAGGAGATGTTTAAAGCAATGATGAGTAAGACCCGAGACACGTAAGATGAAGTCACAGCCCTTTGTAATGACCAAAAAGCCTTGCAGTCCCAAATTCAACAACTTCTCATCCAACAAAGACCTCATGGCCAACTCCCCTCACAAACCAATCCAAATCCACGAGAGTATGCAAATGCAATTTATGTAGTGGACCAGCCCATACCACTAGCTCAAAGGGAGCAACAACCCGAGAGTGAAATGGTCCAAGAAGTGGAACAGCGGGCTGAGGAAGAATACCTCGACATGAACCAACTGAAGCTCTATGCCAAATTAGTTGAGATAAATGAAATGATGAAAGGTTCACTAAACCTTGCATCGCAGCAACCGGAGAGCGAAATGGTTCATATAGTGCACAACTTTACTGAGGATTTGAGTTACTCTCTATCACCACCCCCATTCGAACCTGAGCAAACGACATCAAACCTTCTGCTTGAGCTTGAAGACAAGCCATCAGAGGACAGCTTCTACCTCAACTTCATGGAGTCCCCTCCCTCTAAAGTCAATTACCATTATTTTCCCTCATTGTCTGTGCTATACCCAGAAAATGAGGATAATTACATCCTCAAAAATGAAGAGGAGGAAATGCTCGCTCCCACCAGAACATCTAAACAAAACGCCACTATCACATTCGAAGATTCAATTTTCTCTGAAGATGATATCGATCAGCGTTCTTTCTATGAGCCTCACCTACAGAAGGAGGATGTCTTCATCCTCCAATTTGAGGGAGAGCAACAGTCAGCACCTGGTCTTCTGTTTGAGACCCGTTACCAAGAATATCTCCTAAAAAACTAGGTTTTATGGAGTAATTATTTACTTAATTTAATTGTTGAGGTAATGTTTTGTTTTGATCCAGGTGGTTCTATCCTGATTGTTAGCTATTTCATTTTCCCATTAACATCATTGTCAACTTTCATCTTTGATCCGGGATAATGAAGAACATGCGTCTAGCTAGAGACGTTAAACCCGGGCGGCTTGGTGGGAGGCAACCCACTATCTATACTTTGCCTTTCCTTTTATGTTGTTTTCTCTTTTGTACTATATTTCCCTTTTATATGTTATAATAAAATGCGGGTTTTACTTGAGTTCTTCTGGCTGTGTAGAATATTCTTTACAAGTACATTTCATGTAATTCTACAGCTGCACTCAAGTGTGGGGGAGCTCTGCACACTCTGCGAACTCTAGGGAGTACACTCTTTCCATTCTAATATTTCATATTCCCGTTTGCTTTGTTTTGTGTAATTTCCTTTATCAGATTGCATGCCCTGTTAATTTAATTCTTTCTACGCAATGAGGGCATTGCTTGAGCTTAAGTGTGGGGGAGTACTTGTACCCTCGTAGCTTGTTCTTAAGTTTTCTCTTTTGACAATTTGTTTAAATTTGTTAAGTTAGAAATAGTAAAAAAGGGAGCCATAGAGGAAATATTGCAAACCTACAAACATTATGGGGTACTAAAAATTTTCAACCATTTTAAAAAATTTATTCTGATTAGAAATTGCTTAAAGTTTAAGAATAATTAACATTTGAGCCCTGTTTCTAGCTTTGAGCCTGGGATTTAAATTGGAAAGTAAAGGTGGAAAAAGAACAAGGCAAGGTACTCCTCTAACCCAAACAGGCATATTCTGATCCTAAGCAGGCCTCGTCCACTTGGTTATTAAGTTCTTTGGGGTGCTTTATCACCTAGCTACCTAAGGTAGTTTATATCTGGGATAGTTGATCCAAAACCGCTACAAGGGTGGAGAGAAAAGTCTGAGGTGAAAGGAAATTTAACTTCAATCGAAGTATCTTTGCATTATGTACTTAAATGATGAAAACTTCTTATTTATGGATCATGAGTACGTGGCATTGAAAGGTATAATGGAATATGATTTTACTTCATGCCTCTTGTCGTTTCAGGAAATGTGAAAGAAAATAGTGGATTGGCTCAGGGTTAAAAACTGGATTCTTATGATTCTACTTATCCTTCTTAAATAGTTGTTTGTATGATTTCAAGTTCTTTTTAAAGAAAAAAAAGAAGAAGTTTCTAGTACCCTTTAATCTAGAAGTTTTGTAGCAATCTTTTCTGTGCTCTCCCTGTTTGGCTATTTTATATTTAACTTGTTTAAAGATTCTGTCATAAAGATTTGCTTGAGGACAAGCAAAAGATAAGTATGGGGGAATTTGATAAGTGCGAAACATATAGACTTTTAGGATTTAACTACCTTATTATTTGTAACACTTAAAGTAATGTTTCCCACTTACTATATGTTTTTTCCTAGATTTATGTTTTGATATAAACTGATACATTTTATGTATAAATGAAGCAAAAGGTCTTGGAATCACAGTACTTCACAAGCTCGCAAACGCACAACGGGGATCAAATCGGAGCTGAAACGAATATTTTAGAGGCAATTGAATTCTCGTCCGGACCAGTGTCCGGATGAGCTGGTCCGGACGCTACACGTGGAACGCGCTCCGCATACCGTCGACATGTCCGAACCAGGCTGGTCCGGACACTGGTTCGGACACGTCAAAAATGAGCATGTACAGGGGCATGTCGACAAAGTGTGAATTGATAAATTATATTTTATCAATTCACACCGACACCGCCTCTCTTTTTACCCCATTTTCACTATAAATAAACCTATTACCCTCCATTAATCCATATCTCATTCCACCCCCAAACTAATGCCATTTTCCTCCACAAAATCATCATTTTCTCTCCAAAAATCATACATCTCATCTACATAATATCCACATAAAATCCACACATCACCTCATCCCATAAAACATTCCATTTCCATACCGTTGTTCTGTCCAACCTCTGTCCAAATATTAGCAGTCACAAAGGAGCTGAATTAATTATCTTTCCCAGATGATTTCTTTTACTTCTTATTCTGTCTTTTTAATTATGTTGGGCTAAGAGGATTTACTCCGGGTGAAGGTGTAATTATAGTTTGTATAATTATGTAATCTATATTTTTACCGGTTAATTAAATACAGTTTGTTACGATTAAAGTTTATCTCTCGTCTTTTATAAATTTCATGAATTTATTAAAATGCTTTACAAAGTCTATTTGATCAGAACAGTGATAAATAGACAGGTTAATTAATCGATAAATCTGGGGAAAACTTATTTTGATAAAATAAGTTAGTAATTTCAGATGCAAAATATAATTCCTCACACTTAATCTGTTTACATGTGTTTTGCTCAAATCTAGATTAGATCGAGCATTTTCTGGTAAACGAGTCTTTCAAGTCTAGGATTTAGTCTTTAAGATAATAACAGGAATTTTTGTCAAACTATTATAATTAACTGGTAGAGATAGCATAATTAATCAGATTATATAAACCTGAACTTGGAGTCCCGTTTAATTTATCTTCTACTCAGTTAATTTTATATGTTGTTTTACTTTACAAAAACAAGTCAATTATCCCCCCTTTTTGTGACAAGCTTAGGTACTATATTATTTCGCTATAAGTCCCACGGTTTGACCCCGGCCGCTTCTGTCTTACTATACTACTACGACAGGGTTTTGTTTGCAGCCCGACGGATATTTGAGTTATTAATTTCTTTCTCAATTGTTTAAAATACATCAGTTCCAACCACTCTCATTTTCCTGTCTGCACTTACCAACCATCCCCATCCATTTCCCATCTTAAAACAACATTTCATGCACATTTTGTGCTGGTCCAGGACATGGTCCGGATCTAAGGTCCCGGACCAATGTTTATTGTTACTCTCGGCCTGTTTTTAGCTATGGTCCGGGACTTTGTACTTACCCTAGGTCCCGGACCAATACTGGGGTGCATTCTCGGTGGATTTTTAGTGCTGGTCCGGGACTTGTTACAAGACCTAGGTCCCGGACCAACCTAAACATGGATTTTCAGGAGTTTTTAAGTGTTGGTCTGGGACTTTATCTGAGAACCAAGTCCCAGACCATACATTAAACTGTTAAATTTCACAATTTTGAACATCATTCCATACTTGTTCTTTTGCTCAATCTTCTTCTAATCTTTCCCCATGTATACCTACAAGTTCTAACACCATTTTAGCACTTAAAATCCTCCTAACTCATTGATAAACTCATCTCTAAATTCCTTGATCATTTACTCAAGTTTTTACAAAGATTCTTAACACTTAGAACTTAGTTTCTTACACTTCCAACATGTAAATTTTGCCTAAGACTTCAACTAACCAAAGTGTTCCCTTTTAACCAATACAACTACTCCTCAAGCATTATAACACATCCCCACTTCCTTTACTCAATGTTCCCAAGGTCATATACTCTTGTTCATGCTTACATCCCTACAAGACTTATTACCTTATTCTCCTTCAAACTTTGCACAAGTTCTACAATATCTCTTATCATGGTTTTGGTACCTCAAATTCACCATTGTAACCTCTAGTTCCTCCTAGACATTCCTAGGTCATCCTAATACTCAAGAACTCCTTAGTTTATCCATTTTCACCAAAACAACCCTTAATGTTTACTAATACATCCTTGGTCATAAAATCTCCTTAAAATACTTTAAACACTTAGTTTCTTCACCAAATTTTGACATGGCTTTCCTAGTATGTTCTTATACCCAAACACTTAGGTTTTTCATCCTTAAACAACCAAGAACACTCAAATCCTCAATAAACATTCTTACACACAAAACTACACCCAAACTACACCACATCATAATATAGTGCATAAACTTAAATTGCTTGGCACTTAGGCCCTTAAATTGCTTGGCACTTAGGCCCTTAAATGACATGGCTCTTAGGCCCTTAAATGACATAAATTTAACCACTGAATTTCCCACCATTAATAGCCTTCAACCTGCAAATACACACATCAATGCTCCCATAGCAATATAAGTGTTCTTATAATTCACCTTATGATTGTTTTACTAACTCAATTCCCATTTGCTTCTTAGTCACAAGTTCTCAAATATGATCATGTTGTTTCTCCTATGTTTTATAGCCCACTTCATAATGTGAGATCTAAGCTACCTTTAGTACCTATCTAAATCCCATCCCTTAAAGCATTAAACCACCTTAAGGTAAGTAGTTTACCTTGTTTTTCTCAAGCTTCTCACACTTTTCTCCTTGGGTTTTCTTGATTGATTTTCAGCAAGCAACTTTAGTTCCCTTGCCATGTTCTAATCAGTATTAACATAATCTAATGAATACTAAGGAACATGCCTAAACTCATAGAATTTACTCTTAGGTTAAAAAGAGTGTTTTAAGCATTTAAAGTGGATGATTACCTTTGAATTCTCAAGATAGACTTGGGCAATGAATCAAAGAGGACCTCCACTAGTCCCTTGGAGATTAAAACAAGCTAGTTCAAGGAGTAAAACAAAACCCCATGAGAAGTTGATTTTCGGACATAGGTAGAAATGGAAGAAACTTAGTTTTTCTTTAAGTTTTCTTACCTTAAATGAATGGAGAAGCAAATGAGCTCTTCAAACTGAACTTTCCTCCTTCAATGGAGTTTTCCCATGGCACCAAACTTGAGCTTTTGAAGATTTGAAAAGAAAGAATGAAAGAGCTTGCTCCAACTAAGAGTAATTTATGCTTAGTTTTTTATTTAGAGCAATAATGAGTATTTGGAGAGCAAGTGAAGGTGGAGAAAGAATGGAGCTGCTACTTACGGTTTCTTAGAGAGGAAGAAGAATAAAAACCGGTGGAAGAAGAAGAGAATGAAAAGAGAGGAGAGAGGTAAGCTAAAGGTGAGATATTTTCTTAAAATGCAAATAGTATTCTCTTTAGTTTTTCCCACTTCTTTTCTTAACTTGGCTGGCACATAATGGTGACTCATCACCTCTAAAACCGGCCCCTCCTCTTAATGGGATATTTATGGTATTTTTTGACCAATTACTTAAGCTAAGTTGACTAAAGTCTAAATTAAGCACTATTTGGGCATTATTCATAATTAGTGCACAAATTTGTGAAATTTTTGGTTTCTCATCAATTTAGGCTTCCTAATGTGATACTAAATAGTACACATGTTGATTAAGGTGTAATCATGGGAATTTAGCCACTCCAAACCTCTTTCTAAGACAATTTTTCAAAAATGTGCTTTAAGAGTCCTTAAAGCACAATTTGTGTTTTAACTTGTTTTTGAGCTTGGTTTTCTTTGGTCATTGATTTAATATGTCCATTAGCATATTAATAAGGTCTAAGAATGATATTTGGGTCCTATTCCAAGTTACTCCAAGCATAGAGCATGTTTTTGCTTAAGTTGCCTTTATGGTGTTTTCTTGTGTTTTCTATGGTTTAAATTGTTTACCAATGTTTCTAAGGCATATTTTAGCCTTTCTATATCTTAGTTTAACATCTAATCATCATAGATAGGTTTGGGGTATTTCAGATTCAGTTCTACCCATAAACTCTCAAGTTTGGTAAAATAAACAGTAATCAAATCCTCATTCTGTTTTAGATTACCCAACTCGTTTTTCAAATTGTGAATCATGGTCAAATTATTCTGCTCAAATGGCTGACAAAGCCAATCCCAAATTTTCTTTGGACACAACTAAACAAAACACTCTACGCTATATATGGCTCAAGCGTAGATATTAACCATGAGACTACCGTAGACCTGGATCGCCCCCAGGTTGCAATCCGAATAGGCTCATTGTCCAATGGTTTTTGCACACTACCGTCAACAAATCCAAACTTTTTTTTAGCCATCAAAGCGTTTTCCATCGTCCACTTCCAGGTTTGAAATCCAGTACCATTAAACTTGGGTGCAAGGATCTGTCTTGGCTGTTCTGATGCATGAACATAAATTGGCTCTGCCTAATCTATTACTCTAGTGTTTGACATCATTTCGGCAACCTTCTTCCCAACTTCTGTCATCTGGCGTAATTATTGGATTAAGATATTCCTTGCTCTAATACCATAATAGAATTTATAATGTTTGAAAGCATATACGATGAAGAAGATAAGAAAACAAGATGAAACCTTTATTGATCCGTAATTGTTTCATTTTTGCGTGTTACATACTATTAGAAGAAAACAAAACCATATGAGGACGTAACATAAAACTCGGAACAGAATTACACGACTCCAACAACAATGTGTGTGATGTCTGATTGGGAGCACAGGGCGGAGGCCTAGCACGGGGCAGGCACCTGGCTAGAAATACAAAGCGGAGGCTGGCTGGTCAGTTTTAGGATTCTTCCATCTCGACACAGCACACACACGTCCGGTCGAAAAGAATCGGCCACCTGGCCGGACACCCATACGGACGGTTGTACAACCTTACTCAGTGCAACACACGCACGTCCGGTCGGAAAGAAGCGGACGCCTGGCCGGACACCCATGCGGACAGTTGTACAACCTCACTCAGTGCAAGACACGCACGTCCTGCCGGAAAGAAGCGGACGCCTGGCCGGACACCCATGTGAACGGTTGTACAATCTCACTCAGTGCAACACACGCACGTCCTGCCGGAAAGAAGCGGACGCCTGGTCGGACACCCATGCGGACGGTTGTACAACCTCACTCAGTGCAACACACGCATGTCTTGCCGGAAAGAAGCAGACGCCTAGCCGGACACCCATGCAGACGCTTGTACAACCTCACTCAGTGCACACACACAGTAATCCAACAGAAGATGACTGTGATGAATTTAGGAAATCTACCACGAGCATATCATGAAGACTTTACTCTCGTCTTGGGGGAGAAGATCTTGAAGGTATCATTTCTAGGCACCCATAGAGGGTCCCAGATTGGAGGTGAGACACCTATCACCACTTAATTGCTTTCTGATCCCAATAAAATCACGTCTAACATTTTGGTGCTGAGAGTGAGAATTCATATTCATTTTTTGTGCTAACAATTGTGTTCATTGTTCGAACAAGAAAAAATAGACCATGTGTGGTGTGCTCGTTTTACGTATATGAACAAATTGGAGTCCTATATTGCATATCCTTCTAACTGGCATTTTAAAACACACGTCATTTTTACATTGTCAAGTTTTTGTTCCAGTAATAGTTAAAATCACCTCCACATTTTGGTCGGTTCCCTTGAATCCTTTTGTTTTGACACTACATTATTAATTATTCTTTTAGTTTCTTGAGTTAAGATGACATTGATGTTGTCACCTAGATTATTTTCTGATAGAGCTTCAAGTTCTCTTTATTGTTATTTATGGTTCAAGAGTGCTTTTCATAAGTGTGAGAATGTAATTATTGTGCTATTAATATGGGAAGTACATTAATTAATCTGTGAAAACTTGCACATATCTTTATATACACACATGTATATGATTATATCAACTTCAAATAAAAACTGGGATCAAACTTATACATTTTAGCCGATAAGAGTTACAGTGATAAAACAAAACCCATCAAACCCAAAATTGAGAATTTGTATGTATTTAATGAAATTAGAATATATATTGTTGTTAGACATATGTTTTTCCTTCAAGAAGAAAAGGCATAATCTATTGTTGTTGTTCATCTTCAACAGAAGCGACAGCTTCAGCCGCAGCAGCAGCAAGAGAGTTGCTGCTAGAGGCTCTCATCATGGTGAGACTCTTGGCAAGATGACCGTAAGATCCCTTCTCCTTGAACATCTGGTCATAGTGAGCCCTGCAATAAATTACCCCATCAAGAGTTGCATAGTTTGCTTGTGTCAGATTGCAACCGCCCTTTGTGCACCTGAAACATTTCTTGTGATAGTTCTGTCCTTCCACCATTACCTTGCATTCATGGAAATAATTATATTAATTAAATCAACTGTTTGTTTTTACATAGTAATATTTTTTAAATGAAATTCTTTTTTGACCAAAATAATTAATTTGGATTGAACTATAGTTGATTGATTGTACTGACCTTTTCAAGTGGGTATGCAGTTTGATTACACATGGCGCATTTTTCTTGTGTTCCACGAAACATGGCAGAAAGCTTGCTTGGAGCTCTTGACTGCATGTCACAACAAAACAAAATATAAAATACTAACAAGTAAATAATTATTAGAAGAAAAAAAAGGACACTATTTTTCATAATACGTACCAGACTTGGCTTCTCTGACATCGCTGAAATCAGACACGATATATGAATCGTTTTGTCAGAGAAAAAAAAAATAACAATATCAAAATTAATAAATGACGAAATCGAAATTGGAATTAAATTTAGTAATACAAAACCAGCTTAATTAATATACATCTCTGCAGCCTTGCAAGGCCTCCATTCTTTTTGTATAGCTGCTGGAAATGTGGAGAGCAATAGAGAACCCCGTTTAGAGAAGAGTATCTGCCGAGGGCGAGCTTGCCATTGCAATGTGCGCATTTGAAGCAATTTCTGTGATAATTCACACCATCAGCAGTCACCATGTCCACAATGTACACCGTCTTGTCGCACCCCTTGCATTTCTCCTGGGTCCCGCTGAAACCCATCTTCTTAATTTCCTTTCTTCTATTTTCTTCTTAGCAATCTTAAATGATTCTGTTTTTCTTCTTTCTTTCACTCTTTTTATTTTTATTTTACAAATGCTTTAGAATCCGAAGAATTAAAAGACCAAAAAAATGGCTTCCAAATCAACTGATAGGTTGAATACAAATTAATCTTGTTTATTTATCTATATACGACACAATATATCTATATCCAGAGGAAAGATCGCACCCTACCCTAATTATTTGTTGGTGTGTAAGAAGGCGGGTGGGAACACACAATTTTGTCAGATAAAAAGAGCAAACCTTTATTTGGGATTTCACTTCATTCAAAACCGTTATCTATTAGTTTTCCAAATTATAAGAGGTTAATATGAGTATCTTGCTTATTCCTTAGCTTTAGGATATTTGTGTATGACCTTCAATGGACAGAGTCAAACTTCCTCTCATCCCGCACACTAAGTACCTGTTTGACATTATTTAAAAAAATATATATCCTCTTTTTTTAAGATCACTAGCTTAATTCATTCACTAACTTAATAAAAGTAATTATCCATATTACAAGACCTAACATTTTTAAGGGAGTATTGTCTCCCTAACTTCTCGGTCTTAAAGCCTCCTGATTCATTGTATAATCCAAAGACATTCATAGCTGGAATGTTCTTTAGAGTGCAATCAAAGCAAAAGTTGACCTCATTGAAGAAGGAACAAACAATGTTTTTTTTTTAGAAAAGAGCTTCATGCATAGATTAATAATCCATAAGGCAAATTACAAGCTGCAAGGCTAATCATAATGCTCTTGTTATACTAGGCCTAAGGCATACTATAATGAGCATAATACCTTGGGAGATTAGCAATAGGGCTAATATACAGCTTGACATCAAAACACCAACCAAAAACAACCACAAGCCACAAAATTTTTGGGATTTTCCTGGACTGACACGACAAGGACCTTCATGCACTAACATAAACCAACAAACACCAAATATTCTCTTTAACTAACTTTGATTTTGAAAGGATTTCAGGGTGCTTTCTTCCACTTCCCGCCATGAATCAAATCTTGATCCTTGAGGGATATTTCCTTTGAGCCGCTTCCCCTCCTATCCACTTTGGATTGCACCCTCCTGCATATCTCTTTACACGCGGAAGGTAGATCATTAGTTTTGGGGAAGGCATCATTGGCCTCTTTCCCCTATTAATGAAGTAAGGCGTTGCAGAATCCCTTTCTATTTTAGCAGGATGGAGGCATCAAGGGTAGTATCTTGGACCATAGGCAGCAAGGTGGGGAGCATGGGTGCTTATGTGGTTGCGAGGCCGCAGTGTGAGGGCAAAAAAGGGATCATCCTCATGGGGGGATTGATTTCTGTGCATTTGGTTACAATTGTGGAGAGGGATCTGGACCGGCTTATGCATGGACAAGTGTAGGTCTGTTGAACTGATTCAGTTTTCCTTGCCCAATAGATTCGGGATGACCCAGGTAGTTGGGTGTTTCACAAGTTGGGACCATAATGAGGCCAACCGATAGTTTGAAGACAGAAGCATGTTATATTCATCCGGTAGGCAAGCCTTCATTGTAGAGTGGATGGGACAAGCTGAGGTTAAGTGAGTGAGCACTCCATAGTTGTAACAGATGAGAGGTATGTCATCATATGAGATTAATAAGATTATGCTTTTATTATTCACAAGCATTGGTAAGTTCCTCATCACTAGTTTATGAAGCTATATGAGGATACAGATCCTCATATGATCGAACTTTAAGGCTTCTGGATCCTCCATGATCCCGGTGTACGCGCCTAATATCTCTCTCACTTTGGAAAAACACAATGTTAGAATGGTGCTTCGGGACTCCGTAAATCCTTACCCAGCATGGTACCCAATCAAAAGTGAGTTCATCTACAGGAAAGCCTAGCTGTAGTCATCGAAGTGCAAACAGAGTGCCATCAACGAGCCAAGGTCCTTTAAAGAGGACCGACTGTAAACCTTGCAGCTCCTTGAGTTCAATGATGAAGGTGAAGGGAGCCACCTTGCCGATTTTAAAGTTTCCAAATGGAATCCATTAGTTTGAAAGGGTGTTTTTGAGAGTTGAGGATGATATGTCATACTTGTGAAAAAGCTTTCCCACAATGAAACGCTCAACAAGCAACATTGTGGTATTTAAGTCTAGGATGGTCATGGGCTTAATGGATATGGGAATTTTGGGAAGAGAATTGGTGGGAATATTTTTAGGGATGAAAAGTGTTTGCTATGCATATCACTTCTTTATTGGGGACCGAGTAATTTGAAGGGGAAGTGAGGTTGGGGGGATTAGAAATAGAGGGAGGAGGATTTTGATAGTTACCATGCAAGGGAGGCGTGTTTCAGTGGACAAGAGGTTTGACATGATTGTTCTTGGCCGAGAGCCAGGGGTGAGAATTTCTATTTGTTAGTAACAGATTTTGTAATGTCTATGTTCTTATGGATGGAATCCATGGCAACTTTACATTCACATGCGTCAGGGGTCATGTTCCATACCGAGACAGCAAATTGACAAGAATTTTGCAACCCGTACTTGGTGGGAATGCTAATACCGCTATCATATGCAATATCACACTTGCTCCGCACTAGTACAAATAAGGCCTATTTCAACGGTTGTTTTGGGCCTATTTCGGCGGTTCTGAACCGCTTAAATGGGGTGTGCCGAGATAGGTGTGCGACCCTATCTCGGTGGTTGAAAAACTGCCGAAATATATAGACTACCTATTTCGGCGGTTGTTAGCTAAGAACGCCGAAATAGGTGCGTTTTAGAACAAAAAAAACACACCTATTTCGGCGGTTCCTAGCTAACAACCGCCGAAATAGGTCTATTTTTTAAAAAAAAAACTCCATACTATTGCCCCGTCTTCAACCTCTCGCTCACGAGATGCAGCAGTTCCATTGATTCATATGACGCGCAGGCACAAGATGATAATGAAAGAGGCAAGAGCATGTATGCTCCTTGTTCGCCTTGTAAATTACCGTGATACAAGAGATTACAGGCGCAGAGAATGAATAGAGGCACAGAACGTGAATAGAGGCGCAGTTAGGGTTACAAAAATTACTGTGAGGGCACAGAGAATGAATAGAGGCGCAGAGCATGTTCGATTCCTTGTTCGCCAGTTAGGGTTACAAAATTGACATGAGGCGTAGAGCATGTTGTTGCTCGCCGGTTAGGGTTACAAAAATTACCGTGAAAGACATAGAGAATGAATAGATGCACAGAGAATGAAAATGTGTGAGCATGTATGTTCCTAGTTTTCCTGAGAGAAAAATATAAGTTTGAGTATATTACTGATTTCGGAATGAACAACTTCAACCCTGTCAACAATCTGGTAAGCGAGATTCAGCAATTCAAGGAGCAGACACAAGAAGAGAATGAAGAAGGAGGCGCAGAGGGTTGCGAAATTACAGTACGTGAAGAGAATTAAGAGAGAGGGAGAAGTGAAAGGCCGGAAAAAGAATTTGGAGGGGCGGGAATTCGAAAAATTGACGAAAAAAACCGGGAATGAGAAAATAGAACAGGAAAATTGACCTATTTCAGCGGTTCCTAACTAACAACCGCCGAAATAGGTGTCATTGTTTAGACACGGAATTTTCAGCGACCCTATTTCGGCGGTTGTTAGCTTGGAACCGCCGTAATAGGTATATTTTGACCCTATTTCGGCGGTTCCTAGCTAACAACCGCCGAAATAGGTGTCTTTTTTTTAGACACAAATTTTTCAGGGTTTTATTTCAGCGGTTGTAAGAACAACCGCCGAAATAGGGGTGCCGAAATAGACCTTTTTTGTACTAGTGTCGGTATGATTGCTTGATCTGTAAGATGATTAATAGTTATTCATTTATCCTTTTGTTCATGCCGTTGCCAACTTCTAGACGAGATAGAAAAATTCTAAATTCTACCAGTACGACCGCTCTTCGCTTTATAGCATATCTTGAGCATGCCTAGGAAAAGAATAAGTTCCAGTTTGATTGTAGTGTGTGTTGAAGTATAAAAGAGCATGTGCGCGCAAAAGAGGATAGAGAGCACCTCAATCTCTCAAGGAACCTTTTGTTAAGGTGATATTGGTGTTACTTGAAAGACTTCAAGTATAAAGATTAATGGATTTTATGTTGCACAAGTGGATTTGGTTCTTTGTATTATATAACTCATCCGTAAAATCATGACTGCTAGATTTCCAGTTTTCCATAGCATGTGAATGTATTCTGGTATTACCCACATTCCAGTCCTTTCTTTTTTCAAGTTATTTGATGAAACCTTCTTTACCTAGATATAGATTTCACTACAAAAAATTGTGTCTATTTCAACATAAAAAAATAACAATTTTTGACGCATATATGTGTCAAAAATAGTAAATCAACGCAATACAAAAGCGTCGAGTATGACACTGTTGAAAATATATTATCAACACACATAATTGCAGTTTTCTACACAAATTTGTGTTGAAAAAAAATACTAAATCAACACAAATTTGTGTCGAAAAAGACTTTTTCAACTCAAATTCATATCCATATACAACGCAAAATTTGCGTCGAAAAATTATTTAACATTTTCAAAAAAAAAAGAAATGAAGGGTCATTTGAGAAACAATCGGAGAATAAAACTAAACATATCATCCTACCATTATTCAGACAAATGATAAAAGAATTCAAATTACCATTAAGCATTAGTCACATATGTAAGAATCTAAATTCCCTGCAAAAAGGAAATAGTCAAGTGACTCAAGTCTGCGGATCTACCCAACATCCCCACTCAAGACAATATATTACTTTCTACCCTTCCCTAGATGGTTTAAAAAAAAAACTAAAACAGAGTATAGTTCATAAAAAACTTCAGTCGGTGGATAGAAAATTTGCAGGGTTAACAAGGAGGGCATCCGGCTGGGGTTTTCTTCTCCTCCGATTATGTCCCTCTAGTCGCTTTTTGCAGCTTCATTTCTCCTCATCAAATTCCCCAAGCGTGGAGCTTATTAATTATGCACGGAGGACATCACACAAGTTGCATCAGAAGCTCTTCATCTTTCACAATTTCATATGCATGTAGAAGAAATTCATCATTTTCACTCACTTCACACAAAACAGTACAAAATTCCCCCCTAAACCATAAACACCAAGCTCAGTTCTAAAGCTAAACCACATCCTTTTCTTTCATCTAAATCATGGATCAGTGAAAATACAATAACAATTACTACTAACCACAAGCACCAAATATAAAGATTCAGAGCATTACACCAACGTGCGTAGAGATAGAACTCTAATGAAATGTAAGATATTCTAACTTACCTGCTATAAAAGCAATTACTAGTAACTGTTCTCTGTTGCAGCTTTTGCTCTTTTACGGGAAGGACTATGAACAAGAAAAGATGGAAAAGTTAGAAAAACAACTTTCTCCCAAACCCAGTAATGTATCTTTATGTGATAGAAGAAGGTAACTATGAACAAAATAGAAGACAAGGACAACTATATCTCTTTACAACTTGCAATACATTGACTAATAAAGAAAGCCAATCCCTAATAGAATAAAATCATATAGTTTATAAGTGAAGATAACAAAAAACATATATTTTAGGCCTCGAGCCATCAAAGCGAAAAAAATATGTTGTTTAGCTTCTTTACATTTCTAGCATCATGTGTCGGGTCAGTCTCTTAAATTTGAGGCACTGAAAGAGAGAAGCTTTAAATCATTTTTAATCATACTGCATGTGAAAACTTAGGCACAAAAGGAATTGCTAGTTCCAAAGAGTGACATGAAGGATATTGATGCTATAGTCACATGAACCACAAACACATTGAACCCAGAACCTCAATCAAATGGGAGATTTAGAGAACCCAAAGACTCAATCAACCTGATAAATACATGATGCTTGGACAGGGACATGACATGAACCAGAGTTGAAAGTCTCTTGGGGCAAGCTGGTTCAATTACACATGGGAAACTGCCTACTAAAAACCATCCAAAAGATCAACAAAGGAATAACTAAACACCAGAGGAAATATTGTGTCGTGTAACAAAAAAAGTTAAGATTCCAATAATGAATCTTTACTTCCTTCGCCAATTCCTAATTCCTTAACATGTTCCTTTCTACATTCACCACCTAAGGAGCTTTGATCATACATTGTTCTGCCACTATGAGTAGGGAAGATTTAGAAATCTACTTCTTCTCCCAATTCATTGAGATCTTCCTTAGACCCCCTGATTAGTTTGTTTCAATGTTCCTATGTGATCAATTGCATCTCTTAAAGTTGGTGTGTTTCTCATCTTAACAAAACCAGTCAAAGGTAAAAGTGTGATGTGAATATGACAGCTGTCAGCATATTAACTAACTAATCCAGTTACAAAAAGAAGTTATTCTACCTAGATATTTTGGGAACCAGAGCACGAAGCTCACAAAGCCCACGTTTTATCCGGTACCTCATCTTCCTCTTTGCCACAAGATTCTTTGATCTACATGCTTTCTGTCTTGTCTTCTACTCACATACTATCAGATCTTTCATGATGATGAGCATCAGACATTGAACTCAATACTCTGCACATTGATTTGATTGATCCTCGCTCAACTTTGCTCTCTAATTATTATAGCCTAGATGAAAAAATCATTGTTCGATTTCCTTAAAGGGAATGTTGTTGTTTAGAGTAGTGAGCCAGCTGGAAAATGAACTCACTGGTGGTTGTTGCTACTCAATTAAACCGCAATATGATCCCTTAAAGTTCGGGTGGAGCTGGTTCCTGAATTGACAAGGTTAAATATTTAGCAGATGAAAGCTAAAACAGAGAATCAACAATACATGGATACAAGACAGAACAATAAAACCCCCTTGAAAACAAGGCATGCACCACTAAGCTTGTAATACCCCAACCCGAAATCCAATAAACTGAACGGCGATCACTCCCAAATAAAATACAACTGCAGCGGAAATAAATACAACGACCGGGCGGTATTACAATGCCGTTGGCCACCCTTGTGACCAACAAGGCTAAGTCCAAATACAATCCTTAAATGTCACGGTCTGGAATACAGATACAACCCGAGATACTAGGAATCAAACTCAAAGTAAAATACTGAAATAAAATAATTAACTAATAGTAGACTCCCAAAGCTTGGTCTACCCCACCTACACTCAGTGTGGTGATCTTCTTAAACTTCAGGTACCTGAAAAATGGGGGTGCCCCCAAAGGGGCTCAGCAAACAATGCTGGTATGGAAAACGTGCAGCCCATCATCTACCGGGCCACACCAACTACTTTGTCGAACACATGCAGTTCATTTTTATAAAGCTGTAAACAAGCATAGTCTGATAATAACAAGTATCCATACAAGGACAATAATGTCACATAAAACAAGACATAGAAGGTCGAGTTAGCTGAACTGAAATTCTTTACTGATAGTCGGTCCACACAATGGGACTGACCGTTATAACTGAATATCTGAAATAGTGGAGGTATAGTGACCTCGTTATAAAGAAAGGTTGGGTATAAAAACCCCAGGAGATAACGTAGTTAAACCCTGAACTGAATGGCGTGGGAAATAAGAACCCACTAGAGGAATAAAGTCTTCCTCGAACTGAAGGGCATTTGAATCCCGGAAGGAATAAAGTCTTCCTCCCAACTGAATGTTCTGTCGCGACGTAGATAGGAGACGACCTGAGACAGGTACAACTCCTGTAGCATGCATGGCCAGATCCAACTGGGCTCCTCATTCTCGTAGTATAGAGTTGTTAAGTGTCATATAAAGACGTTAAACAAGAACACAATGTGTATTGTCAATTATCACGTTTAGGATAATGACGTTTGTTATAAACTGAAGTTAGTGAGAGACTTGAGTACAAGTCCTCGGTATACTGAAACGCAGGTATTTAATCCACTGGTATAGTAGTGTTTGTATGCGTGGGACATACACGATGTAGTCAGCAACATTCACGCACATAAAATAATACCACAGTGTGCAAGAGTAAAACAACAGTTTACATTAATTATCTTGGTCGTTATTTCAAACAACAGATAGCACACAAGCCGGTGTAATCCGTTAGAAAACAGGTTGCAAGAATCCCATACCGTTCACCGTAGACTGTTACTTGTAAATTCCCGGTCAACGTCTGGTCAAACAAAGTCCTAGAATAGGATTAACTGAGAGGGTTAATTTATGTTACCCTTATATAATGATCCTATTGGATCTTTCAACAAATCTCTTATTTGTTATTTCATTTGAGGTTTATTTCTTTTAATTACCTCATGATTTAATGTATAACTTATTTGTTATTCCTTTTTGATTTATTTATAAATCCTTTAATGTACATATATGTATTCATATATTCTTGTACTATATTTGTTGTTTATTTTAATTGTCTAAGTGACATAACAACTTATAATTTTCTTAACTATATTTAAATGTCTTACAATGACATAATATTCTTATAATCTCCTTATTCTCCTTTTAGTCATAAACAATACTTATTGTTTCTTTTTAACTTCCTTATAACAGCATAAACCATAGTTCTAATTCCATAATTCCTTTAATTAAAATTCTTTCTTCTAATTCCTCAAAATATCCATATAGGACCTATATTTATTTAAATCTAAATTATTACCCTTATATTTCGGTTATTTATAAATCAACCACATTAATTCATAAACTTTATATTTAAATTCTAATCTCATTATATTATAGAGTTTTAACTTCTTATTTAGCTAAATTACATAGTCACACTAATATTTTGGTATATAGCTTTTAAGTACTATAACTTTCAAAAATAACAACTTAGCCCCTTAAATTCTCGGCAATGATATTTTATTTCCCATAATTACAATTTAACCACAAAACCTTATAACTTTGCATAATGCCTTATAAACTTATAGTTTTAATTTTAATTCTCCATAAATGCCGAATATATATATAAATTCTTAAATTACCAAACTAACCCCAAATAATTCGGCTTAGGTCTTGAACTCTCCATTAATTACATTTTCACCCCAAACTTTATAATAACTTCTTAATGACTTATAAACTAAAGTCTAAATATTTAATTCTTCAAAATTTCGAAAGTGAGCCTAATAAATCTCTTAATTATGAATTCGCCCATTAATAAGTTCTAAACTTTGATAACAACTTTTAAATTACATAATAGCCCAAAACTTTATAAAATGTTATCTTAACACTTGTTTAATTTATCTAAAATTCATAAACTTGATTCCTAACCTTACATTATATTATAATAAACCAAACAGCCACTTAACTCTCGGTTTTTATAATAAACCCACTAAATTTTGTAAAAATTATATTTAAGCCACTTAACTTAATTAATGAGCCATTTAAGCACTAATGAAATATTTTTAGCTCACCAAACTTTGTGATATAGGTTTATATACCTAAGTAGGTCATTAATACCTATTTATCAATTAAAGCATTCGGCCATAATTATTTGGTGACCATATAGTATATAAAAGTGGATTTATATGTCATAATAATTATACATAAATTCATAGGAGTTATATAACTCATGTAAACATTATTGTAATGTCTTATATAAATTCTTAGCTCAAAAATAAGCATTTTTGCCCTTGGTAATTCGGCTTGAATTAATATGTAACATAACTAAATTTTGTGACACAAAAATGTGTCTTAAGGTAAATATTTTCTATATAAGTTATAGATTGTATTTTTGGCATATAATACCATATGGTTTCGGTTTTAATAAACCTAGGAGGTGTACTTAATTTTTGTATAATTTTTAGAAGCTTAACAAAACTTATATCATAAGGATTTACTTAGTAAACTTACTTCTTAACAAAGGTGGTTAAGTGCTTGAACTCTTCTTGAATCTCCAAGCTTTCTCCAAGGTAATATAGATGCTCCACTTCGGTTATATGCAAGTGGTGAAGGAGTTTTAGGAGTTAGATCTTGAATAAAGATCTTAAGTAGATTTGTAAGTATCTTTACAAGAGTTTACCTTAGACTTTTCTCCTTATGAATTCGGCACTCCTAAGGTAGATGAAGAACAAGGTTTCCTTCATGAAAATGAAGAAGGAAAAAACCTTAGAAGAAGTAGAACTTGTTTACACATAAAAAATGTGCTTTAAGGATTTTCAAGCATTAAAACTACCTTAAGATAATCTTGAGATGCTCCTTGGTTTAATGTTGGTTTGGACAATCTCCTTGGAGAACTAAGTGAAGCCGAACACACCTTGTTATGCTAGGAAGAGTTTTGCTTCAAGACTTGCCAAGAAATGCAAGGAATTTACCTTAAAGATGAAGATAGAAGTTAAAACTCCATTAATGGACTTAAGAGCTTCAAAGGAAGAAGATGAAGCTAGAAGAGAGAGGAGAGAGCTTACCAAACCGTGCAAGAATTGTGCAAGGAGGGAAATGAAGCTCACTCACGTAAATGAAAGAAGCATTTGGAAATTGATTTTGTTTTGTTAAATTTTTAATGTCAATTGACAATTCTTTTTCCTTAATTTATTACCTTGATTATTGGCTCAATAAATGCCTCCTTTCCAGCATGAAAACCGGCCATGTGGTGTGACTAAGCAAGAGTTGGAAGGACAATTATTTTGCTAGAAGACAAGGTAAGAAAAGGTGAGTATATTCCTTTGATTTTTCAATGCTACTTGGCTTGTCTTCTTCTTCATGTGGAGTCACGAAATGGAGGTCTGAATGGGGTTCAAAAACCGGCCATGAAGAGCCAAGGAAGAAGCTTGGAAGGTCACTTAGTTATTAAGAAAGCAAAAGAAGAGAATCTAGATCTACTTTTTGCTTTTAAGCATTTTGTTTGTATCTAGCTCACATGGCCTTATTCCTAAGCATTATTTCGACAGCTCTCTGGTCCATTAAGACCTACATACTTTGACATTAAGTAATATAACACATGGGATGATGAGTCATCATGTTTTAAGCCTTTTATAAATTTTTAAAGCAAATTTTATACTAGTTTTTGCCCTTAAAATCGGCCCCTATAGAGAGCCTTGTTGACTAGTCACACCAACTGATTTAGAAGGTCATTTTAACCCTTTTAAGATTACCAATTCGTGGCATGTCAAAAACTACAAGGTAATTGCGTAAAACGCATTTTCGTGACACCCGAAGGTGTGTTTTTGTGCTCTAAGGAAATTTTGGGAAACCAATTGTTCTTATGAGTTCCAAGTGTTTGTAAACACTTATTATAGTAAATAAACATATACTAAGATGTTACATTGAGTTATATGGGGTTATATCAACCCGTGACATAATTTACGGGCCATCGGGACACTCCCGGGCCAAAAAGGAGCGCTAAGAAATCCTCCTTTGGTTTTTGCTGAATTTTGAGAAACCACTTCGTGGGTTCTATTTAGAATGATAAATAATGATGTTAGGAACTCTAGGAATTAATTTTATAGGAGTTCGTGTCACCTCGGCACTCCTCCGGACTTTTCGTGCTTTAAGGAGCGGGTGTGAGCACTCCCGAGCATTTTGTGTATTTGACTGAATATAGCTTAGGGAATATATTTGTATATTCATATAATAATTGTATGACCATTTAGTTTGAATATTAGAGGGTCATACAAGGTCATGTTTGACCATATGCTTCTAAGGCGTTTTAGCGTTTATGGTGAAACGACTGTTTTTACGTAACGTTTTCATGCATGGGTTTGCATGCGTACGTGAAATGATTTATATTTGGATTATATTCCAATAAATAATGATTAAATAATATTATTTAGATTTGGGGTATTTCAAAGCTATTCTAACAAAGTTACATCAGCAGAAGAATAATGGTTTTGTCCCTTCAAGAAGTAGCAATTCTAATTGCTGAAATAATTGTATCAAAACTATTAGTAATGTTCTTTTCTAAGATATACTTTTCTAAGCACATCATCTGCACATTCTAAACTTTGTACATAAAACAACAGTCCAAAATTCAAAGGTCAACAGACCAATTAACTTAACTTGGCCTAGGATTTCAGCTCTGGCAAGTGCAGTTGCAACTCCTTGTTAAGTGAATTTAGCTCCTTTACAAAGTGTGTCCAGAATAGAAGCAAAATATTTTCAACACATTGATTTAACAAACATAGTAGAAAGGTAAATATTCTATCTATATGATCATATTGATGGCTATATTAACAACGAAACTCAAAGAGAGAAGAATATACCGCTAATCATTTCTTAGGTAAGTTTTCTAAATAATCATCTTCTTTTTTCATGACAAAGGGTGAAAAAGGTTTTATCAGAAGAAGCCACTAGACATATAGATATGTTGTTTCTAAATCTAATTTCTCCGTATTCCCATATTATTTCAAGTCAGTGCATTATGACAACATTCACAGAAGTATTGTACCTTATCGCAGTTGGGTAAAAGCTCTTGTAATGCATGTATTTTCTTAATAATTCTACCGTGCCTTCTCTGTAACATTCAGCACATAGAGGACAAAAGTGATAATCAGTGAACTAAAGGTTAATAATAGATATTATTTTCAAAACATACAAATGTGTGCTCACTCTTTCTGATCGGTTATGAACTTGTGTTGTCTGGCTTCTCTTTAAACCCATATGAGCAGCAACATTCTTTCTTGGAACAACAGACTCTTCTCCAGCTTCTTTCAATTATAAGAAAGGGTGAGAAAACAAAAGGTATGAAGTTTACTAATTCAGATTTCCATAAACTATCAGGTATAGATCATCAAGGTCATCGTACCTCAGCAAGATCTTCAAATTCACCTGTTTCAGAAAACTTTCTCTTCAGTTAGGATGATACCACCAACTATCCAAATAAGTAAAAAAGTGCTCACGCTCTAGATCAGCTTTTCTAAATGAAAGACACATACATTTTGACATACCTGGATTATAATATGCAGAAAAATAGCGGAACCTAGATGCTAATTAAATTTGTTGAGGTGTTTCAGTAAGATCTTCCAAAACACGTATCGGTGGATAAATTAGGCCACATGAACATGAAAATCAATTAACTTCTGCAAATCTGATGATATTGCTGCACTCATTGATTGTGAATTTTGTTACTCCTTACGAATGTGTGGGATTTCTGAAAAGCCATATCGATTGAAATAAGTGTAAGGTGAAAAATCTACGACTGGAGTCAAAATTGACGAGAACTCACTAGCCTTTCAAAACGATAGACAGGATGCCAAAACTCGTCAAACTAGCAGACAAATCCAGTGAAACGGAAGAATAGGTTGAAGTTGATTAAAGATGGAGGACGAGCACATTCAACGATCGATTCCGGAGATCTCTTAAGCGTATGTCGACTGGTTGAAAGAAGGTTGGAGTTGTGAAGGGGAACTAGGGAGCGAGATGGAAACTGTGGGCATACGCTTGCGGGGATGAACGCGGCGCAGAGTTTGTTTTTTGTGGGCGCTGAATTACAGAGGCGGTGGAGCGAAGTTTTTTTTTTCTTTTAGGAGGCCCGCTGCCTAGTGTCTCTTGAATAATATTAATATGTACAGGTTGAACTAATAAGCTTATAATCAGCACTACGTATCTAGCGTTGAAAACACATTTTTTTTATTCACGCATCTTTTGCAAGCGTTAAAAATTTTGTGTTAAATTTGACTCCTTTTTTTGTAGTGTTTGTCGCTTTCGGAAAAACGATGTAAATTGGTCCGTTCCCATCAGTACTCGATGAAATCTAAGATCTTGCCTTCATATCATGTTTCGAAATTCAGCTGGCTATCTATGCTATGCCAAGCCTTCTAACAACTTATATGGAGTAACTGGTGCCTTTTTTTAAAATAGTTTACTTCTTTTTTGGTGGTTGAATTATAAAATATATCCATGAAGTCTGGGTTATTTGCTGTCTTTATCTTTATGGCAGATCCATGCAGATGAGACTAAGAGTAGCCTTCAGTTTGCAAGCAGGGCTTTGCGGGTCACAAATTGTGCTCATGTTAATGAGGTAGGTCATCTTCTTGCTCTTTATCTTTGGAAATATGTTATTTCTACTAGAGATGAAATATCATGTAAAATATCTCATGTCATTCATAGGGTATTCACTGTTGTATATATACAGTGTAAGTATGGACTGAGACTAGACATAACAATATGGGCCTAATTACACATGACCGGCCCACTGGGCTACTATCCCCCCACGAACCGAACTACCCACTGGAAAGGGGGAGTTTGGAGCGCAACTTATGAAAATGAGAAGAGGAACTAGGTTTTGTTAAAAGATCAGCAATTTGTTCCTCTGTGGGTAAATGTTGAATCTTCAAGCTCCCATTTTTAACTCTCTCCCGTACAAAGAAATAGTCCAAATCGACATGCTTCACCCGACTCTGGATCGCTGGATTCGAAGCAAGGAAAGTCGCCCCCAGATTATCACAATAAAGTTGAGGGGGATTCGTGAGAGAAATCCCCAATTCGGAGAGCAAGATCTGTAACCAGGCGACCTCCGCAGCAGCGATGGCAACCGATTTGTATTCTGCCTCAGTGGAGGAGCGGGAGACGGATTTCTGCTTGCGACTACGCCAAGAGATGAGGTGGTTGCCGAAGAAGATCAGATAAGCTGCGGTCGACCGACGATCAACTGGAGAGCCACCCCAGTCTGCATCGGAGAAAGCATGAAGAGAGCCGAGTTTGGTGCGAGGAAAGGAGAGACCCAGCTGTTGAGTTCCAATAAGGTAACGCAAAATCCTCTTGACCGCACTCCAATGAATTTGTTTCGGTTTGTGCATGTACTGACACACACGATTGATGGCATAAGATAGATCGGGGCGGGTGATAGCTAGGTATTGCAGACTTCCGACCACACTGCGATAATGTGTAGGATCGGCATAGTCAGGGGAATCCAAACTATCTAGGTTAGCCGAAGTAGACAAGGGTGTAGAACAAGACTTGGAATGTAGCATATCTAGTTTGGACAGTAGGTCATGAATGTATTTAGTCTGGGTTAGGATGAGACCGTCTGAGTTTCTGGTCACAGAAACTCCAAGAAAGTAATTTAGTTTTCCTGATGCGGAGACAGGGAATTTTGTGGAGAGACTAGATAGAAAAAGTTCAATGAGATTTGAGGAGGAGGCAGTAAACAGGATATCGTCAACATAGATGAGGACATACATTATATCCTGTTGATGTTTATATATAAAGAGGGAGGAGTCTGAAAGAGAGGGTGTAAAACCCACTTCAATGAGATAAGAGCTTAGCTTAGAAAACCAAGCTCGGGGAGATTGTTTTAGACCGTAGAGAGACTTCTTCAAAAGGCAAACATGATTGGGATAGGTAGGATTAACAAAACCCTGTGGTTGTTTAGTGTAGACCTGCTCCTCCAAATCCCCATGTAAGAATGCGTTTTGTATGTCTGCTTGATAGATAGGCCAGTCCAAACAAACTGCAATAGACAACACCATTCTGATAGTTGATGTCTTCACCACAGGACTATATGTTTCGGTATAGTCTTGTCCAAAGGATTGGGAATAGCCCTGAGCAACTAACCTCGCCTTTCTCCTTTGTAAAGAACCATCCGAATTTCTTTTAGTTTTGAGAATCCATTTGGTTCCCAAAATATTCATCCGTCTGTCATAAGGAACCAGTTCCCATGTCTGTGTGTGCATAAGGGCATCAAATTCCCTCTGAATAGCTTGTCTCCACTCAGGATAGTGTTGAGCCTGTTTAAAAGTTGGTTCCTCTGGAATATCAGCAGCGGTAAGAAGAGTGTTTCTGATCTTAGGCCATATAATAGACCCATCTGTGTAGACTTTGGGATGCAGAGAGTTGGTCTTGGACCGTGTGACCATAGGATGGACAGTGGTTTGAGGAGCTGTAGATGAGTGGGGTTCTTGTGTTGTAGGAGCAGGGCTGGTTGGGGTAGGATTCTCAGTGGGTGGATCTGTAGTAGGGGTGTTTGGGGGTAAACTGGGGGCAGGAGTAACCTGCATCTGGGTGTCAAAAATGCAGGGATCAGTGGCTGTGTCAGGCTGTGGGTTAGTGGGGGAAGAAGAGCTGAAAGGTGTGACTGAGGGAAAGGAATCCTCATTAAAAATCACATCCCGAGAGATGATGATTTTCTGGGTTAGAGGATCTAGACATATGTATCCCGTGTGGCTTGGAGAATAACCAAGAAAGATACATTCAGTGGAGCGAAAAGAGAGTTTATGTTTGTTGATAGGGCGCATGTTTGGCCAACAAGCCGAGCCAAAGGTGCGAAGTTTGGTATAATCTGGAGATTGGTGGAATAGTAATTGAAAAGGAGATTGATTGTGAAGAGACTGAGAGGGGGTTCTGTTCAGGAGGTATGTGGAGGTAGTCACAGCATATGACCAGTAAGACAAGGGTAGATGGGCATGGGCAAGGAGGGTTAGGGCACGATCCATAACAATGCGGTGTCTGCACTCAACCATGCCATTTTGTGCATGAGAGTATGGGCAGGTGAACCTGTGGTGAATCCCCTTTGTTTCAAGAAACCTTCTGAGAGCCAAGAATTCTCCACCGTTATCAGTTTGAACTGATTTGATAACAGTAGAAAATTGATTTTCAACCAGAGATACAAACTTAGGAAAAACAGTAGCCACATCAGATTTGAGAGAGAGAGGAAAGCACCACATAAACTTAGTTGAGTCATCAACTATCAGTAAGTAGTAACGATAACCATCAACAGAAACAAATTGAGCAGGGCCCCAAAGATCCATATATAGCAAAGCAAATGGTTTAATAGATCTAGCACCAGTAGACTGGTGAGGAAGAGCATGTATCTTCCCTTTACAACAGGATGAACAAAATTGTTTTTCAACTGATTTATCAATAGGAAGATGAAACTTATTGATAGTAAACGTGGTCTGTAAAAAGGAAGGATGGCCTAGCCGAGAATGCCATCTGTTTGTTGATGCACGAGCACCCTGGGTGATAGATGTGTGATAGGCTGTTGGTTGATGAATCCCCTTAGGAAAAGCATACAGACCACCCTCAACTGAACCTCGAAGAAGAATCCTCCCAGTTGAGCGATCCTTGACAAAAAAACAATCAGGCAGAAATTCAACAGTAACATCATTATCAGCAGTGAATCGTTTCACTGAAATAAGATTAGTGAGAAGACCAGGAGCACGATAAATGCTGGATAACAGATAGGATCTATTAGAACTATTGATAGTGCCAGATCCTTGATGAGTAATGGATAGAGAAGTACCATCACCCAGGCTAACTGTTTCCGTTCCAGTGTAGTCATTTGCTCCTAGATTCAGTCTCTGAAAATCGTTTGTAAAGTGGTGAGTAGCACCAGTGTCTGCTATCCAATTCCCCTGTCCATGGGAAGCATTGCTCATAGCAACATTTGCCTGAAAGGACTTAGGTGGGGGCTGTTGGTAGGACTGGTTATAGCGATGATAACACATCTTAGCAGTATGTCCTCTCTTGTCACATATCTGACACTGAGGACGAGTATCAACATGTCCAGCAAAGGTTGTGGGAGAGGAATAAGTGGTGTACTGAGAGTTGTAGTTCCCTTGCCCATAAGTGGAGGAACTGTTGTATCCTTTCCCTTTTGGCTTATTGTTGTTGTTTTGACCACGGTTATAAGATGATTTGTTTTTGGACTTATCTGTTTTTGTGGTGGTATTGAGAGATATAGGTTGAGTAGATTGGCTGTTTTGATCTGTAATTCTAACCTCCTGACCGAGAAGGTGAGCATAGATCTGGTGAGGGGTAAGGGAAACAGATTGAGTCATAAGATAGGTGACCATCGAGTCATATTCCTGTGGTAATCCTTTGAGAAGAAAGGTCTTAAAATCCCGATCAGAAAAATATCTCATACTAGAGATGAAATATCATGTAAAATATCTCATGTCATTCATAGGGTATTCACTGTTGTATATATACAGTGTAAGTATGGACTGAGACTAGACATAACAATATGGGCCTAATTACACATGACCGGCCCACTGGGCTACTAATTTCAGTATCTTTGATTGCTATATCAATGTTGTCTGCCGCATTTTTCTAAATGTGAAGCTCCATTCCAGTGAATTCCAACGTTGACATATCTTTATATCAGATTCTAACCGATGCTGCCTTGTTAAAACGACAAAAGAAAGAAATTGAGCAACTCCGAGCTAAACTTCAGGTGCTGCTTTGGTGGTTGATAAGAGAAAGCCGATGCTCTTTTTTTTTTGATAAGTAGAAAACCGATGCTCTGTCTTTTGTATGCATTAATTTCATGTTTCATGAATGTCAGTATTCAGATGAGTAGGTGCCGTCATCTCTTTTCTCCTTTTTACAGGGCTCTTATTCTGAACATCTTGAAGAGGAGGCTTTGAGAAATACATTATTACAGGTTGGAGTGTAGTAGTATGTTGCCTGTTAGATATTTTTAGTGAAGTGTTGAATATATCGTGTGCTGAAAATCTTTCTTTTGTACAGACTGAGTTGGAGAAAGAGCGAATAGCTCTGGAGCTGGAGGAGGAAAAAAGATCTCAAGCTGAACGTGATAAACGGCTTGAGGAACAAGCTAAAAGAATCAAGAACTTGAGCTCGATGGTTCTCAATGCTAACAGAAATGAAATCCGCGAGCGTCATAAAAAGGTTTTGTCTTTATGATTGACATTACATCACTCGCGTATCTTTTTTTTTTTTTTTTTTTTGAAAATAGATCACTCGCGTATCTTGATTGATCGGTTAACTGTGGCTGCCATTCTGATCTTCATCTAGTTATCTCTTATGTACAGCTGATAAACATTGGTCCGGCTCGGAAAAAGATGATTGGCCCGGTTCGGAAAGAATAATACGTGGACTTAGATAAAAAAATTAGACCGGAAAAACAATTTGAAGTAGACTTTAGTAAAATTGTAAGCCAGTAAGTAAACCCGAGTAAATATATTTTTATAAAATTATAATAATATATATTAATATATATTTAATCATAAGGAATATATATATAATTTTTAATTAAATTATATATAATATATGTAATTTTTCAATATAATATTTATATAAATAAATAATTAGAACAAGACCCGACAGGACACGGATAAAACAAAAAAATCCAGATCAAGCCAGCTGAAAAATAAAAAATCAAGATTGGATGGACCTAAACACAATTTTGTCTGGTCTGCCACTCTTATGTTAAAACACTTTTGCTACTAACAATTTAAAAATTTTAACTGATTATATATTTTTCATGAATAACATTTCTTTGATATACCATAATGTATTTGTCAAAAATTTACTACTTGATTAGCTAATGTGTATTTTTGTTGGCTTAGAAGATTCTTCTCTTGTCATTTACTATCCCTTTCATCTTGACAATGATATCTATTGTCCCGACATCTGTATGGGAAGCGACTTAATGGTTCAAATACTATAGATTTTATGACCTTTGAATATTTGCCCAATATCGCTGACAAAATTGTTAAAGGTATCCAATAATTATTCTTTGGTACAAATTTTAAAGCTTTACCCTTACCTTACTACTGGATATGGACCTTTTTTTTCCATTAAGAACTTGCTCATACTTTTATAGATTAAGATGAGGGATACGTGGTGCCCTGGAAAGCTTGACGATGGAAAATCAATAAATGTAAGTGTTCGTATCAACTCTTTCATAATCTAATAAAAACATTTTTTAATGTTCATTTATGATTTCATCACAGTATTAACTCAATGATTACTGCTATGTTGGTGGTCTTAAAAGTTAATGAATAAACATAATTAGTAAACTTCATTTGGGAAAAAAGCAGAGAACATTCAAAGCATTCTGGTTCTATACTTGGATTTTTTGTGTGTTGCTGATAATGAAGTGCATTGGGTTAAGCCAACATTGTCATTGTTTTGGGCTTCAATATCAAGATTTAGAGAATTAAGCCTCTTTTTGCTATCAATTTATTCTAAACTATGCTATTGTGTTTCCATTTTTTGGTTCTATTCTTATGTATATTTAGATGACACGTAATCGAGGTAGTGGTTCTAGTGGCCTCAATGACTCCTCCAAGGGCAAGGGCCCAATAGGTGAATCTTTGTCTCCACTTCCTCGGTGTACCACACTCCTTTGTGAGGACGGTTTTATAAATGTTGCTGCTCGTGCTTGGTGTGACCTGGGCAGGAGTTTTGTCGTGGAGAGAAGGATAGCAGCCGAGGTGGTCCAAGCCAGGTGTGGATACACTTCTTGAGAGATTTGGTCTCTCATCAGTACTCCGGATGGGTGAAGGGCTTTTCTGCCCCGCATTGGTCCGAGAATTCTATGCGAATGCACAGGCACATGACTCTATTAGCATCATTACATCATTTGTGCAGCATCATCCGATAGAAATCACACCTAGCACCTTCAGTCGTCTCCTTAATATTCCAAATAATGAGGAGGCCCATTGGAAGATCAGTGAGGCTAGGTTACGAGTTACAAATACTAAGTGGCTCTCGGAAGTGCCACGAGTTACTCGACGCAAGGGAGACGGGGACAAGGATGTGCTCCCCTACGCTCGCCTCCCCACACATGCAGAGGCTATTAGCGAAGATCCTTAGCCATCAGATCCGGCCTCAGGCTGGAACTGATGCTTCTAACGAGGATTGTGTCCTCCTAGAGTATTTATTGACTGAGCTTCCTTTACCAAGCCAGCGCATTTCTATCGCTTATGTGATGTTTCGACAACTTCATAAGGTGGTTTGTTATCTCCGGTCTAAGAAGAAGAAGATCACTCCCATCTTTCCATTCTTGATCCATCACCACCTGACCGCTGTGCTCCCTAAGGAGGTTTTTGTTGGCTTTAAAGTGCGCGAGGGCGAGGGTGCCATCACATAGAAGACATTGAAGATGTGGGGGTTTATGAGACTTGATGATGGCAGCTGGGTACGAGGTGGCTCTGGCCTTGGGGATTCTGGGTCCTTTGCACCTCCTTCAGGGGAATCCCAGTCTCAAGGACCTGACACTTTAGTTATGCAGCCACCCACTCCTCTTCCATTAATGAAAGTCCCTCATGAGCTTCAAGTGCAGCTAAGTGAGATTCAGCGCAACCAGGAGGAGATGCAACACCAATTCATAGAGATGCAACAGGATATGAGGACCGAGAAAACTATGATATGTGATTCCCAGCTTCTCGTTACCCAACGCTTGCAGCAGAGTGATACTATTCAGGTGCAGACGGCGCAGATTCTACAGAGCCTCTTTGCTAGCTTAGGTCTTGGAGCTTCACATCCGGGACAGTTTCCTCCCCCGCCACCTTAGTGATTAGTTACTTTGTGTATTTGTTTATTTTATTTGCTTATTTTGTTTAACTTATTTTAGTTCTTGGATTATTTTTATTTTCTTTACTGTTTTAAAAAAAACCCAGAAACAACGGGGCACTCATGAAAACAACAATATATCTTTGTTCCTTAATGTTATATACTATTATTGCAATGTTGTTTTGTTTCCACTTGTGTTTTGTCTTGCATTATCTCTTTTTGTGTACCACTATTTCAACTCCTAGAGGATCATATATGTGGGGGATTGTCTATGTTGATCCCTTGCTTCCGTTTTACTGAACTCTAGGAAGTATTCTTTTCATGATTATGCACTTTTTTGTACTCCCTATTGTTTTGCTTTGCTTGATTTGCTTCTTGATATAATTCTTTCGACGTAATGAGGACATTGCTCTAGTATAAGTGTGAAAGTAGATTGACTCCTTTGTAGCTTATTTTTAAGCTTTATTTCTTGCACTTCTTTGAGTTCTGTTAAGTGATGGTAATTGAAATGAGAGTTATAGAGGAAGCTCAATAGGTTGACAAATTATGGGGTACAAAACATTTCAACTATTTGAGATTTTTTTATTGATTAATTGAACTTAATTTTTCATTGAGATTGATTGGTTTTTAGAATATGAACCATTTGAGTATTAGAATGAATTGGAAAGTAAAAGTGGAAAAGAATAAGGGCTAGGTACTCAGTTGATCGAAAAGACAAATCTGAACCAATATTGAAATACCCCGTAATTAAAAATAGTGATTAATTAGGCTAATAAATGTTTTAGAAGCTTAATTAAGTCCAAATAATCATGAGGGAACAAATCCCGAAGAAAACGGATCCTTAAAACGGATTAAGAACGCTAACGAACCTTAAAGCACGTTTTTCGAGGAAATCGGGAAAACGTGACTTTAAGCGGGTCAAATAGACTCGTAACAATTTTAGTCAACTAAATAGTCACTAATAAATATTAGTGAAGGTCTAGAACCAATAAAACAAGAAAATAGTAAAAACTGTCAAAAACGGGAAGTTGTGGGGTAGAAACATAAATAACCCAAACTAGTGTGTCCATCATTGAAATAAAAATGTAAAGTTTGTGTGTGTGGGTTGTGTCAGCCGATTTCCCCCTCTCTCACACACTCTCTTAACTCTCCTTATGTACAAAAGATCAAAACAATTAAAAAAGCAAAAAGTAAACTACTTTACTTACCTACTCTCTCTCCTACTCTCTATTCTCCTCTCACTCACGTAGAACCCCCACTCCCTCCTCTCTATTTTCCTTCTTCCAGGCGACAGCAATGGAGAAAATGAGGAACTCACAAAAACCTCACCTTC
Source organism: Limonium bicolor (assembly GCA_023374045.1). Lineage (NCBI taxonomy): Eukaryota > Viridiplantae > Streptophyta > Magnoliopsida > Caryophyllales > Plumbaginaceae > Limonium > Limonium bicolor. The sequence continues at coordinate 273,165,199 of CM041779.1, forward strand.
TCTCCTCTTGTTAAGTGTCCAAACCTTCACCAAAAATCACAAAAAGTATACCATTGTCTTCCTCTCATCAAGGAGAGTATTCCTCTCTTTCCAAAATTCAAAAACAAGCACTTTCATCCCCATGGGTATTCTTGCTTTTGAGCTTCAAGACCACCATTAGAACCACCTCCATCTCCTTACTACTTTGAGGTAAAAATATTCTTGAAACCTCATCTTTTTCTAGCCCTTGTGGGCAAAAAAAAATTTGAAACTAAACCCGTGTTGGAGCCTTGTGTTCTAGCCGGTTTTGGCATTCTTGGAGGGTGAGAAATCTTGTTCTTGAGCTGTCCAAAACTCCATCTCATCATTTGCAAGGTAATGAATTCCTAAACCCTAAAAACTTACCTTAAGGCTTTTAAAGAATGGTTAAGGGTTATTGGTATTAAAATGGTGTGTATATGTGGGTTGTAGTGTTAGAGAATTTAATCTACAAATCGGTGGAGAGGGAGAAAAGGAAGAAGGAAGAAGAAAAGAGGAACTAGAAGAAGAACAAGGTAAATGATGCTCACATTTGTAGTCTTGTAAATGTTCTATGTAACAGATTTTAAATAGCTTTTGAATGTATATTGAAAATGGTAATGAGTAGTAGTGTAATGAGGAAGAAGATCTAAACTGTTTTGGGAGCTTAAAAGACAATTTAAAACTTGTTGAAACCTAGAGGGAATTAGATGTTGAGTGCAGGAATTTAATGGTGTTTAATGTGTAGTAGTGTGTTGGAGAGTTGTGTATATTGTTGTGTTTATAAACAGGTGAAATGGGTAGTGTTTGTGAGATAAAACACGTGGTGAGAATGTAAAAATATAGGGGAGGTTATGTCAAAATTTACCTAGAACTAGAACACTTAAGAACTAGAAAACTAGGTAAAAATATACCCTTGTAACATATTTTGATTTGAGATAGTTAATGGGTAGGTTAGGAGAGATAGTTAATGCATTGTAAGCATTAGAAAGGTCATTAGAAGAGAGAGCTCAAGATGGAGAAAGTGAGAGTTGAAATCTGTAGCATAATGCAACTAAAGGAAGAAAATGTAAGTGCTGAAATGAGAACTTAGGAAATATGTGAGTGAACTAGCATAAAAGGAGTAATAGGTTAGCAATGGATTTAAACATGTTTAGGAGCTTAATTAGGTGCTAAAATATGTGGGATTAAGTGTAGGAACAATAGGGGATTAATTAGACAAAGTTTGATTTGTAACAGATTAAGAAAATGTCAAATTACAAAATTCTGTAGCAGGTCCAGGACTTAGTCCTCGGACAAAGACCCGGACCATGCTGCAATTTGTATCCGAGAGTTAGAGAAAGGAGTGGTCCAGGACTTAAGTCCAGTGCAAGGACCCAGACCACCCCTAATAAACCATCCGAGAGTTTTGAGAATTAAGGGTCCGGGACTTACCCTGGGTAAGAAGACCCGGACCATAGTAAGAAAAGTCACCAAGAGTTTTAACCTCTGGTCCGGGACTCAAGTCCAGTAAGAGGACCCGGACCATGCAATTAAAATAGCCGAGAGTTATGACCATGTGTTGGTCCGGGACTGAAGACCCGGACAAGGTCCCGGACCAACCAAAAATTGTAATTAAGTGTATTAAATGGGTATTAAGGTAAGGAAGTGAATGGTAATGATAGTATAAGATAAGTAAGACTTAATTAAGGATGTTCAAAGGTCATTAAGAGTATAAACAAGTTTTAAAAGTAATAAAGAGTAAGTAAACCATATGTAAGTATAAGAATTGTAAAGATAGAGCAAGTAAGAGTTAGGAAATGTAAGAGTAATCGAGTTTAGTTAATGATAGTTAGATTAATCACTCGATTGTATGTATGTCATAGGACTTGGATTGTGAACACCGGAGGAAAGTTGGGATACAAGTACAACGGTGAACGGTATGAACTCCTCATGCCCCGTATGCTATCTTGGTTACTCTGATTTGTGTGTTGTGTGCTAATTGATCACCAAATAAGATAAATGAACGAATCAGTATATTATGCTTACTTGTGAATATCATGAGATTGTTCCTTGTTTGCATATCTTCTTTAAATCATAGTTTGTATAATTCATGAAATGTATGGATGAATATGAGTGTATGTATGTGTGATATATGGTATTGTGACCGAATGTGATTGTGATTGGACTTCTAACTGATTCCTTACAAGCTAACCAATCTAACTTAAATTGGCAATTAAATTGGAATGAGTAGAAGTCCGATATAGTTTCGGTCATGCGTAAGGATGCGGAGACACAAGAGGTTGGATCCAATTCCTGACTCTTTAACTGGTCCACGGCCCAAACCCTTTAAATGGGTAGCATCCCGGATTGGTGAGTCAAGTAAATCCCGGTGGTGGGACGGAGTAGTCCCCGGGCCGAAGGTCATACCGACTTAACATGAGTAAAAGTAAGTAAGTAAGAATGAGTAAACAAGTATGGAAAAGTAAGTAAGTAAAGTAAGAGTAAGTAATGTGTAACGAGTAAAAGAGTAAATTGCATTCCGATTAACCCGGATGCGTAATTTGGCTAACCTTGTGAAGGTAAGTATTGTGTGTGCTATTGTATTGTTGTTTTGGATTGTGTATTGTACTGAGCGTGTTCGTATGATGTATGTAAAGCATGTGTGTATGAAATTAATGAACTGCATGTACAGTCGACCTTAAATAGTCGGCGTGCCCTAGCTAGCACGCGGTATATGCGGAGTTTATGCGCAGCGTTTGCTGAGCCCCTTGGGGCGATGTTTTTACTACACGCAGGTCCTCGAGACGGGTGAAGACCATGAAGAGATTTATTTTGATTTCTTTTGTCTGTAAATGGATGAATTGTGAATGGTGTACTATGTCGTACACGGCTGTAGGTTTGTTAGCCGGTGTACCATAGGGTACGCCCTTTTTGGGATAATGAAAGGAACACGGAGATGGTGTAGATGAGTAGTTTGTAGAAACTCATTCTTTTGGGAAGATTGGAAAGGGATGTAATTAAATACTTTAATTACTCGGTAATCCAGCAATGTAAGTATATTATCTTTTGTATTTGGAACGTAATGTAGTAGCTCGGTATACTTAGGGCATCAGACTGTAACTGTAGGTAGTGTAAGTCTTGTTAGCCGTATGGGCGGTTAGCGGCGTTGTATCACCCGCCGTAGTAGTAGTATTTCCGCTGCGACGTAGTAGGATTAACAGGACGATTAGACGGTAAGCATAGGATCAACGGTGGGGGTGTTACAAATATAGACCTCATTCACTCGGTAGTTAAATCCTTCGGGGTGTCTTATCACCTAACTACCTAAGATTGTTACAAGGGTGGAGAGAAAGTATAAGGTGACAAACTAATTGGACTTTGATCGAAGTGTTCATTCAATTTTTGAATTGGATGATTGACTTAAAGTTACAGTTGGAGTTGTTAAGGTTCTGTTTCTCTTTGTTAAGCTTTCGAATGACTTCAAATTGTGTGTTTAAAGTTTTGCATTTGAAAACATGCGTACCCTATGATCTAACAAACTTGCAGCCTTTTCGTCTATGCTTTCCCCTTTGAGTTGAATCCCGGTAGCTTGATTTGAACTTGTGATTAAAGGGTTCACTTAACTTAAGGACAAACAAAAGACAAGTGTCAGGGGGGGGGGGGGGGGGGGGGGGGCAAATTACCACTTCTCAAATAAGGGGCAAATTACTCCAGAAGTAGGGAATGATAATCAGAACATGGTGACATGAAACAAAAGCCAATTGAAGCTCCACCCGTCAATTCTCAATATAAAAAACTTAATACACCCAGCAACTCTCTCAACTATAATACTTGTACAAATTTGACTCCTGAATCGACTTAAAGAAATGCTCGTCTATGAGTCCCTGTGCAGAGGGGGTCCATTTATTGGAAACAGGTCGGGGCATGAGAACAAAGTTTTTTTTTTCTTAGAGGAAGTTGAATTATTACCAAACCCCTGAAACACCTGAATAAATGTACTACATATATTTGCCTCCCGACTAATTAGTACATGATCAGAATAAGACACCAATGTTTTTTCACACAAACTGTAAACATAGTCACAGGACTCAAAACAGTGCTAGGTAGATCAACATAGATGACAAATCAAATGGCCACAAGTTGGTCAAAAATAGAACACTAGCTAAGAAAATGCTTTTTACTTATCGCTTTCCACCACCTCCACCAAGCTTGGGACCCTTTGCTGCTCCACCCTTGGGCATACCCTTTGTCCCCATCTTTTGGGTCTTGGTCACTTCTGCCTTTTTCGCCTTCTTCTCATCCTTGGTCTTCTTGTTTCTCTCCTTGATCTCACTAATCATACCACAAGACTTCAATCAGACATAACAAATCACCTCTGACTACCCAGTCATTAGAATTTTTTTATCTGTAAATATTCAGTCCATTAGAATTTTTTTATCTGTAATTATCCAGTTCATTTGATTCTTTCCAATTAACTACCACAGCATTTGCATGCCATATTTACGTCAATTACATGCTTTAGTTGACACTGTATAAGGAACTAGTGGGTGAAAACAGTCTGCATGGTTGTTACCGGAGAGCAGCCTCTCTTGCAGCATCTCGTACTTCTGGCTTTTCACTTCTCTTCTTTTGAATGACTTCCAATGTGGCTCCTACAATAGATCTAGAATATGGCTTCTTGGTGGCTCTACGCCTCTTCTTCACTTGTTCAGCAGCAATGTCCTGCAAATGTCACAAGAGAAGAAAGCTACTTAGGAATCTTACAAAATATTGCAAGACTTCAGATTGTACCTCAAGAAGAAACAGGTCTAGTGGTGTGAGATTTCTACCTTCTTGTGCTGCTTTCTGTACACAGCAGTCCAGCACAGCTTAGCAGGCTTCAAACGGTTGTGGAAGTACCTCTTGCATTTGGAGTTGGCAAATAGAAACACCTTTCAAAGCAACATATAACATATAATAAGGTGCGCCATTAGTCAGGTCAAATAATAAGGACCATACAGCAGTATTAATCAATTGTTTAACACAAAAACAGACTGATACCTGAGAATCTGAGCGAATAAATCTGATTCCCCTTCCTGGATATATCTTTTGTCCACTGAAGCGGCAGAGTTCAGTTCTGAAATAGAACACATACTTGCTCAATCTCAATTTCTTAACATCAAGACATATCAATAAAAGAGTTTCTCAATGACATGCCACGATAAGCAAGATTGTAATCCAGGTTTATGAGATGATGAGCTTAATTTGTTGTGTGAGCATCCGAATGAAGATCAGAACTTGGTCCTCTGAACTCGTAGATAATAGAAAGATGATAATTAATATACTAGTGACAATAATAAAAGTAGTTTTTCTGGTAACTGCTACTTATGTAAATTGCTTATGCATTATTTTAAGAGAAAACAAAAGTTTTGGTTACTGCTCGGCAGCACGAAAGGAACAGCGGGAAGCTGTCAGGATAAGCCACATTCTAATCAAATCTCACATAGATAAACGGGTGAATAACAATCTCAGACTCAGAGTAATATGTAAAATCGAACCCCTGTCCCCACAAAAATTGGCTTTTGATTAGTATGTTGTTTCATAAATCTAGGGCTCATATTGTCATTCTTTTTCGGACATACAGTTAGCTAGCAGCACCTGTAGATATACGTAAATCCAACTACTGAGCAAAAGACGAGTCACAATCGACGAAGGCCATACCAAACCCATCTATAAATTACTCGCATGAACGGAAATGACTATGAATTGGAATATCCACAGTCAAACCACAACAAAATCGGGGAAACAAATAAAAGGAAAAAGGGCATTCACACAAAAATGATAGTGCTACCGTGCATATTATAAACAATATCGGTATGAAAATTAATTAGGAACTCAAACAATACCACGAATAACCTCGCAACACATCGCGGAGAAACAAATATAGCCATAGAATCCAGAAACGGAAACAAGTAGAATCCTCGAGCTAGTAACAACCTTCAGATACAGAAGTAAAAATGGTCCAATTATAGGAAAAGAAGATGGGCAAGAGAGATGAATTGATAGCTTACTTGAGAACCATGGTAACTCACACGTCTGATCCCTCTTCTCCTCACAATCCTTCCAATTCCGGCGACGTTGCAAAACCCTAGACCATAGACAGACGACTGTTCTCTTTGTTATAAGTGCAAGACTTATCGAGAGTATTGCACCAGGGTTCCATTTGGGCCATGAATGTTTTGAGTGTTGAGCTTTATTGTGGGCCTAGTAAGCAGTCGCGGATTAGTTTATCGGCCCTTTCTAAATGCACTCACTTTTAAAAGAAATTCTTATTATAGACAATTTAACTGTATTAAAACAATTTTTTTAGTATATTTCTTTCTATGCAATATTACATATTTACATTTTAGTAATAAGTCTACATAGTACTGAGATTTATTGTACATTATATTTAAAAATATATTTATGAAAACTACTTTTCTCTAATAAAAAAATTTGGACAAATTTCATAAATTTGCTTAATTCACATTTTCCACTGTGTTTTTAAAATTACACAAATAGCATTTAGTTTAATTAATTTCACAAGATACTACTTTGTCTTATATTATGTTAATTTCACTCTTAAAGCCCTTGTAAAATGTTCAAAATACGATCATATTAGTTTAGGGAAGTAAGGAATTTCAGTGTACTACTCTATGGGCGTCTGTTTTCTAATTCAACTGGTTAACTAATATGAGGGCATATTAGACTTTTTAGAGGGGCTTTAATGATGAAGCTAACGGAATATGAGACAGAGTGGCATCTGGTGAAATTAGTTAAAATTGAATGTTATCCAATGTAATTTTAAAAACATAGTGGAAACATGAATTAAAAAATGAAGGAATGTTTCATAAAATTTACCAAATATATATATTTTATGTCAATGCAAGTAAGATGCTTACATTTACATATAAAGAATTCTGACTATGTTTTTCCAGTCCCTCCTCCATTATTTTTGCTTTCAAATAAACGCCATCTATGTCATTATCTATATAGCAATTAAACTTGAAAATGTGAGGATGTTTAAAAGTGTATTAGTTTCCAATGTACAATGCAACTTGTTACTCCAAAACATAACCAAAGATGACTACATTATTTGTTGTGGTAGACTGAGAGAGTTGTTTAAATAATTATGGTTTAAATAATTAATTTTTTTATCAATTTATACCTATTTTCTTTTTGTTTTATTTGTTTGTTCTTTTTTTGTTTATGTGGGAACCCACAACCGCTGTTCTTAGAGTGCGCTCTAGGTAAAACCACGAGTGACGCGAGCGTCTGTAAACCACCACTTCGATCGGGTAAATCAATCAAGGCAGGCCCTATGCAATAGGCTATGATGAGAAAGTGAAGGTTCAAGGATTCAAACTCGAGACCAATTGATCCCATACCCCTTCCTTCACCAACTTGGAAGTCCACGTTGGACTAGATTTTTTATTATTACTCAAACATAAATATTACATTTTATTTGTATATATATAGTTATTGGATTAATATTTACTATCAAATATAAACTATTAATTTATAATTCTAAGTTTATAGCTATTAGGTTACTTTTTACTCTAAAAGTAAAATGTGACATATATATTCATTTCCTTGTGATAGTGTTAAAAAAATTGCCTGCTTTAAACATAATTCTCGGGTCCGCCATTGTGTATATATGTGTTCAACTATATTTTAACAGGGCCTAACTATTTAATTTGCTACCTCATAATGTTTGTATACTGATATTATTAATACACTGTATTAGTGTCAAGGTTTCCGTGAGTAGAATCGTATTTTATATGCTCATTAATATGATTTTAAATATTATTATATGAATAATGTTTCCTTAATGTCAAATCTGCTTTGTACTCACGCCGGTATTTATGTACATATTAGGTTATTTTTAATGTAGATCTTTAGTTATGATATTGTCACTTTGTTTTGGGACCTAGTTGGTTGCTTTCTTAGTCGTGGATGACTAGGTTGAGTTATCCTATTGCGCGCTACATAGGACATCCTTTTATATCTGTTATCACGAGCACTTCCCTGTTATGTATTTGGGGTCTTTGGACTAAATTTGTTATGTGAAATCTTCAGACCTAATCTGTCATCTATGATCTTTGGACCTCTTTTTTATGCACTAAACTAGGGTCCCTTAAAGTGCAATTTTTTATTATGCACTAATGTGTGTGAGATTCTGGGTTGTTTTATTGTGACTTGAATTAGGTTTAAGCTTTTATGCTTATATTATAATTTGGTATAAATATAACTATGTTTAGTAAAAACGTTTTAAGCGTGGCTCAATTTGTTGATGTTTGTTGCTTACTGAGTGTGTGGTTGTTCAAACTTATCCACTTCAACAGTTTGTAGATTAATAGTTGACCAACTGCAGCTCCTTCACTTATCTATGTGTTTCAGATTTCTGCTATGTGGTCTTTCACTACTTTTTGAACTGGTTGTATGACCTTATTCCTTAGACGCTAGGTTTAGATCCTTTGATTTAATTATTGTATATGGAATTTGTAATTTTTGAACTTTTGAGGCCTTATGTGCTTCTAGTCGTTTTAGGGGTACACGACGTGTCCTGACCTTGGAAACTAGGCCGGTTTTGGGCTTATGACACTTCTCCTTTAGAAAATGTCTTCTCTACTGATTATTCATGGTGTTGGTGTTGTTGCGAGTTTGAGAGACTCGTTGTGTGGAGAACATAGGCCACCCAACTTTGTTTTTTTCTGGTTGGCGATTGATGTTGTCGTGAGCTGTGATGGTGACCAAGAAATGGGGATTTGATTTTGAAATGCGCAGGTGCAAGAGATTCTTGCTTATGAGAGGGGGATACAATTCTGAAGTATCGTTTAGGTGAGCGATGGAGTGTCCCTTCTACCGGGGTGGCACCCTCTTTGTAATCTGGGGTTATGAGATCAACCCAATCCGTTTGCATTGGTGACTCTGTGATACGACTGGGTTGGAGACGAAGAGGCAGAGTTGGCCTAGTTCATCACCCAAGGGTTGTCTGGCTGTTTGGCATGGACCGAAATACCAGCTTGAGGCCCATCGTGAAGTGGTTGGGTGACTTCTTGGGTAGCAAAAGGGGGTGGGGAGGGGCAACGTAGGGACTTTCGTGGCAATGACATTCCTCTCTTCTTGGTTTCCCATCCCTGTCAGGGGAGGGAGGGGTTGATGGCAGAGACGTCGTTGTGCACCTCCTGGTAGCGGAGCTAAATGGTCAAGGATGCTAAGGACTGGTTTTGAAATATCCCAAAGATTTAATTAAATAATTAAAGCCTAATTAAATAATTTATTAAGGCTAGTACGTCCCAATAATGGGTTATCATTACTAGAAAGTATCTGATTAGGGACAGATTTAGCGACTGAAATACCCCAAACCTTGATATGTGGTTTAAATATTAACCTATGGTATGTAAAGGCTAAAAAGTGCCTTAGAAACATCAGTGAACAAATTAAACCATAGTAAATGCAATAAAGCACTAAGATGCAGTTTGAGCAAAAACATGCTCTAAGCTATGAGTGAACTTGGTTAGGACCCAAAGATCCTACCAAGACTTAATAATATTCAATTATGATTTTATAAGGCTAATTAAGTCCTTAGGAAACCTTGGTAGACAATGAAACCAAACAAAACACAAATAAATACCTTAAGGTCAATATGGGCTAAAATGTGCTCTAAGCTTGGAATAAATTTGTATAAGACCTAATGGTCATACCTATGCCTTATAAATATGTTAATGAACATATTAAATCAATTACTAAAGAAAACCAAGCTTGAAAACAAGTTAGAACACAAAAAGTGCTTTAAGGAGTCTTAAAGCACGTTTTTGAAAAATTGTCTTGTAAATGAGTTTTGAATGGCTAAATGTCCGTCATTACTCTTAAATATATATGTGTACTATATAATATCACATTTGGATATCTATATCAATAGGAAATCAAAAATTTCACTTCTATGTGCCTTGTTTTTGTGAATAGTGATTTAATAAGCTAGTTTGTAACATATGTTATCATAAGTAATTAAATTGACAAATAAAGACTAAAGTACCCTTATGTAATAAAGGGGGCCGGTTTTCTTAAGTGTGTGACTCACCACTCTCTTGTTAATTTACTAAGAAAAGAAAGAATGACTAATTAATGTACTATTTGCTTTATAAGAACAAATATCTTCAAAAAGCAAAGTTTATCTTCATTCTCTCATTTTTTCTCATTTCACATGGTTCCACTCTTCTTCAACCTCTCTTCTTCTTGTTCTCTCACGGTAATACTCACCACCACCATTAAACTCAAGCTTTGACCTCTTGTAAAATCTAACTCACTTGTCCAAATCAAAAACAAACACCACCAATCTCTTCCTCTCATCAAGCTCTTCATTCCTATCTTCTCAAGACTTCAAGAGCCCCATTTCGGTGCCATGGAGTTCCACCATTGAAGGAGCTTGAGCTTGTGTTTCTACATATTATTGATCTCCTTTGCTTCTAGGTAAGGAATCTCAAAGAAAATCAAGTTTCTTCCATGTTTTTACCTTGACCGAAAATGCACATTAATGGTGCTCTTTGTGTGACTTTGTTCTAGATTCATTCCAACCTTTCATGGACAAGGTGGAGTCCTTCTTCATAGATATTCAAACTCTCTTCAAAGATCAAGGTAAAACAATACTTGTTTTTGAAACAATGTAAAATTAGGGTTTACAATGAGATGAAGCTTAAAGCTTGAATACTCATTATGATGTTTGTATATTGTTTAGAACTTGACAAGGAATCAAATACCTTACCGGTTTTATAAGGAAACAAGAAAGAAGTTGTTTGGAAAAGAGGTAAATATACTAACCTAATGTTGTTTAATGCCTTAGGAGAAATGAGCTTATAATGCTTGTTAAAGCTACCTAAAGAGCAAATGGTGAATGACTTAGTAAAGTGTTCTCAAGAGACTAGTAAAAGAACATGTCTTGTTGTATGTATTTGCAGGTCAAAGGCATATATATTGTGGAAATTCAGTGTTTAGGATTTATGCACTTTAAGGGCCTAAGAGCCATGTTATTTAAGGGCCTAAGTGCCAAGCAATTTAAGCTTATGCACTATATTGTGATGTAGTGCTAAATGTGCGAAGTTTGTGTATAAAATGTGTTTGATGGATTTTAGGTGTTCTTGAATGAAATAAGGTAAAAACCTAAGTGTTTGGATGTGAGTATATACAAGAGAAGCTATGGCCAAATTTGGAAAATGTATAAGAAGTTCTAAGTGGTTTAAACAAGTTTTGGTGAACTAGGAAGTGTTAAAGGTGAACAAGTGTTTTTTTCTAGTGAATAAAACATGCAAAAAAGAGATTTAGTTAGTAAGAAACGAGGTTGAGAGATGATGTTAAGGTGTAGAGGAAACACCTTGGTATAGTGGTCATTATAGGTGAAATACCACCTAGAAATCTTAAGGAGAAAACATTCCAAGTGCTAGGAATTTTGTAAGAAATTTGTGAATGATAAAATGGTTTTGGTGAGTGATTTAAAGAGTTAAGCATATGGCTAAAGGTGTGTTTGATGTGCCAAATGATGTTAGAACACATTAGGAGGCTTGAGGAAAAGTTTGGAGAAAATTTGACAAGTTTTGGACAACTTCTGGTGTTGTCCGACCCAGTGGTCCGACCCAGGGTGGGTCGGACAGCTCTGTTTTAGTCACCGGTTGGAGTTTCTGGAATGGTCCGACCCAGAGGTCTTGGGTCGGACATGGGTCGGACAGGTGTGTTATAAGTCTCTGGAATGGTCCGACCCAGATGGTTGGGTCGGACATGGGTATTTAAAAGACGGGAAAAGTTTCTGGAACGGTCCGACCCAGTTGTGGGTCGGACAGTGGGTCGGACGGCCCAAAATTTTGTAAAAAAAAAAACAAAACAATGTCTAAGGTTATGAGATGATGGGGATTATTAAGTAATGGTGTTATAAGATTACTAAGGACATGGTAAGCGAGTTATAATGACAATTTAGTGGGGAAAAGTTGTATTGAGATGTAAAAGTAAAACAAGTTAAAATGTGAAGTTATGTAACTAAGTTAACAGGAAAGTTTTAAGCATTAGACTTTAAACAATCATGTTACCCCGATGTTAATAAAAGTACATGTAATATTATTAGTTGTTCGAGAATTGCTCGAGGAACATAAGTGGACATGGTAAAGTGGACTCCGGTGACAGGTATGGTTTTCTTGCAACCTGTGTGCTACCGGATTACACCGGCTTGTATGCCAATATGTTTTTCTGTATGTTTGCCACGTTGTAAGATTAAACATGTAATGAGTTTACAGTAATTCATTTATGTGGCATGTTCAACTCCGATACCATCTAACCTCGGAAGTGTTAACCTTAGTTAACTGAGTCTAAGATCACATGAGAGTTTGGTATTCGGATTAAACGACCCGAACCTTGGAACGTTCTAACCACGGCTATGCGTGTGTTAATTGTGTGATATGTGTATGTGAATGTAGGGATCTCCCTTGTGTGTTTAACCCAGTTGTAATACTGTATGGTGTGTAGATGTGATAGACTCCATAGTGGGGTTCTAACTAATATCTAAAAGTAAGTATGTACTAACAGTGGTGAGGAATCCGGTTTGGCCGGTCGCGCGTTGTTTGGGAGTGGGTATCCTTCTTAGCCTTACCCTTCTCTCTGTTATGGTTGTTTCCCTCACGGGTTATGATCTCCCATTAGTTTATTCCAAAGCTTAGCTATTCTGACTTATGATCGGTTTAGAGGGAACATGTGTTTGTGTGGTGTGTTCGGGCCACCAAACCCGAACCATCTTAACTTAAGTTACTCGTCCGACTATTAGGACGGTAATGAGTGTTGTTGTATAACGAGCTTATCATGAGGGTGACATCATTCTCTAGGCTCACCAGTGAATTATCAATGTTTGGGTCGGTTCCTAAGAGAGCCGCTCCCGTTATGTTATGTGTTGTTGTTGTAATGCAATTTCTATTGCGATGTTATTATGTGCACGTTGAAACGTGAAAAGTGTTGTTATGTGTTGTTATGTGATGCATGTTATATGTTGTAAAATGTGGAGTATGTGGATCATGGATATGAATCCCAGTTTGTGATAAGAGGCGTTTAAGGATAACCCGATTAATGGGTAGTTGTCGTCTATTAAGGAAGTAGCTCCATTAGAGGAGGAACACTCTAGGGGTAATGAATACCATGAGTGACTTATCGAGTATGGATACGTTATCTGTTTGTTGAGCCCATTGAGGCGGAATGATTCGTGTTGTGTGTTTTAAGTTACATGTATGATTTAAATATAATCAACCGCATGCTAAGACGACAAATAGTTGTGCGTGGCCCGGTAGCATGTGGGCTGCGGGATTACCATACCAGCAAAGGTGCTGAGCCCCTTGGGGGCCACCCTTTCTCTTCTTTTCCTATTTCAGGTACAAAGAGCTGGAAGCCGTTCGAGAGTAGGACGGGGTAGTCGTTGTACATGGGTAATCATTTAAGTTGTATATCTACAGTAGGTGTAGTAAGACCGAAATTGTTATCGGCATTAGTTTGTGAATACTCAGTACAGTTGGAAGGTGTATGTTGTTTCTATTCTTAATGGAAGGGTCAGTAATGTGTAGTCGCTTGGGAATCTAGTCCATCAGACCAGTACAATGTATATGTAATAGCCATGTTAGCCACGTGGGTGGTTAACGGCGTGTAACACCAACGAGTTAAGTAATGTGATGAAGTTTGTTTTTCCGCTGCAGTTTATTGTAAGTGTGTTAATGTTGGATGGGGTGTTACAAAAAGTGGTATCAGAGCGAAGTATCGCTCTGATGACTGAATTACCGAGCTTAGGAAGTACCGAGTTAGGATTTTAGTACCTTGGGTTAAGGGTTGAGTGATAGCGTGAGAGATACGCTAGTTAGGAGTAACCAGTGTGTACTAGAAACCTACAGTGTCCAACCCACCCTCCACAATCCCTGTTTTATAATTTGGGAAACAACGCCAGAGAGATGAAAGTCCTCTCTTACTCGGGAATACCCAATCTGGCTGTTATTAAGTACCTTTAAAGGTATGGAGAACCTATCATACGGTGGATCCCGAAAAGTGGGAATCCCGGAGACGGTTTCCATCTGAACAATGTTAACCGCATTAATAGCGAAGAATGAAGAATCTTGTGTATAGGAGAATAGAATTTCCGGCAACCTGGGTCGACATGCTAAGCAGTCGAGAATAACCAGCTTGCAACGCACCAACCGTGCAACAGGCAAGAAATGGATTAATGAAACCCGAGACGAGTGTCTACGGAACCACAGTTGTCAAATGATACGCTAACGGTATACCAACCGACAAGGGAACTACAACGTAGTGCCCAAACAAGAGACAAGTCTCAGTGACCACGACAAGTGCGTGGAACGGGCTACGAAGAGGATGCAGTACTAAGTAAGAAAAGGGGGTCTCCCAGAATGGGAAACACCCTAGCTAATGATTATCATGTGAAGATAGTGAGAAGTTGAAGTTACTCAGAGGGTTATTGTTAAGACTGTAAGGTCGGGTAAGGGCCAACAAGGCCACTGATAACAGTGCGGGTAAAAACAATACCACAACTGGTATGTGTTAAACCGATAGCCAGTTAGCATGGCGCACTTGCCATAGCAAGTGCTGCTATAACAGGGCTGTTCGGGAAATTTATAACCACTACAAAGTACTTGGTAAAGTACCATAAAGTTAAATGTGATCGTCATAACAGTGGAAGGGCCTGTTAGCCTAACCCCTGTAATTGTAAGTACACCAGTCAGCAAGAAGCTAGACGTGGTTAAGGTAAGAAGATGTTGTGAAATCATGAGAATTTTTCTTTCAACCCAGATTTATTCAAACTCTTTTCTTTCCAAAACCAGATTTCTTTCAAACAGATACTTCTTTCTAACCTTCTTCTAAACCAAACCAGTAAAACCAAGGGTAGTTGATAAGAATTCAACAATGGATAAACTTTCCCTCGATTAAGTTCGGGAAGCATGGAATGAATATTGTCACGGGACAATATAAGGGAGTTGACAACAGAATACTTCACCTAGGCGTGTGACGGACACTACGAGTGTACCAACTGAATTGTGGGACGACCGCACTCCGATAGGAGCTTGTGGGCCTGACAGACCTACTTATGGGTTAGTTGGGTAAGTAGTAATGTATCAGTATGGTACCCCACATATGTATACGAGTAGAGTCCGAAACACGGGAAGTAGTCGGCTCCGTTCTACGGTCAGCAGTATAAGTCAAACAAGAATTAAGGACTACCATGAATGGTTGAAGTTAAGGAACTCAGTTAAGATAACTAGACTAAAGGAATTAGTGAACTCACTTTTAAGGAAATGTTTAAGAGTCAGGAGGTACGAAGTGCACTAACGGTAATGAAAAGACATCGTATATGTCTTAAGGATCCTCAGGGATAAACATGATAGCTGGAATGGTGACCCAGCCTGTGCATGGCAAGGCAGATGCCTAATGTGGACACATTAATGTGCAATGAACGGGATGAAACTCCCAGAATGAGTACTTACACTACCAGGAAATGTTGATCTTCACAGAAGAAGATAATAAGCCAATTAAGAACGCAAACGGCGTGGCTAACTGAATATACCAATAGGTGCGAACCAGATGCAATGGCATAACTTACCAACACCCAGGAGCAATCCTTGATGGGTGTTCACATCAACGATAATTGTACGAAATGACATGAGAGAAACACAAGGGTTGAAACTAACACCCAGTTTAGACATAAGTTGTCAGGAGACGGACTGACAATCCTAAGGGGCATCCCATGAAAGGAAACGGAATGCAACGACCTTGTCATGGAGCTCAATATAACATCCAAACCATGTAATGTTGTACGGAGAAGTACATGTGTGTGGACAGCTCAAGGCAAATAAGGCTTATAGGCCACAAATAAAATGTGTTATATAAATTAGATTGATTGCAGAAGTTTATGTTATGTAAGTGAATAGAGTGGAGAACGAACCACTGCACTAAGAGTGGGGATACCTCTCGATATTGTGAAACCGTTGAAGCGGTAGTTATGTGAACCAAACTCAAGAAATACGTTAAGGGTGGACCAACATGGTTACTACCACTTGGGAAGACCGAAAGGGTAATAAGTCTAATAGCAACCACCGTACGTGTGGGATGCTAAATGTGTCATGGGCAACGCTCAACGAGCACTGGGTAGTCATCCAAATGAATGACGAACCATAATGTAAATGATATAAGTATATGTGTGGAAGTGAAGGTGACAGTAAATACCATGTAAGTTAGTGTTATACAAGAAGCACGGTGCGCAGCAAGCGACCGTTGTATAAGTGTTGTTAAATAATAATGTGGCAGATAAGACCAGTTATGAATTAAACTCACTGGAGATGCAAGATAAGCGATGTTAAACAGACTGGGCAATAAGCCAGTGATAGGTACTATGTGATGAGGAACTCAGTGTGAATTTCATGGCGAATCGCATAAGGGATTTACTGTCAAGAGTTTACGCCTCTGCACTCTGTATGACTGAGTGTTTTGGTATTGCACTTGCGCAGTAATGATCGAGTGGGATAGCTAAGAATTGGAAACATGTTAATTGTGGAGGAATAATGTTATAAAGGCCGATGCATAGGAAATGCAAGGCCGCACCAATAAAAGAGTACTTGTACAAAACCAAATGTGGAGACAAGATTAACAGTAAGTGACTATAGTAGCACTAACTGCCAAATATCAGTATGGAATATACCCCAAATGTTGTAAACAGCTGAGAGAGCACTACACACTAGGTAGTAGCTCAATCTCAACCAACATTAAGTCGGAAGGAACAAGTCAATCATTGTGAAATACATAGCTGTATACACAGTAAATTGTTACGGAAGTGAATAGAAAGTTTATAACTCACCAAATTCGCTAACGGTAAGAGATACCACGCGTCGGTTGAGAAACCATTGTTACCGAGATGAAGGTGACAATTGGGGATGTACAATACAGTAAGCATAACAAAATGGGGCAATTAAGCTCTACAGTTACTAGAGTTTCGCAGCAGAAACTAGTGAGCCACTGATTCAAGTGTTGAATGTACATGGTGAACATGAGTGAATGGCTAATTATTAAAGCCTAGAAGCCTCACAGGCCAGAACCGAAACCGGTTAAGAGTTTAAACAAACTCCAATGAGAATTCTTGGTTTAGGAACTAAACCGCCAATATGGTTAAGATCCTCTAATCAGAATCCATTGTGTAATAGACCGCGTGGAAGTTAAAACACTTCACGACGGCAGAACATTTTAAGCCAATGTTTAGTGATTGATTACGTGGGCGTAATCCCTTTTAAGGGGGGTAGAGCGTAAAACCACTTAGTGTGTATTACCGTACAAGTGTACGTGACCTATGTTGTGCATAGCACAAAATAATTTGTTTTGATGATTGGTGTATGTGTTACGTAAACATACGCATTCATTCATGGTTTAATTGTGGTAATTGCGCACAGAAGATGCGAATACCATTGTGATAAGTGTGTGTATTTGTTAACAATTGTGTGTGATGGTACAAGTGTGGGAGTAGAGAAACTCCCGGGGAACAAAAGCCCCGACAGTGTATAAATGTGAAACTGTGTGTTGTATTTTGATAAAATATATGTGTATATATATATTATATAGTGATTCATGAAAGGGTATGAAACCGACATAGGACCTAGTGAGAATAAGATTCCCTAGGCAACAGGATTAAAGTGAATGGAGGTAACTGATAGACGGAGTTCTATCCTTTGGAGATGTTATGATCATGATTAGAATGATTTAAAAGATAGAAAATTGGAAATGAGTGATTTACTTGATGTTTGAAATTGAAGTGGGAGGTGGAACTTGATTTGCATGCGATCGTGTGACAGCCCAGCCCAATCAACCCACATGTGTGATATTGTCCGCTTTGGCACGCAGGCCGCACGGATTTGTTCCTGGGGTTTCTCCCCAAAACGCGTCACACAAGGGAAGAGTATCCCCACCCTAATAAGGTATGGTTCGTGCTCTCTCCCGATCGATGTGGGAGGTAACACCACGACGGGTGTTACACCCTACCCCCCTTAAGGAGCCCAGTGCCCTCACGGGCTCACTGGACCCACACCGACCTGGGTCTGGCTCTGATACCATCTGTGACAGCCCAGCCCAATCAACCCACATGTGTGATATTGTCCGCTTTGGCACGCAGGCCGCACGGATTTGTTCCTGGGGTTTCGCCCCAAAACGCGTCACACAAGGGAAGAGTATCCCCACCCTAATAAGGTATGGTTCGTGCTCTCTCCCGATCGATGTGGGAGGTAACACCACGCCGGGTGTTACAGATCGAGGGAAGTCGAACACAAATTGGAGTGGAAGGATAGTTCAACACTGATGCTGATCACATCAGGGTTGGATGATTCTTGAAGCTCCCCTATAAGTGGTCACAAATAACCATGCTAAGAAAAGAAGCAAAGAGCATAAGTTGGACTTGGAGTTGTATGTGTTTTCAAAAGGATTTTGAATTGGTATTTATAAAACGTCGATAGATGCTTTACATAATTAAAGTTTTCTTACTTAACCTCACAAGGAAAATTTTAAATTTAAGTGATTGTTTTGATCTCCCAAAGGCACGGGGACGGAAGGTGTCCATCGCGACCGGGTTCTGCGGGATCACAGTGTATATCAAAGATATTTTTGATTGCTATACATGCTATGACATGTTGTGTGGTATGTGTAATAAATATTATTTTGACCTTGAGTTCCAGAAGTGTATGTTACCAAGACCTATGAGTCTAAATGTTGTTGTGTTACATAGACCTATGTGTCTAAAGGCTGTTATGTTATCAAGACCTATGTGTCTAAAGGCGGTTATGTTATCAGGACCTACGGGTGTAATTGTTGTTATGTTACCCAGACCAAGAGTCTAAGGGTTGTTACGTATGTGTAAATGTTGTTAAGATACCCGGACCATTGAGTCCGAGGTTATCATGTGAGTATGTTATGTTATGTATGGATGTGAATATGTACCCGGACCATTAAGTCCGAGGGTGTGATGTAAAGTGTGTTTGGTTATGGAAGTTTTATTTCTATAAGTAATCCCCGTATTCTAATCTAATGATGTGTGGGAAGTGTAAACTTCGAGGACGAAGTTCTTTTAAGGAGGGTAGATTGAAATACCCCAAACCTTGATATGTGGTTTAATTATTAAACTATGGTATGTAAAGGCTAAAAAGTGCCTTAGAAACATCAGTGAACAAATTAAACCATAGTAAATGCAATAAAGCACTAAGATGCAGTTTGAGCAAAAACATGCTCTAAGCTATGAGTGAACTTGGTTAGGACCCAAAGAGCCTACCAAGACTTAATAATATTCAATTATGATTTTATAAGGCTAATTAAGTCCTTAGGAAACCTTGGTAGACAATGAAACCAAACAAAACACAAATAAATACTTTAAGGTCAATATGGGCTAAAATGTGCTCTAAGCTTGGAATAAATTTTTATAAGACCTAATGGTCATACCTATGCCTTATAAATATGTTAATGAACATATTAAATCAATTACTAAAGAAAACCAAGCTTGAAAACAAGTTAGAACACAAAAAGTGCTTTAAGGAGTCTTAAAGCACGTTTTTGAAAAATTGTCTTGTAAATGAGTTTTGAATGGCTAAATGTCCATCATTACTCTTAAATATATATGTGTACTATATAATATCACATTTGGATTTCTATATCAATAGGAAATCAAAAATTTCACTTCTATGTGCCTTGTTTTTGTGAATAGTGATTTAATAAGCTAGTTTGTAACATATGTTATCATAAGTAATTAAATTGACAAATAAAGACTAAAGTACCCTTATGTAATAAAGGGGGCCGGTTTTCTTAAGTGTGTGACTCACCACTCTCTTGTTAATTTACTAAGAAAAGAAAGAATGACTAATTAATGTACTATTTGCTTTATAAGAACAAATATCTTCAAAAAGCAAAGTTTATCTTCATTCTCTCATTTCTTTCTCATTTCACATGGTTCCACTCTTCTTCAACCTCTCTTCTTCTTGTTCTCTCATGGTAATACTCACCACCACCATTAAACTCAAGCTTTGACCTCTTGTAAAATCTAACTCACTTGTCCAAATCAAAAACAAACACCACCAATCTCTTCCTCTCATCAAGCTCTTCATTCCTATCTTCTCAAGACTTTAAGAGCCCCATTTAGGTGCCATGGAGTTCCACCATTGAAGGAGCTTGAGCTTGTGTTTCTACATATTATTGATCTCCTTTGCTTCTAGGTAAGGAATCTCAAAGAAAAATCAAGTTTCTTCCATGTTTTTACCTTGACCGAAAATGCACATTAATGGTGCTCTTTGTGTGACTTTGTTCTAGCTTCATTCCAACCTTTCATGGACTAGGTGGAGTCCTCTCTTCATAGATATTCAAACTCTCTTCAAAGATCAAGGTAAAACAACTACATTAATGTTTTTGAAACAATGTAAAATTAGGGTTTACAATGAGATGAAGCTTAAAGCTTGAATACTCATTATGATGTTTGTATATTGTTTAGAACTTGACAAGGAATCAAATACCTTACCGGTTTTATAAGGAAACAAGAAAGAAGTTGTTTGGAAAAGAGGTAAATATACTAACCTAATGTTGTTTAATGCCTTAGGAAAATGAGCTTATAATGCTTGTTAAAACTACCTAAAGAGCAAATGGTGAATGACTTAGTAAAGTGTTCTCAAGAGACTAGTAAAAGAACATATGTCTTGTTGTATGTATTTGCAGGTCAAAGGCATATATATTGTGGAAATTCAGTGTTTAGGATTTATGCACTTTAAGGGCCTAAGAGCCATGTTATTTAAGGGCCTAAGTGCCAAGCAATTTAAGCTTATGCACTATATTGTGATGTAGTGCTAAATGTGCGAAGTTTGTGTATAAAATGTGTTTGATGGATTTTAGGTGTTCTTGAATGAAATAAGGTAAAAACCTAAGTGTTTGGATGTGAGTATATACAAGAGAAGCTATGGCCAAATTTGGAAAATGTATAAGAAGTTCTAAGTGGTTTAAACAAGTTTTGGTGAACTAGGATGTGTTAAAGGTGAACAAGTGTTTTTTTCTAGTGAATGAAACATGCAAAAAGGAGATTTAGTTAGTAAGAAACGAGGTTGAGAGATGATGTTAAGGTGTAGAGGAAACACCTTGGTATAGTGGTCATTATAGGTGAAATACCACCTAGAAATCTTAAGGAGAAAACATTCCAAGTGCTAGGAATTTTGTAAGAAATTTGTGAATGATAAAATGGTTTTGGTGAGTGATTTAAAGAGTTAAGCATATGGCTAAAGGTGTGTTTGATGTGCCAAATGATTTTAGAACACATTAGGAGGCTTGAGGAAAAGTTTGGAGAAAATTTGACAAGTTTTGGACAACTTCTGGTGTTGTCCGACCCAGTGGTCCGACCCAGGGTGGGTCGGACAGCTCTGTTTTAGTCACCGGTTGGAGTTTCTGGAATGGTCCGACCCAGAGGTCTTGGGTCGGACATGGGTCGAACATGTGTGTTATAAGTCTCTGGAATGGTCCGACCCAGATGGTTGGGTCGGACATGGGTCGGACATGGGTATTTAAAAGACGGGAAAAGTTTCTGGAACGGTCCGACCCAGTTGTGGGTCGGACAGTGGGTCGGACGGCCCAAAATTTTGTAAAAAAAAACAAAACTATGTCTAAGGTTATGAGATGATGGGGATTATTAAGTAATGGTGTTATAAGATTACTAAGGACATGTTAAGCGAGTTATAATGACAATTTAGTGGGGAAAAGTTGTATTGAGATGTAAAAGTAAAACAAGTTAAAATGTGAAGTTATGTAACTAAGTTAACGGGAAAGTTTTAAGCATTAGACTTTAAACAATCATGTTACCCCGATGTTAATAAAAGTACATGTAATATTATCAATTGTTCGAGAATTGCTCGAGGAACATAAGTGGACATGGTAAAGTGGACTCCGGTGACAGGTATGGTTTTCTTGCAACCTGTGTCCTACCGGATTACACCGGCTTGTATGCCAATATGTTTTTCTGTATGTTTGCCACGTTGTAAGATTAAACATGTAATGAGTTTACAGTAATTCATTTATGTGGCGTGTTCAACTCCGATACCATCTAACCTCGGAAGTGTTAACCTTAGTTAACTGAGTCTAGGATCACATGAGAGTTTGGTTTTCGGATTAAACGACCCGAACCTTGGGACGTTCTAACCACGGCTATGCGTGTGTTAATTGTGTGATATGTGTATGTGAATGTAGGGATCTCCCTTGTGTGTTTAACCCAGTTGTAATACTGTATGGTGTGTAGATGTGATAGACTCCATAGTGGGGTTCTAACTAATATCTAAAAGTAAGTATGTACTAACAATGGTGAGGAATCCGGTTTGGCCGGTCGCGCGTTGTTTGGGAGTGGGTATCCTTCTTAGCCTTACCCTTCTCTCTGTTATGGTTGTTTCCCTCACGGGTTATGATCTCCCATTAGCTTATTCCAAAGCTTAGCTATTCTGACTTATGATCGGTTTAGGGGGAACATGTGTTTGTGTGGTGTGTTCGGGCCACCAAACCCGAACCATCTTAACTTAAGTTACTCGTCCGACTATTAGGACGGTAATGAGTGTTGTTGTTGTTGTATAACGAGCTTATCATGAGGGTGACATCATTCTCTAGGCTCACCAGTGAATTATCAATGTTTGGGTCGGTTCCTAAGAGAGCCGCTCCCGTTATGTTATGTGTTGTTGTTGTAATGCAATTTCTATTGCGATGTTATTATGTGCACGTTGAAACGTGAAAAGTGTTGTTATGTGATGCATGTTATATGTTGTAAAATGTGGAGTATGTGGATCATGGATATGAATCCCAGTTTGTGATAAGAGGCGTTTAAGGATAACCCGATTAATGGGTAGTTGTCGTCTATTAAGGAAGTAGCTCCATTAGAGGAGGAACACTCTAGGGGTAATGAATACCATGAGTGACTTATCGAGTATGGATACGTTATCTGTTTGTTGAGCCCATTGAGGCGGAATGATTCGTGTTGTGTGTTTTAAGTTACATGTATGATTTAAATATAATCAACCGCATGCTAAGACGACAAATAGTTGTGCGTGGCCCGGTAGCATGTGGGCTGCGGGATTACCATACCAGCAAAGGTGCTGAGCCCCTTGGGGGCCACCCTTTCTCTTCTGTTCCTATTTCAGGTACAAAGAGCTGGAAGCCGTTCGAGAGTAGGACGGGGTAGTCGTTGTACATGGGTAATCATTTAAGTTGTATATCTACAGTAGGTGTAGTAAGACCGAAATTGTTATCGGCATTAGTTTGTGAATACTCGGTACAGTTGGAAGGTGTATGTTGTTTCTATTCTTAATGGAAGGGTCAGTAATGTGTAGTCGCTCGGGAATCTAGTCCATCAGACCGGTACAATGTATATGTAATAGCCTTGTTAGCCACGTGGGTGGTTAACGGCGTGTAACACCAACGAGTTAAGTAATGTGATGAAGTTTGTTTTTCCGCTGCAGTTTATTGTAAGTGTGTTAATGTTGGATGGGGTGTTACAGCGACAGACAAAAATCGTCTCTTATTAGCGACGATAGAGAATGATTAACGACAAACTTTTTAGCGACGGATTGGTGACAGCATGGCAACGGATTTTGAGCGGGTGAGGTGGCGCCAAATTTTCTGGCCTCAACACCTCTATTAGCGACGGACTGGCGGTGATATTTCTGTCGCTATGTTAGCAAGGGACAATCGTCCATCACTGTCTCCTTTAAGATAAAAAAAAGAAAAAGAAAAGTTAGCGACAGAACAAGTATGTCGCCAATGCTAAGTAGAACGACGTCATTTTGGCTCTATCTGTTCTCGCTTGCGATTAAGTTAACTAATCAAAACGGCGTCATTTTGGTGTCATTTAGCGACAGACTGGCGACGAACCAGTTAGTCGATATCTGTTACCTAAATCAAATGATGTGTCCGACTCTTTCTTCTTCTTTCTCTTTCTCCTTATTCTTTTATTCTTCTTCCTCATGAGTGCTGATGCTCCATCCGACTAGTCCGGCGATTTTAAGGCGCTTTCTGGCCACCAAACACCTACCGGAGTCAACCGCGACGACCTGCTATTGTTCTACACCGGTTCCACACACGATAAGTCCTTAAAACCCCAAATCTATGGTTCTGGAGATTAATTTAGGGGAGTTCAAAAATCTACTTGGCATACCCAAATTTGTATGTTTTTGGCTGTTATTTTGTGCTATAATTTGCAATTAATAGATTTAATGATGTTGTGTGACAATTATGATTGTTTGATTTTTTGATGTTTTGAGTAAATCTAGGGTTACAATGCTATAAAACCTACATTAAGATAAATAATTAGCTAAATTGGTTAATTAATTGTGTACGTTGATAATCTAATAATAGATGGAATGAATCTAGGAGTTGATGGAAGAAAATTTGTTGTTTGGTTAAATAAAATTAATTGAGAAAATGTAGGAGTCATGGAAGACATATTTGTTGTTGATAGAGCTAAAGTGCATAAGTTTCTAATATGCTATTGATGTTTGAAAGTACAGATTTAAACTATTAAGAAATTATTGCAATTATATATTAATGGAAAGTTTGAAATACAAGATAGTGGAATTAATTAACGAAATCAGTTGGTGGAAGAAAGTTTGGTGCATTACTTCACGAGATAGTTAATTGCTCCCGAGAAATTTCCCAAGTAAAATAAACTAAACATCCAACATCTAGAAAATGATAAATGGTTCTTTAAGTGAAAATGTCAAATGGTTCTTGATATGATCGATAAATAGATATTTATTTTTTAAAGGAACAATCGATCAGTAGAAGTTGATAGCTATAGACATAGTAGTCGAGTATATCAATATCTTTATGATGTAACTTGATATGATCGATGATTCAAATTGTTTGATTTATTGTATGATATACTGGATATTGTGTTGATAACCTATTGGGTACTATTGATAACCCATTTATTACTGAGTCGTGCTTGTGGGATGCTTATAAATAAGCAGAAACGTAAAAAAACAAGGGAGACTATGTCAATTAAAAAAACATTATAAGTTTAAACTAATATAGTATTCGTTTAGTATAGGTATGAGACCCGGCCTACTAAGGTTCAACATGTTGAAATGATGAAGCAAATGATTTCAAATGCTGTTGGTGAGGTTTGAGAAGAATTGAGGGATGTTAAAATACCCCAAAATTAATTGCCTCAATTAATAAGAAGTTAATTTAAATAAAAAGGAAATTATCATTAATTAGACATCTAATGATCAATATTCATTATGAAATATTACTATAAAAATGTATAGTCCAAGATGGACAATAAATTATACATAAATTCCGTAAACAAGTAGAGAACATAACTAAGGAGAAATAAACTCCTAAAATCAACTAAACATGTAATACATCAATACATGTAAAAGTACCACAAACAATATGAAAAGATTTTATAAATTATTTTATATAACCGAAACTAAATTCCTAGGGTGTTAACCATTTTAATACACTAATTTAAGAAAGAAATAATATATGTCATAATATAACATATAAACTTAACCTTATGTACAATAATTAAGTGTAACATTAATATAATGTTAAAAAATTTGCAATTTTCCCTCCAAAGAAATGGTAGCCAGCTGCACAAATTCAAAAAGGAAGAAAAAAGTCAATGTTAGGCAAATAAAAATAAGATGACAAGTACATGTAGCTTACACACCTAACCTTGTAATGATGCCAGCTTTATCTCACAAATATCTTCCTTCTCCTCTCACAATCCCCCAAATCAGCAACCATCCCTTTCTCATTTCCGTATTCAGCCGTAGAAGATAAGGAGGAAAGAAGAATAAAGAAAGGAGGAAAGAGAAGGAAGTTGTACTTGCTTGGAATAAACAAATGCATTACAGGAAAATCCTACTCTACATAACACACCAACCCTTATTCTCCTCTCTTTCCTGTTGGCACCAACTAAGTCAGCCCTTCCTTCTCTTGTTCCAGCCGTAGGTAAGCAGCCCTTCTCCCTTCTTCTTCTACTTTTGAGCTCCGTTGAAGAGTTAAGTGTTTTTAGCTCATTTTAACTCCAAATCTCTTCATTTCATCTTCTATGATCAAGCTTCATCCATCTCCATTCATTGAGGCCGAAAATAAGCTCCATTAAGGGCTGTGGGAAACTGGAAAACAAACTGGAAAAAGAGGGAACACGTTCAACACAAACCAAAGGTAAAATGTGCTCTAAGCTCTCATCCCTTCACATGTCTTGTTTTGACTGAAAATACCACACCCCTTTGACTCCATTTCCTTCATTCTTTCCATGGAGCAGACCTTGACAGCACCAAACTCCAAATAGGCTGAAAGCACTACTAGTTTCACCTATGGTAATGTTTTTGTGCTTTAAGCTTTCTACCCTTATTTAAGAAGTATAGAAGAGGTTTTAATCCTTGAACTTTTTCCCTAGTGTCATTGCCATAATCTTAAGCCATTGAGCCTTCCAAAACCGAGCTCAACCAAGGAGGAAACAAGTGGGAAATCTACTTTGAGAAGGTTAACTCTTAAGCTAATTTTTAGTGGTTAAAGCTTCATTAAGCCTTAAAACTGTACATAAAATTAAGTGAACCCCTTCTGAATATTTAGGGCCAAAAATACGAGAGTTCAAGCTACAAAGCTCCGTGGAAAAATATTAAGAGGTAAAACTCTTTAAACTAGAATTTAATGTCATTTTGGTAAGTTTTTGGGTTGTATAAATAAAGGCCGGGAGCCTACTGTGTATAATGATTTCTTTTGAGATATTATTGTGTTTAAGACAAATTTATAACATTAAGATGATTTGCAAGATTAATATGAACAAAGTAATATGTAAAAGGGGGATAAAATGTAATTTTTGTGAACTATGGGTTAGTATTGTTTATGGCCAAAAAATTGTTGTGTTAAATGGCTTATAATGACCTATTTATGTTTATCGAATTATATTATAAATTTTGGATAGGTGGAAATAATAAGGTTTGAACACTTAAGTAACAAGTTTAGTAAGTTATGTGGTTAAAATGCAATTTTTATAAAGTTTGGGGTATAAACTGTACTTGGCCGAGAATATTCTATAACCACGGGCCCTTAATGACCTAAATATGTATATAAACATATGTTATAAGTTTTGGAATGATTAGTTAAGTTTAAGGAATTTAAATGACAAGATATAAAGTTTTAGAGGTGTTAAAATGAATTATATAAAAATCTAGGTACAAACAATAATTTTGGTAAAAGTAAGTACTTAGGAACATAAATATAAATATTGGTGAATATAGGTGCTAAGTAATAGTTTATAAAGAAAATATAGTTTTTAAGGAATTTTAAACCTTATAAGTATTAAAATGAATAAAAGATTCATTAATGGGGTCAATTTGTAATTAAGTAAATTATGAAGTGTTACAACTGTAGAAAAGCCGAAATGGGGCTGCTTGGTAGATTGGAATATTAAAAATGAATTTTATAAGTTAAAGTGCCTAAATGTAAATTAATAATAAAAAGGGGGTAAATTCGTAATTTATGGGAATTATGGTCAAGGGAGTAATTTGGTGGTCAACCTTGACCAATAATGAGGTTTGACCAAAATAAAATAAAAGGAGTAATTAAATTGGTGATTTAATAAAGTATTAGGTTAAAATGAAATTTATAAAACTACATGGGGTTTTTGTGTAATTTCTTAAAATAGGGTCCTTGAATGTAATTTAAATGACCAGTAGGGTCTGTTTGGAATTTGTATGAATTTTGGACGATTTTGGTGATTTAATAAATTATGGAATATAATATATAGTTTTAAGGTTAAATTGTAACAATTATAAAACTTATGGGGTTAAAATGTAATTAACCAAATAATGGGGTTAAAACCGAGAATAAAAGACCTTAGGGGTCTGTTATGGATTTAGAATAATTGTTGTATTGATTTTAGAATTAAATAAATTAATATGTATAATATAAAGTTCTAAGTATTAAATTGTAAGTTATGAACTAAAAGTGGGTTACAATGTAATTAATAAAAGTCATGGGTGACTAATGTAAAAACCAAACAGTTGGGGGTCTGTTTAAGAATAAACAAAATTGGATAAAACTTTGGGTTGTAAATTAAATAAGGTTAAAGGGTAACAAATATAATATTTGTGGTGGTTTAGTAATTAATCAAAAAGTTAATGGGTAGGAAATGAGGTTTCCAAAAATTAGAGAGGTGCTGGACAATTTAGAAAAGAATATTATATATTTATAATATAAGGTTGGAAATGAAATAGTGTGACAATGTATTAAGGTATGAGAGAGTATGTTGTAAGAGGGTTAAATAATATTAATTATACCTTATAAACAATCACATAAAATGATGAGATTAAATGAAAGAATTTGGAAGTATAATATATGGTTAGAAACCTTATGATATAAGGAACATTATAATGTATAAAATACATTGTATAATATTAAGGTAAATCCTTAATAAAAGATTTGTGAATAAATAACATAAATAGAATTATAAAGTCCTACACATGAAATAACACAAGGGAGTTATTATATAAATCAGTTTTATAATTCATGTAGGATGGTATGGAGACAAGAATTATAATATAAGGTTGGGAACCCTATAAAGTTAAAAGAAATAACATAATGTGTTATGAAATTACATGTAACAATATATACAACTAAGATTATAATCTTAGTAAGTAATACGTAAATACTAAAATGTTGCAAGTTAATATATCTCACATTAAATGATCGGACATCATCATTATAAGTTGGAATTATAATTCACTTCGAATTATCTTTAAATATATGGAATGAGTGGAAACGATTATTAAATCATAATCAATGAGTTAAAGTTATATTATAAGTGGAGATTCATTATCACGTGTATGCTACTACATAAAATAACGAATTGTTTAGATAACCTCGAATCACCGTTTAATAACCGGAAGAAATAATGAACATACGGGGTTAGGGTACCGGGGGTATTAGCTCTGTATTAATATACCGTATTAGCCAGTGTTAGTCGTATTAATGCGATTCGGTATATGCATGTATGTAAACCAGTACTTCGAGGGATAGCTGGGGAATGTGAATCGTCACACTAGCAATTACTTCGGTGAACAGTATGTTAATTGTGTGGTCTGAACGTCCTGAGGGTTTCCTTGGGTCCAGACGTTGTGTGTTTACCTGTTAAGAGTGAAATCTATGATTTATGCATGTGAGCATGTAAATTGCATTACTTGACACCATTGCATTTTATTGTACGCGAACGTCTTTTAGACTAGAGGTTTACACATCTAAACTAGAAATGACTTAGATGACCTTTAGGTATCACGAGAACCTAATTGTCAGTCAAGTGATGTAGTCTTAAGCCTAGAGATTTGATCTTAGGTTAATGGTTAAAAGAACTTAGTTACATGATGGTTTGGAGGAGAAAATCCAGTTAGCCTCGACTAACTGGTTGCGTAACATGATCACTACGAGGGACTACTATCAAGAGTCGCTCAAGGAAATTCATACATCCACATTCGATGATGGTAGAGGGCACTACTGTTGGTGCAGGCTTCGGCCGAATTGGACGCCTTCAAAGGAAAATAAGATAAGTCCAGGACCAAAGGGTCGGCTGGCAAATGGTTCCATTTATTGGTTCCCAAGGACTACCGTCCAGTGTTTTCAAACACTAACAAGTTATTAAGGGTGTCCTAACTTGACACCCAAAGTGGTAATTAATTGATTGGTTAAGTGGTTGGTTAAAGGAATAATTAGGCTTTAAGGCCGAGTAACGAGAACGGTTAGTTAAAACGCGTGTCTCGTTTGGTATTGTTATTGATCCATTGGTTGATTATGTGGTGATTTTATTGGATGATCTGATGTGTGTTTATTTAAGCATTTACAACTACTTATTGTTATTGTAAATTGGAAAAGAATGAAACGAACTGCATGTTAAGATGGCTAAATGACCTAAGGGATCCGATTGATTCTAAGATTACACTTTAGCATACTAGCATAGTTTGTTGAGCCCGTTTGGATCAACACATTACAGGTTGTTGATCGGGCCGCGAAGCCGAAGTGCGGGACGCTGGGTAGTTAGCGTATTTTGAGATATCACACTTTTAGACTTTATATGCATTATGTTATGGAGATTCTGATGTATTTTGGATTAGTAGCTCACTTGTTCGGTTTTGGAACGGTATTGTAATTTATGGATGGTCAGTTTCTGGTCGTCACAGCGGCTATATGTATTATGTTTAGTTTGACGGTATGAG
This sequence comes from Limonium bicolor, assembly GCA_023374045.1. Taxonomy (NCBI): domain Eukaryota; kingdom Viridiplantae; phylum Streptophyta; class Magnoliopsida; order Caryophyllales; family Plumbaginaceae; genus Limonium; species Limonium bicolor. The sequence continues at coordinate 273,195,477 of CM041779.1, forward strand.
GTTGCTTAGTTACTCACAAGGGTGAGTGACGACATGTAACACCAATGCGATAGTTAGTTTAAATTTCTGCTGTGAATTCCGTCTTTAATTATGCTACGACTTACGATAATACGAGATTAGGATTAGGGGTGTTACAAAAAGTGGTATCAGAGCGGTACTCCGCTCTGATGACAAGATACTGAGTCAAGAACAGTGAGCATAGGAATTTTGTGAATACGGGAATGTCTTTGAAGATCCGTGACTTAGAGAAGTCTTAGGAATACCTTTAACGTTAGGAAATCAGCCTTACTGGCACATTTGTGAACGTGAATGAAATTATGGCATAGTACCGAGTAGTAACTATAACTTAATATCTTATAGATGTCGAGGAGTGGTAGAGGCCGTGGGGCCGGCAAAGGGCGTGGTGGTGAGTGTAACACCCCTCTCCATAATCACATAATAATCTCTCTCATAGCAATAAATAAAACGTCTTACAGTGGAAGATATAATAACAACAACAATACTCACTCGGGTGTCACCGACCATTACTCGCCCATGTGAGTAATGAAGCCAAACTATATCCAATTTCCAACATAAACAAACTGCTAACCGCCGTGATAACGAGATAATTCCTATACATCATACTAAGTCCATAATCATAAACATCGACAAGTGAGCATCTACCCAATTCCGAATATACATAACCGTACCATAATACATTTACCAGTCTGATATCGTTATACAAATAAACTCCCTGTGCGGTAATCAAAATGAATTCTAATTACCCTGTTCCCGCACTTCGGCTTCGACAATAATCAACAACCTGCATAATGGTGTAGTATCAGCGATAAACGCTGAGTATGCCGGGCCTGGACCCTAATGGTCACTTAGTCATTTTAACCATCTTATTATTAGATTGGTTTCACGCTTTACCATTTTACAGTTATAATCAATATTGTAATATACATATATACTTAATCATCCATCCAAATATTCATAAACACTCAACCATCCATCTAATTCAAATAGTCATAAAATATCACAACAACAATTGTATATCAAACGTATCGAATAATAATACTGAATAAACGTCGTAGCGAACATCATCCTTTGTTAATTTAATTTGGCCTTTAAGGCCCCATCCATCCAAACCATGTTTAATTAAATACCAGTTGGGCGTCATGTTAAGACAACCCGATAACCTCACCATGGACAGTAGTCCTCCCGTACACACAAAGGTGCTCATTTCGCCAGAGGTCCGGAGGCCCCTGACTATTCTCTTTTGTCTCGTAAGACGTCCATATAAAGGCCGTAGCCACCTGACCCACGATCCAAATAGGGCTCGTTGGGTATAAACCTGGAGCGGAACCCAATCGGGAACCCCTCAGTGATCACAAATGCGCAACCAGGTAGTTCGTAAACTACGCTGGATTCCTCACCTCAACTCACACCATCTCTCTCTCATAATGTTTAAGAAATGCTCTTAGTCTTATGGAGAATATAATTTATTAATTAGCTGCCCAATGGGTCTCACGCATACCTAGAAGTAATCTAGGTTATATTCATGTTCGAGATCCATGCTCTAGAGACCGACAATGTCGTGACTCGTCCCTAAGTGTTTTACTTAGGTTACCATATCCTTAATATTAATACTAATGGTATTATATCAAGTAACTGTCTTGTCATCACAATAATGTATATGTATGTTTATATAAGTCGATCTATAGTCGACGTAGTGTTAGTCCCGTAGGACGCTCGTGCATAAATGATTAATGCAGTAACACACATATTCACATACACGTATCCAAAACACTTAACACACAAGTGATATCAACCAAATCCGAGCCCAAGGAGTTTCCTTAGGACAACTCGGATCAAACCCCTTTACATACCGTTCACCAAGACCTAGGATGCGCAATGTAGACCACTAGCTCGTCAAGCGCCTTCGTCTGAAGTATGATCTAAACGGTAATAAACTATAAGTCAGTCTCCATGACTAACTACATCCGGTATTTCCGAAAAACAAGTAACCCCAACAGTTCATCCCCGGATTTCTACAGTTATTTGTTACGGGTTTCTATAAACCGGTCGGCTTGTTACTAAAAACTCGTATGTCGACATGTTTCGACTGTTAAGTTTAATTCATTATATTTCTTTAATCTTATCCACCATTAAACTTAGGTCTATAACCTATAGTTGCATGTATGCATGCGTGACTTATTATATTGTATTATTTTTCATATAGTATTATTTTCCCACCATCCATTATAATACATTGTATTATATAACCCCTTACCTTAGCAAATTATATTTGCATTCAAAAACTCATAACTTATAGTTTGTAACTATTTTTGTAATAACCACCACCATTATATTATATGGTTTCTAACCATAATATATATCCATCCTTATATACATTATTCTTGTATATGTATATATTTACCATCTAGGTAAGTTTCATGAGTTATAAAACTCTTATATTATATGTTACATTTTATCATCTTATATTAGATGATTATTCCCATTAGTTGTATTATATTATACAACTTATATTAAGATTATTATCCTAATATTATGTAACATTTTTATGTTGTATATTTACAACTCCTAAGGTTTATTCAATAAGTACCTTAGTTTATAAATCTTATTTATTTATAGTTTGTCACATTATTTAATGTGGATATCCTTACTTATTAATTAATTCCATCTAAACCATATAATTGTTATAACATTTATAACATTGTAGACCATAGTCTAAAATTCATTTTCCAACTCTTTATAATTCGGTACAGCCCTTATCTTTATTTTAATTTCATTTTGACCACATAACATTATGTAATGTTATACCATATACTAATATCATATAATATGATATTTTTATTTACCTTAATCTATAACCTATAGTTTTTATACAAAACTATATAATATTGCCACATGGGCACCATATCAAAACCTTATTCTTTTCCATGATCCATAGTTTTCTTTATTTACAAAATCACCCCATTATTTATACCATGTTATATATATATCATATAATATAACATTTTTAACTTATAAAATGGTATAACCTATGGTTATATTTTTTGTAAAATTCCGAACAGACCCATGTGTTGTTCTAAATTATTTTTCTAGCCCACCAAGTTTCTACAATTGCCATTTGGCCCAATTTATAACATATAGTTTTATAATATAACTAAAACTATATATTATACACATATCTTATTAAATACTCTTATATAATTCTAAAAATCACCAAATTTCACCAAAGGGTTATAATTACCCTTACTAACCTTATACTTTCGGTATTTTACATTTCCACCCCATCTTTTATTCCAAAGTGTCATAATGACATAATAACTATATATTATACATATATAGTTTATTTTAATTCCAAAAACAACCCAATAAATTCCTAAAAATTCCTTATAGCCCATGGGTGTTTATAATACCATTATACACCCTTTATTTTTGGTAATAACATATTTACCACATATGTTAAAATTGTTACAATTAAATACTTATCTTATAATAAAACCTTAAATAAGTTATCTAACTTATTTAATTTGGTCAAAACCTACCATATGGTCAAGGTTGACCTCCTTAATATTGCCTTGACCATCAATCTCCATATATTACGGTTTTATACCCATACTTTTCAGAAATTACCATTTAACCCCAAAACTTTATAAAATCTTATAATTTTTATTTAAACTCCTTTAAACCTCCAATTTTCGGCTTTATTATTATTTAGCCCCCAAATTTAATTTAATTATACTTTAACTCCTTATTCCTTGCGGCAATACATATATATTACCTAAACTTAATTAAAACCTTATAAATGCATAAATAAAATGGCCTAAAGTACATGGCCTTATTACAAACATTAGCTTATAAAATAAATTACACATAAATGCCCAAAAATGCATTAAACTCTCGGCCTTACCACCATCTTTTCTATATTTACCAATTTTCCACATAATGTCTTAAATTTGACAATTATGTTAATTAATTAGTTATAAAATTTACTAAACCATTCCTTAATCACCTAAGGTCAAAATAAGACCTTAATTAACCCATTCACTCACGGCATAAATATATATATATATATATATATATATATTATATATATATATATGTGTATAAACACATATTAATATACCAAGTGAAGGTTTAAGTGATTTATACCTTGTTTTTGCCAAGTTAAGGCCTTGTTTGGCCACGGCTGTTTGGAGATAAATTTTCCACAGCTTAGTTTACATGTTTTCAAACAGCAATTAAGGCATGATTAGTCTCCAAGCAAGATCTAACCATAAGAAGTGTTTAATGTCTATTTTCAAGGTAAAATTTACCTTAGAATACCAAGGTAGCCAAGATGTTCTTCGGCCTATATTTACAGTAGGTAAAGAGCATCAAAAGAGCTACTAAAACCAAGCTTTAAACTGGTATAACTCAGATTCGAAGATGGCTAATTTTTACCTTGTTTAAAATGCCTAAAATGGTGTTTTTGGCTTGGATCTGGCTATACCTTGAAGATCTTGATATATCAACTGAATAAGTATGTTAAGAAGAAGATTATAAGCCTAGGAAACAAGGATTTCAAACCGTAATTGAAGAAAATCAAAGGATAAGTGCTTAAAGCACATTTTTATACCTTAAGAACAAGATTAGAGTTCTCCACCTCCTTCCCTTGTTACAGCCGAGATTTGACCATCTTTTAACCTCCAAAACAAGCTAGAAACATGGATGGAAATGGTTGATGCTTTGCTCCATGGAAAGAGGAAAGAAATGTGAAGAGAATGAACATAAAATGGCTTAATAAGCTTACCTATGTCAATTGTTGTTCTCTTCTGAAATGGCTTTATAAAGCTGTAAATAAGCATCATAACATAATCATAACAAGCATCCATACAAGGATAACAATGTCACACAGATCAAGAATGCAGAAGGTCAAGTTAGATGTCATGTAATTATTCCACCGGTAGTAGATCCTCACAATGGGACTAACATGTATATAAGAGTACTTCACAGCAGTGGAGGTATAGTGACCTCGTTAACCTCCTTCGTGGAGTAAGATAGTCGGGTATGATAATCCCTTAGACGAGATGGGACTCTCGTACATTAGGTGGGTAATTAGTCCCTCAGAAGATAACATAGTTAACTCCTGCACTATAGAAAGGTGGGAATCGAACCCTCGAGAGGAATAAAGTCTTCCTCCCCACTTGTACTGTTCCGGTACGCAGCCGGTGAGTGACATAGTGCACCCAAAACTCCTGTCGCGACGTAAATTGAATAGGAGACGACCTGAGGCAGGTACAACTCCTATAGCATGCATGGCCAGATCCAACTGGGCTCCTCGTTCTCGTAGTATAGAATTGTCAAGTGTCACACAAGGACGTTAATCAAGAACACAATGTGTATTGTCGATTATCACGTTTAGGATAACGACGTCTGTTATAAAGTGAAGTTAGTGAGAAGCTTGAGTACAAGTTCTCGGTGTAATAAAACGCAGGTATTTAATCCACTGGTAATGTAGTGATGTATGCGTGGGACATACACGTTGTAGTTAATATCTTTCACACATATAAAATAACACAATAGTGCACAAGAGTAATACAACATTTAACAATAATTATCTTGGTCGTTATTTCAAACAACAGATAGCACACAAGCCGGTGTAATCCGGTAGAAAGTAGACTGCAAGAATTGCATACCGTTCACCGTAGACTGTACTTGTTTAATTCCCGGTCAATGTCTGGTCAAACAACGTCCTAGAATAGGTTTAACTGAACGTGTTAATTTATGTAACTCTCGTATAATATTTTTATTGATTCATGAAACGATTTCATATTCGTTATTTCATGTGAGGTTTATTTCTTTATACTCATGTAGTTCCTTTAACCTCTATTCCTTATCATTAATTAAGGTATTGATATATACCTTTCCAAAACATGTAGTCTTAATTTCTAAAACTTATATTGTGTGGTAATTCCTTTTAATTACCTTATTATTGGATGTATAACTTATTTGTTATTCCTTGTGATTTATTTCGAAATCCTTTAGTGTATATATATATATATATATATATATATATACTTATATATTCATGTACTATTTATGTTACATGTTTCATAATTGTCTAATCGACATATCAACTTTACAATTTCTCAATTATATTTATATGTCACGCATGGACATAATATTCTTATAATTTCTTTATTATTCTCCTCTTAATCATAAATAATATTTATTGGTTGTAATTAAATTCCTTATAACTATATAGCCTATAGTTTAAATACCATAATTCCTTATATTCATTTCCTTTTGTTTTTTGAAACCCTTAACTGTATAAGCTTATGTACATGTATTATTTATGATACATGATTATAATTGTCTAAATGACATAACCACTTAATAAATTCTAAAATTATACTTACGTGTTTCGCATGGGCATATTTCTCCCATATCTTTTATTAATTACAAACTAACTCCAAATAAGATCATTTCTTTTACAAGTGAATTACTTGTATTTTTATAACATATAGTTTTAATTTCATAAATCCTTAAATCATAATTTCCTTTTCTATATTTCCTAAATATCCATATAGGACCTACAAATATCTTTTAATCCCATAAATACAACATACTTTTCGGTTATTATATTATAACCACATTTATTTCTTAAACTTACATTATACTCCAAAATACATTGTAATACATAGTTTTATTTTCTTAATTAATTAATTCACTAGACCACCTTTAAAATTTCGGTATTTATTATTTGGATACCTTAACTTTTATAAATTACCAAATCAACCCTTAACCTTTCAGTTTTGACAACTAATTTTCTATAATTACATTTTAACTCCAAAAACTTTATATAATTTATATATTCATTCATAACTATAGTTTTAATATTTAATTTCCTTAATAACCAAGTGGACACTTATATTTTCACAAATTATGATTTCGCCCATATAAAATTCGGTTTCTTATTTAAACTCTTATAAATTACATAATCACCCCAAAACTTTTATAAACTTAATATTTCATGTCATAAATCATTTTAACTCAAAGTTTTCGGTCAACACTTTGACCATAGTCTAATTTCATACTTAATATATTAATATACCCATAAACTTATACGTTTCCCGGTTTTACACCAATCTTTCCAAAAATTACAAAATAGCCCCAAACTTTATAAATTGTTATTTTAACTACATAACTTATTAAACTAGTCATTTAAACACTAGTAATTATTTTTAACTTACCCAAAATTCTTAATATAAGTTTATATACTTATATAGCTCATCAAAACCTATTTTTCACCATTTGAATTCGGTCATAATTATATGATGCCTTATGATTTTTAAAACTTGACTTATAACTCAAAATAATTATACATATATACATATGAGCTATATATCTCATGCCAAAATTATTGTAATGTATTAGATATTTTTTAGCTCAAAATGGAGCAAATATTTCTTAGATAATTCGGCCACAAAAATAACTCTTCATAAATAATTTTTTTGTGACATAATATTATACCTTAAGGTAATAACTTTAGCTTAAGAGTTATAATTATTTTTCTTGGTAAATAACCTCGATAATTTCGGCCTTAATTATTTGTAGAGATGTACATAATTTTTATACAACATTTAAGAGCTTAAAATAAGCTTGAACATAGTAGATCTAGTATTAGAACTTACTCTTTAACCTTGTATGATTTTAGAACTTAAGCTCCCCTTGAATTCCCAAGCTTCCTTCAATGGAAAATGTAGCTTCAAATTTCGGTTTCCATACATGAAGAGAAGGGGTTTAGGAGTTAGATCTTAACACATATCTTAAGTAAGATTAGAAGATGATTTCAAGGTATTACCTTAGGTATTTTCCTTACTTAAATTCGGCACTAATTATAAACACCATATGGAGGAAGATAAGGATCACCATACCTTACCGAAATTTCCAGATTGCGCACCCTCTACGGTTTTTGTCACCCGGAACTGAAATGACCACAAAAAACTCATGATCTTTATATGGTTGGAAAGCTAATTCAAAGAGGAAAAACTTTGGTGTTGAGGAAATTCCGAGAAAACGTACGGAAAATTCAGAATAACTCCCGAACTGAGACCTATTGAACAGATTCACTGCTGCGAACCACTTTGCTTTATTTTGTTCACCCAGAACTGAATACACCATGAAAATTCGATATCTTTATATGGGTGGAAAGCTAATTCTAAGAGGAACAAGTTTGATGTTGGGAAAATTTTGAGATAACTTACTGAAAATTCTAGAATCTCTCCCGAACTCAGACCTTTTGGACAGATCTGCTACTTGATTCTTGCTTTGTAGAATTAGCTAGGAAAATGACATGGGAATGGAGTTAGAAGCTAGAACTCCATTAATGGACTTAAGAGCTTCAAAGGAATAAGATGAAGGAAGAAGAGAGAGGAGGGAGCCTTACCAAATCGGCAATGGTGTGTGCAAGGGAAAGAATGAGGCTAGGCTCACGTAAGAATAAGAGAAGGTAAGTTTGATTGATTTTTGTTTTGTTAATTTTTAATGTCAATTGACTATTCTTTTCATTAGTTTTATTCCATAGGTTATTGGCTCAATAAATGCCCATGTTACCAGCATGAGTTCGGCCATGTGGTGCGGCCTGCGTGCCAAAGCGGACAATATCACACATGTGGGCTGATTGGGCTGGGCTGTCACACAATGCCTAACAACACTCAAAACCCACTCAGAAAGTCAATTTTCTCAAAAACGTGCTTTAAGGAATTTTAAAGCACATTTTGTGTTAGAACATGTTTTAGAGCTTGGTTTCCTTTGAGAATGGTTTTATAATGTTCATTACTTCATTATAATACTTAGGAATCCAATTCTATATCAAATAGAGGTCATTAGACCTTTAAGGTTTTCTTAGAGCACATTTTTGCCCTACTCGACCTTGAAGCATGTAAATGCTTGTTCTTTGTGTTGGAGTGTTGTACAACAACTATAATATGTTTAGTTATGTGTTAATAAGCTTAGGACAAAGTTTTAGGTCCTAAGAAGTTCATTTGGGTATTTATTTACCCTAAACAGTCAAAGGGTGCAATATCTTGCTTTGTGTTGACCACTGTTGTTCTCAATTGACTTTTAAGGCATGTTTAGGCCTTAATTAATGTGATTAGATGTTTAATCCATGTTTTATTAGTTTGAGGTATTTCAGTGAGACATCAGAGGACATTCCAGAGATACCGGGCTTGGCAGCGGCCATGGCTACCATTGTCGCGCAGTTAGGGACTCAGTTTACGGGAGCCATACCCCACCCACCACAGCCCAGAGAGACCAATTGGCTGAAGAGTGTAGCTGACACACGAGTACCAACATAGTTGGGGGAGCCGGACCCCGCTTTACTGGAGAGGTTCATCGTGGAGCACCAGAAGACGTTTCGAGCTGAACGGGTTCCTGAGTATCAGATGGTTGACATCACAACTTTCCACCTGAAGGACGCTGTAGATATTTGGTGTCGGTCAGTCGAGAACCACCATCGAGCCACACTGGGTTTTGACTGGACAACATTCGTGCAGATGCTTCGGGACAAGTACTACCCCGAGCACCTGAAGCAGAGGAAGCGTCAGGAGTTCGAGACTTTGACGCAAGGGAGTCAGACGGTGGACAAGTACTACACTCGGTTCATCAGTCTACTAGACTTCATCCCGGGAGTTGACTACTCAGATACGGTGAAGATCCAGAAGTTTATAGCGGGTTTACAGTTCCACATCCAGGGTTTCATGGGAGCTATACGCTTCACCTCCATCCAGGTAAATAAATACCTAAATCTCTTTTATCTACTAAGAACTACCTTACAAATACGGAACTCACCAAGAAATTACAGGAGTGCTATGACGTTGTGTCGACGACCGAGCTGATGCTTCAGACTCGGGATGAGGCCCAGGGGAAGAAGAGGAAGAACCCCACAGGCGAGGATGGGGGAGCGGCTTCTAGCGGCAGCAGCAAGTGGGAAAGTAAGAAACCTTCTAAAATATGAATTGTGTTTGTTTACTTACTGCTTAATGCTTGAAGTGATTACTAACCCTAAACCTTCAACAAGAAATTCTTCGGCAAGAAGAAAAGGCAGCAGGATTACCAAAGTCAGAAGGCGAAGGAGCAGACTCCTCGCCTGACTGGTCCCGCTATCGACGCCCAACCGCTTAGGTATGCACCACCCAAGGGTAAGAATACCCACCTTTTATCTTACTAAATAATTCCAATTAAATACCATTCCATTACTAACCAAAGTTGTATAACAATAGGCACTAAGCTACCCCAGCGCCATTTCTTCTCTAAGCGCTGTGGGAAGGACCATCCTAGCGTCGACTGATCAGGCAAGAAGGTGGAGTGCCACTACTGCAAGCGGGAGGGCCACAGAGAATACGACTGCTACTCCAACCCTAAGAGCCAGATGTACAAGGGGCCTAGAGGTGCACCGAAAGCCCTAGCTACTGAGTTAAGCGGACCGCGAGGTGGTCAAGCGTCACATCCCACTACCTACACCAGAGGTCCGACGGGACAACCATCCTTATCCACACGTCAGAAGGACAAGGAGGTCGCCATGGGTCGGAACACCCTCTATTCAGCGAGAGCTTCAGGCTTTGAGACTAGCGCTCAGCGCGATACCGGTAAGCTTAAGACCTAAACCAAGAGCATGTTGCATGATTGTGCGTTTACAGCTTTCAAACCATGAACCTTGTATGTTAAATGCGATTAGTAGAGAATTTGATATTACAGAAACCTGACTTAGGAAACCTTTCACCTAATAGGACACTTTGATATCTGCTACCCCATACCTACGAGACCGAGATTACCTAAACCTTTAAGCGAAGGAAGGGAATATCCAGATGGAGAGTGCCAAGTGCTTCAACTCGGCATGATCTTGCTCAAGCAATACTTAACCCTAGATGAACAAATAACCATTGTAAATGAGTGTAGAACCCCGGGGACGGTTTTAGGAGGATTTTATATTCCGGGATATGAGAGCGGGTCAAAACTTAAATTGTATATGATGTGTATAGGTAAGGATTGGGATCCACAGAGTAGGACATATTTGGATGTGAGAAAAATAGATGAAGCAAGAGTGCATAGGATACCTGATACTTTTCAAACCTTAGTGACGGAAGTGGTCAAGATTGCACAACACTTTGAAGCAAACCCCATACCAGACATAGAAGCCGATATTTGTATTGTGAACTTCTATGAGAAAGGGGAAGACTTGGGTTGCACCAGGACCATGACGAGAAACCCGAGTCAATCACCAAGGGAGTACCGGTTGTATCTATCTCCATTGGAGATAACGCGGAGTTCCTCTACGGTGACCAGAAGAGGTTGGACAAAGCGAGCAAGATTGTTCTGAAGTCTGGAGACGTGTTGGTATTTGGTGGAAAGTCGAGACTTGTATACCATGGGATTAAGGGCATTAAGCTGCACAGTGCCCTTTTGACCTTAGTCAATGTTACACATTTAAAGTCCAAACGATTGAATTTGACATTTAGACAGTATTGATGTAATTTATGGAGCTTGTATGTAAGAATCATCGTGTATTCATAAATGGCATTTTGGAATTCCTTTGATACATGCACTCCAATATTACTGTCTTACGAATTCTTAACTTCAGGCTGTGAACCTAATGAGGAAGCCGTTCTGAATATCTTGAATATGGCGGAAGCCAAGGATAAGGGAAATGTCATCACAGGTATGACATCTGACAATAAAGTAATACCAAACTACAAATCTCAATGCGGTACTAACTCATAGGCGAAAATCACAGGCACTTTCACTATGAATGGCGTGAGTGCATCGATACTGTTTGATTCAGTAGCGTCTCACCCCATATCTTCTGCTATGGCGAAGAAATTGGAGACAACTTCTGAGCCTCTCTCAGATTTCCTAGTCACACTACCGACGAAGGAGAGAGTGAGGTGCACGGGAATCTACACGGGACTCCAGATCCAAATTATGACTAAAGACTTTCCCGCATATCTGATAGAGTTTGAGAATTTGGGCTTTCACGTCATCATCGGCATGGATTGGCTACAGAAGTACAAGGGCCGACTGCATTGCACAGAGCATAGATTATTGCTGAAGAGCCAGAGGGGCGAGACAGTCTCTTACCACAGTACTCCGAGAGAGCTGATCTTCAAGCTGGTATCTGCTATAACTTTGATGAAGAAAGTGAGGAAGGGGCAGCTAGCTTATCTATGCTATGTCCAGGACATGAGGCACGAGGAGCAGATGCAGTCATACATTCCAGTTGTATCCGACTTCCCTGATCTGTTTCCTGAGGAGTTGCCAGGAATGCCGCAAGAGAGAGATGTTGAATTCTCTATTGACTTGATACCGGGTACGGGGCCTATTGCCAAGGCGCCCTACTGGATGGCACCAGCGGAAATGAGGGAGTTGAAGATCTAGTTAGAGGATCTACTTGACAAGGGTTTTATCAGACGAGTGCGTCACCATGGGGAGCACCAATTCTGTTGGTGAAGAAGAAAGACGGCAACATGTGAATCTACTACCGTGAGCTTAATGCAGTTTCAGTGAAGAATAAATACCCTTTACCTCGGATCAACGACCAGTTCGACCAATTGAGAGGTGCTTCAGTCTTCTCGAAGATTGACCTTAGATCTGGGTACCACCAGATACGGATAGCAGAGGGGGATGTAGAGAAGACGGCTTTCCGATGACGTTACGGAAACTATGAGTTTACCGTGATGCCGTTTGGATTGTCGAACGCCCCAGCTATATTCATGGATCTCATGAAAAGACTATTCAGAGAGCAGCTAGACACATCAGTGGTTGTATTTATCGACGACATCCTAGTCTATTCCAAGACTAAGGATGAGCATAAAGCGTATATGAGGCAAGTTCTACAGATCGTGAAGGAGAATCAGCTGTACGCCAAGCTCTCAAAGTGTGAGTTCTGGTTAGACAGTGTGACTTTTCTAGGGCATGTGATATCTACCAGTGGTATATCTGTCGACCCTACAAAGATCGAGGCGGTCAATACTTGGCCTAGACTGAAGACAGGGACATATATCCGTAGCTTCTTGGGACTAGCTGACTACTACAGAAGATTTGTCCAGGACTTCTCCAAGCTAGCGAAACCGATGTCTAGTCTGATGAAGAAGGGCGCTCCATTTATATGGACAGAGGATTGTGATCGTTCCTTTTAGACATTGAAGGACCTACTGACGTTGGCGCCCATACTCACCACTCCAAAGGGGACCAACGAGTTCGAGGTGTACTGTGATGCCTCAAACACTAGGTTAGGGTTTGTACTCATACAACATGGCAAGGTTGTTGCTTATGCCTCCCGTCAGCTGAAGAAACATGAGGAGAACTACCCGACACATGATTTAGAGTTGGGAGCAGTAGTCTTTGCACTGAAGATCTGGCGCCACTACTTGTACGGGGTTACAGTTTATTCAGATCATAAGAGCCTCCAGCATCTCTTCACTTAGAAATAGCTAAACATGAGGCAGAGGTGATGGGTCGAGTTTCTCAAGGACTACGACATCGACCTCAGGTACAAGGGAGGCAAGGCGAACGTTGTTGCCGACGCCCTGAGCCGCAGAGCTCATTCTTTATTTGCCATGTCAGGAGACATCAGTCTTGTCGAGGAAGTGCGTTGTGCTCAGAGTAGTGACCAGTACATATAGACTATCAGGCAGTAGCTGACTGACGGCACTTTCGAGGGGGCAGAAATATGATTTCAGACTCATTAAGGATGGGTTAATCAGACTGAATGGTCGTTTGTGCATTCCAGAGTCCAGCCCCGACCTGAAGGAGAAGATATTACGGGAAGCTCATTGCTCTTCCTTATCTATTCACCTGGGGTCATCTAAGATGTACAAGGATTTGAAGACACACTTCTGGTGGAGCGGTATGAAAAAGGATGTAGCAGAGTTTATGGCCCGATGTATGACATGTTAGAAGGTAAAGTTCGAGCACCAGAGGCCGGGCAGGTTAGTACAACCGATGCCCATTCCATATTGGAAGTTCGAGGATATATCCATGGACTTCGTAGTCGGTCTTCCACCGACTAGGGGAGGTGCGAATAGGATATGGGTTATCATCGACAGATTGACGAAGGTGGCGAAGTTTATTCCTATCAAGGACACCTGGAAGGTTCCCAAGCTAGCGGACCTTTTCCAGAGAGAGAGATCATTAGGCACCACAGTGTGCCTAAGACGATTGTGTCAGATAGAAACTCCAGATTCCTTTTTAGATTTTGGCAGCAAGTTCAGGAAGTGTTGGGTACAAAGCTGAAGCTGAGTACCGCCTTCCATTCACAGATGGACGGTTAGAGTGAGCGGACCATTCAGACATTACAGGACATGCTCCGAGTGTGTGCCTTAGACTTCTAGGGAAGCTGGATCGATCATCTACACTTGATCAAGTTTGCGTACAACAACAACTATCATGCATCCGTTCAGATTCCACCATTCCAGACATTGTACCGTAGGCCATGTAGGATACCCCTTTGCTGGGACGAGGCCAGTGAGAATACCTTCTTAGGGCCGGAGTACCTAGAGCAAGTGAAGGAGGATGTTATGCAGATCCGCAGAAACATGAAGGTGGCCCAGGATAGACAGAAGTCGTATGCTGATGTCCAGAGGAGAGACCTCGAGTTCGCAGTGGGCGACCAAGTCTTCCTCAGAGTTTCACCGATGAAGGGCGTCTTCAGATTTGGGCAGAAGGGCAAGCTTAGCTCGAAGTATGTAGGACCGTACCTTATTACGGAGCGAGTGGGCCCATTAGCCTACAGATTAGATTTACCTATTGGGCTTGGGAGAGTGCCCAACGTGTTCCACATATCTCAGTTGAAGCAGTATGTGCCTCACACATCGCATATCTTGGAGCCCGAGACACTTGAGTTAGACCCTACGCTTAGATACGAGGAGACTCCTATCCAAATTTTAGACTCCAAGACGAGGGAGACCAGGAACAAGACCATTAAGATGGTCAAGATTCCGTGGTCAAACCACGAGATCGAGGAGGTGACATAGGAGTTGGAAGACTCCATGCGAGACAAGTATCCATAGCTCTTCCTTTAGCCTTGTGTATACTTGTGGGGGTACGTGGGTGTAACCCCTTTTAGGGGGGTAGAGCCACACACGTCTTGCATGTTTTGCAGTCTAGTTAGTGTGTATATGGGGCATACTGGTTTTGTATTTTATTTGTTGGTGCATGTATGCACTTGGTTGTATGTTTATGTATCATATGTGATACTTGGATGGTTATTGTGGTGTGCACTTGTTTGCAGTATCTATCATGATACTTATGTTATATATATATGACTTGAAAAGAATTATACTACTCCATTGATAGTCATGAGCTATGGTTATGTATATGTGAGTTTGTGTACGCTCGGATGACTGATTGAATGTAGAAGTATCAATATGGTATTGGCATCCACGAATGATAAT
Source organism: Limonium bicolor (assembly GCA_023374045.1). Classification (NCBI taxonomy): domain Eukaryota; kingdom Viridiplantae; phylum Streptophyta; class Magnoliopsida; order Caryophyllales; family Plumbaginaceae; genus Limonium; species Limonium bicolor. The sequence continues at coordinate 273,210,926 of CM041779.1, forward strand.
CATTCGGTGTATAGATATGAGAAACTTGATTCCATAGGATAAGTAAGTGGAAGTTGTGACTTCGAGACGAAGTCTTTCTAAGGGGTAGATTGAAATACCAAAACATTAACTATCTTTATTAATAAGGAGTTAATTTAAATAAAAAGGAAATAATCATTAATTAGCCATCTAATGATCAATATTCATTATGGAATATTACTATAAAAATGTATAGTCCAAGATGGACACTAAACTATACATAAATTCTCTAAACAAGGAGAGAACATTACTAAGGAGAAATCAACTCCTAAAATAAACTAAACATGTATTACATCAATACATGTAAAAAATACCACAAACGATGTGGAAAGATTATATAAATTATTTTATATAACCAGAACTAAATTCCTTGGGTGTTTACCATTTTAATACACTCATTTAACAAGGAAATAATATATGCCATAATATAACATATAAACTTAACCTTATGTACAACAATTAAGTGTAACATTATAATGTTAAAAAATTTGCAATTTTCCCTCCCAAAGAAATGGTGGCTGGCTGCACAAATTCATAAAGGAAGAAAAAGTCAATGTTAGGCAAATAAAAAAAGATGACAAGTACGTGTAGCTTACACACCTAACCTTGTAATGATGTCACCTTTATCTCATAAATATCTTCCTTCTCCTCTAACAGTCCCCCAAATCAGCAGCCATCCTGATAAGTGTCCAAATGAGCATGATTTATAGGTGTATTTTATATATAATATTAGCACTTTTCTTGCTCATTTCTCCACTTCGGTTAATTTTCCTCTAGTTTATGTTTTATTGTTTATCTCACAAATTTATTGTTCAAACATGAGGAAAACCAAGCTGGGAGTAAAGTAGATAAAGAGACGAACACATAGACGCAAACGGCTCAGAAAACGGACTTATAACGAAGAATGTAGAGCCAGTCAAACAGAGGCACGCGAGAGGCACGCGGTGGACTGGTGCAACCGCCCCCTAAGTGGCGGACGTCACACGAGCAACCGCCGGGCGGACGAGGCTGAGGCAACCGCCTCGTATCTGGCGGTCTAGAGAGGCGCAACCGCCTCGCGGTTGAACAAGAGAGTACCGCCTCGTATCTGGCGGTCTAGAGAGGCGCAACCGCCTGGCGGACACACAAGAGAGTACCGCCTAATAATGGGCGGACGTGGCATATACTACCGCCTTCTTTCAGGCGGAAAAGAAGAGAGGCTACCGCCTCCTTATCAGGCGGACGAGACACAGGCTACCGCCTGGTTCATTGACGGACACAACAGAGGAGACCGCCTAATACCGGGCGGTTCTTCAGGCGCGATTAATTCAAGTCGCGACCAGTTCTTCAGTTCTTCTTCGCGCCGTCGTCTGCAACTCGCCTTATCTATCTACTCCAGCATCGCCTACCATAAATCTCTCACGCGTACAGCTCTCTGTCCCCTCTACAATCAATGAGAGCAATCAATACTCAATCAATTTTTACGTACGGATGCCTCTTCCAATTCTCTATATAAACCCAACACCAATACTGCAACGAAGACCACGCACGACGGGAGTCTGAAGAAACCATTCGCTTCCACTTATATTTCCTCCCGTATCACCACATCATTCCACACTCACGCAGTAACAAAAGAAATAGAAGAGCAGCAGTGAGAGGAGAACAGACCAGTTCTTCCTCTGAATTAATGTCAAAATCTATCTGTGTAATCTTCTTAACTCCGTTAATGTCTGAGTAATTTTCTTCTGTATCCTAGGATGGGGGTTTGATTTCTAATATTACGTAATTAATATTTATCACCTGTTTCTCTCATTTAACTTGTTTTAATTCCTTTTAACTAATATTGCTAAATGCTTTGCGCGACAAACGACTGCATTTATTTGGTAACTATCAACATATGATTTTGAGATAGTCTAGGTACCACAAAGGAATTAATCTTGATATTTACACTCCGGACTGAGCAGGAAAATATTAAGGCTTTTATTAGAGTTCGTAACTGACAATTATTAACTCTAATAGGCAATAAATAATTGAAACATGGTTATAAATATGTTTAAGTAATTTAGGAAATTCCCCCGCTATCCTAGGATACATTTTTCCATCCACATCACTTAATTCACCTTTTTAACTGTTTTTTATTATTTCTGTATTAATTTAACAACAAATCAAGCTTGCCTCCGGCTAAACCCCTTTTTACAGTTTTTAAGTAACTACCAAGACTAGGGTAAATTGAACAATCTCCCTGTGGATTCGACACTCGTTATACTACTACGACCGGGAATTGTTTGCAGCCCGACGTTTATAATTTGAGTTTTTAATTTCCTTTCTTTAATTTTACACCATTTTCACCACTCAGAATTAACACTGCAAATTGGCGCCGTTGCCGGGGAGATTGATTCCATCAATTTCCCTAGTTTCCGGTAGTTCACCTGTTTTATTATAATAAACTGTCAATATTATCTTGTTAATAATCTAACCTTGGACATCGGACTTATAATCTGAATTGGACATCGGACTTCTGACCTGACTTGGACATTTGACTTCGGACTTTGGACATCTAACTCCTAACATCTTAATATTATTGTCATTTCGTTCCATTGTCATTTCGTTCCATTGTCATTTCGTTCCATTGTTGAAATACCCCAAATCTAAATGATATTATTAAATCATTATTTATTGGAATATAATCCAAACATAAATCAGTTCACGTACGCATGCAAACCCATGCATAAAAACGTTACGTAAAAACAGTCGTTTCACCATAAACGCTAAAACGCCTTAGAAGCATATGGTCAAACATGACCTTGTATGACCCTCTAATATTCAAACTAAATGGTCATACAATTATTCTATGAATATACAAATATATTCCCTAAGCTATATTCAGTCAAACGCAAAATGCTCGGGAGTGCTCACACCCGCTCCTTAAAGCACGAAAAGTCCGGAGGAGTGCCGAGGTGGCACGAACTCCTATAAAATTAATCCTAGAGTTCCTAACATCATTATTTATCATTCTAAAGAGAACCCACGAAGTGGTTTCTCAAAATTCAGCAAAAACCAAAGGAGGATTTCTTAGCGCTCCTTTTTGGCCCGGGAGTGTCCCGATGGCCCGTAAATTATGTCACGGGTTGATATAACCCCATATAACTCAATGTAACATCTTAGTATATGTTTATTTACTATAATAAGTGTTTACAAACACTTGGAACTCATAAGAACAATTGGTTTCCCAAAATTTCCTTAGAGCACAAAAACACACCTTCGGGTGTCACGAAAATGCGTTTTACGCAATTACCTTGTAGTTTTTGACATGCCACGAATTGGTAATCTTAAAAAGGGTTAAAATGACCTTCTAAATCAGTTGGTGTGACTAGTCAACAAGGCTCTCTATAGGGGCCGATTTTAAGGGAAAAAACTAGTAAAAATTGCATTAAAAGTTTATAAAAGCATAGAACATGGTGACTCACCTTCCCATGTGTTATATTACTTAATGTCTAAGTATGTAGGTCTCATTTGACCAGCAAGCTGTCGAAATTAGGCCATGGAATAAGGCCATGTGAGCTAGAACAAAACAAATATGAAAAAGTAAAAAGTAGATCTAAGATCTACTTTATTTGATTCCTTCTTCCACATGTGAACTTCCATGTTCTTCCTTGGCTCTTCATGGCCGGTTTTTGAGCTCCATTCAAGCCTTGAATTCGTGACTCTACATGAGGAAGAAGACAACACAAACTTAGAAAAATCAAAAGAAGATACCTTACCTAAATTTCCTTGTCTTCTAGTTCACATTATTCCTTCCACATTCTCTTGCCTTGTCACACACCATATGGCCGGTTTTCAAGCTGGAAAAGGAGGCATTTATTGAGCCAATAACTCATGTAATAAACTAAGGAAAAGTATAGTCAAATGACATTAAAAATTGACAAAACAAAATCAATTCCAAAGTGCAATTCTTACCTTATACGTAAGTTTAGTCACATTCCCTCCTTGCACTCTTCATCAACGAATTGGTAAGGCTCCCTCCTCTCTCTTCTAGCTTCATCTTCTTCCTTTGAAGCTCTTAAGTCCATTAATGGAGATTTAACTTCTATCTTCATCCTTAAGGTAAATTCCTAGCATTTCTTGGCAAGACTTGAAGCAAACTCTTCCTAGCATAACAAAGTGTGTTCGGCATCATAAGTTCTCCAAGGAGGTTGTCCAAACCAACACTAAATCAAGGAGCATCTCAGGTTATCTTAAGGTAGATTTCAAGCTTGAAAATCCTTAAAGCACATTTTTATGTGTAACCAAGTTCTACTTCTTCTAAGTCTCTTTTCTTCTTCATTTTGATGAAGGAAAACTTGCTCTTCATATACCTTTGGGTGAGCCGAAATTATAAGAGAAAGTTCTAAGGTAAAGTCTTGTAAAACTACTTTCAAATCTACTTAAGATCTTTGTTGGAGATCTAACTCCTAAACATCCTTCATCTCTTGCATAAAACCGAAAAGGAGCAACAAAATTACCTTGGAGAAAGCTTGGAGATTCAAGAAGAAGTTCAAGCACTTAACCACCTTTGTTAAGAAGTAAGTTTACTAAGTAAATCCTTATATTATAAGCTTTGTTAAGCTTCTAAAATTGTACAAAAATTATGTACACCCTTAGATTAAATAATACCGAAGCTATATGGTTTTATATTCCAAAAATATAACCTATAACATATAAGGAAAATATTTACCTTAAGACACATTTTTGTGTCACAAAGTTTATTTATGTTACATATAAATTAAGGCCGAAAGTTCAAGAGCAAAAGTACTCCATTTTGAGCTAAGAATTTATATAACATTACAATAATTTATACATGAGTTATATGACTCCTATGAATTTATTTATAATTACTTAGACATATAAATCCACTTTTATATAACATAAGGTCTCATTTAAATTATGGCCGAATGTTCTACTTGATAAATAAGTTTTAATGAGCTACTTAGGTATATAAATTTATATCATAAAGTTTGGTGAGTTAAAAATATTCTATTAGTGTCCAAATGACTAATTAATTAAGTTATGTGGATTAAATGTAATTTTTACAAAGTTTAGTGTGCTTGATATAAAAACCGTGAGCTAAGGGGCTGTTTGGTGTAATTATAATATAATATAAGGTTAGGAATTAAGTTTAAGAATTTTAGATAATTTAAACAAGCTTGAAAATAACTTTTTATAAAAGTTTTGGGCTATTATGTAATTTATAAAAGTTGTTATGAAAGTTTAGAATATAAATGGGGCGAATTCATAATTAAGGAAATTATTAGGTGCGCTTTTGAATTTTAGAAGAATTAAATACTTAAACTATAGTTTATAAGTTATTAAATATCTATTATTAAGTTTTGGGGTGGAAATGTAATTAATGGAAAGTTCAATGACAAAGCCGAATTGTTTTGGGGTTAGTTTGGTAATTTAAGAATTTATATATATATATTCGGCATTTATGGAGAATTAAAATTAAAACTATAGTTTACATGTCATTATGTAAAAGTTATAAGATTTGGTGGTTAGATTGTAATTATAAGGAATAAATATATGTTGGCCGAAATTTAAGGGGCTAAGTTGTAATTTTTGAGAGTTATAATATTTAAAAGCTATATACCAAAATATTAGGGGTGGCTTTGTAATTTAGCTAAATAAGAAATTAAAACTCTATAATATAATGAGATTAGAATTTAATATAAGGTTTAAGATTTTATGTGGTTGTTTTGTAAATAACCGAAATACAAGGGTAAGAATTTAGATTAAAATAAATATAGGTCCTACATGGATTTTTGAGGAATTAGAAAGAAAGAATTTTGATTAAAGGAGTTATGAAGTTTAAACTATGACTTATATAGTTATAAGGAATTTAAGGGTAACCAATGATTATTACTTTTGGTTAAAGGAGGAATAATGAAAACTATAAGATTTTTATGTCATTGTAAGACATTTAAATATTGTTAAGAAAATTATAAGTTGTTATGTCAACTAGACAATTAAAATAAACAACAAATATAGTACATGAATAAATAAACACATTTATGTACATTAAAGGATTTATAAATAAATCAAAAGGAATAACAAATAAGTTATACATAAATCATGAGGTAATTAAAAGAAATAAACCTCACATGAAATAACAAATACAAGATTTGTTAAAAGATTCAATAGAATCATTATATAAGGGTAACATAAATTAACCCTCTCAGTTAATCCTGTTCTAGGACTTTGTTTGACCAGACGTTGACCGGGAACTAAACAGTACAGTCTACGGTGAACGGTATGGGATTCTTGCAACCTGTTTTCTAACGGATTACACTGGCTTGTGTGCTATCTGTTGTTTGAAATAACGACCAAGATAATTAATGTAAACTGTTGTTTTACTCTTGCACACTGTGGTATTATTTTATGTGCGTGATTGTTGCTGACTACAACGTGTATGTCCCACGCATACAAACACTACTATACCAGTGGATTAAATACCTGCGTTTCAGTATACCGAGGACTTGTACTCAAGTCTCTCACTAACTTCACTTTATAACATACGTCATTATCCTAAACGTGATAATTGACAATACACATTGTGTTCTTGTTTAACGTCTTTATATGACACTTAACAATTATATACTTCGAGATTGAGGAGCCCAGTTGGATCTGGCCATGCATGCTACGGGAGTTGTACCTGTCTCAGGTCGTCTCCTACTACGTCGCGACGGAACATTCAGTTGGGAGGAAGACTTTATTCCTTCCGGGATTCAAATGCCCTTCAGTTCGAGGAAGACTTTATTCCTCTAGTGGGTTCTTATTTCCCACGCCATTCAGTTCAGGGTTTGACTACGTCATCTCCTGGGGTTTTTTACCCAACCTTTCTTTATAACGAGGTCACTATACCTCCACTATTTCAGATATTCAGTTATAACTGTCAGTCCCATTGTGTGGACCGACTATCAGTAAAGAATTTCAGTTCAGCTAACTCGACCTTCTGTGTCTTGTTCTATGTGACATTATTGTCCTTGTATGGATACTTGTTATTATCAGACTATGCTTGTTTACAGCTTTATAAAAAAATGAACTGCATGTATTCGACAAAGTAGTTGGTGTGGCCCGGTAGACGATGGGCTGCACGTTTTCCATACCAGCATTGTTTGCTGAGCCCCTTTGGGGGCACCCCCATTTTTCAGGTACCTGAAGATTGAGAAGCTCACTACACTGAGTGTAGGTGGGGTAGACCAAGCTTTGGGAGTCTACTATTAGTAATTGTTTTATTTCAGTATTTTACTTTGAGTTCGATTCCTAGTATCTCGGGTTGTATCTGTATTCCAGACCGTGACATTTGAGGATTGTATTTGGACTTAGCCTTGTTGGTCACAAGGGTGGCCAACGGCATTGTAATACCGCCCGGTTGTTGTATTTATTTCCGCTGCAGTTGTATTTTATTTGGGAGTGATCGCCGTTCAGTTTATTGGATTTCGGGTTGGGGTATTACAAAAATGGTATCAGAGCGTAGTTACGCTCTGGATACAAGGATACACCGAGATTAGGATATCTAATACTTTAGGTTAAGGGTTGAGAGATAGTATTGAAAGGAGTTTAAGTTAGTTTTACTTAGACTACTATCCAAGACCGAGTTTTGACCACAGTGCCTAATATACCTCAACATCCTGCAGATGTCAGGAAGAGGAGGACGACGTGGACAGGCTGATGAGGAGCCAAACATCAGGTTGGCAGACATTGCTACCTTAATTGCTCAGGCTTTTGCACAGGCGGGGGTTGCACAGCAGCAGCAGCTACCTCCACCACCACCACCCAGGGAGAGAGACTGGGTGAAGAGCTTGGCTGATCTGAGGCCAACTGCATTCAAGGGGCAGACTGACCCTGCTCACTTAGAGACTTACATCATGGAGATGGAGACAGCGTTCGAGACGCTTGCAGTCCCAGCTAGGGAGAAAGTAAGACTTGCTGCCTTTTATCTGAAGGATGCAGCTAGAGATTGGTGGAACATGGTGAAAGCCGACCACCTGAATGACCCAGCCTTTACTTGGGGACATTACACTGCACTACTTAGGGGCAAATACTACCCGGCCCACACCAGGATGGTGAAGACTCGGGAGTTTGACGCCTTGGAGCAGACGGGGAAGATGTCAGTGGATGAGTACTATGCGAAGTTCACTTCGCTACTCCGACTATTGCCCGGCATAGGATACTCGGACCAGGTCTTGGTCGACCGGTTCTACGGGGGACTGAGCCCTCGACTTCAGTTTGGGATGGGACCAATCATCCCTACCAGTTTGCAGGTAAAACAGGAAAGACATAAATCAGTTGGAAATCTTATTACATACTATACCCCATCATGGGAGATTTGGAGATTATAATACCTTCAGGAATTTCATTCCAGGCGCCCGCTGTGCTCCGTTGTGGAGATTACTTGCAAGAGAAGGGATGCTTTGAGCTCCCAAAAGAGGAAGGACGGACCTGGTGGCGAAGATGCCAAGCAAGGGAACTCCTACAGAAGGAACAAACCCTATCAGAAAGGCCAGGGGTCCTATCAAGGAAAGGGGAACCAAACTACTGGGAACCCTCAGTCAGGAACCTACGGAGCGGCAGCTCCACAGAAAACTTACCCACCTAAGGGTAGGCACCTTAATCAAGCAGTTAGACTTGAAACTTTTGTGATTACCTTAGTACCATTGGAATGCGTAATTAACCTTGATTTTATTAGGTTCTGGATCTGGCTCAAACACGGGCCAGAAGTATGTCCGCCGTTTCAACTGTAAGCAGTGCGGAAAGGATCACCCCGGTGTGGACTGCCAGGGGGAGAAGGTCATGTGCCGCTACTGTCAGATACTCGGCATCGTGCCTTCGAGTGCATCCGAAACCCGAGAGCAGGAACTACCGCCCGGGAGCAAAGCCAAACACCGGCCCTAAGAATGGAGCTAGCGATACTCTCCCTCCACCAACCACCAGGCCGCAAACCAGGCTCAGGGGTATAAGGGCAAAGGCCCAGCATCGGGACCGCCCTACATGTCATGGACCGCTCAGATGAGGCTGGTCCCTCTACTAACCCAGGTATTTCTAAACCATGTGAACCTATTATTGAGCAATGGATGATGTGAATGAGTGCTTGCATGCCTTGATTGCCTAATTGAGTAGGAAAGAATTAGTAAGACTCACTAGTAAAAATTTAAACCACGTAGGAAGCTATAAGATATGCTTTCCTATCCCCTCACCGCCCTCCCTGGAAGAAAACATTATCAAAATACAAGAACCAGGGAACGAACAATGTAAGGTTATCCAACCAGGTTTGATACTACTCAAAGGATACCTAACACCGGAGACACAAATTGCAATCATCAGAAAATGTCAAGAATTGGGAGCAGGACCAGGAGGGTTCTACACTCCAGAATTTCCAGGAGGATCAAAAATGAAGCTGAAAATGATGTGCTTAGGAAAGGATTGGAATCCTTATACCAAGAATTACCAGGATACAAGAAATGGAGATGGAGCACAAGTGCCAAAAATCCCAGAAGAATTTTTACCAATTGTGGAACAAGCAGTTACTACAGCTCAGCAGCTAGAAGAAGATCCAGTTCCCAACTTAAGGGCTGATCTATGTATCATCAACTTCTATGAAGAAGGAGGCCGTTTAGGACTACACCAGGACAATGATGAAACAAAAGGGTCCCTTGAACAGGGGATACCAGTATTATCTTTGTCAATTGGAGATGACGCAGAGTTCCTTTATTGCGAGCAGAAGCGTGTGGACCTTGCAAAGAAAATTATATTGAGTTCAGGAGATGTTTTAATAATGGGTGGAAAGTCAAGGTTGCTATACCATGGAATTAAGAGGGTTAAGCTAAACACAGCACCTTCGACAGTGATAAACACCACTCACATGAGACCAGGAAGATTAAGTTTGACTTTTAGAAAGTATTAGTGTTGTAATTGTTTTTGGACTTCAGAAAGGAGATCATCTCATCAATGAAGCATTATTGTTTGTGAAAGTGAATGTCTTTAGACCCCATCATGTATCAAAGTACTTACTCAGATTCTGTTATTAGGTTGTGCTAAGGAGACGGAAGGTGCCTTAAGTATACTTACTGAGGAGGAGGCCCGCAAGGGCGGCTCGATTCTCACTGGTACCTTTCCGGTTAATGGAGTGGATGCATTAGTACTGTTCGACTCCGGAGCCTCACATACTTTCGTTTCGCCTACGCTTGCGGGGAAGTTGGGGCTAGACGCAGTAGAGTTACCTGATTTTAAGGTGGCACTCCCGTCTAAGGAGAAGATCAGTTGCACTCGTCTTTATAGAGGAGCCACTATCAGTATTAAGGAGGAGGAATTTCCTATTGACCTTATTGAGTTCAGAGGTCTAGGATTCGATGTTATAGCCGGGATGGACTGGCTGGGGCGGCACAGAGGCCGCATTCTTTGTGCAGAGCGCAGACTGTTGCTTAAGAGCCCATCAGGAGTGACAGTATCTTACCGTCAGAGCCCTAGGGCACCATCGATAAAAGTTATATCTGCTATGTCCATGTACAAGCACGTCAGGAAGCAGAAGGAGGTATATTTATGCTATGTTCAGATGTAGAGCATGACCCTGATTTTGATCAGCTATGCCAGTGGTGTCGGAATTTCCAGATATTTTTCCAAAGGAACTTCCAGGCTTACCGCCATCCAGAGAGGTAGAGTTCTCCATCGAATTACTACCAGGTACCGGTCCCATAGCTAAGGCACCGTACCGTATGGCACCAGCAGAGATGGCTGAGTTGAAGAGCAGTTGAAAGATTTATTGGACAAGGGATACATACGACCTAGCGTATCTCCTTGGGGAGCACCAGTGCTTTTTTGTGAAGAAGAAGGATGGAAGCCTTCGTTTATGTATTGATTACAGAGAGCTTAATGCAGTATCGGTGAAGAATAAATATCCACTACCACGGATTGATGATTTGTTTGATCAGTTGAGAGGAGCAAAAGTGTTTTCGAAGATCGATTTGAGATCAGGCTACCATCAGATACCCATCAGGGAGCAAGACATAGAAAAGACAGCCTTCAGAACACGGTATGGCCACTATGAGTTTACGGTTATGCCTTTTGGCTTGTCAAATGCACCTGCAGTCTTCATGGATTTGATGAACAGATTATTCAGAGAGCAGTTGGATAAGACCGTGGTTGTATTCATCGATGACATCCTCATCTATTCAAAGTCTAAGGAAGAGCATGAGAGTCACCTCCGACATGTACTTGAGATCTTAAGGGAAACCAGCTTTATGCTAAGTTCTCCAAATGTGAGTTTTGGTTGGACAGAGTTTCTTTTTAGGACATGTTATTCAGATGCTGGGATCGCAGTGGATCCAGCAAAGATAGAAGCAGTTCGCACTTGGCCTAGGCCAAAGACAGTTACGGACATCAGGAGTTTCCTTGGTTTAGCAGGTTACTACAGAGGTTTGTCAGAGACTTCTCCAAAATAGCCAAACCTATGACCAGCTTAATGAAGAAGGATGCACCTTTCACATGGACTACTGAATGTGAGACCTCATTCGAGCTTCTGAAGAATGCTTGACATCAGCACCAGTTTTGACTATACCTGAAGGCACAGAGGGTTATGAAGTTTACTGTGATGCATCAGGAGGGGATTAGGGTGTGTACTCATGCAGAATGGGAAGGTAGTCGCCTACGCTTCCCGACAGTTGAAGAAACATGAGGAAAACTATCCCACACATGACTTGGAGCTTGGAGCTATTGTTTTTGCCTTGAAGATCTGGCGCCACTACCTGTATGGTGTCCAGATGACCGTATATTCGGATCATAAGAGTTTGAAATATGTATTCACCCAGAAGGAGTTAAACATGAGACAAAGAAGATGGGTTGAATTTCTTAAGGATTATGACATTGATTTGCAGTACAAGGAAGGGAAAGCTAATGTTGTAGCAGACGCATTGAGTCGACGAGCATATTCTCTTAATGCCATTGTGGCTAGCTCGAGTCTTATGGACGACATACGCAGAGCACAGCAGAGTGATCAGCGAATGATGGAGATCAGTCAGAAGTTGACTGACGGTACATTTGAGGGTGGAAAGTATGAGTTCCAGTTACATGATGATGGACTCATCAGATTGAAGGGAAGATTGTGTATTCCCAGAGACAGCACAGATATAAAGGAGCATATTCTTCGAGAGTCCCACACTTCTACCACATCTGTCCATCCAGGAGCTTCTAAGATGTACAAAGATCTAAGAGGTATTTCTGGTGGAGTGGTATGAAGGGCGACGTGACAGAGTATGTGATTCGATGTCTCACTTGTCAGAAAGTGAAATTCGAACATAGACGACCAGGAGGTATGGTACAGTCTATGCCAGTTCCAGAGTGGAAGTTTTATGATATCTCTATGGACTTCGTGGTGGGACTACCACCTACGAGAGGAGGACTTAATATGATTTGGGTTGTTGTTGATCGACTGACTAAGGTTGCTAGGTTTATTCCGATGAAAGACACTTGGAAAGTGCCTAAGTTAGCAGAGCTATTTGAGAAAGAGATTATCAGACATCATGGAGTACCTAAGACTATTGTTTCAGATCGAGACACTAGATTTCTCTCACGATACTGGCGAGCTACTCGCGAGGCACTTGGCACTGAGTTGAAGCTTAGCACAGCATTTCATCCTCAGACAGATGGTCAGTCAGAGAGGACTATTCAGACCTTAGAGGACATGCTACGAGCATGTGCCTTGGATTTTCAGGGCAGCTGGATAGATAGATTACATCTCATCGAGTTTGCTTACAATAACAGCTATCACGCCTCTATACAGATGTCACCTTTTCAGGCTTTATATGGCAGACCATGCCGCACACCTTTGTGCTGGGACGAGTCTAGTGAGACCGTCATCATTGGGCCTGAGTACTTGGAGCAAGTCCAGGCAGAAGTTCAGCAGATCAGAAACAATATGAAAGCAGCACAGGACAGACAGAAATCATATGCTGATGAGAGGCGACGAGACCTTGAGTTCGCAGTTGGCGACCAGGTATTTCTACGAGTTTCACCCATGAAGGGTGTATTCAGATTTGGTCAGAAGGGCAAGCTAAGCCCGAAATTTGTAGGACCCTACGCTATCATAGAGCGGGTGGGCCTAGTGGCATATCGACTTGATTTGCCAGCCGAGTTGGGCAAAGTACACAATGTTTTTCACGTGTCTCAGCTTAAGAAATACATGCCTCATCCTTCTCATGTTCTACAACCAGAGACACTCTCTTTTAACACAACAATGCGGTATGTGGAAACACCGCAAAGAATCTTAGATAGGAAGACACGAGAGACTCGAAACAAGTCTGTGAGCCTCGTGAAGGTTCTTTGGTCGAACCACGATGTGGAAGAGGCCACATGGGAACTCGAAGCTGATATGCGAGCGAAGTTTCCCTCATTATTTACCGACTAGGCACTTTAGTCTAGGGTACGGGGGCGTACCCCTTCTTTTTGGGGGGTAGAGCCTTTTCATTTTTGAGTTTAGTGTGCACCTTGTTGCAATTTTTGCTTTGTGCATTTCAGTTGTTGCTTTTGTGCATTTCAGTTGTTGCACTTTTGTGCATTTCAGTTGTTGCACTTTTGTGCATTTCATTGTTGCACTTTTGTGCATTTCAGTTGTTGCACTTTGTGCATTTCAGTGACACCTTGTCTTGTATGTGTTCTTGTTAACACTGTGTGTTTGAATGTACCTTGTACTTCTACTTGATTGTGTGTACTTCATTACACTACAATGGAAATATTATATGCACTACGTTGCACCATTTGAAATGAAAAGTGATTGTGTTCACTACCTTGCTTTACACTGCAAGTATATGTTATGACATTCCAAGTATTCCTGTTGTACTTGATATACACTATGAACTTAGGGATATAGAGACTTGGGACTTGATCCCTAAAAATTAGATTGAGTTGTGGATACTTAGTGGAACTTGATTCCCCCACAACCTTATACTTTAGATATGAGACTTCGGGGCGAAGTCCTTTTTAAGGGGGGTAGATTGAAATACCCCAAATCTAAATAATATTATTAAATCATTATTTATTGGAATATAATCCAAATATAAATCATTTCACGTACGCATGCAAACCCATGCATGAAAACGTTACGTAAAAACAGTCGTTTCACCATAAACGCTAAAACGCCTTAGAAGCATATGGTCAAACATGACCTTGTATGACCCTCTAATATTCAAACTAAATGGTCATACAATTATTATATGAATATACAAATATATTCCCTAAGCTATATTCAGTCAAATACGCAAAATGCTCGGGAGTGCTCACACCCGCTCCTTAAAGCACGAAAAGTCCGGAGGAGTGCCGAGGTGGCACGAACTCCTATAAAATTAATTCCTAGAGTTCCTAACATCATTATTTATCATTCTAAAGAGAACCCACGAAGTGGTTTCTCAAAATTCAGCAAAAACCAAAGGAGGATTTCTTAGCGCTCCTTTTTGGCCCGGGAGTGTCCCGATGGCCCGTAAATTATGTCACGGGTTGATATAACCCCATATAACTCAATGTAACATCTTAGTATATGTTTATTTACTATAATAAGTGTTTACAAACACTTGGAACTCATAAGAACAATTGGTTTCCCAAAATTTCCTTAGAGCACAAAAACACACCTTCGGGTGTCACGAAAATGCGTTTTACGCAATTACCTTGTAGTTTTTGACATGCCACGAATTGGTAATCTTAAAAAGGGTTAAAATGACCTTCTAAATCAGTTGGTGTGACTAGTCAACAAGGCTCTCTATAGGGGCCGATTTAAGGGCAAAAACTAGTATAAAAATTTGCATTAAAAGTTTATAAAAAGCATAGAACATGGTGACTCACCTTCCCATGTGTTATATTACTTAATGTCTAAGTATGTAGGTCTCATTTGACCAGCAAGCTGTCGAAATTAGGCCATGGAATAAGGCCATGTGAGCTAGAACAAAACAAAATGAAAAAGTAAAAAGTAGATCTAGATCTACTTTTTTGATTCCTTCTTCCACATGTGACTTCCATGTTCTTCCTGGCTCTTCATGGCCGTTTTTGAGCTCCATTCAGCCTTGAATTCGTGACTCTACATGAAGAAGAAGACACCAAACTTAGAAAAATCAAAGAATACCTTACCTTTTTCCTTGTCTTCTAGTTCACATTATTCCTTCCACACTCTTGCCTTGTCACACCACACATATGGCCGTTTTCAAGCTGGAAAAGGCATTTATTGAGCCAATAATCAATGTAATAAACTAAGGAAAAATAGTCAAATGACATTAAAAATTGACAAAACAAAAATCAATTCCAAATGCATTCTTACCTTTACGTGAGCTAGTCTCATTTCCCTCCTTGCACTCTTCATCACGGTTTGGTAAGCTCCCTCCTCTCTCTTCTAGCTTCATCTTCTTCCTTTGAAGCTCTTAAGTCCATTAATGGAGTTTTAACTTCTATCTTCATCTTAAGGTAATTCCTAGCATTTCTTGGCAACTTGAAGCAAAACTCTTCCTAGCATAACAAGTGTGTTCGGCATCATTTAGTTCTCCAAGGAGGTTGTCCAAACCAACATTAAACCAGGAGCATCTCAAGGTTATCTTAAGGTATTTTAAGCTTGAAATCCTTAAAGCACATTTTTATGTGTAACCAAGTTCTACTTCTTCTAAGTCTCTTTTCTTCTTCATTTTGATGAAGGAAAACTTGTTCTTCATCTACCTTAGGAGTGAGCCGAAATTATAAGGAGAAAGTCTAAGGTAAAGTCTTGTAAAACTACTTCAAATCTACTTAAGATCTTTATTCAAGATCTAACTCCTAAACACCTTCACCTCTTGCATAAAACCGAAGAGGAGCATCAAAATTACCTAGGAGAAAGCTTGGAGATTCAAGAAGAAGTTCAAGCACTTAACCACCTTTGTTAAGAAGTAAGTTTACTAAGTAAATCCTTATATTATAAGCTTTGTTAAGCTTCTAAAAATTGTACAAAAATTATGTACACCCCTAGGTTAAATAATACCGAAACTATATGGTTTTATATGCCAAAAATATAACCTATAACATATATAGAAAATATTTACCTTAAGACACATTTTTGTGTCACAAAATTTATTTATGTTACATATAATTAAGGCCGAAAGTTCAAGGGAGCAAAAGTGCTTATTTTGAGCTAAGAATTTATATAAGACATTACAATAATTTATACATGAGTTATATGACTCCTATGAATTTATTTATAATTACTTAGACATATAAATCCACTTTTATAACATAAGGTCTCATTTAAATTATGGCCGAATGTTCTACTTGATAAATATTTTAATGACTACTTAGGTATATAATTTATATCATAAAGTTTGGTGAGTTAAAAATATTCTATTAGTGTCTAAATGACTAATTAATTAAGTTATGTGGATTAAATGTAATTTTTACAAAGTTTAGTGTCTTATATAAAAACCGAGAGCTAAGGGGCTGTTTGGTGTAATTATAATATAATATAAGGTTAGGAATTAAGTTTAAGAATTTTAGATAATTTAAACAAGCTTGAAAATAACTTTTTAAAAGTTTTGGGCTATTATGTAATTTATAAAAGTTGTTATGAAAGTTTAGAATATAAATTGGGCGAATTCATAATTAAGAAATTATTAGGTTCACTTTCGAATTTTAGAAGAATTAAATATTTAAACTATAGTTTATAAGTTATTAAATATCTATTATAAGTTTTGGGGTGAAAATGTAATTAATGGAAAGTTCAAGACAAAGCCGAATTTTTGGGGTTAGTTTGGTAATTTAAGAATTTTATATATATATTCGGCATTTATGGAGAATTAAAATTAAAACTATAGTTTACATGACATTATGTAAAAGTTATAAGATTTTGTGGTTAGATTGTAATTATAAGGAATAAATATTTTGGCCGAAATTTAAGGGGCTAAGTTGTAATTTTTGAGAGTTATAATATTTAAAAGCTATATACCAAAATATTAGTGGTGGCTTTGTAATTTAGCTAAATAAGAATTAAAACTCTATAATATAATGAGATTAGAATTTAATATAAAGTTTATGAATTTATGTGGTTGTTTTGTAAATAACCGAAATATAAGGTAAGAATTTAGATTAAATAAATATAGGTCCTACATGGATATTTGGAGGAATTAGAAAGAAAGAATTTGATTAAAGGAATTATGGAATTAAACTATGGCTTATATAGTTATAAGGAATTTAAAGGTAACCATAAATATTATTTATGGTTAAAGGAGAATAATGAAAACTATAAGATTTTTATGTCATTGTATGACATTTAAATATAGTTAAGAAATTATAAGTTGTTATGTCACCTAGACAATTAAAATAAACAACAAATATAGTACATGAATAAATAAACACATATGTACATTAAAGGATTTATAAATAAATCAAAAGGAATAACAAATAAGTTATACATTAAATCATGAGGTAATTAAAAGAAATAAACCTCACATGAAATAACAAATACGAGATTTGTTAAAAGATCCAATAGAATCATATATAAGGGTAACATAAATTAACCCTCTCAGTTAATCCTATTCTAGGACTTTGTTTGACCAGACGTTGACCGGGAATTTAAACAGTACAGTCTACGGTGAACGGTATGGGATTCTTGCAACCTGTTTTCTAACGGATTACACCGGCTTGTGTGCTATCTGTTGTTTGAAATAACGACCAAGATAATTAATGTAAACTGTTGTTTTACTCTTGCACACTGTGGTATTATTTTATGTGCGTGAATGTTGCTGACTACAACGTGTATGTCCCACGCATACAAACACTACTATACCAGTGGATTAAATACCTGCGTTTCAGTATACCGAGGACTTGTACTCAAGTCTCTCACTAACTTCACTTTATAACAAACGTCATTATCCTAAACGTGATAATTGACAATACACATTGTGTTCTTGTTTAACGTCTTTATATGACACTTAACAATTATATACTTCGAGATTGAGGAGCCCAGTTGGATCTGGCCATGCATGCTACGGAGTTGTACCTGTCTCAGGTCGTCTCCTACTACTACGTCGCGACGGAACATTCAGTTGGGAGGAAGACTTTATTCCTTCCGGGATTCAAATGCCCTTCAGTTCGAGGAAGACTTTATTCCTCTAGTGGGTTCTTATTTCCCACGCCATTCAGTTCAGGGTTTAACTACGTTATCTCCTGGGGTTTTTATACCCAACCTTTCTTTATAACGAGGTCACTATACCTCCACTATTTCAGATATTCAGTTATAACTGTCAGTCCCATTGTGTGGACCGACTATCAGTAAAGAATTTCAGTTCAGCTAACTCGACCTTCTGTGTCTTGTTCTATGTGACATTATTGTCCTTGTATGGATACTTGTTATTATCAGACTATGCTTGTTTACAGCTTTATAAAAATGAACTGCATGTGTTCGACAAAGTAGTTGGTGTGGCCCGGTAGACGATGGGCTGCACGTTTTCCATACCAGCATTGTTTGCTGAGCCCCTTTGGGGGCACCCCCATTTTTCAGGTACCTGAAGTTGAGAAGATCACTACACTGAGTGTAGGTGGGGTAGACCAAGCTTTGGGAGTCTACTATTAGTAATTGTTTTATTTCAGTATTTTACTTTGAGTTTGATTCCTAGTATCTCGGGTTGTATCTGTATTCCAGACCGTGACATTTGAGGATTGTATTTGGACTTAGCCTTGTTGGTCACAAGGGTGGCCAACGGCATTGTAATACCGCCCGGTTGTTGTATTTATTTCCGCTGCAGTTGTATTTTATTGGGAGTGATCGCCGTTCAGTTTATTGGATTTCGGGTTGGGGTATTACAATTGTCCCCTTTCTTTCCATTGTCCCTAACTACTACTTAAAATTTTCCTGTCATTTGTTCGTTCCATTGGTCCTTTCTTCATTCCTTGTCCTTAACATTTGCATTTTCCATGTCCCTAACAGTCTTTCCATTGTATACTACTACTAACTACTGAACTTATAATTTCTGTATACTAACCCCTAACCGTTTATCAGCCTAACCAATATTTCTGTCTTTCCTTATTTTAAATTTACTAACTATTTTGCAGCTTCTGACAAACCACAATTGATCTTCTGTGCATGCCAACACTCTCGAACCCGAGGCTTCTCCACCAATCATCCGGCCCCAGCCCGATCGTACTTTTATTACAAGCACAGAGAAACTGAGAAACCAGCCATGGCCAATAACGAAGTTATAAATGAAATAGACCCATGCAATTCAACCATAACCCGTGCCCCTACTGATATCACCACCTAACACCGAGAAGAGCTCAGCCATAGTTTCTCCCCGAACTAACACCAGAAGAGCCGAACGTTGGGTTTTTCAAACCCACTACTCACCGCCGTCCTGATCTAGGCAAGTTTTAGTGGAGCGAAAACCCAGATGAAGCCCCAAATCAATCATGAGTCCTCCTAGACTTCCTGCATTTCCTTTAGTCAAACCGGCAAACGTCAAAGAAAGAATCCGTCTACAACTATTCCTCACTCGTTATCGGATTCAGCAATACCGGTGGTACCGAAGCTTCCCTCCCGATCAATCACCAATGGCTTCAAATGGCCCAAAAATTCCTTGCCAAATACTACCCAACCAGTAGAACGAGGCAATTGATCGTTGAAATCAATACTTTCTGTCAGGAGCCGGGAGAAAACGTTGTACGACGCTGGGACAGATTCAAAGATATGCTAATGAAGTGTTCCCACCATGGTCTTGACGATCAATCCTCTGCCTGTCATTCTTCAACGGTCTGGATGATGGGAACCGACTACTCGTCAATTCCTCTGCAGGAGGAAGTTTCATGATGAAATCTCCTAAAGAAGGAATGGACCTTCTCGAAACCATGACGAGCAATACAAGACAGTGGACGCGATCCAAAGGACGAACGCCACGAGCAGCAGGCCTACTCCATGTTGAGCCTACAGATCATTTATCAGCTCAGATCTCGTCCCTTGCAAATGGTGGAAAACTAACAACATCACAAAACGAAATCGTAAAGACAATAGCTTCCCCGCCTGCAAGTTCACCACCAGTTCCACCTACAGAACGATGTGTCATATGCGCTGGTCCTCATGAAACACATCAGTGTGAGGTAAAGAGTACGAGGATGCAAACTTCATAGGAAACCGTCCCGGTAACTCCTATAAACAACAACACTTCAACAACAATTATCCATGGAGAAATCACCCGAATTTCTCTGGAAAAATAATGATCAAAACCAGGAGGGCAGAACAACAATTCCAACACCTATCAGGGAACCGACCCCAACCAAACTCTAATATGGGTTATGAGCACAAGGTCCCCCTCCAGGTTTCAGCCAACAACAACAACAACAACAACCATCTTCATCCTCTTCTGATCCGACCGAACGCAGAACTCAAGAGATGATGAAGGGTTTCATGTCCATAACTCAGAACCAGCTCTCTGCACAAGAAACCTTCAACCAGAAAATCGAAGGAAATTCAATCAACTTGCAGAACATCTTGCTCGAAGACCGCCAGGGGCTCTCCCAGCCAAAATGAACCAAATCCAAGAGAGCAAGCCAAGTGCATCTATGTGAAGGAGCACGATGAAGAAAAGACGGAGGTGGCTACAACAGCTAAAGTTCCAGAACTACACCCTTCCCTCCAGAGTGGGTTGTAGCAATTGAGACTTCCAAAAGGAATGTAGCTGAATTGGAAAGCACCGCAAAGTCTATAAAATCGTATTCAATCTGAGAATACCTACCTTGAGCACTTGGTGGCTGGTTATGAAAACGAAAAGCTCGACTTCGAAGAAGAAGAAGAAGAGGTTAAGGCGATAACCTTGAGAAGCGGTAAGAAAACCGACGAGATTCCCATCCCGCAACACAATCAGAAGAATCCAAAGAGGATAGTGAAGAAAAAGCTGAGTTCCCAGCAGAAAAGACATCTCCAAGCGTCCTCACTATTCCACCAGCTTCAGAACCTCCTTCACAAGAACCGCCTATACCATTTCCTCACCGACTCCAGAAGCAGAAATTGGATAATGAATATGGTAAGTTTCTAGCAATGCTAAAGCAACTAAACGTCAACATACAGTTTGTAGACCTCATTGCCAAAATGCCAAACTATGCCAATTCCTCAAACACCTCATATCCAACAAAACTAAACTGGCCGAAGTCGGTACGGTACCTCTCAATGTAGCTTGCTCAGCTACTCTACAAAAACCACTACCATCAAAATGCAATGATCCGGGCAGCTTCACTATTCCAGTCACAATTGGTAGCACCTCGTTTCCATACTCCCTATGCGATCTTGGTGCCTCCATCAATTTGATGCCCCTCTCCACTTTCAAAAACGGGGAATTGGGAGAGATGAAAAAGACTAAGATGACCCTGCAACTGGCAGATGGTTCGGTAACATACCCAAGCGGAGTGGTAGAGGATGTTATTATAAAGTGGAGCACTTATACTTCCCATGTGATTTTGTCATTCTAGACATCGAAGAGAACTCCACTACACCCCTCTCATCCTTGGACGACCATTCCTTGCCACAGCCGATGTGCACATTTGGGGAGCCCAGGGGAAAATCACCCTCCAAGCTTACAAACGAAAAGCTGGAGTTTGCATCAGGAAGATCTCCAGATAGCAAATCCAAAGATCTCCAGTTTTGTGAGGGATACTCAATCACCATCATCCCCACTTCTGTTTATCAACCTTCCAGACGGCTTGTCTATCACAGAGATACCACCACCAATCCCGGACGAAGAGCGGGATAAGAAAAAAACATGCATCCAGGTGGACTCTCAAAAAAACCATCGAGTCATGCTTTGGATCTCCTCCTCATACCCACCCCCCAGGATCGATCTAACGAAAAAGCGTCTAGCTAAGACGTTAAAGAAGGGCAGCTTTCGGGAGGCAACCCGATGAACTTATCTTTTATATGCTTTTATGCTGTTTTAATAATCAGGTTCCCTTTAAAATTTATTTTTGCTAACTTTAACCCCGTTTATAGTATGGTTGCTTCTAGTGTTTTATGCAGGTGCAATTTCATGTCTACACCGCAACCAAGCTACGCTACTTGAGGCTGAAGCTCAAGTGTGGGGGAAGTCCAAAACACGCTAGCAAAAAATAAAATCAGGGGAGTACTATTTTCTTTAAACTTGCTTTTTATTTTAATAAATATGCAGAGGAGAGTTTTATGCTTAAATGAATATTTGTGACCAATGTGTTCTCTCTATTTTATCTACTTACCGAAAAGGCCTTCTGAGGGTTTCCCTTGTTTTTCTGGTGACAATGAGGACATTGTTCAAATTAAGTGTGGGGGAGTGTGCCCTTTTCGGTGACATTTTATGCTTAAATGCTTAATCTCTCTGCTTATCTTGCGTTTGTTCAAATTCAATATTGTGGACCCTTTATATGTGGGTTGTTCTCTTTAGGAATAAATACTGTTATGAATTGTGGGATAAATGGTACAAATGTTTAAAATTTTGATTACTTTGAGGAGCATTTTTATGCGGTGTGACCAAATGATCTGAATGGTTGGATTTTTATTACTCAGGGGTTCTTTCTGTCTTCTTTCTTAGGGATTGCTAAGGGGTGCTTCTCTGTCAAAAAGGAAAAAAATAAAATAAATAAGGGACTTGTGAGACACCATTGGTAACCAACAAAGAGAGTTGAGTGTTCTTAATACGAAGGCTTAATGCCTACATATTATCTTCTCATCTCTTATGCAAAAGTGAAACAAATGCTTAATTCTTTTTTCCTTTTGTTTCTCCTCAATGCCCTTCTTGAGGAAGTTGGCCATGGTAAAAAGTTTCAAAGTCACCTTAAATCAAGAGCATTGTAGTACTCCGAATCATACCCGAAACTCTCATTTTTATTTTTGCCCTGAGTACACTATGCCACCAGTAGGTGATGGATCACACTCCTCTAAAAGTTTAGATCATGTACTATTGAGTTTTTTATCCTACCCTTCATAATAATATTTGTTAATTATTGAGGCATTCCCTACTTAGGGTACGTAGTTTTTGCTTGAGGACAAGCAAAAGATAAGTGTGGTGTGTGATAAGTGTCCAAATGAGCATGATTTATAGGTGTATTATTTTATATATAATATTAGCACTTTTCTTGCTCATTTCTCCACTTCGGTTAATTTTCCTCTAGTTTATGTTTTATTGTTTATCTCACAAATTTATGTTCAAAATGAGAAAACCAGCTGGGAGTAATTAGTATAAAGAGACGAACACATAGACGCAAACGGCTCAGAAAACGGACTTATAAAACGAAGAATGTAGAGCCAGTCAAACAGAGGCACGCGAGAGGCAACGCGGTGGATGGTGCAACCGCCCACTAAGTGGCGGACGTCACAACGAGCAACCGCCGGGCCGGACGAGGCTGAGGCAACCGCCTCGTATCTGGCGGTCTAGAGAGGCCGCAAACCCCTCGCGGTTGAACAAGAGAGTACCGCCTCGTATCTGGCGGTCTAGAGGCGCAGAGGCGCAACCGCTGGGGACACACAAGAGAGTACCGCTAATAATGGGCGGACTGGCATATACTACCACTACTACGCCTTCTTTCAGGCGGAAAAGAAGAGAGGCTACCGCCTCCTTATCAGGGCGGACGAGCACAGGCTACCGCCTGGTTCATTGGCGGACACAACAGAGGAGACCGCCTAATACCGGGCGGTTCTTCAGGCGCGATTAATCAAGTCGCGACCAGTTCTTCAGTTCTTCTTCGCGCCGTCGTCTGCAACTCGCCTTATCTATCTACTCCAGCATCGCCTACCATAAATCTCTCACGCGTACAGCTCTCTGTCCCCTCTGCTACAATCAATGAGAGCAATCAATACTCAATCAATTTTTACGTACGGATGCCTCTTCCAATTCTCTATATAAACCCAACACCAATACTGCAACGAAGACCACGCACGACGGGAGTCTGAAGAACCATTCGCTTCCACTTATATTTCCTCCCGTATCACCACATCATTCCACACTCACGCAGTAACAAAAGAAATAGAAGAGCAGCAGTGAGAGGAGAACAGACCAGTTCTTCCTCTGAATTAATGTCAAAATCTATCTGTGTAATCTTCTTAACTCCGTTAATGTCTGAGTAATTTTCTTCTGTATCCTAGGATGGGGGTTTGATTTCTAATATTACGTAATTAATATTTATCACTGTTTCTCTCATTTAACTTGTTTTAATTCCTTTAACTAATATTGCTAAATGCTTTGCGCGACAAACGACTGCATTTATTTGGTAACTATCAACATATGATTTTGAGATAGTCTAGGTACCACAAAGGAATTAATCTTGATATTTACACTCCGGACTGAGCAGGAAAATATTAAGGCTTTTATTAAGAGTTCGTAACTGACAATTATTAACTCTAATAGGCAATAAATAATTGAAACATGGTATAAATATGTTTAAGTAATTTAGGAAATTCCCCCGCTATCCTAGGATACATTTTTCCATCCACATCACTTAATTCACCTTTTTAACTGTTTTTATTATTTCTGTATTAATTTAACAACAAATCAAGCTTGCCTCCGGCTAAACCCCTTTTACAGTTTTTAAGTAACTACCAAGACTAGGGTAAATTGAACAATCTCCCTGTGGATTCGACACTCGTTATACTACTACGACCGGGAATTGTTTGCAGCCCGACGTTTATAATTTGAGTTTTTATTTCCTTTCTTTTAATTTTACACCATTTTCACCACTCAGAATTAACACTCTGCACATCCCTTTCTCATTTCCTTATTCAGCCATAGAAGATAAGGAGGAAAGGAAAAAGAAGAATAAAGAAAGGAGGAAAGAGAAGGAAGTTGTACTTGCTTGGAATAAACAAATGCATTAAAGGAAAATCCTACTCTACAAACACACCAACCCTTATTCTCCTCTCTTTCCTGCAGGCACCAACTAATCCAGCCCTTAAAATCTTGTTCCCATAATCTTGTTCCCCAGCCATAGCAGCCCTTCTCCCTTCTTTTCTACTTTTGAGCTCTATTGAAGAGTTAAGTGTTTTTAGCTCATTTTAACTCCAAATATATTCATTTCTTCTTCTATGATCAAGCTTCATCCATATTCATTCATTGAGGATGAAAATAAGCTCCATTAAGGGCTGTGGGAAACCGGAAAAACAGGCTGGAAAAAGAGGGAACAAGTTCAACACAAACCAAATGTAAAATGTGCTCTAAGCTCTCATCCCTTCACATGTCTTGTTTTGACTGAAAATACCACATCTCTTTGACTCCATTTCCTTCATTCTTTCCATGGAGCAGCCCTTGACAGCACCAAACTCCAAATAGGCTGAAAGCACTACTAGTTTCACCTAAGGTAATGTTTTGTGCTTTAAGATTTCTACCCTTGTTTAAGGAGTATAAAAGAGGTTTTAATCCTTGAAAATTTTCCCTAGTGTCATGGCCGAAATCTTGAGCCATTGAGCCTTCCAAAACTAAGCTCAACCAAGGAGGAAACAACTGGAAAAATCCACTTTGAGAAGGTAAACTCTTAAGCTAATTTTTAGTGGTTAAAGCTTCATTAAGCCTTAAAACTGTACAGAAAAATTAAGTGAACCCCTTCTGAATATTTAAGGCATAAATAAAAGAGTTCAAGCTACAAAGCTCCTTGGAAAAATATTAAGAGGTAAAAACTCCTTAAACTAGAATTCAATGTCATTTTGGTAAGTTTTTGGGTTGTATAAATTAAGGCCGAGAGCCTACTATGTAATATGTTTTATTTTGAGCTAATATTGTTTTTAAGACAAAGTTATGACATTAAGATGAGTTGGAATATTAATATGTACAAAGGAATATGTAAAAGGGGACTACATGTAATTTTTGTAAACTAGGGTTAGTATTGTTTATGGCCAAAAACTTTATATGTTAAATGTCTTATAATGACCAGTTATGTTTATAATATTATATTTTAAATTTTGGATAGATGGAAATAAGGTTTAAACACTTAAGTAGCAAGTTTAGTAAGTTATGTGGTTAAAATGCAATTTTTATAAAGTTTAGGGAATAAACTGTACTTAGTTGAGAATATTCTGTAACTAGGGGCCCTTAATGACCTAAATATGTATATAAAACTTATGTTATAAGGTTTGGAATGATTAGTTAAGTTTTAAGGAGTTTAACTGACAAGATATAAAGTTTTAGAGGTGTAATATGAATTATATAAAAATCTGGGTACAAACAATAATTTTAGTAAAAATAAGTAC
The DNA here is from genome assembly GCA_023374045.1 of Limonium bicolor. NCBI lineage: Eukaryota > Viridiplantae > Streptophyta > Magnoliopsida > Caryophyllales > Plumbaginaceae > Limonium > Limonium bicolor. The sequence goes on from CM041779.1 coordinate 273,237,138, forward strand.
ATAGGAACATACATATAAATATTGGTGAATATAGGTGCTAAGCAATAATTTATAAAGTTGATAATATAATTTTTAAGGAATTATAAACCTTATAAGTATTAAAATGAATAAAAGATTCATTATGTGGTTAAATTGTAATTAAGTAAAATATGAAGTGTTAAAACTGTAGAAAAGCCAAAATCGGGGCTGCTTGGCTGATGGAATATTAAAAATGAATTTTATAAGTTAAAGTGTCTAAATGTAAATTAATAATAAAGGGGGGGGGGTTAAATTCTTAATTTGTATGAATTATGGTCAAGGGAGTAATCTGGTTGTCAACCTTGACCAATAATGAGGTTGACCAAAATAAAATAAAAGGAGTAATTAATTTGGTGATTTAATAAAGTATTAGGTTAAAAATGAAATTTATAAAACTACTGGGGGTTTTATGTAATTTCCGAAAATAGGGTATTGGAATGTAATTTAAATGACCTGTAGGGGTCTGTTTGGAATTTGTATGAATTTTGGGATGATTTTGTGATTTAATAAATTAAGGAATATAATATATAGTTTTTAAGGTTAAATTGTAACAATTATAAAACTTATGAGGTTAATATGTAATTAACACAATGGGGTTAAAACCGAGAATAAAAGACCTTAGGGGTCTGTTATGGATTTAGAATAATTGTTGGATTGATTTTAGAATTAAATAAATTAATATGTATAATATAAAGTTATAAGTATTAAATTGTAAGTTATGAACTAAAAGTGGGTTACAATGTAATTAATAAAAGTTGTGGGATACTAATGTAAAAACCGAATAGCTGGGGATCTGTTTAGGAATGAACAAAATTGGATAAAAACTTTGGGTTATAAATTAAATAAGGTTAAAAGTGTAACAAATATAATATTTGTGGTGGTTTAGTAATTAATCAAAAAGTTAATGGGTAGGAAATGAGGTTTCTGAAATTAGAGAGGTGCTGGACAATTTAGAAAAGAATATTTAGATTTATAATATAAGGTTGGAAATGAAATAGTGTGACATAGTATTAAGGTATGAGATAGTATGTTGTAAGAGGGTTAAATAATATTAATTATACCTTATAAACAATCACATAAAATGATGAGACTAAATTAAAGATTTGGGAAGTATAAAATATGGTTAGAAACCTTATGATATAAGCAACATTATAATGAATAAAATACATTGTATAGTATTAAGGTAAATCCTTAATAAAAGATTTGTGAATAAATAACATAAACAGAATTATGAAGTCTTACACATGAAATAACAAAAGAGAGTTATTATATAAATGAGTTTTATAATTCATGTAGGATGGTATGGAGACAAGGATCATAATATAAGGTTGGGAACCCTATAAAGTTAAAAGAAATAACATAATGTGTTATGATATTACATGTAACAATATATACAACTAAGATTATAATCTTAGTAAGTAAATATTAAAACGTTGCAAGTTAATATAACTCACATAAATGATCGAACATCATCATTATAAGTTGGAATTATAATTCACTTCGATTTATCTAAATATATGGAATGAGTGGAAACGATTATTAAATAATAATCAATGAGTTAGAGTTATATTATAAGTGGATATTCATTATCACGTGTATGCTACTACATAAAATACCAAACTGTTTACACAACCTCGAATCACTGTTTAATAACCGGCAGAAATTAATTAACATACGGGGTTAGGGTACCGGGGGTATTAGCTCTGTGTTATATATAGTATTAGCCAGTGCTAGTCATATTAATGCGTTCGGTATATGCATGTATGTAAACCAGTACTTCGACGGATAACTGGGGAGCGTGAATCATCACGCTAGCAATTACTTCGGTGAACAGTATGTTAATGTGTGGTCTGAACGTCCTGAGGTTTTCTTGGGTCCAGACGTTGTGTATTTACCTGTTAAGAGTGAAATCTATGATTTATGCAGGTGAGCATGTAAATTGCATTACTCGACACCATTGCGTTTTATTGTACGTGAACGTTTTTAGACTAGAAGTTTACATATCTAAACTTGATATGACTTAGATGACTTTAGGTATCACGAGAACCTAATTGGCAGTCAAGTGATGTAGTCTTAAGCCTAGAGATTTGATCTTAGGTTAATGGTTAAAAGAACTTAGTTACATGATGGTTTGGAGGAGAAAATCCAGTGTGATCACTACGAGGGACTTACTATCAAGAGGCACTCAAGGGAAATCCATAACCCCACATTCGATTGATGATAGAGGGGCACTACTATTGGTGTAGGTTTCGGCCGAATTGGATATGTTCAAAGGCAAATGAGATAAGTCCAGGACCAAAGGGTCGGCTGGCAAATGGTTCCATTTATTGGTTCCCAAGGACTACCGTCCAGTGTTTTCAAACACTAACAATTTATTAAGGCTTGTCCTAACTTGAAATTAATTGATTGGTTAAGTGGTTGGTTAAAGGAATAACGGGCCTTAAGGCCGAGTAACGAGAAAGTTATTAGTTAAAACACGTGTCTCGTTTGGTATTCTTATTGATCCATTGGTTGATTATGTGGTGATTTTACTGGATGATCTACTGTGTGTTTATTTAAGCATTTGCAGCTACTTATTGTTATTGTAAATTGGAAAAGCATGAAATGAACCGCATGTTAAGATGGCTAAATGACCTAAGGGATCCGATTGATTCTAAGATTACACTTTAGCATACCATCATAGTTAGTTGAGCCCGCTTGGGCCAACACATTACTGGTTGTTGATTGGGCCGTGAAGCCGGAGTGTTGGACGCTGAGTAGTTAGCGTATTTTGGGATATCACACTTTTAGACTTTATATGCATTATGTTATGGAGATTCGGATGTATTTTGGATTAGTAGCTCACTTGTTCAGATTTAGAACGGTATTGTAATTTATGGATGGTCAATATCTGGTCGTCACAACGGCTATATGTATTATGTTTAGTTTGACGGTATAAGGTTGCCTAGTTACTCACAAGGGTGAGTGACGGCATGTAACACCAATGCGATAGTTAGTTTAAATTTCCGCTGCGAATTATGTCTTTAATTATGCTAAGACTTACGATAATACGAGATTAGGATTAGGGGTGTTACAAAAAGTGGTATCAGAGCGGAGTACAGCTCTGATGACAAGATACTGAGTCAAGAACAGTGAGCATAGGAATTTTGTGAATACGGGAATGTCTTTGAAGATCCGTGACTTAGAGAAGTCTTAGGAATACCTTTAACGTTAGGAAATCAGCCTTACTGGCACATTTGTGAACGTGAATGAAATTATGGCATAGTACCGAGTAGTAATGATAACTTAATATCTTATAGATGTCGAGGAGTGGTAGAGGCCATGAGGCCGGCAAAGGGCATGGTGGTGAGACCCTAAAGGACATTCCAGAGATACCGGGCTTGGTAGCGGCCATGGCTGCCTTCGCCGCGCAGGTGGGGACTCAGTTTGCGGGAGCCATACCCCACCCACCACAGCCCAGAGAGACCAATTGGATGAAGAGCGTAGCTGATGCACGAGTACCGACATACTCGGGGGAGCCGGACCCCGCTTCATTGGAGAGGTTCATCGTGGAGCACTAGAAGGCGTTTCGAGCTATACGGGTTCCTGAGGATCAGAAGGTTGACATCGCAACTTTCCACCTGAAGGACGCTGTAGATATTTTGTGGCGGTTGGTCGAGAACCACCATCGAGCAGCACTGGGTTTCGACTGGACAGCATTCGTGCAGATGCTTCGAGACAAGTACTACCCCTAGCACCTGAAGTAGAGGAAGCATCAGGAGTTCAAGACTTTGACGCAGGGGAGTCAGACGGTGGACGAGTACTACGCTTGGTTCATCAGTCTACTGGACTTCATCCCGGGAGTTGACTACTCAGATACGGTGAAGATCAAGAAGTTTAGAGCGGGTTTACAGTTCTGCATCCAGGGTTTCATGGGAGCTATACGCTTCACCACCATCCAGGTAAATAAATACCTAAATCTCTTTATCTACTGAGAACTACCTTACCAATACGGAACTCACCAAGAAATTACAGGAGTGCTACGAAGCTGCGTCGATGACAGAGCTGATGCTTCAGATTCGGGATGAGGCCCAGGGGAAGAAGAGGAAGAACCCTGCGGGCGAGGATGAGGGAGCGGCTTCTAGCGGCAGCAGCAAGCGGGGAAAGTAAGAAACCCTCTAAAATATGAATTATGTTTGCTTACTTACTGCTTAATGCTTGAAGTGATTACTAACCCTAAACCTTCAACAGGAAATTCTTCGGCAAGAAGAAAGGGCAGCAAGATTACTAGAGTCAGAAGGCGAAGGAGCAGACTTCTCACTTGACCGGTCCCGCTATCGACGCCCAGCCGCTTAGGTCTGCACCACCCAAGTAAGAATACCCACCTTTTATTTTAGCAAGTAATTTCAATTAAATACCATTCCATTACTAACAAGAGTTGTATAACAATAGGCACTAAGCCACCCCAGCGCCATTTCTTCTGCAAGCGCTGTGGGAAGGACCATCCTGGCATCGACTGCTTAGGCAAGAAGGTGGAGTGCTGCTACTTGAAACTGGCTGGCGCTCCTGATGCGTCCCCAACCGGTTGTGGACGTATCGTTGACTCAAATAAACTTTGATAGTTTAGGGAAAGACACGAGATAAACTTAAACTGGAAACTCCATTTCAATTGAGAATTTATACACATGAATTCACTCAATCTCCCTCGCCCCACACACGGACCCCCAAGATAGTTTCGACTTTACCTCTAAAGTCCTTAACCCTCACCTGACTATTAGCCTATGGTTCACCGACCGTTCCCCGACCTGTCGGTTTATCAAATACCCAATGTATTGAGACTCTAACCCAGTCCTCACTAGCTCACCAACTCTCTAGCACTTACACACACTCTAGTCTGACTCACAATTGCTCATATTGTATCTCTTCTTTTCTATCTCGTAAGCTTAAATTACATAACACAATAAATGCTCATTTATATACACGTTAGTTAGGGGGTAACTAACGTCCTATGAATCTGTAGACTCTAGAAGTAGATTACTTCTTATTTTCCTCTTATAATAGCCGCACTCTACTGTAGATTATCTTCCAACTTGATCTGAAGCTATCAACACACGTGTTGCTTGGTGATTTGGCAAGTTGGTGGCGCGTCTCCCAAGTGGTCGGTCACCACTAGCACACTTCAACTTGTCTGACCTTGTCTGGTTAATTAACGCTCATAAATGCTCTCTTCTGAATTTATTACAGCTATGTAATGATGTTCATTAATAGTTTTTTGCTTATCTTGTTATCTCGCACATTAATGAGCTACTCCTTTTGTCGTGAGCTAGTTGCTTGTGTGAGTGTGACACATTTAAGTGAGTTTGTCGACGTTGCTAATACATTTCCGTTCTTGTTTGATGTCTGATGTATGAAATATGTGATAGGTTCTTGACTACTTGTATGTTACTAGAAGTTCTCCGAAGCTCTCACAGACAGGTGCCCGACTCGTTGGGCACATGTCGTAGGCTGAGTGCTCTTGCAACCTTGCGTGCTAAGCCACTCATGACTTAAGTGCGCTTGTAACCTTGCATGCTAAGGCACTTATTCACTTGTTTATCTGAATGATAAGCTTTACAAACATGTTAGATAAACACCACAGGTTTGCTATCATCAAAACTAAAGGTCCTTGACTTAACAATACTGCAAGCGGGAAGGGCCACAGAGAATACGAGTGCTACTCCAACCCTAAGAGCCTGATGTATAAGGGGCCCAGAGGCGCACCGAAAGCCCTAACTAATGAGTCAGGCAGACCACGAGGTGGTCAGGTGCCACATCCTACTACCTACACCAGGGGTCTGATGGGATAGCCATCCTCATCCACACGTCAGAAGGACAAGGAGGTTGCCACGGGTCAGAACACCATCTATTCAGCAAGAGCTTCAGGCGCTGAGACTAGCGCTCAGCGTGATACCGGTAAGCCTAAGACCTAAACCAAGAGCATGTAGCATGATTGTGTGTTTACAGCTTTCAAACCATGAACCTTGTATGTTAAATGCAATTAGTAGAGAATTTGATCTTAGAGAAACCCGACTTAGGAAACCTTTCACTTAATAGGACACTTTGATATCTATTACCCCATACCTACGAGACCGAGATCACCTAAACCTTTAAGCGACGGACGGGAATATCCAGACGGAGAGTGCCAATTGCTTTAACCTGGCATGATCCTGCTCAAGTAATACTTAACCCTAAATGAACAAATAGCCATTGTAAATGAGTGTAGAACCTTGGGGACGGGTTTAGAAGGATTTATATTTTTGGATATGAGAGCGGGTCGAAGCTTAAATTGTATATGATGTGTATGGGTAAGGATTGGGATCCACAGACTAGGACATATCTGGATGTGAAAAAAATAGATGGAGCAAGAGTGCCTAGGATACCCGATACTTTTCAACCTTAGTGACGGAAGCGGTCAAGATTGAACAACACTTGAAGCATACCCCATACCAGACATAGAAGCCGATATTTGTATTGTGAACATCTATGAGAAAGGAGGAAGACTTGGGTTGCACCAGGACCATGACGAGACACCCGAGTCAATCACCAAGGGAGTACCGGTTGTATCATTCTCCATTGGTGATGACGCGGAGTTCCTCTATGATGACCAGAAGAGGATGGACAAAGCGAGCAAGATTGTTCTGAAGTTTGGACATGTGTTGGTATTGGTGGAAAGTCGAGACTAGTATACCATGGGATTAAGGGCATTCAGCTGAACACTGCCCACCGACCTTAGTCAATGTTCAATAAAAGTGGACGATTGAATTTGTTTACGATTGAATTGAGTAGTATATTGATGTTTTTTTGAGCTTGTATGTAAGAATCATCGTGGATAATGATAAACCTCAGACTTATCATATTTTAGAAGCTATAATTTTAAGAATATTATTTAGTTAAAATAAGGATAAAATAGCTAGTATTAAATTATCTTATATAATGTTTATTTTATTAGTTCAGACTTATGTTTGGTATGTTTTTTATGTTAGGAATAAATCTCTAATCAAAGGATAAAGTTTTGTCGGGCATGATGCCGGATGGCCCATTCACGGCATGAGTATAGAGCAACGAAGAGGTGCCTTTTGTGAAAAGGTGTCTTTGATGAAGAGACATCTTTTGATGAAGAGGTGTCTCTTCGTGAAAAGGTGTCTTTTGGTGAAAATGTGTCTTTTGATGAAGAGGTGTCTTTGATGAAGAGGGTGTCTCTTGGTGAAAAGGTGTCTTTTGATGAAGAGGTGTCTTTTGATGAAGATGTGTCTTTTAGTGAAAAGGTGCCTCATGGTGAAGAGATGTCTTTTAGTTGGAAAGATGTCTTTTGGATGGGAAGACACTATAGACAGACATCATTTGGTGATGTGTCTTTCATACCAATACAACTAGGGTAAAAGGTATCATTTTGGTAAAGACATGTCTTGGAGGTGTGTCTTTATGGAAACACATCATTTAAGATATATCTTTCCATAGAATCACTTCCAACACCTATAAATGCCCATGTGATCATTCTCCAACACTACATTTCAACATACATACACTCCACTCATACTCCGTATTCCGCATCCATCCCATTGTTGGTGTCACTTCTACCAAGGAGGTTCTGCGCATCCATCCTAAAAGAGAAGAAGATTTCTGTCGGGTTAAGGCTATGTCAAATTCCCTTATCCTCTTTGTATTCTTCTTTTATTTGTATGGATGGATAAGTAGGAATCCTTGTTGTTCTTGGTTAGGGATTAATTCTTCTTTGTAAACAATATGATCATTTCAATATAATTTCAAGCATTCATTAAGATTGGTTCTTTAGGCAAGTGAATAATGTAGGCCACTTATTCTCTTTTTGCAAATTCTACTTAAGGAAGACAAGCCAAGGGTAGAATGGGTTAGGAAATCTTAATGGTCTATTGTTATCTTCTATGATTTAGGAGTTAGCATTTAAGATTAAGAACTAATCCATGTTCCCACTATCTTGTTAGTTTCGCGGCATGATATATGCTCGATTCAATAATAGATGGTGAGTTTCCTGTTGTTAGGCCCGAAACTGGAAATACTATTGACAATTGATCCAGCCGAGTTTACTCCCGGGTGGCTGGGTCTAGCACATTTAACATCTTTGAATGTGTCGTGCGTTTGTATCCGGCATGATATCCAGCGCGACCATTTGTTTGGTTAATTCGAGCCTTGTTGATTAAATTTTGTGATCATATTGGTATTTAGGTTGATTGTAATCCCGAACCCAGGATAATTCATTTTACATAATCCATTAGTTAGATTATTAGTTAGTTACTCTAGTTTGAATTATTATTCATTTTTCCCTCTCTTTTATTAGAATAGACAATTCTAGGATTAGGACTTGTTTTCTATTCAGTCCCTTGAGTTCGATACTCTTGGTCGTAATTTACTTACACTTTAATCCAACCGGGATTTTTGCTACCCGTATTAGATTTTAGTAGGATTCTTTATTTCATTTGTATATTCTTTTCCCTACTAAAAATTCTGTTAGCAAAATGGTGCCGTTGCCGGCGACTTGGAATAGTCTAAGTCCTAAAATTGGTGATTGGCCTATTCTTATTCATTGTTTTGTTCATTCTTTTTTTAAAATCATTTATATATGCCGTGTGTGATGCCGGGTATGGCTATCCGGCACATTTGGAGGAAGTCCGATGTCGGGATTCGTACATCCGACACGTCATCCGGTATAGTCATAAACTTATTGTGAGTTTATATATGTTTTTATTCTTTGTAAAAGTATTATAATGACTTGTTTTGATTCCTAAATTTATCTAGATATTAAATCTCACTCCTCTAAAAGTGAATGCTCCTTTGATCACATAATCTTTCTGAGATTTAGCCGACTACGATCCCAGATCGAGAGGACCCTTCTTCGTTCTATACACCAAAGAATGAACCAACAAAACAAAAAAGATCCAATATTGTTGACGATATGACAACTCCTACCGTCCGCAACATCAACCGGCCATCCAGCCAAGGCCGAAACCCGCTATCAACCTCCCTCTCCTTTCACAAGCCGAGTACGATAATTGAAAAAAATTGAAGCCATATCATCAGATTCGTTGTGTAAAAGAGTTGGCATGTTTGATGGTTCGAACCCAGACGAAGCCTTCCTACACGTAACCAAGTTCTGCAGCACGTCAACAGCCTAACCGCAACAGACGTGTCCTGCAATATGCATGAGTCTCCTTTTCCCTCATAGCTCATTGGGATTGCAAGCAAATGGTACCACAGTCTAACTCCAAGTACCATTCCATGTGGGATGACATGGCAACCAATTCTAAGACAAATTCCTACCACCAAGTCGAACTCTAGAGATGATCGTCGAGATTTACAATTTCAAACAACAGGATCGGAGAGAGCATCTGTGAGACTTGGGATTGGTTCAAAGGGTTGCTTCTGACATGTCCTCACCATGGCCACACCAAGGAGCAACTTTCCCAGTGTTTCTATAAGGGATTGGTAAACCAGTGTAAAACCATGGTGCTATCCTCCCACGTGCAGATGTCCTGAAGAAACCAGGAGAACAATTTCTGAGTGGGATTGAATCCCTTTATGAAGAAATTAGAGAATGGGCCACCGGTGGATCAAGAGGTGGTACCCCAAGCTTGTACCATATCGGGGAGAGTGATAACAAATTTGATAAATTAATGAAGAGTTATGAGCAGTTGTTGGAGAGAAACGCTCAACAGTCGACGAAGGTAAGTGCCCTGCAGAAAGTTGTGGAACAGTTGGCAATGAATTCCCTTCCCCAACAAGCAAATGTGGTTAATGAAAGACCACACACTCAGCAATGCCCTGAATTACTAGAAGTAAAGGCATTTAAGGAAGTGAATTATGTGAGCAACAACCAAGGGTTTAGGCAGTCTTGGCAAAGTGGTGCCCAACCCCCTCAAAATTTCCAGAATCATGGCGTTATCAAGGAGGTCCGAGGCAATTCTCGCAAACTGCTTATGGCGGAGTGTAACACCCCTACTAAATCCGGCTCCTATAAATAATTAGAAAAATGTCGTACCTAGTAAATAATTCGCAGCGGTAATAACGACTATCGTTCTAATGGTGTCACTGTATCACTTGCCCATACGGGTGATAACGAGTTACATGATAATCACTTACGAAACTATTCAGCGTAGTGACCACAAGAGATAGATAGTAGTGCCTAAACATTCTAAAAACAAGTCCAACAACAACCGTTATTACAAACCGTACTCGTGAGGTCTAACAAAAATACACCTCGGTTTACACAACCCGAGTCCAAGATCAACAGTAGTCTCATACCGTTACAAAGTCTTAACCAACAATAAATAAAATCAATAACACACATCGCCCTCGCGTCGAACACCAGCTAATCACCTAAAATAAAAGTGTTTGTGGTATGGAATCAGCCCCTGCTGCTGAGTATGTTATCACTGCCCGTCATGCCTCCTCATCAACCTCTCAATTAATTGGTCGAGAGCATGAGATTCGTTAGTCATGCAATACCGTTTTATATTTAAACTGTGAAAACATTTAACAGTAATATTCATACAATAACACAACCATTACCACACAATATATAAACCACACAGTATAACCAGTGAACAACAAGGCGAAACAACGAGAATAATAAACAAGTATCATCTCCCGTCCTTGGTATAGAAACCAATATTGTTCGCCATGTTACAAGTCTCAACTGTAATAATGTTCAGTTATACCTAGTGACAACGCCTCGTTAAAACGACGAGTCACTAAATTACCCATATACTATGGCGGGTCACCCACGGCAGTAGCCACTCCAGCGGTGAGTCGCCGACAACGAGCCATCCTAGCTCACGGGAAATTTTCTTGATGACTTGCGGACCCGTACGCGGACATCCTAGTATGTATCGTTTTTGTGATCACAGCGCGGACCAAGAAGCCACATCCTCTGTGCTTTGTTATATTTATTAATTATAGACCATCGCATCGCATTACCAATTTTTTTCTAACACAGCGGACTAAGGTCAATAGTCCAATCCAGAGTCTGTAAACTCGGGATCCAGTAATAGATACGAGAGCGGCGTTTAGAAAGGCCAGTGCTCCGTATTAAAGTCTGGGATAATATGTATACCTTATTATCCTAGTGCTACAACGTTTTACTGACGATCCTTATATTGCATATAATATAGCACATTAGCCGCTAGTTCGTTTTATATATAAGTTCATATATACAAACCGATACTGTTAACGCAACAACAGTATATAATAAGCAGCTATAAATATACAGTTCATGCATATTTAATCACACATTCAGACAAACAATCTTATCACAGATCACACAGAAGTCTGAACTGAGGAAGCCCTCAGAGACAATCAAAGACACGTAACAACATACCGTTCACCCTGACTGTATAACGGTGGAGTATGAATCAGCTAAATCCGAATGCTCCTCGTGTCGTCTCTAACAGTCTAAATAATACATAACGCTACTGATTAGAACCTCGTATAACAACATAACTCTACGGTACCCCGTACCGTCACTAATACCTCCCGGTTAATCCCCCCGTTATAAACTGTCAACGTTTGTCGGGTTTTCGGCTTAACTCGAGATTTGGAAAAACGTTATATTACATGCATAGTCTTGTCTTGTATATTAATATACTTAACGTTGAACTTGTTATCGCATGTAACTTAATATACCCTTGTGTATCATATAGTTTGTTTCTATATTGTATGTATAATTCTTGTCATATATTATACATTCCACCTTAGTATTTATTTCCCTAAGGTTTGTTTTTCCAAGTTTAATGGAGTATAATTCTTATGTAAAGATACTTTGGATTATATATAAATCCTTATTATTTCATGTACACTCCTAACATTTAGAATTTCCATATCTAATGTTTGTAAATCTTTTCTCTTTATCATTTATCATTTTAATTACCACAATATATAGTTATTAAACCATATTATATTTTACACCCCAAAAGATATATTTATTTATATATATATATTTATGTATATTGGGACTATTTATTATATGGTAAGTCTTGTAATATATATTCATTCTTTTTAATGAATACCTCTTATATTATAAATGTTATACCCTTAATAACATTTGAAACCATTTTATAAATTTTATTTAAAAATGCCCATATTTCCGAACAACACTTAGTTTCTTAAATATTTACAAAATCCACCACATTATTAATATAATGTTATATTATAGTTATATAACATATATTATGACATTTATGTCATTAAAACAATTATAACCTATAGTTACCAATTGTTATATATTACCAAACAGCCCTTTATATTTTCGGCTTTCACTATAAACCACTAAACTTCCATAAATCACAAATCTAACCCAATTTATAATACATAGTTTTCTAATGTCATTAAAACTATATATTATACATATATCTTTGTAAAATCTTATATATAACTCCAAAAATTCCCAAACTATACCAAAAGGTTATAAATATCATTTCTAACCTTATACTTTCTATAAATCTCGGTTTTGCCCATATGTTACCCATTTGTAACAAATGTTATGAAATATCATATATTATACTTATATAATTCATATAAACTCCAAATTTAACCAAATAAACTTCTAAAAATTCCTAATAACCCAAGGTATGTTATAAATTCTATTTAGTACCCCAAGTTTTCAGAAATCACCATATAACCCCATTTCTTATAAATCTTTAAAATTTAATAACTATCTTAATATAAGGTAGTATTTAATTCTTTAAATTCTCCATACTTGGTCAAAGTCTCCTATATAGTCAACTTTGACTTCTAATGCCAAATGGGGACCAAACTTTTGGTAATTACTAATTATACCCAATAGTTTTCTATTTTTACAATTTTGACCCAAAACTTTATAAAATGTTATAATTTTTATTAAATTCATTTAAAAACCCTAAACTCTTCTAAAATAAGCCCACGGCTTCATATTTCACTAGTAATTACCATTTGATCCCAAACTTAACTATATAAGCATAAATTAAACTAAATAAGCTTTAAACTTAAATTAAAATGGCCTAATGACATGGCCTTATTACAACTTTGCTTTATAACATAAAATTACACATAAATAGCTCAATTTATACAATAAACTCACGGCCTCACTATAGTTTATTTATTTTTCCACATAATGTCATAATTTGACCATTATGTTAATTAAATCACTTAAATGACTAGCTTAATTTATCTTAGTCATTTTTTCCATTCTTAGGTTAAAATAACCCATATAATTAACTTCACTCTCGGCACATATATTATATATGCTAAGAAATCATAAAATCATAAGTTTAAGGTGTTTATACCTTGGTTTATTCCTTGTATGAACTCGGAAGCTTGAAGGAAAATTCACTACATCATTTAGACATGTTTAATACACCAAAATAAGATATGGTTACACTCCAATCTTGAGCTTAACCATAAAGAACAATTAATGTAAGATTTAAGGCAAAAATCACCTTAAAAATGCAAGGGAACTTCCAAAGGATTTCGGCCTGAATACAACACACCAAATGGTGTTAAATTCACCATATCAACATAGGAAATAGCTAGAAAACAACAAGCTGCCATGGTAATAGGTTTTACCTTGGCAAAATGCCTTAAAGAAGGGTATTTCCTTTGAATTTCGGCCACCCTTGCTCCAAATGGTTAGCCAACTGATTGAACATATAAATATGAAGATTATGAGTGTATAAACTCACAAAAATCAGAAGAAGAAAACCGCATGAAGACTAGAGAAGCTTAAGGTATGTTTTTACCTTATAATGTAGATTTGAACAACCTTGGTCCCTAGACTTGCTTCAGCCGAGATTGGTGTTTGTTATAACCTTAAAAAACTGAGAATGAGCCATGGAAAGTGATAGATCATGAGCTCCAAGTGTAGGTAATGAAGAGATGAAGAAAAAGAGCTAAAATAAGCCTTAAACCATTACCTTAGGTGCTTAAGAGATTGAATTGTCTTCCTTACTCAAGAACACAGCTTGAGAGAGTTTGGAAGAGCTAAGGGCTTGGCAGGAATGGGATAAGAGGCAAGAGAATGAGAGGAAAGGTGTTTAAATGGTTAAAATGTAAAAAAAAGGAATAGTAAAATGGTGGATCATCACTTTAAGTAGATATTTAGCACTAATGCTGTGTGTGCTGTCCTCCCACCTCCTTGCCTGCCGACAGCCAATGGATAAGAGTGGTCAATTAATTGACCATTGACCAAACTTGGTCAATTTACTTAAAAATGCACTATTTGGGTTACTATTCACAAATAAATGTCATTTTTTTTTTATTTTTTTTTCAAACTTTGATTTAGACTTTAAAATATAGTCTATCATGTCAAATTAATGATTTAAATGATATACTCCAGTCTTTAAAATGACAAAAAGTCATTATCTTTGAGTTCATACACAAAAACGTGCTTTAAGGTGTTTTAGTGCACATTTTGTGTCACAGGGTGTTTCTGAGCTTAGTTTTCTTTGAGAATAGTTTTTTTGTGTTCCTTACTTCATTATAATACTTAGGAATCCACTTTGGATCCTATTTGAGGTCATACAATCTTTATGGTGTCTTAAAGCACATTTTTGGCTTTACCGATCTTAAAGCATGTTTTGCCTTGTTGAGATCTTTTTAGATTGTTCCCCAATGGTATTTAGATGTTTATTAACCATCTTAGATCATTAATAGATCATTTAATTAAGTTTTTAAGGTTAGGGGTATTTCACGGAGTTCCTTCCAATCGACCTTCCCAACCCCCATCTAATTCAGAAGCCGAGATGGTAGAGTTGTGCGACATGATGACGGCGCTGATGAACAAATCTCGAGATGCTCAAGAAGAGATCTCAGCCCTTCGCAAGGACCACAAGTTGTTACAGTCGCAAATACAGCAACTTCTTGCTCAACCGAGACCACCCGATCAACTACCGTCCTAAACCCAACTTAATCCAAGGGAGCATGCGAAGTCCATCACCATTGCCTCTAAGAGTTCTGATCATCTCGCCACGTAGCCAAAGGCCAAGTGTAGGGCCTCACGCCTCCGGTCCTCTTCGTATCAGAGGAGTATTTTCTTTCTTGTTCCTTTATCATTTCTTTATTTTCTTTGTCAATTTCATTCTTTTTGCCTTGCACACTGAGGATAGTGTTCCTCTCAAGTGTAGGGCAAGGGAACCTTTCCCTTTAAAATTAGTTAATTAATTAAAAAAACTATATATATGGATATATAAGTATATAAATAATTATTATTATGTTTAAATGACAATAAGTTTGAAATTTATTGACTTTCTACTAAGCTTTTTGCATGTTCCTTGATAAAGTGAGATTAGGGAAGGATAGGGGATTTTTCTCTTAAGAGGTAAGCTTTCTAATGACTTTTAGATTTCTATTTTAACTTCACGACTCTCTTTATTTATTTGCATATAAGTATATGACCTTACTCTTATTTTATCTCTAACTTACTTCTAGGTAATATTTTATTTTCCTTTTCGAAATGGTGAAAATTCTTTGGGTGAAAATCTTAAATAGGGATTGTATATATAAAAAGAAAGAGAAAAAAGAACAAAAGAGAAAGGAAAAAAAGAAGAGTTTTGAAAAAATATGAAGCATTATTCTATGAGATTGCAAAAATTTCCTCAGAATAAAGAAACACTCGAGAGTTTTTCCTTTTGTTTTATTCCTAAATTCCCTTTCTTAAATAAAATCATGGTCAGGTTTAGAAACCCTTGAAAATCATGGAAACCATTGATGAGAGTCTTGGCCATATTTAGAAACCCTTGAAAAATAGGGCTGAATTATGGAAACCGGAAAAAGAGAGATTACAAATCCCTAATATAAAATAGCCTAAGAGTTTTTGATCGTTTTTGAAATTGAATGTTTTATTTTATACCCATTAGTATGTCTTTGACAAAAAAAAGAGGGATTAAGTGATGCTTGTTAATTAGAGTCAGGTAGTTGGAAAAGACTTATCTAGTTGTCATTATTAAGGGTATCTGTTTTGTGCACAAGAAGTTATTCTTTTCTGATTAAGTTTTGCTCAAGGACTAGCAAAAGGTAAGTGTAGGGCGTTGATAAGCCTCAAAACTATCTTATTTTAGAAGCTATAATTGTATGAATATTAGTTAAAATAAGGATAAAATAGCTAGTATTTATAATATCTTATATAAAGTTTATTTTATTAGTTCAGACTTATTTTTGGTATGTTTTTTTATGTTAGGAATAAATCTCTAATCAAAGGATGAAGTTTTGTCTGGCATGATGCCGGATGGCCCATTCACGACATGAGTATAGAGCAGCGAAGAGGTGCCTTTTGGTGAAAAGGTGTCTTTTGATGAAGAGGTGTCTTTTGATGAAAAGGTGTCTCTTGGTGAAAAGGAGTCTCTTGGTGAAAAGGAGTCTT
The DNA here is from genome assembly GCA_023374045.1 of Limonium bicolor. NCBI lineage: Eukaryota > Viridiplantae > Streptophyta > Magnoliopsida > Caryophyllales > Plumbaginaceae > Limonium > Limonium bicolor. The sequence continues at coordinate 273,253,537 of CM041779.1, forward strand.
TTGGTGAAAAGGTGTCTTTTGATGAAGAGGTGTCTTTTTATGAAGAGGTGTCTCTTGGTGAAAATGTGTCTTTTAATGAAGAGGTGTCTTTTGATGAAGAAGTGTCTTTTGGTGAAAAGGGGCCTCATGGTGAAGAGATGTCTTTTACTGGAGATGATGGAGAGTAATGGATGAAAGTAGCGAAGGTTGACGAAAGGAGCACTTAGGCATTGAATCTCGAAGTAAAGTATTTGGAAGTAGAGTGAGAATGATTGATGGACAGAATTCCATCCCTTGGAGTTGTATGAAATTATAATTAGGATTAGGAAGAGTAAAAAAAGATAGAAAATGGAAATAATTGAATTATTTGGTTGTTTGAAACTGTCGTGGGAAGTCGAACTTGATCCTGATCAGATCGAGGGAAACCGAACACAAATTGGGGTGGAAAGATAGTTCACACTGATGATGATCACATCAGGGTCGAATGATTCTTGAAGCTCCCCTCAAGTGGTCACAAGAATCACACATAGGATAGAGGTAATGAAGATAAACTGGATTTTGGAGTTGTGTGTTTTATAAAATTTTCTAATTAGTAGTTGTGAAAGGATTTTCCCTTAGATGGAGAATGAGGATTTGTTAGAAGCATATGCCGGAAGAAGATGGTAGTATAGCATATTGTATTATTCCAAGGGCAGCGGGATGTAGAGGAGTCCTGTGTCTAGATGACCTGAGTGCCTGCGGGATTGTAATGTGTATTGCATTGCTTTGGGGATAGCTTTGCACTGTATGTATGTATAAACCTTGTAATGTGGAACCAGATGGTTGGATGTAATGCGGATTGGAGTAATGAGGGTACATTTGTATGGTATGGGAAGTAGAAACCTTGAGTGACGGATTTCGGAAATTGAAAGGAGGAAGAATGTATGGCTTTAGTATTAGACAAGTATAAATGAGTAAGTGTAGTAATCCTATAACCTCGAACAACTTTGAGGACAAAGTTCTTAAGGGGGGTAGATTGAAATACCCCGAACTTAAATATAGTGATTAAGATTATTCTAATACGTATTTAAGGGCCTAATAATGCCTAAGTAATTTTGGTAAGGAAAAATAAATCCAAAAGAGATAAATAAACGCTTAAAAAGTGAAAAACGCTAAATAAGCGTTAAATAACCATAAGAGGTATCTCGGTTAGCGTATTATATGGATTATAAAGGCTTAATAAGGCCTAAATAATATATGGGAACAACTCCTAAAGAAAACGGATCCAAATAAGGTATTAAAACGCTAATAGAGCTTTAGCGCACGTTTTTCGAGAAAACCCGAAAACGTGATTTTAAGAGGTCAAATGAACCCGTAAAAATTATAAATCATTAAATAACAATAATTAAGCATTAATGGAAGCTAAATAACCAATAAAATTAAATAAACGAGAAAATTCCGGAAAACGGGCCGGTTAGTGAATAGTACCAAAACCGGGTAAAATAACGAGCGTTTTCTGTAAAAGATGAAAAACGCTCCAACTAGTAATACTGTAAGGGGGCCGGTTTTAATAGCTTAATAAGTCCCTCACACACATGTAACTAGCTAATTAAATAAGGAAAGTCAAAAGCAAGAAAAGATAAAAAAAAAGTACTTTATCCCTTCTCTCTCTCCTCACTCACTCATTTCTCTCTTCTCTCTCCCATTCTCTTCTTCCCCAGCCGATTCTCTCTCCTTCTCCCCTTGTGGCTGGCGATTTTTGAAGCTCTCAACAACAACAATGGCAACCTCTCTTCTTCTCCATGCTCTACCTCCATGTGAGCTCCAAATGTAAAAATAATTACATATTCTTACTCCCCTCATCATCCTCTACACTTCTCTCTTTTCAAAATCCAAAAATGAGGAAGTTCATCTCCATGGGGTTTCCCCCTTCAAAGAGAAAATAGCACCAATGGGTAGCTTGGAGTCTCCTCTCTCCATCAAGGTAAAAATCTACATGAAAAACTCTTGTTTTCTCCACCTTCCTTTGTATTCGATTTTTACCCCTCTTGTAATGATCTATTTTTCTCTCTCTTTTGAGCACCAATTCAACTTTACAATGGTGGTGGAATCACCTTCTTGAACCAAGGGCTAAAACCCCTCCTAAAACACTCCAAAGGTAAACCCTAAAATTAGTGTTCTAAACATCCCTATGAACTAGCATTAATTTAAGGGTTAGTATGTTAATTATACTTGTTTTGTGTGCTTTGGGTGATGGGAATGGAGTTTGGCAACTCCATTCCCCATATAGCCGATTTGTGCAAGAAAGAGAGGAAGAGGAGAATTGGAAAAGAAAGAAGGAAATTAAGGGCTTAAGGTAAGAGCTCCTTCTAAATGCTAAATTTTAAATGCATTAGAGTAATGGGAATGGGTAAAACAAATTAAAGAACCCAAAATATTGTATTAGTATTGTAGTTGTGGAAGTTTGAGAATTTGTGAGCAAGTATGTGAATTGTAGGCCTTGGAGCCAAATGTAATGTGTATGAGTATTAGTATTGTTGTTTGAGGAAGTATTGATGTATTGAGATTTTTTTGATTGCTGGTAGGACCCTTGTATGGGTGTGGCTAGAATAGGAATGATTTTGATGATAATGGATATGTGTGGATAAGTGAGAATTGTAGGTGAACTATGGCAAAATTTTGGTAGGAATTGTGCATTATTGGATGACTTGGTGAATGGGAGAACCAAGATGTGTATTGGAGTTAGTAGAGATGTTTAGTAACTATGGAGTAGTAGTTGTGGTAAGAGAATGAAAGGATATAAAATCTGTAGCAAGTGGTGTTGGAATGTATTGGAGAAACTAGGGGAACTAGTGTGCAAGGTTTAGCAAAATGGGTGTTTGGACTTGGGTATAGATAGTGTAATTGCTTGGAAATGAATTGACATGGTGAGATGATGTACTTAGAATGCTAGGAGTGGCATTAGTTGAGGAAGTATTGGATGGTAGAATTGAGTTTAAAAATCTGTAGCATTTGAGGAAAAAAGTTGGCATAATTGCTGAAATGTAGTGAAGGAAAATTGTGTAAGTGGATTTGGAAATGAATAAGGGAGTTGGTGGATGAACTAAGGCAATCTTGAGGGTCTAAGTAGTGCTAAAACATGTGGGATTACATGTAGAAAGATTGGGGGAAACAATGGGTAAAGAAAGAACTAAAAACAGATTTTTAAAACTGAAGTATTGGGCCGGACCGACCTTGGGACCGAACTTGCAAGGTCGGACGAGCCTTAAAATACAAAGACGGGAAGTCTACTGGAATGGACCGACCTTGGGGATCGGACTTGCAAGGTCGGTCGGCCTAAAATTTTCCCGTAATGTAACCTACTGGAATGGACCGACCTTGGGACCGGACTTGTAAGGTCGGTCGGCCTAAAATTTTCCCGTTGTGTAACCCACTGGAATGGACCGACCTTGGGACCGGACTTGCAAGGTCGGTCGGGCCTGAATTTTTCCAGCGTATTAACTTACTGACTTCGACCGACCTTGGGTCCGACCCTGGGTAAGGTCGGTCGAGTAAAAAAAAATTATGATTAAAGTTATCATATGTGTGTATATATATATGCCTATACACATATGTATATGTATAAGTAGTAGAACATCATTAATAGAATGAAATGGTAAGGAAGTACACATATGAGTAAGAAAACGAGTTAAGAAAGTAGTGAGTATAAGAACATTAAGTTAAACCGAAATAATGGGATAACGGGGTAAGTACGGAAGTAGAAATTATGTATGCAATGTAATGCTTAGTATTAATTGAACCATTTGGCATGTAGTCATTGGTTCGAGAATAAGACTCGAGGAACAAGAGTGAACCAAAGGAACGTGAGGACACCCGGCTAAGTAAATCCCGATGAAAGGTATGATTTCTTCATGCTCTGTATCCTAACCTGGTTACCCCGATTTATGTGCTTATTTGATCACCTAAATAAGATAAATGCATAAATCAGACTATATTGCACTTACTTGTGCTTGTTTTAGGTTGTTCTTGATATATTTGTCTTGAACACTAGTTTGTATAATTCATGAAATGAATGGATGATGATGAGGTGTGTATGTACCTTGCAGTGTAGTTGTGTAATGTACTATATCTTGTATGTATGTGTATGGGAGTAATTGAATTATTGTGTGCTTGGATGTGTGACTTTTACTAATTCCTAACTACCTAACTCCTAACGTAAGTATTGAGTAAATTGGAATGAGTAGAAGTCCGATATAGTTTCCGGCCACGCGTGAGGATGAGGAGACACAAGTGGTTGGATCCGATTCCTGGTTCTTAAGTTGGTCCACGGCCCAAACCCCTTAAATGGGTAGCATCTTGGATTACTGAACCAAGTAAATCCCGGTGGTGGGATAGAGTAGTCTCCGGGCCGGAGGTCCCGACGACTTGACTTGAGTATGTAGTAAGTAAAGTAAAGTATTGTATGAGTAATGGTCTTGGCTGGTGTGAGTCATTGACCCCGAGTAAAAGAGTAATCTCCACCCAATTAACCCGGGTGGACAAATGGAGCTAACAAGTATCGTGTATTGAGTAAGTATTGTGTATGCATTGTGTATGTGTATTTCGGAAGAAGGTAAGTAAGTATTGGTTGACTTGTATTGTCTTCCTTGTGTGTATTGTACCGTGCGTGTGTATGTATACCTTGTGTAGTATCGTAGTATGATGTATGAAGCATGTATGTATGTATGTACTTGTAAAATGAATTGCATGTATTCGACCAAGTGGTCGGCGTACCCTCGCTAGTACGCGGGGTATGCGGAAGTCATATGCAGCGAAAGCTGAGCCTCTAGGGGCAACATTTTTAGTGTGCAGGTACCCAAAGAGGACATGACCACCGCAAGAGACCGACAGCTAAGTTTGGATAGCTAGGGGTGAAACGTAGGTAGTAGTAAATTGTATAAGGCTTGTAGCCTTGTTTTAGAAGTGTACCAAGGGGTATACCTTGTACTTAGAAAGTATGTAGTTGTGAGGTATGGGTAGATGTAGACTCTTAATGAGTATGTAAGAACTTGGAAGAAGTATTGTATTTGTATCTGGAACTTAGTAAACTCGGTATGTATATTGTATTGTATGGTACTGTAATGGAGTATTGTGTTGAATGGGAAGTTGTAGTACTCGGTTGTAATTGTAGTAAGGAATGTATTTGTGTAGCACTTGGATATTCCGGTCCATTAGACTGATGCTGTATGTAGTAGTAGCCTGTTAGTCACGTGGGTGGCTAACAGCATTGTATCACCCGCCGTTGTGTAAGTATGAATCCGCTGCGTGAGTATGGATGTGTAAGGAGATTGGACGGTAATGACAGTATTAGCGGTAGGGGTGTTACAAACCTAAAGGGTCTAGGATCATATTCTACCATATTCAGTTTTGCTGAGCCTATACAGTAACCCATTATAGGGACATGATCGAGTTGTGAAGCTGGAGTACAGGACTTTTGGGTAGTCAACGTTTTTTTTAGATTATCGCACTTCTTGGACTTTGGTCTGTATTATATACGAAGGTTATAAATAATGAGGATGGTTTAGATGCTCACCTGTCTTTGTATTCGGATTTCAGATTCAGTTATGTATATGACGGTAGTGGATAATCTCGAATCATCACAGTGGTTATATGTTTAGTCATTGTGGTAAGTAGTCGCTTCTTTACTCACATGGGTGAGTCATGACGTGTAGCACCCGAGTGAGGACAATTGTACTTTATTTTCTGCTGCAACACATTTTTTAATTATGCTACGATTGTTAATTAATACGAGGTTACAGAGAGGGGTGTTACATAATTCATAATTGGATATCTAGGGGCCGTCTCCCTTTTACATTATTAATCAAGGATTAATCATCCACAAACATTCATAAAGGGTTACCCATCCATAGTCATTCATTAAGGAATACTCATCCACAATCACTTATCAATGATTAACCATCCATAATTATTAATCAACAATCACTCATCAAGAATTAACCATCCACAATTATTCATTAAGGATTACTCATCCATAATCATTCATAAAGGCTTAATCATTCTACATAAAAGGCATTGAATCAATTATGACATATGTAAAAGAAAAATAACTTAAAAGGGTAGTGAAAGTACTTTGAACCTAGAAAAGTTATATAACAAGCCCCTGAACCTGAACTGTTACCTTCCCTAGTTAATCGTAGGTTAGAATTAGGTGGTGAATCTTAATAGGTTTCAGTGGGCTTAACCCTAGTTTAATGATTATTATATATAACATAGTTATTAAGCTTAGGTTATAAGTGGACCAAGAACCTGAATGGATCACAATCAACTTGATCAATATAGGATAAGGTTCAAAAATCTGGGCTCACACCAACTTTTCGCCAACCAGAATCTAGCACATTTTCTGAGCGTATAAAGCTTCGAAAGCTTCTTGAAAAGTCAATATGGTAGGCAATTGTAGCACTCCACTTGGCTTGCTGCGATGACGGTGATTTATGGTTAACCGATTTAGATTGTCCATCGGTTGTCCTTAGTGGTGTGAGAGTTAGTTACATTGGCGCACATCTCGATACTGAGGGGGGAACCCTTTCATGCTTTCTGAACTTGACCGAGCTGCAACTGAGGTCGACTGTAAGTTGGCTATGAGGCCAGTTCATTTCTTGCTCTAGATTTAAGTCTGATGGCCTTGATTTTTCACCTTTTCAGCTAAAATATAGATAAATTATGAACAATGGTAGATTTAGTAAATTGGAAGAATTTAATGGTCATAATAATGAGTTCATACCATAAAATGGGGAATAAATGGGTTTAAATCACCATTTTAGGATCACTTGTCAATGACAAGAGTAAATATTTGTTACACTCATAAATAAACAATGATATATTTAAACATAAGAAAATATATTGTAAAATATAAAAATTTCATAAATGGGTAATGTTATTTTGCATAAAATAAATTTAAACTCAAAGTACTTAAAGGCCAAACAAAAAGAATAAAAAAAAGTATAAACCAATTCCATTTGATACCAACATACAAATATGGAATTATTTGTTTTAGAAGGAATTTAATTTCTCTTAATAAAACATGTCATAAAATAAATTTAATTGACATTAACGTTGTAAGTGTAAGTCGATGCTTTATGATTATTTGTTACTCCCTCCGTTCATTAATATCTGTCGTTTTAGGATGTGATTCTTGTTCAAAAATATCTGTCATTCTAGCTTTTTGACACACTTCTTTCCACTTTTACCCCTACTATTCAATATAAAAGTAATTATTATCTAAATGGAAAAGTAAAAAGTAGGGGCACATGCGTCATTGTCCTACTTTTCTTAATAAGTGTGCAAGTTTCTAAAATGACAGTTATTGTTGAACGGAGGGAGTACAATTTTTCAATTTGTTTCTTGTGCAAACAACATTCTATGTCGACATTAGAAATAAAAATTGAGGGCCGCGCGGAAGACTAAAAAAACCGGGAGGCGGAAAGAAAGCAAGAGTGTCAGGTTAAAGGTCGATTTCCCAGCTGAAGATGGAGTTGACTGGCCTTCGACGGAGGCGGGATGGGTGATTAGCCTGAAGGGAAGGAGAAAGCTTACTATTCTTAATCAATCAGCTTGGATTAACGCAGCATTCCGAACTATTCGATTGAAATCCAGTTTCTTCCAATTAGCATTATTTCTGCTCCTGATTTGTTCCGTTCCTGTTTGTCATTCAAGTTTTATCGAACATGGTGGTTGGTTGTTCGTGGTGGTCGGCTGTGCTAATCGCTGTTTTGGCTTCTTTGATCGACGCCGAGCAACTTGCGCAGCCATATCAGACTGAGCGGATTTCAGGTTTCTTCTTCTACGTCTTGCGTTCTGGTTTCTATTATGGTTTCATTTCCTAAAGCGAGTATTTATGTAGATCTCTCGTTTAACTTTGTAGATTGCTATATCCGTGCTTGAAATGCTAGGATTTGACTATAAAATCGAAGCTTAGGTCATTTCTTGAGGAGATTCTTGGAACTACGAATATCACCTATCAGTAGCGTTTGAAAATAATGTTGATAGTTCACTATCCACTCTTTCAATCGATCTTTTCTTTAAACGTTTTTTCTTTAGCCCCTCCAACTCCCTGTTATCATAGAGCTATTTTCTGTAATCAATATTTTTTCGTATTTATTAGCCAGATGAAGATACTTTGGAGCTTCTGCAATTTCATTTGCACAGATGTTTCTGCTCAGCTTAGCTTTTGCAGGGTAACATCTGGATCTTTGTGAAATAGAGGCAAATTCGCAGGTGATTGTTCGCTGTTTATAAGAGTGGGTGAAGGAAGGGTACTTGAGCTTCTGACAACTGAGTTTCTAACTATATCTAGGGAAAGAATAATGGGGAATCTTGAACATGCTGCCGACTCTTCAGCTTGGTTTGATCAAATTTAGGGCGAGAAGTGAACTAGAAAGAACCAGTTCAACCAAACGAAAATAGTTGATGCGCTGTTACTTTGTTAGAAATTAGGTAGTTGTCATTCCCTTTCTGTTTTATCCAGATGAGAAGATGCGAGATAATATCCTTATGATCTGTTTGCCTTGGACTGTGAATAGAGTTTCCTTCAGGTTACATCTACTATGGAGTAATAGGTGTTTGTGTCCCCTATTTCAGGAAGTGCTGGTGATGTGATTGAAGATAATCCTGTTGGAAGGTTAAAGGTTTTTGTGTATGAGCTTCCAAGCAAATACAACAGAAAGATATTACAGAAAGATCCGAGATGTCTTACTCACATGTTTGCGGCAGAGATATACATGCACAGGTTTCTGTTATCAAGTCCAGTTCGAACTTTAAATCCTGAGGAAGCGGATTGGTTCTATACACCAGTGTACACAACTTGTGATTTGACACCAAATGGGCTTCCTTGCCTTTCAAGTCGCCTAGAATGATGAGAAGTGCAATACAACTAATTTCTTCGAATTGGCCGTATTGGAACCGCACTGAAGGAGCAGATCATTTTTTTGTGGTACCTCATGATTTTGGGGCCTGTTTTCATTACCAAGTAAGAAAACAAATGGTTCATCCAAAGTAATATTTTTCATCAACTTTATGTTTACATATTCTTACCAAGTCTTTGACCATTACGCCATTCAAAATATACAAGGAAGAGAAAGCAATAGAGAGAGGAATCCTTCCCTTGCTCCAGCGTGCCTCTTTGGTGCAGACTTTTGGGCAAAAAAATCATGTGTGCTTAAAGGAAGGATCCATAACAATTCCTCCGTATGCTCCCCCTCAAAAGATGCAGTCCCACTTAATACCACCAGACATTCCTCGCTCTATCTTTGTATACTTCCGAGGGCTGTTTTACGATGTAGGGAATGACCCTGAAGGTGGTTACTATGCAAGGTAATAAAATTTAGATAAATTATACTCTTTTTTATCTCTTCCACTTGTTGATGTATTCTTGTGTTAGATAAGATATAGTTTTAGTAGTCTATATTTTCTTAGTTTAAGATTATAATTAATGTTTTGAAACTCACTTAACAGGGGTGCTCGTGCTGCTGTGTGGGAGAACTTCAAAGATAATCCGCTTTTTGACATCTCAACTGAGCACCCAACAACTTATTACGAAGACATGCAGCGGGCTGTGTTTTGTTTGTGCCCACTTGGGTGGGCTCCGTGGAGCCCTCGGTTGGTAGAGGCAGTCATATTTGGGTGCATTCCTGTGATTATAGCAGATGAAATTGTGCTGCCGTTTGCGGATGCAATTCCATGGGAAGACATTGGGGTTTTGTTTGAGGAGAAGGATGTTCCTGATTTAGATACCATTCTGACTTCAATTCCGCCAGAGGTTATACTCAGGAAGCAGAGACTGTTAGCAAACCCATCCATGAAGCAAGCAATGTTGTTTCCTCAACCAGTTCAACCTGGTGACGCTTTTCATCAAAATCTCAACGGTCTTGCCCGTAAGTTACCGCATGATAGGAGTGTGTACTTGAGATCAGGGCAGAAGATCCTTAACTGGACTGCTGGTCCTGTGGGTGATCTCAAACCATGGTAGCTGGGTTGACTGGCGACATACATGGTCTTGGACTACCATTTTTCTTATATTAGGATGGCTCGCGTGAGTATTGTGGCCGTATGTATGCTTTGTATCGGTCTGATGCTCTGCATTGATCATCTCGGAAAGTGTACAATCATTGCGTTGCTAATGGCCAATCATCATTACCTTGGATATATCTGCTTGTTTCCTCTCTTTTTTTCTTTTTTGTTCTCTAAATAGAACTGTGCGGTTGAGTTATGTTGTTCAAGCTCTGCTATACAGCTTTGGAAAATGGTTGATTTTTTTAATTCTAATTAGCTGGCATGAACCTTTATTTTTCTTTATGTTACTATATTTTTTTGATAATTCATAAAATACAAGAAAAAACAAGTTATATAATGTCACTAACTATTGACCAGAAAAAAAAAAGTAAGGGAAAAATCATGAAATACCACTAAATAAATAAAGACATAAAATGTTACTATATTTTTGCAAAAATGCATGAAATGTCACTTCATGTTGACGTATGTTAATTTCTGCTAAATGGTCAAAAAATGGTCATTTAACCCTCAAATGACTGGGTTATTGTTCAAGGGTTACATTTGGACTTCAAGTGAAAAAAAAAAATCATGAAATGTCATTTGGCAAAGTTCATAAAAAAAACCTATAGAAAAAAAAGCTATTTTATGCTTCTAACGATTAGTTATGCATTCATATGCTTTTTTGTGCTATAAGATTATCAGCTTATACAATGACCATTTATTAGCTCTACTCAACATAGCACATTGGTGATGTATCCCCCAATTACACAATCACCATCGATGAAAATTTCAAAACAATACATTGCAAGTGTAGAGTTCATGTTGCTCTTAATGTCTCACGCAACCAGAAATCTGCGGGATGGACTTACTACAATTGCTAGAGCCATGGATTCTTCCAATGGTTGGAACCGGTTATGGTAAATCGGTATTGTAAAGAAAATGGATAGTGGACCAAACATTATAGTCTGCAACAAATGCGTTTTTCCGATTTTAGTTTCAAAAAAAGCCATGAAAAGGATAAAGGAATGGATAGTGGGGCATATATATGACTATTTTTTTAGACGGACTATGATAAAGAACAATTCTTGTGATGGAGAATTATTGTGTAGGAGTTGTGTGTAAAGCTATCACAACTTCGGAAGTTATGCGAGGATCATACCGATCTACCATAACTGGTGTCCACCATTGGAAGAATCTATGTGTAACACCTCAACTGATAATCTAAACGTGTTAACATCTAATCAACTGTACCAACGTCCAATAAACTGCAGTAGAATTAACAATACAATAACCGGTGTTACCGCCATCAGTCACCCATGTGACTGACAAGGCCTTCCCAATTTACAAGTCACTTGATCAATGACGAGTTTTTGAGGGCAAACAAACCCTAAAGAACATTGTTGGACGTTGCTAGAGTTGCTTGATAAACCTTTAGACATGCCGGTCAATTTTAGCCTTTCGGTCCATTTATGGATGAGAATCGTGTTAAGGTTCTACATGGTCAACAAATGTTTGTCTTAATGGTTACAACCCAAGGATTGACCCAGCAAAGTGTTTGTCGTAGGTTCTTGCCTTATCGTCGCTGACAAAGTCGAAACCAAAGGCGTTTCCGAAGTTGCTGGTGAGTCCTCAGACTCCAAGTGTAATCATGCGTTTGGTAGTTTTAACAATTTTGGGTGGTTGAGAGATGACTATGGTGTTGACCTATTGGCAGTGTGTTAAGTCAAGATCCTTTAATTTTTATGATAGCAAACCTGTGTTGTTTATCTAATATGTTCGTTGAGCTTATAAATCAGATAAACAGATAGAGGAGTGGCTTAGCACGCAAGGCTGCAAGCTCACTCCGTTCATGACATGTCCCCATCCAGTCGGGCACCTGTTGGGAGAGCTCCGATGCACTTCTAGTACACACGAGAAGTCAAATATTACACAACCATCTCTCATGCATCATACGCGGTAGAAGGAGAAAAGACATCAAGTGTGCCGACAAACTCATGCACACTCATGCATCCACACAAGCAACTAGCTCACACGACAAAAGTCTTGCTCATTAATGAGCAAGACAACGAGACAAGGCCAGAGCTATTAAGAGGCAATCATTACACAACATTAAATAAAGCCTGGGAAAGCATTAATGAGCATTAATGAGGAAAATAAGATCAGGCAAGTGGAGAGTGCAAGTGGTGACCGACCACCTGAGTACACACCTCCAATGTCTCCAACCACAGAGCAACATATGTCCTGATGGTTCCAGAGCAAGTTGAAGATCAGCCTATATTTGAGCTTGGCTATTCTACTGAGGATAAAGAAGCAAACGAATCCTAGAGTCTAGGAGATCATGGGTCGTTTGTTACAAGTCTAAACAAGCATGTATAAATACGATGTATAACGTCTTATGCAAAACACCTTGGTCATACAAAAAGAAGAGAGATAGTTAGAGCAAGTGTAAATCAGACTGAGTGTGTGTAAGTAATAGGAAGTTTGGTGAGCTAGGTAGGACTAGGTCTGTGAGTTAATATTGTGTGTATTTGGTAGACTGATTAGTCAGGGAATAGTTGGGGACCCATAGGCCTGCTGTTAGAAGAGGGTAGAGAACTTAGGGATAAAGTCCTAAACTGTCCGGAAGTTCGTAGATAGGGCGGAGGGAGATTGAGTGAATTTTTTGTGTGTAAATTCTCAATCAAAAGGAGTTTCCAGTTTGAGTTTATCAAGTACTATCCAAAAATATCAAGTAATTCACATAGAATAAAGAGGCATCCACGATCGGTCGAGGACGTATCAGGAGCACTAGCCAGTTTCAATTGGTATCCGAGCAGGTCTTTTCTAGAAAGCTAACTGCTTTGGAAGAGGATCAAAATGTCTCATTCAAATCTACTAGCGTTAGAAGAAGGTTCTGCACCAAATTGACCACCACTTTTCAATGGAGACAACTACACTCATTGGAAGAACAAGATGGAGTTCCATATCAAGTTTGATGATTCAAGGATATGGAGGGTAGTATCACATGGTGAATACATCTTACAAGATGCTCAAGGACAGACATATCAGTCAACAACATGACCGACGATCAAATCAAGAAGCTAATATTCAATGCACGAGCAGTAAGAATGTAACACCCCAACCCGAAATCCAATTAACTGAACGGCGATCACTCCCAAATAAATACAACTGCAGCGGAATAAATACAACAACCGGGCGGTATTACAATGCCGTTGGCCACCCTTGTGACCAACAAGGCTAACTCCAAATACAATCTCCAAAAGTCACGGTCTGAATACGAATACAATCCGAGATACTAGAATCAAACTCAAATGTAAAATACTTAAATAAAAGAAATGTCTAGAAGAAGACTCCCATAGCTTGAATCTACCCCAACCTACACTCGGTGTGGTAATCTTCTCAACTTCAGGTACCTGAAAAATGGGGGTGCCCCCAAAGGGGCTCAGCAAACAATGCTGGTATGGAAAACGTGCAGCCCATCGTCTACGGGCCACACCAACTACTTTGTCGAATACATGCAGTCATTTTTATAAAGCTGTAAACAAACATAGTAGGATAATAACAAGTATCCATACAAGGACAATAATGTCACATAGAACAAGACACAGAAGGTCGGTTAGCTGAACTGAGATTCTTTAATGATAGTCGGTCCACACAATGGGACTGACAGGTATAAACTGAGTATCTTAAATAGTGAGGTATAGTGACCTCGTTAAGAATTGAAGGTTGGTATAAAAACCCCAGGAGATAACGGTAGTTAAACCCTGAACTGAGAAGCGTGGGAAATAGAATCCCACTAGAGGAATGAAGTCTTCCTCAAACTGAAGGGCATTAGAAACCCGGAAGGAATAGAGTCTTCCTCCCAACTGAAAGTTCCGTCGCGACGTAGATAGGAGACGACCTGAGACAGGTACAGCTCTTGTAGCATGCATGGCCAGATCCAACTGGGCTCCTCGTTCTCGTAGTATAGAGTTGTTAAGTGTCATATAAAGACGTTAAATAAGAACACAATGTGTATTGTCAATTATCACGTTTAGGATAATGACATTTGTTATAAAGTGAAGTTAGTGAGAGACTTGAGTACAAGTCCTCGGTATACTGAAGCGCAGGTATTTAATCCACTGGTATAGTAGTGTTTGTATGCGTGGGACATACACGTAGTAGTCAGCATCATTCACGCACATAAAATAATACAACAGCGCACAAGAGTAAACAACATTTTACATTAATTATCTTGGTCGTTAATTCAAACAACAAATAGCACACAAGCCGGTGTAATCCGGTAGAAAACAGGTTGCAAGAATCCCATACCGTTCACCGTAGGTTGCAGTTGATTATACCCTGGTCAACGTCTGATCAAACAAAGTCCTAGAATAGGATTAACTGAGAGGGTTAATTTATGTTACCCTATATAATAATTCTATTGGATCTTTTAACAAATCTCGTATTTGTTATTTCATGTGAGGTTTATTTCTTTCAATTACCTCATGATTTAATGTATATCTTATTTGTTATTCCTTTTTGATTTATTTATAAATCCTTTAATGTACATATATGTATTCATATATTCATGCACTATATTTGTTGTTACTTTAATTGTCTAAGGGACATAACAACTTATAATTTTCTTAACTATATTTAAATGTCTTACAATGACATAATATTCTTATAATCTCATTATTCTCCTTTTAGTCATAAATAATATTTATTGTTTCCTTTAACTTCCTTATAACTATATAAGCCATAGTTCTAATTCCATAATTCCTTTAATTAAAATTCTTTCTTCTAATTCCTCAAAATATCCATATGGGACTTATATTTATTTAAATCTAAATTCTTACCCTATATTTCGGTTATTTACAAACAACCACATTAATTCATGAACTTTATATTTAATTCTAATCTCATTATATTATAGAGTTTTAACTTCTTATTTAGCTAAATTACATAGTCACACTAATATTTTAGTATATAGCTTTTAAGTACTATAACTTTCAAAAAATAACAACTTAGCCCCTTAAATTCTCGGCAATAATATTTATTTCCCATAATTACAATTTAACCACAAAACCTTATAAACTTTGCATAATGCCTTATAAACTATAGTTTTAATTTTAATTCTCCATAAATGCCGAATATATATATATAAATTCTTAAATTACCAAACTAACCCCAAGTAATTCGGCTTTGGTCTTGAACTCTCCATTAATTACATTTTCACCCCAAAACTTTATAATAACTTCTTAATGACTTATAAACTAAAGTCTAAATATATAATTCCTCAAAATTTCAAAGGTGAGCCTAATAAATCTCTTAATTATGAATTCGCCCCTTTTTATGTTCTAACTTCATAACAACTTTTATAAATTACATAATAGCCCAAACTTAATAAATGTTATTTTAACACTTGTTTAAATTATCTAAAATTCATAAACTTAATTCCTAACCTTATTTTATTATAATTTCACCAAATACCCCTTTAGCTCTCGGCTTTCACAATATATACACTAAATTTTGTAAAAATTACATTTAAGCCACTTAACTTAATTAATTAGCCATTTAAGCACTAATGAAATATTTTTACTCACCAAACTTTGTGATATAAGTTTATATACCTAAGTAGGTCATTAATACCTATTTATCAATTAGTACATTCGGCCATATTTATTTGGTGACCATATAGTATATAAAAGTGGACTTATATGTCATAATAATTATACATAAATTCATAGGAGTTATATAACTCATGTAAAAATTATTGTAATGTCTTATATAAATTCTTAGCTCAAAAATAAGCATTTTTGCCCTTGATAATTCGGCTTGAATTAATATGTGACATAACTAAATTTTGTGACACAAAAATGTGTCTTAAGGTAAATATTTTCTATATAAGTTATAGATTGTTTTTTGGCATATAATACCATATAGTTTCGGTCTTAATAAACCTAGGAGATGTACATAATTTTTGTATAATTTTTAGAAGCTTAACAAAGCTTATAACATAAAGATTTACTTAGTAAACTTACTTCTTAACAAAGGTGGTTAAGTGCTTGAACTCCTCTTGAATCTCCAAGCTTTCTCCAAGGAAATTTTGATGCTCCACTTCGGTTATATGCAAGTGGTGTAGGAGTTTTAGGAGTTAGATCTTGAATAAAGATCTTAAGTAGATTTGTAAGTAGTTTTACAAGGATTTACCTTAGACTTTTCTCCTTATGAATTTGGCACTCCTAAGGTGGATGAAGAACAAATTTTCCTTCATCAAAATGAAGAAGAAAAGAACCTTAGAAGGAGTAGAACTTGGTTACACATAAAAATGTGCTTTAAGGATTTTCAAGCATTAAAACTACCTTAAGATAACCTTGAGATGCTCCTTGGATTAATGTTGGTTTGAACAACCTCCTTGGTGAACTAAGTGATGCCGAACTCTTGTTGTTATGCTAGGAAGAGTTTTGCTTCAAGGTTTGACAAGAAATGCTAGGAAATTACCTTAAAGATGAAGATAGAAGTTAAAACTCCATTAATGGACTTAAGAGCTTCAAAGGAAGAAGATGAAGCAAGAAGAGAGAGCTAGGTAGCTTACCAATTCGTGGATGAAGAGGGCAAGGAGAAGAATGAGACTCACGAATTGTATAAGGTAAGAAAATGCATTTGGAATTTGATTTTTGCTTTGTCAATTTTTAATGTCAAATGACTTTACTTTTCCTTAGTTTATTACATGGTTTATTGGCTCAATAAATGCCCATGTTCTCTGCATAATTTCGTGCATGTGGTGTGTGACAAGGCAAGAGTTGGAAAAAAATGATTGTGAGCTAGAAGACAAGGTAATTTAGGTAAGTTATTCTTTTGATTTTTCTAAGTTAGGCTTGTCTTCTTCCTCCCTTGTAGAGTCACGAATTCAAGGGTCAAATGGGGTGTCTTATTGACATTGAAGAGCCAAGGACAAGCATGTTAGGTCACATGGAAAAGAAGGAATCTAGAAAGTGAATTCTAGATCTACTTTTTGCTTTTCTCATTTGTTTTTGTTCTAGCTCACATGGCCTTATTCCATGGCCTAATTTCGACAGCTTGCTGGTCATATGAGACCTACATACTTTGACATTAAGTAATACAACACATGGGAAGGTGAGTCACCATGTATTAACCTTTTATAAACTTTAAAGGCAAATTTATACTAGTTTTTGCTCTCAAATTCGGCCCCTATAGAGAGCCTTGTTGACTAGTCACACCAACTGATTTAGAAGGTCATTTTAACCCTATTTAAGATTACCAATTCGTGGCATGTCAAAAACTACAAGGCAATTGCGTAAAACGCGTTTTCGTGACACCCGAAGGTGTGTTTTTGTGCTCTAAGGAAATTTTGGGAAACAAATTGTTTTTATGAGTTCCAAGTGTTTTAAACACTTATTAGTAAATAAACATATACTAAGATGTTACATTGGGTTATATGGGGTTACATCAACCCATGACATAATTTACGGGCCATCGGAACACACCCGGGCAAAAAGGAGCGCTAAGAAATCCTCCTGTGGTTTTTGCTGAATTTTGAGAAACCACTTCGTGGGTTCTCTTTATAATGGTTAATAATGATGTTAGGAACTCAAGGAATTAATTTTATAGGAGTTCGTGCCACCTCGGCACTCCTCCGGACTTTTCGTGCTTTAAGGAGGCGGCGTGAGCACTCCCGAGCGTTTTGCGTTTTTGACTGAATTTAGCTTAGGGAATATATTTGTATATTCATATAATAATTGTATGACCATTTGGTTTGAATATTAGAGGGTCATACAAGGTCATGTTTGACCATATGCTTCTAAGGCGTTTTAGCGTTTATGGAGAAACGACTGTTTTTACGTAACGTTCTCATGCATGGGTTTGCATGCGTACGTGAAATGATTTATATTTGGATTATATTCCAATAAATAATGATTTAATAATATTATTTAGATTGGGGTATTTCAATCTACCCCCCTTAAAAAAGGACTTCGCCCCGAAGTCTCATATCTATTATAAGGTTGTGGGGAATCAAGTTCCACTAAGTATCCACAAATCAATCTAGTTTTTAGGGATCAAGTCCCAAGTCTCTATATTCCTAAGTTCACAGTGTACATCAAACACAACAGGAATACTTTGGAACAATATAGTGTATGTAATAACACAGTCACTTTTCATATCTAATAGTGCAGCGTAGTGCACATAAACTTTATTGTAGTGTAACTAAGTACACACCAAGCAGTAGAAGTACAAAGTACATTCGAATACAGTGTTACTCAAGAACACATACAAGACAAAGTGTCACTGAAATATACTGAACAGTGTTACACAAGAACACATACAAGACAAAGTGTCACTGAAATGCACAAAGTGCAACAAAATGCATACTAATTCACAAACGAAAAAGGCTCTACCCCCAAAAAAGAGGGGTACGCCCATGTACCCTAGACTAAAGTGTCTAATCGGTAAATAGTGAGGGAAACTTCGCTCGCATATCAGCTTCTAGTTCCCATGTGGCCTCTTCCACATCGTGGTTCGACCAAAGAACCTTCACTAGGCTCACAGATTTGTTTCGAGTATCTCGTGTCTTCCTGTCTAAGATTCGTTGCGGTGTTTCCACATACCGCATTGTTGGTTCTAATGAGAGTGTCTCTGGTTGTAGAACATGAGAAGGATGAGGCATGTATTCTTAAGCTGAGACACGTGAAAAACATTGTGTACTTTGCCCAACTCGGCTGGCAAATCAAGTCGATATGCCACAAGGCCCACCCGCTCTATGATAGCGTAGGGTCCTACAAATTTCGGGCTTAGCTTGCCCTTTTGCCCAAATCTGAATACACCCTTCATGGGTGATACTCGTAGAAATACCTGGTCGCCAACTGCGAACTCAAGGTCTCGTCGCCTCTCATCAGCATATGATTTCTGTCTGTCTTGTGCTGCTTTCATGTTACTTCTGATTTGTTGTACTTCTGCCTGGACTTGCTCTAAGTACTCAGGCCCAATGATGACGGTCTCACTAGACTCGTCCCAGCACAATGGTGTGCGACATGGTCTGCCATATAAGGCTTGGAAAGGTGACATCTGTATAGAGGCGTGATAGCTGTTATTGTATGCAAACTCGATGAGATGTAGTCTATCTATCCAGCTGCCCTGGAAATCCAAGGCACATGCTCGTAGCATGTCCTCTAAGGTCTGAATAGTCCTCTCTGACTGTCCATCTGTCTGAGGATGAAATGCTGTGCTAAGCTTCAACTCAGTGCCAAGTGCCTCGCGAGTAGCTCGCCAGTATCGTGAGAGAAATCTAGTGTCTCGATCTGAAACAATAGTCTTAGGTACTCCATGATGTCTGATAATCTCCTGCTCAAATAGTTCTGCCAACTTTGGCACTTTCCAAGTGTCTTTCATCGGAATAAACCTAGCAACCTTAGTCAGTCGATCAACAACAACCCAAATCATATTAAGGCCTCCTCTCGTAGGTGGTAGTCCCACCACGAAGTCCATGGAGATATCATAAAACTTCCACTCTGGAACTGGCATAGACTGTACCATACCTCCTGGTCGTCTATGTTCGAATTTCACTTTCTGACAAGTGAGACATCGAATCACATATTCTGTCACGTCGCCCTTCATACCACACTCCACCAGAAATACCTCTTTAGATCTTTGTACATCTTAGAAGCTCCTGGATGGACAGATGTGGAAGAAGTGTGGGACTCTCGAAGAATATGCTCCTTAATATCTGTGCTGTCTCTGGGTATACACAATCTTCCCTTCAATCTGATGAGTCCATCATCATGTAGCTGGAACTCATATTTTCCACCCTCAAATGTACCGTCAGACAACTTCTGACTGATCTCCATCATTCGCTGATCACTCTGCTGTGCTCTACGGTGTCGTCCATAAGACTCGAGCTAGCCACAATGGCATTTAGAGAATGTGCTCGTCGACTAAGTGCGTCTGCTACAACATTAGCTTTCCCTTCTTTGTACTGCAAATCAATGTCATAGTCCTTAAGGAATTCAACCCATCTTCTTTGTCTCATGTTTAACTCCTTCTGGGTGAATACATACTTCAAACTCTTGTGATCCGAATATACGGTCATCTGGACACCATACAGGTAGTGGCGCCAGATCTTCAGTGCAAAAAACATAGCTCCAAGCTCTAGTCATGTGTGGGATAGTTTTCCCATGTTTCTTCAACTGTCGGGAAGCGTAGGCGACTACCTTCCCATTCTGCATGAGTACACACCCTAATCCCCTGCCTGATGCGTCACAGTAAACTTCATAACCCTCTGTGCCTTCAGGTATAGTCAAAACTGGTGCTGATGTCAAAGCATTCTTCAGAATCGAATGAGGTCTCACATTCAGTAGTCCATGTGAAAGGTGCGTCCTTCTTCATTAAGCTGGACATAGGTTTGGCTATCTTGGAGAAGTCTCTGACAAACCTTCTGTAGTAGCCTGCTAAACCAAGGAAACTCCTGATGTCCGTAACTGTCTTTGGCCTAGGCCAGTGCGAACTGCTTCTATCTTTGCTGGATCCACTGCGATCCCAGCATCAGAGATAACATGTCCTAAAAAGGAAACTCTGTCTAACCAAAACTCACATTTGGAGAACTTAGCATAAAGCTGGTTCTCCCTTAGGATCTCAAGTACATGTCGGAGATGACTCTCATGCTCCTCTTTAGACTTTGAGTAAATTAGGATGTCATCGATGAAAAACAACCACGGTCTTATCCAATGCTCTCTGAATAATCTGTTCATCAAATCCATGAAGACTGCAGGTGCATTTGACAAGCCAAAAGGCATAACCGTAAACTCATAGTGGCCATACCGTGTTCTGAATGCTGTCTTTTCTATGTCTTGCTCCCTGATGGGTATCTGATGGTAGCCTGATCTCAAATCGATCTTCGAAAACACTTTTGCTCCTCTCAGCTGATCAAATAAATCGTCAATCCGTGGTAGTGGATATTTTTTCTTCACCGATACTGCATTAAGCTCTCTGTAATCAATACATAAACGAAGGCTTCCATCCTTCTTCTTCACAAATAGGACTGGTGCTCCCCAAGGAGATACGCTAGGTCGTATGTATCCCTTGTCCAATAATCTTTCAGCTGCTCCTTCAGCTCAGCCATCTCTGCTGGTGCCATACGGTACGGTGCCTTAGCTATGGGACCAGTACCTGGTAGTAATTCGATGGAGAACTCTACCTCTCTGGATGGCGGTAAGCCTGGAAGTTCCTTTGGAAAAATATTGGAAATTCCGACACCACTGGCATAGCTGGATCAAAGTCAGGGTCGTGCTCTACATCCTGAACATAGCATAAGTATACTTCCTTCTTCTTCCTGACGTGCTTGTACATAGACATAGCAGATATAACTTTATAGACGGTGCTCTAGGGCTCTGACGGTAAGATACTGTCACTCCTGATGGGCTCTTAAGTAACAGTCTGCGCTCTGCACACAAGAATGCGGCCTCTGTGCCGCCCCAGCCAGTCCATCCGGCTATAACATCGAATCCTAGACCTTTGAACTCAATAAGGTCTATAGGAAATTCCTCCTCCTTAATGCGGATAGTGCTCCTCTATAAAGACGAGTGCACTGATCTTCTCCTTAGACGGAGTGCCACCTTAAAATCAGGTAAACTCTACAGCGTCTAGCCCCAACTTCCCCGCAAGCGAAGGCGAAACGAAAGTATGTGAGGCTCGGAGTCGAACAGTACTAATGCATCCACTCCATTAACCGGAAAGGTACCAGCGAGGATCGCGCCGCCTTGCTGGCCTCCTCCTCAGTAAGTATACTTAAGGCACTTCCGTCTCCTTAGCACAACCTAATACACAGCTCCTGAGTAAGTACTTTGATATATGATGGGGTCTAAGAGCATTCACTTTCATAACAATAATGCTTCATTGATGAGGTGATCTCCTTTCAGATGTCCAAACAATTACAATACTAGTACTTTCTAAAAGTCAAAACTATAATTCCTGGTTTCAGGTGAGTGGTGTTTATCACTGGGTCGAAGGTGCTGTGTTTAGTTTATCCTCTTAATTCCATGGTATAGCAACCTTGACTTTCCACCCATTACTAAAACATCTCCTGAACTCAATATGATTTTCTTTGCAAGGTCCACACGCTTCTGCTCGCCATAAAGGAACTCTGCGTCATCTCCAATTGACAAAGATAATACTGGTATCCCTGTTCAAGGGACCCTTTTGTTTCATCATTGTCCTGGTGTAGTCCTAAACGGCCTCCTTCTTCATAGAAGTTGATGATACATAGATCAGCCCTTAGATTGGGAACTGGATCTTCTTCTAGCTGTTGAGCTGTATTAACTGCTTGTTCCACAATTGTAAAAATTTCTTCTGGATTTTTGGTACTTGTGCTCCATCTCCATTTCTTGTATCTTGGTAGGTCTTTGTGTAAGGATTCCAATCCTTTCCTAAGCACATCATTTTCAGCTTCATCTTTGATCCTCCTGGAAATTCTGGAGTGTAGAACCCTCCTGGTCCTGCTCCCAATTCTTGACATTTTCTAATGATTGCAATTTGTGTCTCCGGTGTTAGGTATCCTTTGAGTAGTATCAAACCTGGTTGGATAACCTTACATTGTTCGTTCCCTGGTTCTTGTACTTTGATAATTTTCTCTCCAGGGAGGGCGGTGAGGGGATAGGAAAGCATATCTTATAGCTTCCTACGTGGTTTAAATTTTACTAGTGAGTCTTACTAATTCTTTCCTACTCAATTAGGCAATCAAGGCATGCAAGCACTCATTCACATCATCCATTGCTCAATAACAGGTTCACATGGTTTAGAAATACCTGGGTTGGTAGAAGGACCAGCCTCATCTGAGCGGTCCATGACATGTAGGGCGGGTCCCGATGCTGGGCCTTTGCCCTTATACCCCTGAGCCTGGTTTGTTGGTGGAGGGCGAGTATCGCTAGCTCCATTCTTTGGCCTGTGTTTGGCTTTGCTCCCGGGCGGTAGTTCCTGCTCTCCGGGTTTCGGATACACTCGAAGGCACGATGCCCGAGTATCTGACAGTAGCGGCACATGACTTTCTCCCCTTGGCAGTCTACGCCGGGGTGATCCTTTCCGCACTGTTTACAGTTGAAACGGCGGACATACTTCTGGCCCGTGTTTGAGCCATGTCCAGAACCTAATACAATCAAGGTAATTATACATCCCACGGTACTGAAGTAATCACAAAGTTTCAAATCTAACTGTCTGATTAGAGTGCCTACCCTTAGATGGGTAGGTTTTCTGTGAAGTTGCTGCTCCGTGGGTTCCTGACTGGGGGTTCCCAGTAGTTTGGTTCCCTTTCCCTTGATAGGACCCCTGGCCTTTCTGATAGGGTTTGTTCCTCTGTTGGAGTTCCCCTGCTTGGCATCTTCGCCACCAGGTCCGTCCTTCCTCTTTTGGGAGCTCAAAGCATCCCTTCTCTTACAAGTGATCTCCACCACGGAGGCGCATGATAGCATTCCTGAAATCTCAAGGTATTAATCTCCAATTCTCCCATGACGGGGTATAGTAGGTAATAAATTTTTAACTGGTTTATGTTTCTCTCCTGTTTTACCTGCAACTGGTAGGGATGATTGGTCCCATCCCAAACTGAAGTCGAGGGCTCAGTCCCCCGTAGAACCGGTCGACCAACACCTGGTCCGAGTATCCTATACCGGGTAATAGTCGAGTAGCGAAGTGAACTTCGCATAGTACTCATCAACGGTCATCTTTCCCCGTCTGCTCGGGCGTCAAACTCCCTAGTCTTCACCATCCTGGTGTGGGCCGGGTAGTATTTGCCCCTAAGTAGTGCAGTGTAATGTCCCCAAGTAAAAGCTGGGTCATCCAGGTGGTCGGCTTTCACCATGTTCCACCAATCTCTAGCTGCATCCTTCAGATAAAAGGCAGCAAGTCTTACTTTTTCCCTTCCTGGGACTGCAAGCGTCTCGAACGCTGTCTCCATCTCCATGATGTAGGTCTCTAGTGAGCAGGGTCAGTCTGCCCCTTGAATGCAGTCGGCCTCAAATCAGCCAAACTCTTCACCCAGTCTCTCTCTCCTGGGTGGTGGTGGTGGAGGTAGCTGCTGCTGCTGTGCAACCCCCCCCGCCTGTGCAAATGCCTGAGCGATTAAGGTGGCAATGTCTGCCAGCCTGATGTTTGGCTCCTCATCAGCCTGTCCACGTCGTCCTCCTCTTCCTGACATCTGCAGGATGTTGAGGTATATTAGGCACTGTGGTCAAAATCTTGGTCTTGGATAGTAGTCTAAGTAAAACTAACTTAAACTCCTTTCAATACTATCTCTCAACCCTTAACCTAAGTCTTAGATATCCTAATCTCGGTGTATCCTTGTATCCAGAGCGTAACTACGCTCTGATACCACTTTTGTAACACCCCAACCCGAAATCCAATAAACTGAACGGCGATCACTCCCAAATAAAATACAACTGCAGCGGAAATAATACAACAACCGGGCGGTATTACAATGCCGTTGGCCACCCTTGTGACCAACAAGGCTAAGTCCAAATACAATCTCCAAAGTCACGGTCTGAATACGAATACAATCCGAGATACTAGGAATCAAACTCAAATGTAAAACTTAAATAAAAAAAATGTCTAGAAGAAGACTCCCATAGCTTGAATCTACCCCACCTACACTCGGTGTGGTAATCTTCTCAACTTCAGGTACCTGAAAAATGGGGGTGCCCCCAAAGGGCTCAGCAAACAATGCTGGTATGGAAAACGTGCAGCCCATCGTCTACCGGGCCACACCAACTACTTTGTCGAACACATGCAGTTCATTTTTATAAAGCTGTAAACAAGCATAGTCTGATAATAACAAGTATCCATACAAGGACAATAATGTCACATAGAACAAGACACAGAAGGTCGTGTTAGCTGAACTGAAATTCTTTAATGATAGTCGGTCCACACAATGGGACTGACAGTATAACTGAATATCTTAAATAGTGGAGGTATAGTGACCTCGTTAAGATTGAAAGGTTGGGTATAAAACCCCAGGAGATAACGTAGTTAAACCCTGAACTGAGAGGCGTGGGAAATAAAATCCCACTAGAGGAATGAAGTCTTCCTCAAACTGAAGGGCATTAGAAACCCGGAAGGAATAGAGTCTTCCTCCCAACTGAAAGTTCCGTCGCGACGTAGATAGGAGACGACCTGAGACAGGTACAACTCCTGTAGCATGCATGGCCAGATCCAACTGGGCTCCTCGTTCTCGTAGTATAGAGTTGTTAAGTGTCATATAAAGACGTTAAACAAGAACACAATGTGTATTGTCAATTATCACGTTTAGGATAATGACGTTTGTTATAAAGTGAAGTTAGTGAGAGACTTGAGTACAAGTCCTCGGTATACTGAAGCGCAGGTATTTAATCCACTGGTATAGTAGTGTTTGTATGCGTGGGACATACACGTAGTAGTCAGCATCATTCACGCACATAAAATAATACAACAGCGCACAAGAGTAAAACAACATTTTACATTAATTATCTTGGTCGTTATTTCAAACAACAGATAGCACACAAGCCGGTGTAATCCGGTAGAAAACAGGTTGCAAGAATCCCATACCGTTCACCGTAGGTTGCAGTTGATTATACCCTGGTCAACGTCTGGTCAAACAAAGTCCTAGAATAGGATTAACTGAGAGGGTTAATTTATGTTACCCTTATATAATAATTCTATTGGATCTTTTAACAAATCTCGTATTTGTTATTTCATGTGAGGTTTATTTCTTTAATTACCTCATGATTTAATGTATAACTTATTTGTTATTCCTTTTGATTTATTTATAAATCCTTTAATGTACATATATGTATTCATATATTCATGTACTATATTTGTTGTTTATTTTAATTGTCTAGGTGACATAACAACTTATAATTTTCTTAACTATATTTAAATGTCTTACAATGACATAATATTCTTATAATCTCATTATTCTCCTTTTAGTCATAAATAATATTTATTGTTTCCTTTAACTTCCTTATAACTATATAGCCATAGTTCTAATTCCATAATTCCTTTAATTAAAATTCTTTCTTCTAATTCCTCAAAATATCCATATAGGACTATATTTATTTAAATCTAAATTCTTACCCTTATATTTCGGTTATTACAAAACAACCACATTAATTCATAAACTTTATATTTAAATTCTAATCTCATTATATATAGAGTTTTAACTTCTTCTTATTTAGCTAAATTACAGTCACACTAATATTTTGGTATATAGCTTTTAAGTACTATAACTTTCAAAAATAACAACTTAGCCCCTTAAATCTCTCGCAATAATATTTTATTTCCCATAATTACAATTTAACCACAAAACCTTATAAACTTTGCATAATGCCTTATAAACTATAGTTTTAATTTTAATTCTCCATAAATGCCGAATATATATATATATTCTTAAAACCAAACTAACCCCAAGTAATTCGGCTTTGGTCTTGAACTCTCCATTAATTACATTTTCACCCACCAAAACTTTATAATAACTTCTTAATAACTTATAAACTAAAGTCTAAATATATAATTCCTCAAAATTTCAAAGGTGAGCCTAATAAATCTCTTAATTATGAATTCGCCCCTTTTTATAGTTCTAAACTTTCATAACAACTTTTATAAATTACATAATAGCCCAAAACTTAATAAAATGTTATTTTAACACTTGTTTAAATTATCTAAAATTCATAAACTTAATTCCTAACCTTATATTATATTATAATTTCACCAAATACCCCTTTAGCTCTCGGCTTTCACAATATATACACTAATTTTGTAAAAATTACATTTAAGCCACTTAACTTAATTAATTAGCCATTTAAGCACTAATGAAATATTTTTAGCTCACCAAACTTTGTGATATAAGTTTATATACCTAAGTAGGTCATTAATACCTATTTATCAATTAGTACATTCGGCCATATTTATTTGTGACCATATAGTATATAAAAGTGGATTTATATGTCATAATAATTATACATAAATTCATAGAGTTATATAACTCATGTAAAAATTATTGTAATGTCTTATATAAATTCTTAGCTCAAAAATAAGCATTTTTGCCCTTGATAATTCGGCTTGATTAATATGTAACATAACTAAATTTTGTGACACAAAAATGTGTCTTAAGGTAAATATTTTCTATATAAGTTATAGATTGTATTTTTGGCATATAATACCATATAGTTTCGGTCTTAATAAACCTAGGAGATGTACATAATTTTTGTATAATTTTTAGAAGCTTAACAAAGCTTATAACATAAAGATTTACTTAGTAAACTTACTTCTTAACAAAGGTGGTTAAGTGCTTGAACTCCTCTTGAATCTCCAAGCTTTCTCCAAGGAAATTTTGATGCTCCACTTCGGTTATATGCAAGTGGTGTAGGAGTTTTAGGAGTTAGATCTTGAATAAAGATCTTAAGTAGATTTGTAAGTAGTTTTACAAGGATTTACCTTAGACTTTTCTCCTTATGATTCGGCACTCCTAAGGTGGATGAAGAACAATTTTCCTTCATCAAAATGAAGAAGAAAAGAACCTTAGAAGAAGTAGAACTTGGTTACACATAAAAATGTGCTTTAAGGATTTTCAAGCATTAAAACTACCTTAAGATAACCTTGAGATGCTCCTTGGATTAATGTTGGTTTGAACAACCTCCTTGGAGAACTAATTGATGCCGAACTCTTGTTGTTATGCTAGGAAGAGTTTTGCTTCAAGTTTGACAAGAAATGCTAGGAAATTACCTTAAAGATGAAGATAGAAGTTAAAACTCCATTAATGGACTTAAGCTTCAAAGGAAGAAGATGAAGCAAGAAGAGAGAGCTAGGTAGCTTACCAATTCGTGGATGAAGAGGGGCAAGGAGAAGAATGAGACTCACGAATTGTATAAGGTAAGAAAATGCATTTGGAATTTGATTTTTGCTTTGTCAATTTTTAATGTCAAATGACTTACTTTTCCTTAGTTTATTACATGTTTATTGGCTCAATAAATGCCCATTTCTCTGCATAATTTCGTGCATGTGGTTGGTGACAAGGCAAGAGTTGGAAAGAAAATATTGTGAGCTAGAAGACAAGGTAATTTAGGTAAGTTATTCTTTTGATTTTTCTAAGTTGGCTTGTCTTCTTCCTCCCTTGTAGAGTCACGAATTCAAGGTCAAATGGGGTGTCTTATTGACATTGAAGAGCCAAGGACAAGCATGTTAGGTCACATGGAAAAGAAGGAATCTAGAAAAGTGAATTCTAGATCTACTTTTTGCTTTTTCTCATTTGTTTTTGTTCTAGCTCACATGGCCTTATTCCATGGCCTAATTTCGACAGCTTGCTGGTCATATGAGACCTACATACTTTGACATTAAGTAATATAACACATGGGAAGGTGAGTCACCATGTATTAACCTTTTATAAACTTTAAAGCAAATTTTATACTAGTTTTTGCTCTAAAATCGGCCCCTATAGAGAGCCTTGTTGACTAGTCACACAACTGATTTAGAAGGTCATTTTAACCCTATTTAAGATTACCAATTCGTGGCATGTCAAAAACTACAAGGCAATTGCGTAAAACGCGTTTTCGTGACACCCGAAGGTGTGTTTTTGTGCTCTAAGGAAATTTTGGGAAACAAATTGTTTTTATGAGTTCCAAGTGTTTGTAAACACTTATTATAGTAAATAAACATATACTAAGATGTTACATTGGTTTATATGGGGTTACATCAACCCATGACATAATTTACGGGCCATCGGACACACCCGGGCAAAAAGGAGCGCTAAGAAATCCTCCTGTGGTTTTTGCTGAATTTTGAGAAACCACTTCGTGGGTTCTCTTTATAATGGTTAATAATGATGTTAGGAACTCAAGGAATTAATTTTATAGGAGTTCGTGCCACCTCGGCACTCCTCCGGACTTTTCGTGCTTTAAGGAGCGGGCGTGAGCACTCCCGAGCGTTTTGCGTTTTTGACTGAATTTAGCTTAGGGAATATATTTGTATATTCATATAATAATTGTATGACCATTTGGTTTGAATATTAGAGGGTCATACAAGGTCATGTTTGACCATATGCTTCTAAGGCGTTTTAGCGTTTATGGAGAAACGACTATTTTTACGTAACGTTCTCATGCATGGGTTTGCATGCGTACGTGAAATGATTTATATTTGGATTATATTCCAATAAATAATGATTTAATAATATTATTTAGATTTGGGGTATTTCAATCTACCCCCCTTAAAAAGGACTTCGCCCCGAAGTCTCATATCTAAATTATAAGGTTGTGGGGAATCAAGTTCCACTAAGTATCCACAACTCAATCTAGTTTTTAGGGATCAAGTCCCAAGTCTCTATATTCCTAAGTTCACAGTGTACATCAAACACAACAGGAATACTTTGGAACAATATAGTGTATGTAATAACACAGTCACTTTTCATATCTAATAGTGCAGCGTAGTGCACATAAACTTTATTGTAGTGTAACTAAGTACACACCAAGCAGTAGAAGTACAAAGTACATTCGAATACAGTGTTACACAAGAACACATACAAGACAAAGTGTCACTGAAATATACTGAACAGTGTTACACAAGAACACATACAAGACAAGTGTCACTGAAATGCACGAAAGTGCAAAAAAATGCATACTAAATTCACAAACGAAAAGGCTCTACCCCCCAAAAAAAAGAGGGTACGCCCCCGTACCCTAGACTAAAGTGTCTAGTCGGTAAATAGTGAGGGAAACTTCGCTCGCATATCAGCTTCTAGTTCCCATGTGGCCTCTTCCACATCGTGGTTCGACCAAAGAACCTTTACTAGGCTCACAGATTTGTTTCGAGTATCTCGTGTCTTTCTGTCTAAGATTCGTTGCGGTGTTTCCACATACCGCATTGTTGGTTCTAATGAGAGTGTCTCTGGTTGTAGAACATGAGAAGGATGAGGCATGTATTTCTTAAGCTGAGACACGTGAAAAACATTGTGTACTTTGCCCAACTCGGCTGGCAAATCAAGTCGATATGCCACAAGGCCCACCCGCTCTATGATAGCGTAGGGTCCTACAAATTTCGGGCTTAGCTTGCCCTTTTGCCCAAATCTGAATACACCCTTCATGGGTGATACTCGTAGAAATACCTGGTCGCCAACTGCGAACTCAAGGTCTCGTCGCCTCTCATCAGCATATGATTTCTGTCTGTCTTGTGCTGCTTTCATGTTACTTGATTTGTTGTACTTCTGCCTGGACTTGCTCTAAGTACTCAGGCCCAATGATGACGGTCTCACTAGACTCGTCCCAGCACAATGGTGTGCGACATGGTCTGCCATATAAGGCTTGGAAAGGTGACATCTGTATAGAGGCGTGATAGCTGTTATTGTATGCAAACTCGATGAGATGTAATCTATCTATCCAGCTGCCCTGGAAATCCAAGGCACATGCTCGTAGCATGTCCTCTAAGGTCTGAATAGTCCTCTCTGACTGACCATCTGTCTGAGGATGAAATGCTGTGCTAAGCTTCAACTCAGTGCCAAGTGCCTCGCGAGTAGCTCGCCAGTATCGTGAGAGAAATCTAGTGTCTCGATCTGAAACAATAGTCTTAGGTACTCCATGATGTCTGATAATCTCCTGCTCAAATAGTTCTGCCAACTTTGGCACTTTCCAAGTGTCTTTCATCGGAATAAACCTAGCAACCTTAGTCAGTCGATCAACAACAACCCAAATCATATTAAGGCCTCCTCTCGTAGGTGGTAGTCCCACCACGAAGTCCATGGAGATATCATAAAACTTCCACTCTGGAACTGGCATAGACTGTACCATACCTCCTGGTCGTCTATGTTCGAATTTCACTTTCTGACAAGTGAGACATCGAATCACATATTCTGTCACGTCGCCCTTCATACCACTCCACCAGAAATACCTCTTTAGATCTTTGTACATCTTAGAAGCTCCTGGATGGACAGATGTGGAAGAAGTGTGGGACTCTCGAAGAATATGCTCCTTTATATCTGTGCTGTCTCTGGGAATACACAATCTTCCCTTCAATCTGATGAGTCCATCATCATGTAACTGGAACTCATATTTTCCACCCTCAAATGTACCGTCAGACAACTTCTGACTGATCTCCATCATTCGCTGATCACTCTGCTGTGCTCTACGTATGTCGTCCATAAGACTCGAGCTAGCCACAATGGCATTTAGAGAATGTGCTCGTCGACTCAGTGCGTCTGCTACAACATTAGCTTTCCCTTCTTTGTACTGCAAATCAATGTCATAGTCCTTAAGAAATTCAACCCATCTTCTTTGTCTCATGTTTAACTCCTTCTGGGTGAATACATACTTCAAACTCTTGTGATCCGAATATACGGTCATCTGGACACCATACAGGTAGTGGCGCCAGATCTTCAGTGCAAAAACAATAGCTCCAAGCTCCAAGTCATGTGTGGGATAGTTTTCCTCATGTTTCTTCAACTGTCGGGAAGCGTAGGCGACTACCTTCCCATTCTGCATGAGTACACACCCTAATCCCCTGCCTGATGCATCACAGTAAACTTCATAACCCTCTGTGCCTTCAGGTATAGTCAAAACTGGTGCTGATGTCAAAGCATTCTTCAAAAGCTCGAATGAGGTCTCACATTCAGTAGTCCATGTGAAAGGTGCGTCCTTCTTCATTAAGCTGGTCATAGGTTTGGCTATTTTGGAGAAGTCTCTGACAAACCTTCTGTAGTATCCTGCTAAACCAAGGAAACTCCTGATGTCCGTAACTGTCTTTGGCCTAGGCCAAGTGCGAACTGCTTCTATCTTTGCTGGATCCACTGCGATCCCAGCATCAGAGATACATGTCCTAAAAGGAAACTCTGTCTAACCAAAACTCACATTTGGAGAACTTAGCATAAAGCTGGTTCTCCCTTAGATCTCAAGTACATGTCGGAGGTGACTCTCATGCTCTTCCTTAGACTTTGAATAATTAGGATGTCATCGATGAATACAACCACGGTCTTATCCAACTGCTCTCTGAATAATCTGTTCATCAAATCCATGAAGACTGCAGGTGCATTTGACAAGCCAAAAGGCATAACGTAAACTCATAGTGGCCATACCGTGTTCTGAATGCTGTCTTTTCTATGTCTTGCTCCCTGATGGGTATCTGATGGTAGCCTGATCTCAAATCGATCTTCGAAAACACTTTTGCTCCTCTCAACTGATCAAACAAATCGTCAATCCGTGGTAGTGGATATTTGTTCTTCACCGATACTGCATTAAGCTCTCTGTAATCAATACATAAACGAAGGCTTCCATCCTTCTTCTTCACAAATAGCACTGGTGCTCCCCAAGGAGATACGCTAGGTCGTATGTATCCCTTGTCCAATAAATCTTTCAGCTGCTCCTTCAGCTCAGCCATCTCTGCTGGTGCCATACGGTACGGTGCCTTAGCTATGGGACCGGTACCTGGTAGTAATTCGATGGAGAACTCTACCTCTCTGGATGGCGGTAAGCCTGGAAGTTCCTTTGGAAAAATATCTGGAAATTCCGACACCACTGGCATAGCTGGATCAAAATCAGGGTCATGCTCTACATCCTGAACATAGCATAAGTATACTCCTTCTGCTTCCTGATGCTTGTACATGGACATAGCAGATATAACTTTTATAGACGGTGCTCTAGGGGGCTGACGGTAAGATACTGTCACTCCTGATGATGGCTCTTAAGCAACAGTCTGCGCTCTGCACAAAGAATGCGGCCTCTGTGCCGCCCCAGCCAGTCCATCCCGCTATAACATCGAATCCTAGACCTCTGAACTCAATAAGGTCAATAGGAAATTCCTCCTCCTTAATACTGATAGTGGCTCCTCTATAAAGACGAGTGCAACTGATCTTCTCCTTAGACGGGAGTGCCACCTTAAAATCAGGTAACTCTACAGCGTCTAGCCCCAACTTCCCCGCAAGCGAAGGCGAAACGAAAGTATGTGAGGCTCCGGAGTCGAACAGTACTAATGCATCCACTCCATTAACCGGAAAGGTACCAGTGAGGATCGCGCCGCCCTTGCTGGCCTCCTCCTCAGTAAGTATACTTAAGGCACCTTCCGTCTCCTTAGCACAACCTAATAACAGAATCTGAGTAAGTACTTTGATATATGATGGGGTCTAAAGACATTCACTTTCATAACAATAATGCTTCATTGATGAGATGATCTCCTTTCAGATGTCCAAACAATTACAATACTAGTACTTTCTAAAAGTCAAACTTAATCTTCCTGGTTTCATGTGAGTGGTGTTTCACTGTCGAAGGTGCTGTGTTTAGTTTATCCTCTTAATTCCATGGTATAGCAACCTTGACTTTCCACCCATTACTAAAACATCTCCTGAACTCAATATGATTTTCTTTGCAAGGTCCACACGCTTCTGCTCGCCATAAAGGAACTCTGCGTCATCTCCAATTGACAAAGATAATACTGGTATCCCCTGTTCAAGGGACCCTTTTGTTTCATCATTGTCCTGGTGTAGTCCTAAACGGCCTCCTTCTTCATAGAAGTTGATGATACATAGATCAGCCCTTAGATTGGGAACTGGATCTTCTTCTAGCTGTTGAGCTGTATTAACTGCTTGTTCCACAATGGTAAAAATTCTTCTGGGATTTTTGTACTTGTGCTCCATCTCCATTTCTTGTATCTTGGTAGGTTTTTGTGTAAGGATTCCAATCCTTTCCTAAGCACATCATTTTCAGCTTCATCTTTGATCCTCCTGGAAATTCTGGAGTGTAGAACCCTCCTGGTCCTGCTCCCAATTCTTGACATTTTCTGATGATTGCAATTTGTGTCTCCGGTGTTAGGTATCCTTTGAGTAGTATCAAACCTGGTTGGATAACCTTACATTGTTCGTTCCCTGGTTCTTGTACTTTGATAATGTTTTCTTCCAGGGAGGGCGGTGAGGGGATAGGAAAGCATATCTTATAGCTTCCTACGTGGTTTAAATTTTACTAGTGAGTCTTACTAATTCTTTCCTACTCAATTAGGCAATCAAGGCATGCAAGCACTCATTCACATCATCCATTGCTCAATAACAGGTTCACATGGTTTAGAAATACCTGGGTTGGTAGAAGGACCAGCCTCATCTGAGCGGTCCATGACATGCAGGGCGGGTCCCGATGCTGGGCCTTTGCCCTTATACCCTGAGCCTGGTTTGTTGGTGGAGGGCGAGTATCGCTAGCTCCATTCTTTTGGCCGGGTTTGGCTTTGCTCCCGGGCGGTAGTTCCTTCCTGCTCTCCGGGTTTCGGATACACTCGAAGGCACGATGCCCGAGTATCTGACAGTAGCGGCACATGACTTTCTCCCCTTGGCAGTCCACGCCGGGGTGATCCTTTCCGCACTGTTTACAGTTGAAACGGCGGACATACTTCTGGCCCGTGTTTGAGCCATGTCCAGAACCTAATACAATCAAGGTTAATTATACATTCCAACGGTACTGAAGTAATCACAAAAGTTTCAAATCTTACTGTCTGATTAGAGTGCCTACCCTTAGATGGGTAGGTTTTCTGTGAAGTTGCTGCTCCGTAGGTTCCTGACTGGGGGTTCCCAGTAGTTTGGTTCCCTTTCCCTTGATAGGACCCTTGGCCTTTCTGATAGGGTTTGTTCCTTGTTGGAGTTCCCCTGCTTGGCATCTTCGCCACCAGGTCCGTCCTTCCTCTTTTGGGAGCTCAAAGCATCCCTTCTCTTACAAGTGAATCTCCACCACGGAGGCAGCATGATAGCATTCCTGAAATCTCAAGGTATTAATCTCCAATTCTCCCATGACGGGGTATAGTATGTAATAAATTTTTAAACTGGTTTATGTTTCTCCTGTTTTACCTGCAAACTGGTAGGGATGATTGGTCCCATCCCAAACTGAAGTCGAGGGCTCAGTCCCCCGTAGAACCGGTCGACCAACACCTGGTCCGAGTATCCTATACCGGGTAATAGTCGGAGTAGCGAAGTGAACTTCGCATAGTACTCATCCACGGTCATCTTTCCCGTCTGCTCCAGGCGTCAAACTCCCTAGTCTTCACCATCCTGGTGTGGGCCGGGTAGTATTTGCCCCTAAGTAGTGCAGTTAATGTCCCCAAGTAAAAGCTGGGTCATCCAGGTGGTCGGCTTTCACCATGTTCCACCAATCTCTAGCTGCATCCTTCAGATAAAAGGCAGCAAGTCTTACTTTTTCCCTAGCTGGGACTGCAAGCGTCTCGAACGCTGTCTCCATCTCCATGATGTAGGTCTCCAAGTGAGCAGGGTCAGTCTGCCCCTTGAATGCAGTCGGCCTCAAATCAGCCAAACTCTTCACCCAGTCTCTCTCCCTGGGTGGTGGTGGTGGAGGTAGCTGCTGCTGCTGTGCAACCCCCTGTGCAAATGCCTGAGCGATTAAGGTGGCAATGTCTGCCAGCCTGATGTTTGGCTCCTCATCAGCCTGTCCACGTCGTCCTCCTCTTCCTGACATCTGCAGGATGTTGAGGTATATTAGGCACTGTGGTCAAATCTTGGTCTTGGATAGTAGTCTAAGTAAAACTAACTTAAACTCCTTTCAATACTATCTCTCAACCCTTAACCTAAGTCTTAGATATCCTAATCTCGGTGTATCCTTGTATCCAGAGCGTAACTACGCTCTGATACCACTTTTGTAACACCCCAACCCGAAATCCAATAAACTGAACGGCGATCACTCCCAAATAAAATACAACTGCAGCGGAAATAAATACAACAACCGGGCGGTATTACAATGCCGTTGGCCACCCTTGTGACCAACAAGCTAAGTCCAAATACAATCTCCAAAAGTCACGGTCTGAATACGAATACAATCCGAGATACTAGGAATCAAACTCAAATGTAAAATACTTAAGTAAAAAATGTCTAAAGAAGACTCCCATAGCTTGAATCTACCCCACCTACACTCGGTGTGGTAATCTTCTCAACTTCAGGTACCTGAAAAATGGGGGTGCCCCCAAGGGGCTCAGCAAACAATGCTGGTATGGAAAACGTGCAGCCCATCGTCTACCGGGCCACACCAACTACTTTGTCGAACACATGCAGTTCATTTTTATAAAGCTGTAAACAAGCATAGTCTGATAATAACAAGTATCCATACAAGGACAATAATGTCACATAGAACAAGACACAGAAGGTCGTGTTAGCTGAACTGAAATTCTTTAATGATAGTCGGTCCACACAATGGGACTGACAGTATAACTGAATATCTTAAATAGTGGAGGTATAGTGACCTCGTTAAGATTGAAAGGTTGGGTATAAAAACCCCAGGAGATAACGTAGTTAAACCCTGAACTGAGAGGCGTGGGAAATAGAATCCCACTAGAGGAATGAAGTCTTCCTCAACTGAAGGGCATTAGAAACCCGGAAGGAATAGAGTCTTCCTCCCAACTGAAAGTTCCGTCGCGACGTAGATAGGAGACGACCTGAGACAGGTACAGCTCCTGTAGCATGCATGGCCAGATCCAACTGGGCTCCTCGTTCTCGTAGTATAGATTGTTAAGTGTCATATAAAGACGTTAAACAAGAACACAATGTGTATTGTCAATTATCACGTTTAGGATAATGACGTTTGTTATAAAGTGAAGTTAGTGAGAGACTTGAGTACAAGTCCTCGGTATACTGAAACGCAGGTATTTAATCCACTGGTATAGTAGTGTTTGTATGCGTGGGACATACACGTTGTAGTCAGCATCATTCACGCACATAAAATAATACACAGTGCACAAGAGTAAACAACATTTTACATTAATTATCTTGGTCGTTATTTCAAACAACAGATAGCACACAAGCCGGTGTAATCCGGTAGAAAACAGGTTGCAAGAATCCTACCGTTCACCGTAGGTTGCAGTTGATTATACCCTTCCCGGTCAACGTCTGGTCAAACAAAGTCCTAGAATAGGATTAACTGAGAGGGTTAATTTATGTTACCCTTATATAATAATTCTATTGGATCTTTAACAACTCGTATTTGTTATTTCATGTGAGGTTTATTTCTTTTAATTACCTCATGATTTAATGTATAACTTATTTGTTATTCCTTTTGATTTATTTATAAATCCTTTAATGTACATATATGTATTCATATATTCATGTACTATATTTGTTGTTTATTTAATTGTCTAAGGACATAACAACTTATAATTTCTTAACTATATTTAAATGTC
The DNA here is from genome assembly GCA_023374045.1 of Limonium bicolor. NCBI lineage: Eukaryota > Viridiplantae > Streptophyta > Magnoliopsida > Caryophyllales > Plumbaginaceae > Limonium > Limonium bicolor. The sequence goes on from CM041779.1 coordinate 273,290,689, forward strand.
TTACAATGACATAATATTCTTATAATCTCATTATTCTCCTTTTAGTCATAAATAATACTTATTGTTTTCCTTTAACTTCCTTATAACTATATAAGCCATAGTTTCTAATTCCATAATTCCTTTAATTAAAATTCTTTCTTCTAATTCCTCAAATATCCATATAGGACCTATATTTATTTAAATCTAAATTCTTACCCTTATATTTCGGTTATTACAAAACAACCACATTAATTCATAAACTTATATTTAAATTCTAATCTCATTATATTATAGAGTTTTAACTTCTTCTTATTTAGCTAAATTACATAGTCACACTAATATTTTGGTATATAGCTTTTAAGTATTATAACTTTCAAAAATAACAACTTACCCCTTAAATTCTCGGCAATAATATTTTATTTCCTATAATTACAATTTAACCACAAAACCTTATAACTTTACATAATGCCTTATAAACTATATTTTAATTTTAATTCTCCATAAATGCCGAATATATATATATAAATTCTTAAATTACCAAACTAACCCCAAGTAATTCGGCTTTGGTCTTGAACTCTCCATTAATTACATTTTCACCCCAAAACTTTATAATAGTCTCTTAATCTTATAAACTAAGTCTAAATATATAATTCCTCCTCAAATTTCAAAGGTGAGCCTAATAAATCTCTTAATTATGAATTCGCCCCTTTTTATGTTCTAAACTTTCATAACAACTTTTATAAATTACATAATAGCCCAAAACTTAATAAATGTTATTTTAACACTTGTTTAAATTATCTAAAATTCATAAACTTAATTCCTAACCTTATATTATATTATAATTTCACACCAAATACCCCTTTAGCTCTCGGCTTTCACAATATATACACTAAATTTTGTAAAAATTACATTTAAGCCACTTAACTTAATTAATTAGCCATTTAAGCACTAATGAAATTTTTAGCTCACCAAACTTTTGTGATATAAGTTTATATACCTAAGTAGGTCATTAATACCTATTTATCAATTAGTACATTCGGCCATATTTATTTGGTGACCATATAGTATATAAAAGTGGATTTATATGTCATAATAATTATACATAATTCATAGGAGTTATAAACTCATGTAAAAATTATTGTAATGTCTTATATAATTCTTAGCTCAAAAATAAGCATTTTTGCCCTTGATAATTTCGGCTTGAATTAATATGTGACATAACTAAATTTGTGACAACAAAATTTTGTCTTAAGGTAATATTTTCTATATAAGTTATAGATTGTATTTTTGCATATAATACCATATAGTTTTCGGTCTTAAAAACCTAGGAGATGTACATAATTTTTGTATAATTTTTTAGAAGCTTAACAAAGCTTATAACTAAATATTTACTTAGTAAACTTACTCTTAACAAAGGTGGTTAAGTGCTTAACTCCTCTTGAACTCCAAGCTTTCCTCCAAGGAAATTTTTGATGCTCCACTTCGGTTATAATGCAAGTGGTGTAGGAGTTTTAGGAGTTTAGATCTTGAATAAAGGGGATCTTAAGTAGATTTGTAAGTAGTTTTACAAGGATTTACCTTAGACTTTTCTCCTTATGAATTCGGCACTCCTAAGGTGGATGAAAACAAATTTTCCTTCATCAAAATGAAGAAGAAAAGAACCTTAGAAGGAGTAGAACTTGGTTACACATAAAAATGTGCTTTAAGGATTTTCAAGCATTAAAACTACCTTAAGATAACCTTGAGATGCTCCTTGGATTAATGTTGGTTTGAACAACCTCCTTGGTGAAACTAAGTGATGCCGAACTCTTGTTGTTATGCTAGGAAGAGTTTTGCTTCAAGGTTTGACAAGAAATGCTAGGAAATTACCTTAAAGATGAAGATAGAAGTTAAAACTCCATTAATGGACTTAAGAGCTTCAAAGGAAGAAGATGAAGCAAGAAGAGAGAGCTAGGTAGCTTACCAATTCGTGGATGAAGAGGGCAAGGAGAAGAATGAGACTCACGAATTGTATAAGGTAAAAATGCATTTGGAATTTGATTTTTGCTTTGTCAATTTTTAATGTCAAATGACTTTACTTTTCCTTAGTTTATTACATGGTTTATTGGCTCAATAAATGCCCATGTTCTCTGCATAATTTCGTGCATGTGGTGTGTGACAAGGCAAGAGTTGGAAAGAAAATGATTGTGAGCTAGAAGACAAGGTATTTTAGGTAAGTTATTCTTTTGATTTTTCTAAGTTAGGCTTGTCTTCTTCCTCCCTTGTAGAGTCACGAATTCAAGGGTCAAATGGGTGTCTTAATTGACATTGAAGAGCCAAGGACAAGCATGTTAGGTCACATGGAAAAGAAGGAATCTAGAAAAGTGAATTCTAGATCTACTTTTTGCTTTTCTCATTTGTTTTTGTTCTAGCTCACATGGCCTTATTCCATGGCCTAATTTCGACAGCTTGCTGGTCATATGAGACCTACATACTTTGACATTAAGTAATACAACACATGGGAAGGTGAGTCACCATGTATTAAACCTTTTATAAACTTTAAAGGCAAATTTTATACTAGTTTTTGCTCTAAAATCGGCCCCTATAGAGAGCCTTGTTGACTAGTCACACCAACTGATTTAGAAGGTCATTTTAACCATATTTAAATTACCAATTCGTGGCATGTCAAAAACTACAAGGCAATTGCGTAAACGCGTTTTCGTGACACCCGAAGGTGTGTTTTTGTGTGCTCTATGAAATTTTTGGAAACAAATTATTTTTATGAGTTCCAAGTGTTTTTAAACACTTATTATAGTAAATAAACATATACTAAGATGTTACATTGGGTTATATGGGGTTACATCAACCCATGACATAATTTACGGGCCATCGGAACACACCCGGGCAAAAAGGAGCGCTAAGAAATCCTCCTGTGGTTTTTGCTGAATTTTGAGAAACCACTTCGTGGTTTCTCTTTATAATGGTTAATAATGATGTTAGGAACTCAAGAATTAATTTTATAGGAGTTCGTGCCACCTCTACACTCCTCCGGACTTTTCGTGCTTTAAGGAGCGGGCGTGAGCACTCCCGAGCGTTTTGCGTTTTTGACTGAATTTAGCTTAGGGAATATATTTGTATATTCATATAATAATTGTATGACCATTTGGTTTGAATATTAGAGGGTCATACAAGGTCATGTTTGACCATATGCTTCTAAGGCGTTTTCGCGTTTATGGAGAAACGACTGTTTTTACGTAACGTTCTCATGCATGGGTTTGCATGCGTACGTGAAATGATTTATATTTGGATTATATTCCAATAAATAATGATTTAATAATATTATTTAGATTTGGTATTTCAAGAATCCTACATTAGATTACTACCTGAGCAGTACTCAAGTAGCCCTCAGCTAAAACAACCAAGGAATCTGGGAAACTCTTGAAGTTACCTATGAAGAAATGACAAATCAAGAGACTCGCATTGAAATATTGCTTACTCATTGGGAGCTATTCAAAAAGGAAGAAAAGAGAGCCTTTCTGAAATGCACACTAGGTTCACTAAGCTGGTCACAAAATGCTTGTGCTTGGAAGAACTATCTCAAATGAAGATCGAATTCAAAAATTCCTCAGATCACTTCCCGTGTCCTTTGATAGCAAAGTCAATTCATGCAAGAAGTCCATGATCTCTCAAAGATGTCTATGGTGGACATGCTAGGATCATTAATGGCGTTTGAACTAAAGTTACAACAAAGAAGTTCAGAAAGCTCAATAAGAGAAAAAGGAAAAGGCATAGCTCTTCAGGTAGCTGAAAATGAAAAATATGATTTTGGAGAAGACGACGATGAAATGGTCCTCTATGCCAAAAGGTATTTTTGAAAATTTCTTAAGAATAATATGAGAAAAGGAAAGGACCCCAAGGATTTGACGATCTCAAGGAAGAGCAATGACAATGTTTGGATGCTCAAAATGTGGGCATCACATTAAGACTGCCCACAACGACCCAGGAGGACAATGACAGGATCAGGAAATCTGTCAGAGATTATTCAACAAAAAAGCCAAAGAAAGAGCTTTCATTGTTGCATAGGGAGACTCGGAACTCAGTGATGATAGTCAAACCACATACAACGATCCCTCTGGGGATGAAATGCTCACCTTTTCCTGAGGAAGTTTGCTTGATGGCCCAAGACAGGGAACGTTAGAATAGGAGGAGAAAGAGGAACAAATCAAGGTAAATACTCTCTCTCGACTTAGAAAGGTTTGTTCGAAACCTAACCTTCTAACTGACTTATAAAGTTTTCCTATATTGCTTGATCAACTAGAAGCACTAGAAAATGAAAACAGGAGCTCTTAGAAGAAAATGAAAAGCTACAAAAAATTCAGATAAGATCAGGTACTGAAACGCACTTAATGCACTTAAAAGTATTTACAAACTAACTATAATGAAATTCTTGTTGTCCATGAGAAAATAAAGCTAGGAAAACAACTTGAAATCGATGAATTGATTGCTGCACTTGACAAGAAAGAAAAGGAACTAGCGTCCTTTAAAGAAAAACATGTAAAACTAGAAAATGATGCTAGGACACCCATGAGGAAAGACAAACGACCGGTCAGGTACCAATCGGGAACCCATCAAAGAGATGTCTGCCACCTGTGCAAACAACCTAGTCACTACGACGCCAAATGCTATAGGACACGATTTATGAGGCATTGGCAGCTAAAGAAAATTGGGCTAAGATGGGTAGTTAAGGATGATCATAAAATAATTTCATTTGGTGGAAATGGGTCTATACATTCTTGGGACCCTAACCCCATATTACTAACTTGTTAAGTGCAGAATCGAGTAGGAAGGGACCCCTACTGGTACATTGACAGTGGGTGCTCTAAACATATGACAGGAGACAAGTGAAAATTCCTCTCACTCGAACTAGGAAGCCAAGGAACTGTTTCCTTTGGCGACAACAAAAAGGGAGAAATCATCAGTGTAGCTAAGGTTGGTTTCACTTCAGATTATGTCACTGATAATGTCAATTTATTTAATGATTTAAAATTCAATTTGCTCAGTGTATCTCAAATTTGTGACAAAGGTAACTTAGTCCACTTCTATTCTACACATTGTAGCATCGTAAGTCTGAGTGATGGAAAGGAGTTGTTAAGGGATATAAAATGAATATATATATATATATATATGTATGTATATATATATATATATACGTAGCCAGTCTAGAGGATATTGACAGTCTAAACCTTCCATGCTTGAATACATCAATAGATGACTCCACTCTATGGCACAAAAGGCTAGGGCATGTTAGTATATCCTTGCTAAGAAAACTAGTCAAGAATCAGCTGGTTAGAGGTCTCCTTTAGATTAAGAAATCTGAGACAAATCTTTGTGATGCCTATAAGAAGCAAACAAACTAAAACTTCTTTCAAATCAAAGAACATGGTAAGTACATCTAAGCTACTCGAACTGCTTCATATGGACTTATGCGGACCTATGAGCGATAGAAGTTTTGAAGGAAATTGGTTTGTGTTTGTTATTGTTGATGATTACTCATGATTTGTATGGACAATCTTTATTGCTTCCAAAGACGAAATCTTTAAGAAATTTCAAACATTTGTAGGACAAATCCAAGTACAATCAACCTTAAAATCAAGGACCTTCCGTCTGATCATGGATCAGGGTTTGAGAATCATAATTCATGGACATGTGTGACCTACATGGAATCAACCACACATATTCAGCACCAAGAACACCTCACCAAAGTGGGGTAGTTGAGCACAAGAGCAGAACATTACAAGAAGCAGCTAGAGCCATGCTATTGGGGAGTAATCTTCTTAAGTCTTTTGGGATGAAGATGTAGCAACTGTCTTACATCACTAATAGAACGCTCATACGACCAATCCTCAACAAAACACCTTATGAGCTGATCAAGGGTAGAAAAACCAAGCATAAGCCATCTCATAATCTTTGGTTGTAAGTGTTATGTCCATGATAATGGATAGAATTCCCTAGGAAAGTTTGATGCCTGGAGTGATCTGGCTATATTCCTTGGGTTCTCAGAAAGGAGTAGGGCATACAAAATCTACAACAAAAGGACTCTGAAAGAAGAAGAAGAGTGTACTTGTGGTCTTTGATGAGGCTGAAATCCATATGATCAAAGAACCTGAAGAGGATGAAGCTTTTGGATTTGATCTAGCTGGGCAAGATCTCACAAACAATACCAAAGATAAGTTACCAACTAAGGAATATCTGTCTGATAGGTCAGAGACTGGTCAGTAACATGACGACGAAGGAAACAATGATGTCAAAGATCCTTTATCACCATCAACCATTCATCAATCTCAAGTTCTATATAAAGATCACCCATTGGAGAACATCATATCGAATATCTCTACAAGAATTCAAACCAGAGCACAAACTCATGATCTCTTGGCCTTCTTCACAACATTTTCACCCATCAAACCCAAAAACATCAAAAAAGCCTTACAAGACTCAGATTGGGTTAAGGGAATGCAAGAGGAATTGAACTAGTTTGAAAAATGCAAAGTTTGGAATCTTATGCCTCGTCCCACACATCAAGGGGTAATTGGCACGAAGTGGGTCTTTAAGAACAAACTAAATAAAATGGAAGAAGTCATTAGAAACAAAGCTCGGTTGGTAGCACAAGGGTATCATCAACAAGAAGGGAAGGACATGGTACTCAAGCTTGCAAAGCTCTTTGTGGGCTTAAACAGACCCCAAGGTCATGTGCAAGTATATCTTGATGACATAATCTTTGGAGCTTCTGATGAAAAGTATTGCAAGAAATTTAAAGCATTGATGAAAAGAGAGTTTGAGATGAGTGATCTAGGAGTACTGAAGTTCTTTCTAGGACTTCAAGTCAAGCAGGACAATGAAGAGACTATCATATCCCAGCAAAAGTACGTAAAGGATTTATTGAAAAGATTCGGGATGAAGACATGTAAGCCTTTTTGACACACCAATGGTAGTCGGCACGAAGATGGGTATCACGACTGGTGACCAACCGGTCGCCCATCGATCGTACAGAGAAATGACCGGTTCTCTACTAAACCTAACTTCTAGTAGACCTGACATTATGTATAATGTTTGCTTATGTGCCAGGTTTCAATCAGATCCAAGAGAGAGTCATCTGACAGCTGTGAAAAGAATCCTACGTTATCTCAAAGAATCCATGAATCTTGGACTCTTTTATCCAAAATTATCTAACTACAATATTGTAGGATTTTCATATGCAGACTATGGTGGTTCTATAACTAATCGAAAGAGAACGTCCGGAACATCATTCTTTATTGGATCATGTTTGATCGCATGAGGATCAAAGAAACAACAAAGTGTGGCAATCTCAACTACTAAATCAGAATACATAGCTACGACAAGCTGCTGTGCTCAACTTTTGTGGCTCAAACAACAAATTGGTGATTATGGTGTTAAAACAGGTACGTTACCCATTATGTGTGATGATAATACTAGTGCCATTTCTATCTTCAAAAATATTAGTACATCATTCTTGTACAAACACATTGACATTAGACACCATTTCCTAGAAGATTTTGTGAAAAGGAAATAGTTAGGTTAAAATACATTTCAACCTAAAACCAACTAGCAGATATCTTTACCAAGCCACAGAGTAGAGAAAGGTTCAACAAGATTATTCATGATCATGGAATGATATTCATTAATCACGATTATGTTATCTTTCAACTCCCATAACCGGTCACCAACTGGTCTGTGACACCTCAAGTATGTCATTCAAAGGTCCTTGTACAATTTAATGCATGAATGTTGAATCAAACGGTTACTTGAAACCGATACGTCAGTAAATCCACAAAAAGAGAGGATAGGATATAAGAGGTATAACGGATAGAACAGTATTTTATGCAATGGATCACTGATGAATCGTCACGACCGGTGCCCATTAGGAATAGTGACACATTAGTGAGCGAACGGGGAGCAGTTGCCGACCGTTACCTGATAATCTATAAAAGGGCTACGAGAGTCTCACTCTCATCACACATTTCTCTCAATCTCCATAAACTCTCAAAACACAAAATCAACATTCTCTTCTCTCTTACAAACACTCTTGTGAGTTTAGTACAAAGTGAACCTTAGATACTCCAAATGCATTGCTAAAGAAGTCTTGATCAAAAAGTATTAAACTTCAGTAATATCCTTAATCATAAATGGAACCAAAGACTGATCACCGCTCCAATATCACCTCTACTGCCACCAATCCGAAAATAGCGACCAATACTCAACCAACAACCCTTGAAACGACACCACAACCAACTCGTCTGCCACCAGCTCAGGAGGATAGTTAAAACTAAAAGTCATGGTAGTGGATGAACTTCAGGAGGAAGAGGTAACTTATAAAAATATCTACCTTCCCAAGATCTCCAAACTCATTCAAAACAAAACCTTCAAGCCCACAATTCTACTAACGCCAACTCCCTCTGATCCTAGCCAAACTACTTCATCTACTAAATCTCCCAAGCCCACATGGGTCTCCATAAAAATCTGTGGCACTACAACCAAAAATCTCAAAGTCCAAAAGCTTCATCCAAGCCTTCAATAGTCAAACTCAAACTTCTAGAGTGTCAAAGCATCTACTACTGAAACAACAGGGGTCAAAGAAAGGCAAGTCGAGCCCAGAACTTACCTCATGATGCCTTAACTTCAAAATGTGAAGGGGAAGAGAACAACCTTGTAAAGAAAATCACAAATATTGCTCCTAAAGCTGTGGAATAAGAGGTAAAAAGTGATGAGAAGTCACAAAAAGATCAATCAACAGAAGAAGAAGAAGGTTTGACCATCCCAGATTCTACTGAAAAGGAAGATCCACCTGTCCAATAAGTCTCCGATTGGTCTCTAACACCACACTGACCGATTCTTAAGCGATAAAGAATCACAATCACCAATCCTCTTCACTCTTGAGGAGTGTAACGTGACCAAGAAGAACAAAGGGAAGCAAAGAATAGATCCCTCAACTCAAGAACAAAAGTTGGAAGATGATATCGCTAAGCCACCACCACCTCAATTGCTAAAGCACTTACCAAGGCTTAGCCAGCCTAAGCCAAATCCGATCAGGGCTGTAAATGTAGACGATAAGTCTTGTCTAGTACTGCCCAAGACACTGGACATCGAATGGATGATGCAAATGGGCTTAGGCAAAAAATAGTGGAGCTCATCGAGTGGAAAGGATGGCTTCACTAATTCCAAGAACCAATCCCTTGCTTCATAGAGCTCTTGAAGGAGTACATGCACAACCTAGGACCACTCGTGAGTGACAACAATGACTATCTACTCTCAAAGGTTCAGGATTGTCAACATCAACATCACAAAGACATGGATCACTGAACACTTCAACTTCAAACCCGAGGGACTAATGGTACCAAAGGACATTACTGGGAACGATCTCAGGCACCAAGGGGGAAGAATGGAAGATCTCTTAAACTAGGGAGCTACTATGAAAAATTTCCTAGCTGTCCAAATATCGATTGAAGTTAGGGTACTTCATAGCATCCTCACTCATAACATCACTCCCAGAAATTAGCACACACACATTGTCAATGCCCACGATGTAAGGATCATGTATGCGCTAAGAATGAAGGAAAAGTGGATCTCCCAGCAGTGATCCTCCTCACTTTCGATGAAAGTAAATACGTGAACTAAGGTTCAGTGCACGGAGGAGTAGTCACTGAAGCCCTGGTTACATTTAGTGTCAAGACCAACCACTTTCAAGCGTACTCAAGGACCACTCAGGACTGTGTCTGCTCAGAGATGCTGTCAAAGATGGGGATCAAAACCCAAGGAGATAAGCTTATTGTCAATCAGAAGCCTTTCAAGAGTGAAGACTCCTGATCAGAGTCCCGTCCCGTAGCTAGGACCTCAGCCCTCAAAAGAAAACCTAGTCTATCACCGTCCATGATAGGTCGGGACACGTTGGATACTCGAGCTCAAGACATTCTCAAGCGAGTAAAACTTACCCTAGGGCCATTTAGGTTGTGTCCGATGAATCTAGTGTACAATCAATGGTCAAGGATCCATAGACTGAGAGTTCTAGTTGAAAATTCTCACTTAGTATCTGTTTCAAAATTTTGTAACTATTTGAATCGACACAATGCACAAATGTCATTTTCACTTTGAAGACTTACTGTACACGACTAATTTAATGATGACTGATTACACACTACTTCTTTTCAGAATGATTGTACTAGATCTGCAACATTAAAGTACATTTATAATACATCATCACAAATCACATCAGAGGCAATTATTGTCATTATAGAATGATTCTCAGCATCATGTAATCTTTCACCAAAATGTAAGCTCATTTTATTATATAGAAGATCATCATTGAACACAAGTAATTATACTATCATTGATAGGATCTACTATGATATTATTAATAATCTAACTCTAACTTATATGGCAACTATTTATGATGAATTAGCAGTCTGCATCTGATAATACACTAAATTCTCTTATAATCGACTTTTTGCAGATCATGTCTAAAGATACTATTGTTCATAAACATCAACATCATCACTTACTAGTCAACACTTGATGAATAATTCACTACAATATATCTCTAGTATATACTATACTCTAAGATTACACAATCCTCTTAATCATACTCTTGCGACATGTACATGCTCGTCACATGACAAGTCATCTATTCTCTAGGACTGAACACCACATATATAGTTATTACACCCTCAAGATCAAACGGTGGCCTGTCCCTCAACTATCCTTAAATCCATTACTCAACCATCGCTCTCATATTAAACTCTACATCACTAAACTCTCTCTTTCACAGCAGTCATGAATCATGAAAATTACAGTTCCTCTAGCTCTAATGAGTAAACCATCTTCGCCACCACTAGGAAATTCATGAAACAAAAGAAAGGTCTCCCTCCATCTAATCTTCGTCCACAACCCGAAATGCTGTCTGCATGGTACACCAATGTAAGTGCCAGCCAAATCCAGTCAGTCACTTATTACTCCACAAGCTTGCTCATCGATTCCAGATATCAAAGTTACTCTACTGATGACCCTCGTGGCCTAGATTCTTCCGATTCCTCCATATCCAAGCGTCACACCTCTTAAAAATTGTCTCTATCAAATGTAGTCTCTAATCTATGAAATGTTATGGTCTGTTCAATCACGTCAGTCATGTAGTTACTCCCTATATTTGTTGTATGGCAAAGGGGGAAAAGAAAAGATATGTACTTATGAACTTATGTTTATCATCCTTGTGGTATGTAATCAAATCTTAATGAAAGACTCTCTACTATGGCTCGGTATAAGGCTGTTGTTATTATTATGTTATTGTTCATCATTTGATTATTTGTATAACCCTAATAAACTCATGGGGAATCCCTCTTAGGGGGAATGTTCTCACTTCCATAATACCAATCGTCAAGTACATATGTCCAAAATCAATTTTGTATTTGTTGTCATCATAAAAAAGGGGAAATTGTTAAGTCAAGATCATTTAATTTTAATGATAGCAAACATGTGTTGTTTATCTAATATGTTTTTTGAGCTTATAATTCAGATAAACAGGTAGAGGAGTGGCTTAGCATGCAAGGTTGCAAGCGCACTCCATTCATGACATGTTCCCATCCAGTCGGGCACCTATCTGGGAGAGCTCTGATAGAACTTCTAGTACACACAAGAAGTCAAATACTACTCAACCATATCTCTCATGCATCAGATGCAATAGAAGGACAAAAGACATCAAGTGTGTCGACAAACTCATGTACACTCATGCATCCACACAAGCAACTAGCTCACGACAAAAGTCTTGCTCATTAATGAGCAAGATAACGATACAAGGCCATAGCTATTAAGAGGCACTCATTACGCAGCATTAAATAAATCCTAGGAGAGTATTATTGAGCATTAATGAGGCAAACAAGATCCGGCAAGGGAGAGTGCAAGTGGTGACCGACCACCTGAGTACACACCTCCAACACGTCCAACCACAGGGCGACTGTAGCAGAAAATATATGACTAATCTACCTAGTCAGTGTACCTATAGTTTTGTGGAATAATGAATTAAGTGGGGTTGTTGATCTTATGGACCTCGTTCAATTAATTGACAATTTATTAATTAATCGAGAAACTAAGTAAAAAAACAGGAAACGTCACCTTAATTTAATGAAAAGACTGACTCAATAAACAAATGTAAAATAATAAAACAATCAAAAAACTAAGTAAATAAATAAATATTAAACTCTAGATAAAAGGAAGCACCCTGGATTGTTCTGCAAACCTTCCCTTTCTAATCTATAAAACTCTCCCCTAATTTTGCAATAAACTCAGATACTACAATTAATTCCTCAACGACTAAGTCTAATAAATCCTAACCAGTTGCTAGAACTAGCAGCACACTGATGCTCTAATCCGGACACAAGCAATCGCATAAAGAATAGTTTCCATTATAGACCAATTAACCTATAGGCGGGGTCATGCTTCAAGTCATTAATCAGGTTTAACTTCCTTTGTCTGGTAATCTATCTCAGCTCTCACGTGTTGATTAAAAAACTAGAAAGATTTCTTTAATAATTGATAAGAGAATTAAAGCACATGAAGAACTGGAATTAAACTATTGCATTAATGAATTAGAGAAAAGATTACAAAATAAATATAAAGATCTGGTTTGCTACCTCAATCCGGGAGCTAAACTAACTACACTAACATGAATATAAAAATAACCATAACAACAAAGGAATAACACAATGGCATATTAGATAAAAGGGAAGAAGAAACTCTGTTAGAAGATCCCGCTCCACCCTCTATTGTCACATGTCTCTTGATAAGCCTCAGACTTATCATATTATAGTAGTTATAATTATAAAATTATTGATAGAAATAAGGTTAAATAGTTAGTATTTATGTTATATTATGTATTAAAGTGTATTATTTGTTCAGACTTATGTTTTATATGTTTTTCATGCAAGGAACAGGTTTCTAAGCAAAAATCCAATATGCCAGATATTATGCCGGGTGACTTCTGCACGACACAAGTATGCAGCAGAAAATAAGTTATTGTCGGGCATAGTGCCCGGTACTTCCTATCCGGCACAAACAAAAGTCACCACGGTTGACCAGACGATGGCAGTTAATGACCGTTGCCAATCCAACCTATGACGGGTATGGTGCCGGACAGAAGATGTCCGGCACAGGTACCTTTTCGCGCAGATTTGGCCGGTTCGACCGTTAACAGTTGGGCACGTGTTTATTATATGCCGGATGACATTTACCCGGTATTCTACCCGGTACACATGAATTTTGGAATCTATAAATAGACCGTTGGCCTACATAATTTGACACACTTCAACACCCCTATACACTCCATTCATACTTCTAATTCCGCACTCATCCAAGGTGTTGGTGTGCAAGGAAGTTCTATGCAACTTTCCACGCGAAGAGAAGGAAATCCATGGCGGGTTGTAACACCCCTACTACGCACATAGCTATACTTGGAATCGCAGCGGAAAATAAACAACTAAACGGTAACTAACGATTGGTGCTACAATGCCGTCAACCACCCTCGTGGCTACAAGGCTGAATAAATACAAATGTACCGGTCTGATGATCAGACTCCCGAGCATAGAACTAACAACCATATATATACATCAACATAATACCGAGTGTTTACAAAATCCTTCACTGTATACCATCACTGTAATCCACCATAACAAGTATATAATACGCCACGGGAGCACAGGCGCATCCCGGGCAAACATCCAAAAGTACTCCAAAAGTAAACTACTCTCTAGGACCTAGAGCCACTCTGCCTCTTCGATCCTCATCCTGCAATAAAAATATGGAGCCCCCGAGGGGGTCAGCACCTTTGCTGGTATGGCTAACGCGCAGCCCATCGGCTACCGGGATACGCGCAACCAATTGTCATGATGACATGATATTTATTTTAAAACACACAACATATACATATATAACATAACACAGGTATTGTACACATCATAACACACATCACAAACATACAATTCCTTTTAGGAAGAGAACCAACACAGTTAGTCCCCATTGAGAGCCTAGAGAATGTTGCCACACTCATACTTAGCTCGTTACATAACTCGTTACCGTCCGGTTAGATTGAACGGTTAACTTAACACAAGGTGCCTCGGATATAGTGATCCAAGCACACCGAAACAAAACACATAGTATGCCCCTGTGGCCCGACGTGAGTCAGTAAAATAGCCTTGGTTAAGCTAAAGGGAAGGTTAGAAACCAAATTGGAAACTTAACCATAACATACAGAGAGAATCGAACCGGTTATGACATCGACTCCCATACTCACACGCGTGGCCGGAACAGACCGGACTCCTCACTTCCCCCGTTAGCCCTTGTTAGTAGTTCATCATTGAACACAACACACAATTCACAATCATAGGTCAAGTCTTGTTAGACCCACACAAGGGAAGAGAGAGTCACACTTAACAACATAATAATATTTAACAACTGTAAACTCTTTACATGGTTTAATCTTACAAAGTCATAAACACACAGAAAAAAAACAACACACAAGCCGGTGTAAACCGGTAGGCAACAGACTGCAAGAAAACCATACCTTGGTCCTTGCCTTGTTTCGTTTCCACCTTGAGAGAATCCTAAACACATTAGTAACGTCGGTTAATTAACGCACTAGTCCATTGTTAACATTATCTACTCAACACTACTAGTTTACTTTTACTTTACACTTGTTACAACTTTTCATCCCTTTAATTGCCTTTAAAACCCACCTAACATGTATTATATAACCTTATTATATCATTACTAACCAACTACTATTTTTAGATAACAATTCCCATCTTAAAACAATAATTTTTGGTCCATATAGTGCCCTGTCCGAACTTGTGTCCGAGCTTCAAGTTCGGACACAAGCCGTGATTTTAGACAGAAAACAGACACATGTCCGAACTTGTGTCCGGACTTCGGAAGTTCGGACATGAGTCGAGAAAATTTAGACAGAAACCCTCGCGTCCGAACATGTGTCCGGACTTCCCAAGTTCGGACACTGTTCGAGGATAATTCCCTAAGAAATACAGGTGCGGACCAAGTTCGGACTACCTAAAATCCAGAAAACTGTAAGCGTAACAGGGCATGTCCGAGCTTCCAAGTTCGGACGGAAGTTCGGACGTGCCATTATACTCATTTTCTACAACCTTAAACACTTAACCAAATTTCTCCAAAGCCTCCAACACTTATAGTGTCTTCTCCTTAAGTTTCTAAGTGGCATTCCTTGCCCATTCCAATCATTATTCCTAGATATTTCTTCCACACAACATCATTACTTTAACATTGTTTCTTACAAACTAAAACTCCTTAAGTCATTCTTGAAATCCCTTTTTCCTAAGCTTACACTTGCTCCTTATTTACCAAAGTTAGCCTAAGCCTTCATCTAAGTCCAAAATGACTTTGGTACATACTAAAACCTCAAGATCATGCCTAAGTCCTTATTACACTCTAGAACACTTCCTAGTTCATCAAAATTCCTTTACAACATCTTGAACTCCTTATGCATTTTCTAAATTTCGACATAGTTTCTCCTAGCATTTTGTTACACCTTAGCACCTTATTTTCATCATTAAACATCCTAGAACACTAAGAACACCAACAACACTTTCTTACACAACTTCACCAAATTCACACTACATCACAATATAGTGCATAACTTAAATTGCATGGCACTTAGGCCCTTAAAATGCATGGCTCTTAGGCCCTTAAAGTGCTTAAATCATAAACACTGAATTTCCACAATATATATGCCTTAACCTCCGATTACATACAACAAGACATATGTTATTTTACTAGTCTCCTTGAGAACATTTACTAGGTCATTTACCATGTGCTCTTTAGGTAGTTTTAATAAGCAATTATAGCTCATTTCTCCTAAGGCATTAAACAACATTAAGTTAGTAGATTTACCTCTTTTTCCACCACACTTCCTTCTTGTTTCCTTACAAAACCGTATGGTATTTTGATTCTTTGACAAGTTCTAAACAATATACAACATTATAATGAGTATTCAAGCTATAAGCTTCATCTCATTGCAAACCCTAATTTTACATTGTTTCAAAAACATTAATGTAGTTGTTTTACCTTGATCTTTGAAGAGAGTTTGAATATATAACAAGAGAGGACTCCACCTAGTCCATGAAGAGTTGAAATGAAGCTAGAACAAAGTCACACAAAGAGCTATATCAATGTGTATTTTCGGTTAAGGTAAGAACATGGAGGAAACATGATTTTTCTTTGAGATTCCTTACCTAGAAGCAAAGGAGAGTAATAATATGTCAAAATACAAGCTCAAGCTCCTTCAATGGTGGAACACCTTGGCACCGAAATGGAGCCCTTGGAGTTTTGAGAAGATAGGAATGAAGAGCTTGATGAGAGGAAGAGATTGGTGGTCTTTGTTTTTGATTTGGACAAGTGAGCTAGATTTAGCAAGTGGTCAAAGTTGGAACTTCCATGGTGGTAGTAGTATTACCGAGAGAGAACAAGGAAGAAGGTAGAAGAGTGGTGTTTGCAAACCGTGGGAATGAAGGAAAGAAATGAGAATGAGATAGGATTTGCTTTTAAGAAGATATTTATGTTTATAAAGTAAAAAGTAAGTTTACTTAGTTTTCTTTACTTACTTATTATTATCAACTAAGGAGTGGTGAGTCACACACTTAGAAAACCGGCCCCCTTTATTAGTATGAGGGCATTTTAGTCTTTGTTTGTCAATTTAATTACTTAATACAACATATGTATAAACTAGCTTATAAAAAGTACTATTCACCTAAACAAGGCACTTAGAAGTGAAATTTTTGATTTCCCACTAATATAGCCACCCAAATGTGATACTATATAGTACACATATATATTTAAGAGTAATGATGGACATTTAGCCATTCAAAACTCATTTACAAGACAATTTTTCAAAAACGTGCTTTAAGACTTCTTAAAGCACATTTTGTGTTTTAACTTGTTTTCAAGCTTGGTTTTCTTTGGTAATTGGTTTAATAAGTTCATTAGTATATAAATGAGGTCTTGGTAAGCTCATTAGGTCTTACTCAAGTTTATCCCAGCTTAGAGCACATTTTAGCTCTTATTGACTTTAAAGCACATTTGTGTTTCCTTTTTGTTTAAATTTGTTTACTAAGGTTTCTAAGACTCTTTTTAGTCTTATTACACCCTATTTAGGTGTTTAAAAACAACATAACTAGGTTTGGGGTATTTCACGGGTTAAGGCTACGACCAATTTCCTTATCTCCTTTGTATTCTTTCTCTTAATCTGTGTGGATGGTGGAGTAGAAATCCTTGTTTTGTTATCCTTGGTTGGGAATGATTATCTTTGCAAAAAAAGTTTGATCATTAATGGAATTTACAAGTTTCTTAACCGGAGTTCTAATCTTCATACAAGTAGAATAAGGATCTTAACTTGTTCTCTTATTTCTAAGTTCTATTTAAGGTTTACAAAACAAGAGCAGAATAGATTAGGATTTCGATAATCTTTAATTTTGTTGTTCTAAAAATGGGCAACAAAGACTTAGGTTTAGGATTAATCTCTTATTTCTCCATTGTTCTGTTTGTATTCGCGGCATTAACTATGCACGGTGTGAAATACCCCAAACTTATTAAACATGGATTAAATACCTAATCACATTAATTAAGGCCTAAACATGCCTTAAAAGTCAACTGAGAACAACAGTGGTCAACACAAACAAGATGTTTCACCCTTTGACTATTTAGGGTAAACAAATACCCAAATGAACTACTTAGGACCTAAAAATTTGTCCTAAGCATATTAACACATTACTAAACATATTACAAGTGTTGGACAACACTCCAACACAAAGAACAAGCACTTTCACGCTTCAAGGTCAAGAAGGGCAAAAATATGCTCTAAGAAACCTTAAAGGTCTAATGACCTCTAAATGATATAAAATTGGATACCATGATCAAATATAATGTAAGGAACACAACAAAACTGTTCTCAAAGAAAACAGAGCTCAGAAACACCTTGCGACACAAAATGTGCACTAAAACTCCTTAAAGCACGTTTTTGTGTAATTACCTTCTAAATTGGTTTTAAATGGGCTAAAAGGTTATAATTACCTTAAAATATGATAATATATCATATTACGAATTTAATTCCAGAAATTTACAAATTTTTACAAATTTAATATTAAAATATTAATAAAACCCTAAAAGGGGCCCGTTTGGGTCAACATTGACTAAGTTGGTCAATGTTGACCATTGACCACGAATTGGACCTTAAAAAATCAGATTATTAAGGCTCCTAACAGACCATGTGACAATTCCCATGTGACAATTAAATATACCACATTACTTTTACATAAAATAAGAAAAAGTGTACTTTAACATATTAAAACAAAAAGTGAGCTTACCACTTGCTTACCCATGTGAAGGCTGCCGATTTGGAGAGCCTCCCTTCTCCTCATTATACAGTGGCTCCAAGCAAGACAAGACAATGCTTGGTGACTCACCTTTGACTAGTTAATTTAAATCACATTATTACTCCATTATTGCAATAATTTAGTGTCAATCATCCACCCACTACTCCTATCATGGCCGGCTTCCCCTTGCTTTTATCTCCACTGATTAAGCCTCCAATAATCAACACCA
This sequence comes from Limonium bicolor, assembly GCA_023374045.1. Taxonomy (NCBI): domain Eukaryota; kingdom Viridiplantae; phylum Streptophyta; class Magnoliopsida; order Caryophyllales; family Plumbaginaceae; genus Limonium; species Limonium bicolor. Next base: position 273,309,328 of record CM041779.1, read on the forward strand.
ATCAGTCCTTGGTGAGTCATCAAATCATTAAGGACATAAAATAAGCAAAAAAATGTGTTTAAGGCAAAACTAGCTTACCTTCTCCATTAGTTCCACTCCAACCGTGGGACTCCTTGCCAAACTCTCTCTTTGGCTCCTCCTTGACCGTAGGTAAGTAACCAAGCTCCATTGATGAGAGCTCATGCTCTAGGTAAGCTTCTAAGGCATAAAAATGTCCATTTTCTTCATCTTTCTTTCCTTTTTCCATTGATCTAGACCCCAACCATTTCTATACATTTATGTAGAGTGTTTTGGAGGATAAAGGAAGAGTTATTTTCGGCTGTAACAAGATCTAAGGAGTAAAGTTCAAGTCTTGACCATTTAAGGTAAAAATGTGCTCTGCACATATCTCTTCTTCCTTGTGAATTTCGGTTGTAAACCTTGGTTCCCTAGCCTTATTTTCTTCTCCTTTTCATGTGGATTCAGTTGGTATACCAAGATCTACAAGGAGTAGCTAGATCCAAGCCAAAAACATCATTTTTGGCATCTTAAACAAGGTAAAACTTAGCCATCTTCCAAGCTAGTTACCCACGGTTTTGTACCTTGTTATTAAGAGTGTTTTGATACTCTTTCTTTCTGGAAAAATAGGGCCAAGGTAGATCTCCAACAAACTTGAAGATCTAAGGTAAAAATTCATGATTTTCATGACTTAAATTACTTCCCATGGTTAGCTCATGTTTGGAGTTTAATCATGTCTTGTTTTCTACATGAGGACAAGTAAATCAAGCTGTGGAAATTTTATTCCTAAGCTGGCCGAACCAAACAAGGCTTTATCTAAGCTAAAACAAGGTATAAATCACTTAAACCTTCACTTGGTACATTAATATGTGTTTATACATATTTGAATAATATGTGCCGTGAGTGAACAAGGATATTAAGGTCTTATTTTGACCTTAGGTGATTAAGGAATGGTTTAATAAATTTTATAACTAATTAAACAAGCATAATTGTCAAATTTAAGACATTATGTGGAAGTTTGGTAATTAAATGAAAAATATGTGGTGAGGCCGAGATTTATATGTATTTTTGGGACATTTATGTGTAATTTATTTTGTGAGCAAATGTTTGTAATAAGGCCATGTACTTTAGGCCATTTTATTTATTTATATTTAGTTTAAAGTTGGTTTTAGGTGATATTTATATATTACCGAAATGAATAAGGGGTTAAAGTGTAATTAAATTAAATTTGGGGGCTTTATAATAATAAGGCCGAAAATTAGAGGTAAAAAGGATTTAAAATAAAGTTTATAAGATTTTATAAAGTTTTGGGGGTTAAATGGTAATTTCAAAAAAATATGGGTGCAAACAGTAATTATAAGGAATTAATGGTCAAGGAAATATTAAGGTGGTCAACCTTGACCATATGGTAGGTTTTGACCAAATTAGATAAGTTAAATAACTTATTTAAGGTTTTATAATAAGATAAGTGTCTTAGTGTAACAATTTTATAACATGTGTGGTAAATATGTTATTACCAAAAATAAAGGGTGTACAATGGTATTTTAAACACCCATGGGCTATTAGGAATTTTTAGGAATTTATTGGGTTGTTTTTGGAATTAAAATAAACTATATATGTATGATATATAGTTATTATGCCATTATGACACTTTGGAGAAATATAGATGGTGGAATTATAAATACCAAAAGTATATGGGTTAATAAGGATATTTATAACCCTTTGGTGAAATTTGGAGATTTTTAGAATTATATAAGAGTATTTATCAAGATATGTGTATAATATATGGTTTTAATGATATTGTAAAACTATATGTTATAAATAGGGCCAAATGGCAATTATAGAATAGCACAAGGGCTGTTCGGAATTTACAAAAAATAACCATAGGTTATACTCTTTTATAAGTTAGAAATGTTATATTAAATGGAATATATAACATGGTATAAATAATGGGGAGATTTTGTAAATAAAGGAAACTATGGTTTATGGAAAAGAATAAGGTTTAATATATATGCCTATGCGGCAATATAAAATAGTTTTGTATAAAAACTATAGTTTATAAGTTAAAGGAAAAAAATATCATATCAAATGATATTAGTATATGGTATAACATTACATAATGTTATGTGGTCAAAATGGAATTTAAATAAAGTTAAGGGCTGTACCTAATTAATAAGAGTTGGAAAATTAATTTTAGACTATGGTCTACTTTGTTATAAATGTTATAACAATTATGGTATTAAGGTGGTTTAATGGAATTAATATAGTAAGGGTATCCACATTAAATAATGTGACAAACTATAAATAAATGAGATTATAAACTAAGGTATTTATTGAATAAACCTTAGGAGTTGTAATTATACAACATAAAATGTCACATAATGTTAGGGTAATAATCTTAATATGGGTTGTATAATATAATACAACTAATGGGAATAATCATCTAGTAAAAGATGATAAAATGTAACATAAAATATAAGAGTTTATTAAACTCATGAAACTTACCTACGTGGTAAATATATACATACACAAGGATAATGTATATAAGGTGGATATATATTTTGGTTGGAAAGCATATGATTTAATGGTGGTGGTTATTTTAAAAAAATAGTTATGAGTTTTGATGCAAATATTATTTGCTAAAGATAATGATTATATAATACATTGTATTATAATGGATGGTGGGAAAATGATACAATATAATAAATGATACAATATGAAAAAGAATATAATATAATATAATAATGCATGCATACATGCAACTATAGGTTATGTACCTAAACTAGATGGTGGATAAGATAAAAAGAAATACAACGAATTAAACTTAACAGTTGAAATATTATGACGTACGCGTTTTAAGTAACAAAGCCGACTGTTTTAGAGGAACCCGTAACATAACTGTAGAAAACAGGGGTGAACTGTCGGGGTTACTTGTTATTCGGAAATACCGGATGTAGTTAGTCATGGAGACTGACTTATAGTTTTAATACCGTTTAGATCATACTTCAGACAAGGACGCTTGACGAACTTGTGGACTACACGGAGCATAGGATCTTGCTGATTCATACTCCACCGTAATACGATCAGGGTGAACGGTATGTAAAGGGGTTTGATCCGAGTTGTCCTAAGGATGCTCCTATTTATTTTAGTGTTACTGCATTATTTATTTATGCACGAGCGTCCTACGGGGCTAACACTACGTCGACTATAGATCGGCTTATATAAACATACATATACGTTATTGTGATGACATGACGGTTACTTGATATAATACCAAAGTATTAATATTAAGTATATGGTATCCTAAGTAAAACACTTAGGTATGAGTCACGACATTGTCGGTCTCTAGAGCATGGATCTCGAACATGAATATAACCTAGATTACTTCTAGGTATGCGTGAGACCCATTGGGCAGCTAACTAATAATTATATTCTCCATAAGACTAAGAGCAGATCTTAAACATTATGAGAGAGAGATGGTATGAGTTGAGGTGAGGAATCCCGGTGGTTTACGAACTACTTGGTTGCGCATTTGTGATCACTGAGGGGTACCCGATTGGGTTCCGCTCCAGGTTATATCCAACGAGCCCAAACTGGATCGTGGATCAGGTGGCTACGGCCTTTATATGGACGTCTTACGAGACATAAGAGAGTCAGGGGCCTCCGGACCTCTGGCGAAATGAGCACCTTTGTGTGTACGGGAGGACTACTATCCATGGTGAGGTTATCGGTTGTCCTAACATGACGCCCAACTGATATTAATAATTAAACACGGTTTGGATGGATGGGGCCTTAAAGGCCAAATTAAATTAACTATGGAAACTGTACGCTACGGCGAATGTACAATGTACATATGGATGGGGCCTTGAAGGCCAAACTAAATTAAATTAAGAAAGAATGGTATACGCTATGACGATTGTACATTGTACATTATATTGTTATTACTCGATACGTTCAATATACAATTGTGGTTTGAGATATTAAATGAATGTTTGGATTGGATGGATGATTAAATGTTTATGAATATTTGGATGGATGATTATGTATATTATACATTTGTATTACAGTATTGATTATAACTGTAAAATGGTAAAGCATGAAACCAATCTAATAATAAGATGGTTAAAATGACTAAGTGACCATTAGGGTCCAAGCCCGGCATACTCAGCGTCTATCGCTGATACTACACCATTACAGGTTGTTGATCATTGTCGAAGCCGAAGAGCGGGAACAGGGTAATTGGAGTTTTACTTTTGTTACCACACATGGAGATGTTGTATAGCATGAAGATGGTGAATTGTAATATGGTAAGGTTGTGTATATTCAGGTTTGGGTAGACGCTCACTTGTCGATGTTTATGGTTTATGGATTTAGTATGATGTATAGGAGTTTCTCGTTATCACGGCGGTTAGCAGTTTGTTTATGTTGGAAGATTAGATGTAGTTTGGCTTTGTTGCTCGCATGGGCGAGTAATGGCCGGTCACTACAAGAAAAATCAGATTTAGCTACCACTATATATCAGTAGCTAAATCATCAGTTTTGGTAGCTAAACACAACGGGCTACCGCATTTTATGATTTAGCTACTGATATACAGTGGTAGCAAAGGTCCTAGTGGCTAAATTAAAAATAGCTACCGTTTTGGAATGCGGTTGCTATTTCGCTTTGGCCTCGCTACTACTTTTCCTATAGCTAGATATTGTTACCATTTAGAATGTAGTAGCCAAATGGCTACTAGTGTAACAGTAGCAAAATGACTTCGAGTATAACAGTTGCGAAATCGTTACTAGTACATCAGTAACAAAATCGATACTAGTGTAGCAGTAACAAAATCCCTACTAAAATATTGGTAGCAAAATGGCTACTAGTATAAAAATAATAAAATCGATACACGAATGGTATATATGCTAGCTCTACATTACTACTGAACAATGGGCACCACCACTATTCAATCCCACAAGAAGTGGGAGCCATGTGCCCGCGTAACTTGACTATTCTTTAAATCGAAGACTATGTCATGTGTAACATCTAGGATCGAACTTACAACGTATGAGTGTAAATAGACCTCCCATACCAATGACATATTTAATTCAAACTAATGTGTTAAAATGTGCATAGAGCAAGAATCGATCCCTCGATGTTTGGGATGAATATAGAATATCTTAACCATTGTGCCATGATAGTTTATTCACATCATATATAGAAACTACGTGTATATATTGAATGTTTGATATTGTAAATATAAATAGAAGTTTTTGCCGAGACATGATCAAACCAGGGATATATTAAAATTAATAAAATAGATATATGGCCGATTATATAATATAACAAATTAATTTAATGCGACCAAAATAGTAAGCTAATAATAATTTAAGTATATTATTGGCTTAAAATTATAAAATTAAAAAAATATACATATATATCTTTTAAAAATCTTTGAAATGTAAGAATTATACAAAAAAGATAATATATTATGTAAAGTTACTTATATAATTAAGTCTTATTATATAGTGTTACAAATACTAATATTACATGAAAATTAAAACTTTAGATAATATATTTTGTTTTTGTAAATTTGTATAATATAATATTTTTATAAATTTTAATAGATGTATAATATTGTATAATCTTGACTAATTTAAATTGTTTAACTTTACTATTTTTCAAAATCCTATTAATTTGTGTGTTGTTTGTAAATTAAAAACATTAATATATCGTATATTTATGTACGTTTTATTATAATTTGTATACCTTTTAACATTTTATAAATATTATACATATATATATATATTCAACTTACTTTGCAAATTTTAACCTACATGTCAACTAATTTAAATTGTTATGTTTTATTAATTTATGTGGCTTTTGTAAATAAAAGTATCATATAGTAATAAAAAACTGTATTAAATTAAATAATATAAACACACACACATATATATTATACACTTAACTAATTTAAATTATTATTACTACTAGATTTTTATATTAATTTTTGTAAATTTTAATCAACTTATGTACTAATTTAAATAATTAATACTTTTACTCTATTTTATAATGTATTAATATGTGTGATACTTTGAGACTTAAAAATTATAATATCAAAAATATATTATGTTAGGTATATCTTATATGATAAAATAAATTCTAGTAGTAGTATATAGTTTAATTATTTTTCACGAATTAGACAATTTTATTTAATTATTGTTCTTTTCAAAATTTTGATGGCTAAAAGCTAACCAATATACTATATTGCAAAAATTAAAAAAATTTAAAAATTTATATAAAAAGATAATATGTCCACTATTGCAGTAGTAGTATAGGTTAGTATTTCAAACTATGTAGTAATCACAGTTTAAGTTATAAGAATAATAATTTTGATACCGCATTCATTTGTTGTATTCTAGCATAATATCAACTAAAGTTTATTAGCATTATTAGTCAGTAGCAATTTCGAAATTGAATTATATACGTATCACACATTTAAATTATAAGAGAATTATAATTTTGCTATCACTTAAAAATATTAGCTATCGTTTTTTATAATGTAGCACAATATTAGCCTAATCTCATTAACATCATTAGTCGGTAGCAATTTCATAATTAAAGATAGTAACAATTTTTATCCTTGCTAAAAATATTCGCTACCGAGCGCCCAAACAGTAGCAGAAAGCAACCGTGATGGTGTTTAGTAGCAATTTTATTAACTAGCTTATCTATTTTTTGGTAGTAGCAACTTTTAGTAGCAATTTAGCTACTAGTTATATTATTTTTTGCTACTACTGCTTTAATAGTGGCACAATAGCTACCATGATTGAATTAGCCACATCTTACAGTAGCTATTCCGTAATTTAGCTACCAACATTGGTAGCTAAATTGTTCTTACAAAAAGAACCAAGATGAAATAAAAAAATAGCTACTACTAATGGTAGCAGTCTTGTCAGGCGATAGCGATTTGGCTACTATTTAAAAAATCTAGCTACCATTGTTGTTGTTGTAGCAAAATAGACACCACTATGTTAGTACCATTAAAAATCAGTAGCAATTTTTTAAAGTAGCTACCAATATATGTGTGGTAGCAAATAATTGGTAGCTAAATCTGTTTTTTCTTGTAGTGGGTGACACCCGAGCGAGTGCTGTTATTGTTATTTATTTCCGCTGCGAGACGTTTTATTTATTGCTACGTGAGGGACTATTACGAGATTATGGAGAGGGGTGTTACACGATGCAAATAAGGATATTGAGTTCTTTTTGTCATACCTTGAAACTGGAAATGGTATTTACGAAATGAAGATGCCGGACGTAGTGCCGGATGGAAGATGTCCAGCACATTCAAAGTCCTTGAATGTGCCGGGAATCCAAGGTCCGGCATGACACCCGGCGCAATAATTTTGCGAGACAAAAATCCTTTTCGAGACTTGCCACATTTGACCCTTGATCATATGAAATCTTAAGCTGATAATTGACCCTAATCAAGGATAGTTCGTTGAGAATAATTAGTTTAATTAGTTTTAGTTAGGATTAGAAATACTTTTACACTTTTTCCCCTTTTTATTTAGTAAGAATTAGTGATTACCAAGGCTAGGACTAATTTTCTATATAAGTCCCTAGTTTGATATTCTTGGTCTTAATATGCTCCCTTGCTACTTTGATCGGGATTTTTGGTACCCGTATAGAGTTGTAGGATTATTTCTTATTTATCCATTTTGTCATTTTATTCTTTCATTCTTTTATGCATATAATTTTACCCTACAAGTTTTTAGTTAGCATCTCTACATTAATCCCCTGCTAGAAGTGTAGAGTGCAAATTAGTATGGTGTGGTGGTGGAGAAAGAGGAGGCCGTAGCCTCTGTTGGAGGCGCGAGAAGCAGCAGAGTGTAGGTGTGAATGTCGTGGAAGAATGAAATCAGAGGCGCAGAGTGCCGTTGGAGGCGTGAGAGAAGTTCCTGATTTCAAGCCCCTATTCTTTTTTATATTAGTAGCAGCCGTCAAAATGTTTTCTTCATTTTTTTTTCTTCAACGGACATTAATGGCATGGAGGATTTGATAATGAAATCATGCCGGAGTCATTAATCTAAATGATACAACAATGATGATATAAAGTCAATGGTGAAAGTGGTATAACCGTCAATGAGGTGTTAAATGATTTTTGTGTATCCCTCAGTGCTGCCGTGAGTGATGAATTCAATGATGTTGTGCATGATCAAATGATGTGATCATGGCCAAATTACAGGGAATTATCATAAGTATGCAGCACCGTTAATAAAATATAATCCAACCCCCTATCCTAAAAATGGTCTTGTCTTGGCATGAGTCAGCGTTATTAATTCATGATAACAAGAATGAATATCACGACGTGGAAAGAATTTCATGAGTGAATGGTGTGCTCCGGGAGCATGTGAATATGATTAATTAATCATGAAACAAAGTATATAGTTCTATTGTATTTTCCTACATTTGACACATAAAATATATCAGTTCACATCAAAACATAAATCTAAGGAAAAGCATGTGATAAGTGAGAAAAATGACATGAATAGTTATGAAAATAAGAATAATTAAAGTCCTAAATGTAGATTTATTTCACACTTATCAAACTTCCTCACACTTAGCTTTTGCTTGTCCTCAAGCAAATAAAGAATGAAACGTTCTCTAAGGCCGTAGCATCAAACCTCACTATTAATCAAGTGCAGAAGGAAATCAAGGAAAATGGCAATAAAAAGAATAATCAAGCTCTTAGCTGTAAGTTTTCGTAAACAGTGAAAAAAAAACATTTTATAAAATCATGGAGAAGTTTGATTGCATAAACTAAATATAGGATAGCTTGGGATCTTCCACCAATTTTTAAACCTGTGGATGACAAGGGGTGTGAAGTAATTTCATATTCTGCAATACCTTTCAACACCACACACTCATGATCAAAATAAGAAAATTCTAATAACATTAAGCATTAAGATCTTTTCTTTTCGTTATTGTTTTCCATTTTTTTCGCACAATTGTTTTCATCCCCAGACTTTTCTTTTTATCCCTGTATTGGCGTTGGGCCTTCTATCCCAGATCACGAGACCTTAGGTAGATGGGTGATGAATCACCACAAGGACTTAAAACTAGATCAAAGAGGTCTGTTTCGCTTCAGATAATTTAATTAAGATTAGAGGAGTACCTTGCCTTATCCAAACTATCACAACATTCCCAAGATCACCTAGCTAAACTAATTCTGTTTACGCAATCAGTTAATCCACCAAATTTAGTGAAAACAGAATCAATTTGCATAAAAACAAGTTTGATTAGTCAAATAGCTTTAAGCAAGAGAATTCATGAAGTTGTCACCTGGATCAGCTTCACACTTCCACAAACATTTTCACCCAATAATTCGATATTTATAAGCACTAAGAGAAGCGATTTTCTCAAAGCAAGAAAACAATCAAAAACAAGTGTGGCATTTAAGTGCAGCTGGCTTATTTTCAGGGAAATGTATCTATTTCCTCACACTTAAGAGGACCAATGTCCTCATTGTTCAAAAATAAAAATCAAGAAAAGACCTTTCAAAATATGCTAGACTCATGAAGAATTCAATCAAGACAATAGGGACTGATAAAATAAAAAAAATCATTAAAAGCATTGTAAATCATCGTAGGCTGAACACACACATTAAAAATAAAGGACACTAAAATCCCCTGATATCGTAGATTGAGGAAGGTTCCCTTCCTCACACTAAAGCTTGAACATTGGGGTAGTAACTTTCCTCGCACTTGCGTCCAAGCAAGTGTCCAACCTTGGAGGATAGATAGTACCACATAGAAGAGATTTCACCTGCGCCCACTCACAAAACTACCATAAAAACGCTGAAAGCATTGCATTAAAAGTACAGACACCATTGCCACTTCTAACTAAAAAAGAACTAAAATTAAACTACCAAAAAGAAATTAATGCAGAATTAAAATAGGCTAAACTAAACAATACCAATAGACTATTAAAAAAAAAACTAAACTAAACTAAAAAAAATAAAGAAAATAAAGAACTCAACTAGATAAAAAATATAGGTGGATAATGGCTTCAATAGTGACGAGAAGTAGGCACCAACTTCATCATTAATCCACCTGGATCAAAACAAGCGTTACCTTAACAAAAAAAATTGAAAAATATAAACACAATAAAACCTGGTGTTTGAGGAGGTATTGACGGTAACGAATCTCTAGTAGAAGACCAGGAACTGATGGCTTTTCCTCCTCAAATTGGAGGACGTGTTAGTGCTGTTTTGATCGGCAAACTCAGTTTTCAAACTGACAAGTACAAAAAGACCAATCCCTGAAAACGCGGTCAGTCCTAAACCGAGAGAGCAAAGAGAGAAGATAGAAGATATTAAGTAAGATTTTATCTATCTATTAAAGATAAATAAAATCTTCAATAGCGATATGTAACTCAACAACTCGATATCTATAAAGGGAGCGGAGATAGGGGAGAGAGTTACTAGGGTTAGAAGTTAAGGGTTTACAAATTAGAAAACCGAGTGGGAAACACGGGAAACACAAGAGGGATTCTTATGTGAGGCGATTCGCAGCAATTATAATATCAATCTGGGTTTATAACCTGAAGCTGTTCACGGGGTAGAACTTCAGGGGCTGGGAATTGTGGGATAGTCGCTACTAGACGTGAGCTGAGTAATAGTACTCGTGATAACATTAGGGAGTGCAAGTTGTACGTGATTAACTTGTATCAGGTGTGATACGTGCTTTAATATTAAAGTCAGTTAAGTTCTTTAGTATTTCCAATTCTCTGTTCTTCATCAGTCCGATACTAAGACGCATTGTACACCAGCGGTAGGATTCTTCAATTGGTATCAGAGCTAGGTTACCCTCATTTTGAAGAAACTTCTTCAGGGGAGATCGAGATGAATTCCTACAACGTCAAACCTCCTAAGTTGACGAAGTTCAACTACACCAGCTGGTGTGAACAGATGGAAGATCAACTGATATCCATCGACCTACAATTATGGGACGTGGTCACTGATGGCGACCTAAAACCCAAGTTCGAGGATAATGAAGTTACCAAGGAGAAACCTAGGGCCAGCTGGAGTGAAAGCGACAACAAGATGATCAGTAAGAACAGACAAGCACGAAGGGTTTATAATGTCATCATTGTCAGACTCAGACCAACAAAAGGTGTGGGACTGCGCACCGCTAAATAAGTATGGGAGTTCCTCAAAAACCGCATATGCGGGAACTGATTCAGTGAAAAAGGCTAAAGGAAAGCAGCGCTTAAAAGACAGCTTGATAATTTCAAGATGTCAGACAGTGAGACCATATCTGAGACACTGGAGAGATTCGACAAGATTTTTGTGTGAGCTCAAGGCTGTCGGGGTGACTCTTGACAATGATGTGGTGAATGAGAGATTTCTGGATAGTCTCGATAAAGACTGGCTGAACTTTGCCACATTGTTGGAGACCACGAAGGATTTGTCAAAATTATCTTTTGAAGAGATGGGCTCAGAACTGACAGTATACGAGGGAAAGATGAGAGGGGAACTGGCAATTCCAGGGGTGAATAAAGACTTGGCACTGAAGGCCAACAAAGTATCAAATGATAAAGAGAAGGAAAGTGGGAATACTGATGAGGATGAGGAGATTACCATGATTGCCAATGGAATTAGGAAGATATTCGGAGGAAAGCGAGGGTCGGGTCTAGATTTATAAAACCAAAGTCAAGAAAGACCAGATCATATGCTTTAGGTGCAATAAACCGGGACATGTGGTCAAAGATTGCACATTAAAACCGAAAGAAAATTTTCATGACAAAGTCAAGAAGTTTACTGAAGCGGCAGCTGCAGCTTGGGGGCAAGACGTCTCAGACACAGACAGAAACAGAAGAAACAGCTGAAGTGTGCATGACGGTCGTGGTCGAGGAAGATGAAGAAGTAAGTGCAGCATCAGACAAGGATTACTGTATGATGGCTAGTGAAGACTGGAAGAAGGTACTTGAAGCAGATGAGGTAAGTCCTGAACTCGTTGAAAGTGCTTTCAATTCCTTATCTAAAAAGGAAATCTTTAACTTACTAACTACTGCTGTTGTTAAAATTAAACTGCTTGAATCTAAGTTGTCTAAATTAGAGGTGCCTAAGGAACTGTCGTGGAAAAACAAGTTAAAAAAATTCCCTCAAATCAAGTTTGTAAAACCCTTGGTAGAAAGGATTGAATGTTTACCTGAATGGGCACAAATTGAGTTTAGGTCTCTTCAGAAAAGGCTGTGAGAATACGAAGAAAGAAAATGAAATTTTGACAAACAAGTTGTCAGGAATCTCTAGAGAAAAAGAAATAGATTCCCATCAGAATCCAGTTTGGTATACAGGAAAAGCCGATCTAACACAAATGTTGACTGGAAAGAAAAGAGTAGAAACATCAAACTCATCAAATATATATAAAACTCCTAGTTCTCAAAACTCTAGAACTAAGTATTTTTGTCAGTTTTGTCATAAGCATGGTCATAGTATAGGGTTTTGTAGAGCCTTGAACTCTAGACATACCTCTCGTACATCCAGAGTTCATTCCCAGTATAGAACTGACCAAATCAGAGACAGTTCTTCGTATCGAAAGAAAACCACGATTAGACAGGTTTGGGTACCTAAAACTAACAAGTAATTACTTGATCATAGCACTAACAGCTGCACAACACGACAATGGTGGCTGATGGACAGCGGCTGTTCAAGACATATGAGTGGTGATAGAAGAAAATTTTACTCTAGTTGAACAACGAGGAGGTAAAGTAACCTTTGGCAACAATGGGAAAGGTAGAATAATCGGAATTGGGACAATTGGAAAAGAACATTGCATTGATAAAGTTAGTCTGGTAGAGGGCCTCAGTCATGATCTACTTAGCGTCTCACAAGTTTGTGATAAAGGTCCATCCGAGGTTGTGTTTGATTCTAACGGTTTTTCAGATACGTAACAAGGCAACACAGGAAGTTATTGCTTCTCCAAGGTTGTAGAGTAGGCAATCTCTACATGGTAGACGTTAGTGATCAGAATGATTTATCATGTCTCACGGTCAACGAGGAGGACGCATTGCTGTGGCATCGAAGGCTGGGGCATGCACATCATCGGTTAATCAATAAACTCAGGATAAAGGGTTTGGTGCATGGACTGCCAGAAAAGAAACTTGATCATAGCACGATTTGTCAAGATTGTGCCTTGAATAAGCTTACACATGTTTCACACAAGTCTAAGGGTATGGTCAGCAGCGCAAAAATTCTAGATCTACTACACATGGATCTAATGGGGCCTATGAGAGTACGAAGTAGGTCTGGAAAGAGATACTTTTGGTGGTTGTCGATGACTACTCAAGGTATACTTGGACTATTCTGCTTCATCACAAGGATCAGGCTTTTAATGAGATCAAGAACCTGATCTTACAACTTCAGACTCAAACTGAGAGTACGGTAAAATGCATACGTACTGACCAGGGAACAGAATTCCTTAATCAAAGAATGTCTCAGTTCAGTACTGATACTGGAATAACCCATACTTACTCTGCAGCCAGAACACCCCAGCAGAATGGTGTTGTAGAGAACGAAAGAATAGGACTCTCCAGGAGATGGCTCGTACTATGCTGAACAGCAGTGGACTTTCATCTAGCTTTTGGGGGAAGCTATTAATTCTGCTTGCTACATACTCAACAGAGCTCTTATCCGACCCATACTACTTAAGACCCCTTACGAATTGTTCAAAGGACGTAAACCATCTATTACACATCTTAGAGTGTTTGGATGCACATGTTATATTCATAACAATGGGAAAAATCGATTGGGAAAATTCGATAAGAGAAGTGATATTGGAGTTTTCCTTGGTTACGCTATGAAGAGCAAGGCATATCGGGTTTTCAACAAACGGACTCTTGTGGTAGAAGAATCCACAAATGTAAAGTTTGATGAGAATAATTTTGGAGGAAGGTCAAGCCAAGGAACAGTCGAGGATCTATTTCAGGCTAAAGATGGAATCGCTTCACTTGACGATAGTTCAGGAGGTGATTCAGAAGAAGAACTTACTCAAGCTGAAACATTACCTCCATCAGCTCCGAACTCAGAACAGCCTCCGACTGTACCAATCGACACTAATGCTTCACAACGACAGTCAACAGAAGCACCTCATCGCTTGACGGCTAGGAATGCTCCAAGCATTGACATCACAAACATTCTGTCAGACTTGGACACAGGAGTAAGAACTCGATCTTCCACACAAAACTTCTGCGCCTTCTTTGGTTTTGTTTCTACAACAGAACCTAAAACCGTGAAAGAAGCATTGGAGGATGAGAGCTGGATCAATGCCATGCATGAGGAGCTGAATGAGTTTGTGCGGAATGATGTGTGAGAACTGTCGTTAAACCAAAAGATCAAAATATTATTGGAACCAAGTGGGTCTATAGGAAAAGCTTGACTCAGAAGGGCACATTTCAAGGAACAAGGCACGATTGGTGGCCAAATGTTACAACCAACAAGAAGGCTTGGATTTTGATGAAACCTACGCTCCAGTTGCACGCCTTGAGGCTATCCGACTTCTCATTGCGTTTGCCACATTACACAAATTCACTCTTTATCAAATGGATGTGAAGTGTGCATTCTTGAATGGACATCTCAAAGAAGAAGTATACGTTTCTCAGCCTCCTGGTTTTGTTGATCCAGAGAAACCTGATTATGTGTTTCGATTAAAGAAAGCTCTATATGGTCTCAAGCAAGCGCCAAGGGCCTGGTATGAGCGGCTCACTTCCTTTCTTTTACAATAAGATTTTAAACGGGGAAAGGTGGATCGCACGTTGTTCATCAAAGAAAACGGGGCAGAGAAGCTGTTGGTACAGATCTATGTCGATGACATTGTTTTTGGTTCTACCAGTTCCAGTCTGACACAAGGGTTTGCTTCTATGATGACCAAAGAATTTCAAATGAGTAATATGGGTGAGCTCTCCTTCTTTCTCGGACTCCAGATTAGGCAGACAGCAGATGGGACGTACATCAGTCAGACAAAGTATACACTTGAGCTTTTAACCAAATATAAATTCCATGAGAGCAAGCCGATGCTCACGCCAATGTCTACTACTCTCAGACTAGGTCTGGAACCCGATGCAGAGTCCACGGATCCCACGGTTTATAGAGGAATGATTGGTTCCCTCCTCTATCTTACAGCTAGTAGACCAGATATCATGCAAAGTGTCTGTTTCTGTGCACGATTTCAGGCTCATCCAAAAGTACCCCATGTCAAGGCCGTGAAACGCATATTTCGTTATCTTCAGGGGACATCCTCACTAGGTTTATTGTACACCGCAGAATCACTACCTACTCTTGCTGCTTACACGGATGCTGACTTTGGAGGATCTCTTACTGATAGAAAGAGCACTACGGGTACTGCGCAGTTCTTCGGATCAAATCTGGTCGCATGGTCGTCAAAGGAAACAAGCATCTGTTGCTCTGTCCACAACTGAGGCTGAATATGTAGCTGCTGCTGCTTGTTGTGCACAAATCCTGTGGTTACATAGACACTTGAAGACTATGGTCTCTCTCTTTTATACCCGTCCCAATCTATTGTGACAACACAAGTACTATTGAGCTTACAAAGAATCCTGTTCATCACTCAAGGTCCAAACATATAGATATTCGTCATCACTTTATTCGAGATCATGTTGAACACGGCACCGTCATTCTACTTCACTGTTCAACAGACAAGCAATTAGCTGACATTTTACCAAGCCCTTACCAAGAGAAATCTTCGAGAAACTTAGGTTTGAAATAGGCATGGTTGACCGAAGTGAGAATTTGTTTCCTATTTCTAGTTTTTTCCTTCCGCAATTTAACATTTTCAGTTTACACTAAGGTCGTTGTAATTTTTTTTTAGTGTGTTGAGATGGTCAAGTCTGTTTACACATTACAACCACAGTTCTTAATGGGTTTTTACATAACCATTTACCATACTCTGTGATTAATAAGTTTTGTGCAAGTCCAAGTAGCTATTCATTTTCTGAGATCAACTGATATACATCCTAATATCTGGGGAAATAATTTACCCTCCGCTGTCTAACATGGATCATAAGTCTATATACAGTGCCATGCTTGTATTCATGAATGACCTTGGTTTGAAGGATAGAATGGTGGTATGAACGAGGCAGAGATTCCGCTGCTCACAGTTTGATACTCAACGCTCTAATTTTTAAACCAAAAAGAGAAAGAGAAAACAGCATTGGCCTCTCTTATCTAGCTATTAAGTCTTTAAGGGTGCCTTATCACCTAACTTCCTAAGGGCAACTGCTCTGGGCAAGTTGACCCAACGCTGCTACAAAGATAAGGAGTAAAAGTCGAGTTCCTGTTCGTAACATGAAAAAACAAAAATCTAAAGAAGGGAATTTTTAAAGAATCAGACTGTGAGTATGAATCGGCAATGAAAGGTTCAGTGGAATAAGACTGTACTTCTTGCCCCTTGTCGATTCAATGGAAAGTGAAAGAAAGGTGGAACTATTTCGGTAATACAAGTGTGCCACTGCATATGTGCATATATCCATAAACCACGGAGTGTCCACTTTCTCCATTTAGTAGGTTGTATTATTTGATCTCCTTGGACGCCCCACTAAACAACTTCACTTATTACGGTACATTGTGTTATGCGAAACTTAGTCTAGAACTGAGAAAACATGTTTCGTAACGGCCTATTCCATTCCTTCGCTCCATTTTATTTAAAAACATATTTAAAGGAACAACATGATGTCATCTCTCACTGTTACTAAAGACGTTTGATATACTTTCTGCATTTTCTCTCACTCTACTCTCTCTGTTTTACAAACACAATCCTCTCTTCTGGTCATCCTTCTCTGTCTCAAATTGAACTCGAATTCTCTCTTCTACCGGCTATGGACTCCTTCGACCATCTCATCGTCGACGAAAATGTACGCCCACTGGCTATGGAGAAGCCAATTGAACAAGAAGTTTCGCAGCCCATTCACGATTCTACCTCAAAACCCTCTCCGGATGTAAACTCTCCAAACCCTAATGCAGAAGCCACGAAGCTCAGTGGCAGCGCTTCCTCGGCGACCCCGACTGAAGAGGACCTCCAATCTCCACCTACGAATCCCACCAGACGTGGACTGCGAGATCGCTCCAAGAAACCGCCATTTACACCTAGGTATACCTCTGCACCGTCCTCGAAGCGCAAGGTTGCAAGCTCTTCTACTCAACAATCCCGGTCTCCGAAGCGCAAGAAGTCTGTGGGTAAACTTCTGTCAAAGCTAAGGCAAAGGAATTTAATCTTGAAAGATCACAAAATCCAAGTCGTGCTTACCCTCAGAAGCCAGTCTTGGCCGTGCCCTCCTCGAATCGGATATTGTCCTGGTAAGCTGATAGACTGTGACTGGCTGGAGAATAACTCGTTAGAGTCTTTAGGTGATGCCTTACGTTTCCAAGGTTGGGATAAATTGCTTAAGTCTGAGACTGTATATTACCCCGAATATCTGTTTCCCTTTATTCAAAAATATGGAATTTCTATCTCCCTTTGAATTCAAGACTGAAGTTGCTGGCAAGAAAATGATAATTTCACCTGCATGGCTTGCCTATGATGTTAGAAGTTCCCCTAGACGGTCTGGCTGAGTTTAATTCCTAAAAAATGAGGTAGCGGTAGCGCCCCATACCGAGGTAGTCGATCATTTGCCTTGGCACGCGTGAGTTCTAGACTCAAGCACTACCCACAGCGGGATTTAGCAGTTTTGCCTCGTCTGTTACATATGATCACCTATCAATGTCTTCTTCCAAGGTCTGATATGAGAGATAAGGTTACACCAGCGGATCTTGCGGTCATGTGGTGTCTTGATAGGAAGATACATCTATCTCTGCCTAGGATGATTATTTCCCATCTGAGGAGTGTCATTAACAGCTCCAAGCCGTCAATTCCTTATCCGTTCTGGCTGACGAAGGGTCAAGTATCATCAGATTTCTCTAGAAGATGCCTTCTTCATCCCCGCTCAACCAACGAGCTATCTCGCTTTGGCCACTCTTTCCAAGATGGGCATGGAACTCTCTGAGTCAGGCTGGACAACTTAAACAAGTAGGTAAACACACGCCAAGACTGAGAACCAGGCTGTTCAGGATCCCATGCTGCACTCTCTGATCCAGTCAGTTCTAGACTCAGTTCAGGCTTTGGATGAAGCGAGGTAATGGCACACTTGGCGAGGCTGGAAGATAAGCTAGATGTTCTTATGCCGGTGCCAGATTCTGAATCTTCTGAGAAAGTTTAATGATTGTTTGTGTCTGTAATTAGCTCTTGCGTTTGTTAGACATTGGTCTTTTTGATGAGGCAAAAGGGGGAAGGTGTTTAGAAGTCTTTGAACTGTTCTTGAATGTTTGGATTTTTGTTCTTAACTGTTCTTGATTCCTATGATTCTGTATTGGTACTTGAATTGTGGTGGATGGCAAAACTACAATCTTTTCTGTGATTAGCATGTACTGGCTTCGCAATACTAGCCACATTTTGGATATACTAATGCTACAGTTCTACCTTTCGCTTAACTGCATTCTTGAATATTGTTTATGCTAAGTCTTTCCTCTAACGCTTACAAATCTCTGTTTCACTATTACTTCAATTTCTTTTATGAATCACTTTACGCTTGAAAGGTTGTGAGTGTTATACAAAGTACAGGATTAACTGGAAGACATGCAAAATTAAGGGGGAATGGTTTTATGCGAAGCCTTCTGGGCACAAGACTCAGGGGCAATCAATCCTAGCTGTTCAAGTTATGCAAAGCCATCTGGGCACAAGACTCAGGGGAAATCAATCCAAGCTGTTCAAGACTTCAATGGTTTGCCGCATCAAAAAGGGGGAAACTGTTAGTGCTGTTTTGATCGGCAAACTCAGTTTCAAACTGACAAGTACAAAAAGACCAATCCCTGAAGACGCGGTCAGTCCTAAACCGAGAGAGCAAAGAGAGAAGATAGAAGATATTAAGTAAGATTTTATCTATCTATTAAAGATAAATAAAATCTTCAATAGCGATATGTAACTCAACAACTCGATATCTATAAAGGGAGCGGAGATACTAGGGTTAAAGTTAAGGTTTTACAAATTAGAAAAACCGAGTGGGAAACACGGGAAACACAAGAGGGATTCTTATGTGAGGCGATTCGCAGCAATTATAATATCAATCTGGGTTTATAACCTGAAGCTGTTCACGGGGTAGAACTTCAGGGGCTGGGAATTGTGGGATAGTCGCTACTAGACGTGAGCTGAGTAATAGTACTCGTGATAACATTAAGGGAGTGCAAGTTGTACGTGATTAACTTGTATCAGGTGTGATACGTGCTTTAATATTAAAGTCAGTTAAGTTCTTTAGTATTTCCAATTCTCTGTTCTTCATCAGTCCGATACTAAGACGCATTGTACACCAGCGGTAGGATTCTTCAGGACGTAAACATCCTCCTCCTTTAGATGAGCTCTTGGAGGCGAGTAAATTGCTGACTACTAGGCGGTGGGATTTTCTTCTCATATTCGAGAATATAAATATCCGCTTTGGGTTGGTGAGGCTCCATGGAAACTCATTTTGGGAGAATTGCGGCAGAAGCCTTAATTCTTCATCTTCAATGAATTCGATCGTAATTGACGCTTCTACCGGCTCGTAGGCAAGTGTAGACAAAATATCCTCAAACTACAGTTGCTCCTCTTGTGTTAGGGATGGAGAGGGAGGGGATCACAAATTGTATAATATTTTCTCCACCTCTTCTTAAGATAACAACTTCCTGATAAGTTTCCCCATCTCTTCATCAGAACCAGTAGCTTCCAGATTATCTGGCGCGAATCAATTTTCACTCCTTAGAGTCACCACTGGAATCTCTTCTAGCGGCTCAGCCTAACTCGAGCGAAATTTGTCAGGCCCCTAAGTAGATTGTTGTTTGTTCTGATTGAAGTAATAATATCCCAACTGATCTTCTTTGTACAGCGTAGTAGCCTGCTCAACTTTCCACCAATACAGTTCTCGATTGAATTGCTGAGGTGGTTGATAATCCTTGACCAATCTTTGATAAGAGGATATCTCTTCTTGCATACGCGTCCATTCCAATTCAATCAACAATCTTCTCACCTTCTCCTTACTGCTTTCCATTGTCAAAAATTAGCCTATCAAAAACAAAATAAAAGGTAAAAGCAAAGTAGAAATAAAAACAAAACACAAGCCTGAACACAAATAAAAATAACAATAACAAAAAAAAAACAAAGGAGAATTGCTAAATAAATATATAAACCAAATAAACAAAAACAAAACTAAAAAGAAAATGAAAATAAATACTACGCAATCAAACTAAATTCTATACAAATATAACCATAGTAGAATAATTCTCAAAAATTTTATCTATAAAAGGAAAACGAAAATCCTAAAATAACACAGAATAAGGAAAATAGAGCTGAAACACAATTAACAGAAATTGGAAACATAATAATAAAAGAAGAACAATTTCTTTAAGAGAGAAACTACGATCAAAATAACTAAAATCAAATTAACCAAATTATTCCTAATGACTAAATCTATAAAGAAAAATCGAAACAAAAATCCTATTGACCAAAATGGAAATAAAAGAAAAGAAAAAAACTAATTCTAACAAAAAAAAACAATAATCGGTAGCTATATAAAAAAGTTGCGAATCATAAAATATAAACAAATATAGCCTAATAAAACAAAAAAGGCTAAAAAAAATCAAATAAAAAATCACTGTATTCTGACTTAAAAACAAAATAAATCATAAACAAAACACGCTAAGATGAAATAAATAAATAAAATATAAAATACATGAAAAATATCGTGCTTAAAAAAAACTAAATTCTAAATCAAAAGTTAAACAAGTAAATCCTACTTATATCAAACGTAAGGAAACCAATTAAGTCTAAGAAAATGAATCTAATTGAATAAAAAAAACGTAACTTACTAACAGTAAAAAAAACTAGTTTATATTGATTGTTTTATTATTTTATATTTGTTTATTTAGTCAGTCTTTTTATTAAATTAAGTAAACTTGTAAAAATGACGTTTATTGTTTTTTTAGTTTAGTTTCTCAGTTAATTAATAAATTATCAGGAAAATTACACTGCCCCACCCATGACATTTGGCGAAATTTCACACTCCACCCACGTGGTTTCAAAAATTACTTTCCTCATCCATGTGGTTTCCCCCGTTTTACATGCAACAATTTTTCTAATTTTTGGTTAATTTAAAAGATGCTTAAACGTTGTCCAAAATTGATGAAACTTTACAAGGATGAAGCTAACGTGATATATTTTTGTTTAGTGAGAAATCCGGAGTTTTTCAAACTTATATGTGACATGTGGGACCCAATGAAACATGTGACATGTTCATTGGGTCCCACGTGTCACATTTAAGCCTAAAAAATTTTAGATTTCTCACTAAACCAAAATATAACACTTTAGCATCGTCTATGTAAAATTTTATCACTTTTGGACAACGTTTAAGCATCTTTTAAATTAACTAAAAATTAGAAAAGTTGCTGAATGTAAAACGGGGAAACCACATGGGTGGGGAAAGTAATTTTTGAAACCACGTGGGTGGAGTGTGAAATTTCGCCAAACTTCATGGGTGGGGCATGTAATTTTATTAATTAATTGATCGAGGTCCCTGGGATCGACAACCCTACTTAATTCATTATTCCGTAAAATGATAGGTACACTAACTAGGTAGAGATAATCACATATTTCTACTAATAAGTTTTTAGCGCCGGACACCTCTGACATGGTTAATTGACAGTTTTATTTTGATTTAATTGAGATTTTAGTTTTTTTTAAAGTTTTTTCCCTTCAAATTGTGTTAACGTCATTTTAGTTTAATGCAATTAGGATTTATTTTGTCTAATTTCTAATTTAGATTTTAGGTAGATTGTTTAGTAGTTATATTTTGTTTATTACACTCTTTTATTTTAGTATTTCTTATTGTTTTCACTATGTTTAGTTTTGTGATTTAGTTTATATTTCCGGTCATATTTATCATATTTATATTATTAGTTTGATTCTCTATTTTATTTTTATTTTTATTTAGACTTTCAGTAATTTTGAATGCATCTGTAACACCCCATCCAACATTAACACACTTAACAACAAACTGCAGCGGAAAACATACTTCATCACATTACTTAATTTGTTGGTGTTACACGCCGTTAACCACCCACGTGGCTAACAAGGCTATTACATATACATTGTACCGGTCTGATGGACTAGATTCCCGAGCGACTACACATTACTGTCCCTTTCCATTAACAACAACAACAACATACACCTTTCAACTGTACCGAGTATTCACAAACTAATGCCGATAACAATTTCGGTCTTACTACACCTACTGTACATATATAACTTAAATGATTACCCATGTACAACGACTACCCCGTCCTACTCTCGAACGGCTTCCAGCTCCTTGTACCTGAAATAGGAAAAAGAAGAGAAAGGGTGGCCCCCAAGGGGCTCAGCACCTTTGCTGGTATGGTAATCCCGCAGCCCGCATGCTACCGGGCCACGCACAACTAATTGTCGTCTTAGCATGCGGTTGATTATATTTGAATCATGCATGTAACTATAAACACACAACACATAACATTCCACCACAATGGCTCAACAAACAGCCAATGCATCTACACTTAACAAATCACTCCTTGTTTTCCTTAACCCTAGAGTGTTTCTCCTCTAATGGAGCTACTTCCTTAATAGACGATACTTACCCATTAATCGGGTTATCCTTAAACGCCTTATCATACACTGGGATTCATGTCCATGATCCACATACTCCACATTTTACAACATATAACATCACACCGCTATAAGAATTACGGCACAACAATAACACATAACACAACGGGAACGGTTCCCTTTACGTACCGGCCCAACATAGTCAGTTCACTTGTAGAGCCTAGAGAATGTTGCCAAACTCATGATAAGCTCGTTACATAACTCGTTACCGTCTCGTTAAATGAACGGATAACTTAACACCAAGGTGCGTCGGATATAGTAATCCAAGCACACCGAACAAACATAAACATAGTATGCCCCTGTGGCCGGACGTGAGTCAGTAAAATAGCCTTGGTTAAGCTAAAGGGAAGGTTGGAAACCAAATTGGAAAACAACCAAAACATACAAAGAGAATCGAACCGGTTATGACATCGACTCCCATACTCACACGCGTGGCCGGAACAGACCAGACTCCTCACTTCCCCCGTTAGCACTTGTTAGAAGTTCAACATTGAACTCAATAAACAATCACAAACATTGGGTTAAGTCTTGTTAGACACACACAAGGGAAAAGAGAGTCATACATTCACACACAAACATCACACACAAACATCACATGACTAACTCACGCATAGCCGTGGTTAGAACGTTCCTTAGGTCGGAAACGTTATTACCGGATACCATTCTCTTACGTTTACCTAATAATGGTTAACTAGCCTTTCATGCGCATTCGAGGTTACCGGTATCGGCACGTAAACACACAACAACAATAACGACTGTAAACTCATTTCATGATTTATCTTATAACGCGGCAAACATACAGAAAAACACATTGGCATACAAGCCGGTGTAATCGGTAGGACACAGGTTGCAAGAAAACCATACCTGTCACCGGGGTTTTACTCTAACGTGCCCTCACATGTTCCTCGTAACATCTTTGAACACTGGTAACATTACATTTACTTTCATTAACACCGGGTAACATGATTGTTTAAAGTCTAATACTCATAACTTATCCCATTAGCTAGTTAGATATTATTATTTACTTTACATTTAACTTGTTTTACTTTTATATTTTAATACAACTTTTCCCCCACTAAATTGTCATTATAACTCACTTAACATGTCCATAACAATCTTATAACATCATCACTTAATAATCCCCATCATCCTATAACCTTAAACAATGTTTTTGGTCCGACCGACCGACCTTACACAAGGTCGGTCCATTCCAGAACATATTACCGTCAAAAATTCTACTCCGACCGACCTTGCAAGTTCGGTCCACAAGGTCGGTCTATTCCCGAGAGTTTTTTCCCCTTTGTAAACTCAGGCCCGAGCGATCTTGGCAAGTTCGGTCGATTCCAGGGACTCAATTCATACCCAAAATACAAGCCCGACCGACCTTGCAAGTCCGGTCCCCAAGGTCGGTCCATTCCAGTAACTCTTTCCGATAGTGTAAACTGAGCTCGACCGACCTTGCAGGTCCAGTCCCTAAGGTCGGTCGGCTCCAGACCTTTGCTTCTAAATTCCCATTTGACTCCAAACTTAACCTCATGTATCCTAGTATGTTCTAACCTCATTTGGGCACCTCAAACACACCTTTAGCCATGTACTAAACTCCGTAATCACACACCAAAACCATCTTTATCATTCCTCAAATTTCTTACAAAATCCTTAGCACTTGGAATGTTTTCTCCTTAGGATTTCTAAGTGGTATTTCACCTATAATGACCACTATACCAAGGTGTTTCCTCTACACCATTAACATCTCCCAAGCATCTTTCTTACTAACTAAATTTCCTTGTTCACACATAGTCTTCACAAGGCATTATTTTCCTTTGATCACCAAAACTTGCACACTTAGCATTTCATACAACATAACTTTGGTGTGTTTACAACACCCATTTGATTTCTAAATCCTCCAAGACTATGCCCAAGGCATCATAACACTTAAGAACACCATATTTCACTTGTTTCACCATCCTAACACTTAACAAATTCCTAATACCTTCTAAGTCATAAAATCCCATTAGAATACATAAACTTCTTTGTTTATCAACTAATTTTTCCATAGCTTTTTCTGTATATTTTTTTCACACCCAAACACTTAGGTTTTCACCATTTAACATCCAAGAACCTTCTCACACACAAACTTCACCAGATTACACTACATCACAATATAGTGCATAAACAAATTGCTTGGCACTTAGGCCCTTAAATAACATGGCTCTTAGGCCCTTAAATTGCATAAACCATAAACACTGAATTTCCCACAATATTTGCCTTTGACCTGCAAATACACTCAACATCTCATATGCCCTTTAATAATCTCCTTAAGAACAATTCACTAGCTCTTTTCCCATTGGCTCCTTAGGTATTTTATTAAGCAAATCAAGCTCATTTTTCCTAAGGCATTTAAACTACATTTAGATAGTTTGTTTACCTCTTTTCTTTCACAAGTTTTTCATTGTGATCCCTTGCTCCTTCTTTGATAGAAAAACCGGCAAGGCTTTGATTGGTTGTCAAACTTCTAATCAATGTACAATCAAGGTAATGAGTATTCAAGCTTCATGCTTAAACTCATTGTAAACCCTAGGTTATATATATTGTCTATACACTTTAGGGTAGTTGTTTTACCTTGAAATAAAAAGAGAGCTTGAACAAGCATCAAGAGAGGACTCCTCTTGTCCTTTAAAGATTGAAATGGAGCTATGAAAGAACAAGAGAAGACACCATCAAAGGGTGATTCTCGGTTACACACAAAAACAAGAGGAACATTGATTTTCTTTGACTTTCCTTACCTTGAAGCCAAGGAGAATGACAAAGCATGAAAAGGTGAGCTCAAGCTCCAAATGGGGAATCTTTATGGCACCGAAATGGAGTTCTTGAAGATTTGAAAAGATAGAAGTGTAGAGCTTGCTCCAACTAGAAGAATGGTGGTCTTTGTTTTTAATTTGGTAAATGGAGCTAGAAGTTACAAGCATTCAAAGATGGAGATGGTATGGTTTGCTGTAGCAAAAACCGATGGAGAGAGAGAGGAAGAAGGGTTGGCTACGGTTGGAACAAGAGAGGAATGAGAGAATGTGAAGAAAAGTTTGCTTTTGGAGATATTTAAACTAAAGACAAATAGTAACTATGCTTATTACTTTTCCTTGTTTATTTGATTGGTCAAGTGTGGTGAGTCACACATGAAAAACCGGCCCCCTTATTAAGGGGTGTTTTGTCTTTGTTGACCAATTAACTTACTTATATTGACTTATGTCATAAACTAGCATATTTTAGTTACTATTCATAAAAACAAGGCACATACTTGTGAAATTTTTGATTTCCCATTGATTTAGACTTCCAAATGTGATACTAAGTAGTACACATGTTAATTAAAGAGTAATGATGGACATTTAGCCATTCAAAACTCATTTACAAGACAATTTTTCAAAAATGTGCTTTAAGACCTTAAAGCACATTTGTATTTTAACTTGTTTTCAAGCTTGGTTTTCTTAGTAATTGATTTCATATGTTCAAAACATATAGTTAAGGTATAGATATGACCTTTAGGTCTTATACAAATTTTCCCAAGCTTAGAGCACATTTTTTGCCCATATTGACTTAAGGTATTTATTTGTGTTTTATTTGGTTTAATTGTCTACCAAGTTTCCTAAGGACTTAATTAGCCTTATTAAATCATAATTGAATATTATTTAGTCTTGTTAGGTTCTTTGGGTCCTAACCAAGTTCACTCCAAGCTAGAGCATGTTTTGCTCAAGCTGTGTCTTAGTGCTTTATTGTGCTTTACTATGGTTTAAATTGTTCACTGATGTTTCT
Source organism: Limonium bicolor (assembly GCA_023374045.1). Lineage (NCBI taxonomy): Eukaryota > Viridiplantae > Streptophyta > Magnoliopsida > Caryophyllales > Plumbaginaceae > Limonium > Limonium bicolor. The sequence continues at coordinate 273,335,881 of CM041779.1, forward strand.
AAGGCACTTTTTAGCCTTTAAATACCATAGTTAGTGTTTAAACAACATATCAAGGTTTGGGGTATTTCAGACCATTAGTTTTAGTTTACTTTGATAAGATTCATTTTTCTTTTTTTCTTTGTTTACTTAGTTTATTGTTTACGTAATTAGCAATTATTTTACTAGTCGTTTATGGTTGTTTTTAGTTTAGTTTTTTTTTTTCTTTTCTTCTTTGGTTTGAGATCTTAGCTCAGGTTTGTTTTGTTTTATTTGTTTATTTTCAATTATTTTTTTTTTAAGTAAATAAATAAGATTAAAAACTCTAAATGAAAGGAAACACCTCAGATTGTTCTATAAACTTTCATTTTCTAATCTATTAATAAACTCTCCCCTAATTCTGTAATAAAATTTGGAAACTATGATTAATTTATTAACGTCTAAGTCAAAAAAATCCTAACCAGTTGTTAGAACTAGCAGTAGAGTAGACTAATGCTCTAATCCGAACACAACCAATCGCATAAAGAATAGTTCTATTAGAGGTCGATTAACCTATAGCGGGGTCATGCTTCTTGTCATTAATCAGGTTTAACTTCCTATGTCTTGTTATCTATCTCAGCTCTCAGTGGGTGATTAGAAAACTACAAAGATTACTTAATAATTGATTAGAGAATTAATAGCACATGAAGAACTGGACTTAAACTATTGCATTAACGAATTAGAGAAAAGATTATAAAAAAATAAAAGATCTTGTTTGTTACCCCAATTCGGGGAGCTAAACTACCTATGCTAACATGAATATAAAATAACAATAACAACAAAGGAATAACACAATGACATATTAGATAAAAGGGAAGAAGAAACTCTGTTAGAAGATCCCGCTCCACCCTCTATTGTCACATGTCTTTGCATTAATCTATTGTCCCATCCAGCTGTCTATTTTGTACAGATGGCTTTCATTCATTTGCTCTTGCTCTTGGTTTTAGCTCTTTGTTTTCTTTCTTGTATATATATCTCTCTTTCCTCGCCTGTCACTAGTTAGAGAATATATTCCAGTTCTGTAATCCTCTCTAGAACATTCTTTTCTTCTTCGACACTCTATCTGGAAAAGTTCTTCGTTCTTGATCTCTCTATTCTCTGCTTTCCTCGTCTCGATCCAGTAATAGAAATTCTATATGGTATCAGAGCGGGAGCGAGGATCTATCCTTGATCGAGAGTAACCTTTGATAGAATTGCATTGATTCTTAATTTTTCTTTCAATGGCGTCGGCAACGGCGAGGAGCATTGAGGAAATTCTTGAATCAATTGCGACTGGGAGAAGTCGGGAAGCAGGTGCGATTGACATGTCAGATCCATTATATGTAGCCACTTCCGATCACCCTGGAATGGTGATTGCAGATCGCTTCGGTGGTGTAGGCTTCCAAACTTGGAAGCGCACAGTCTTGATCTCTTTAATGACAAAAAATAAAGTTGGAATGGTGAACGGTAGCATTACGAGACCAACTGAAGACGAAAAGAAGGCTGCTGCTTGGGATCGATGCAACAACTTAGTTATGGCTTGGTTGATCAACGCCTTGGAAAAGGATATCAGCAAAACTCTGGTCTATCAGACCACTGCTAAAGGTATGTGGGATAGTCTGCTAGCGAGGTATGACAGAATAGATGGAACTCGTAGATTTAACCTGAAACAAGACCTTGCTAGATTGAAACAAAACGGTGATTCAGTCACGGTGTATTTTAACAAGTGGAAAGGTTATTGGGATGAGTTAGGTTCTGTAACTACTTACACTACTTGTAAGTGCTGTAATTGTGGAGAATCACAGAAGTTACAGAAAATTCTTGAAGAAGATAATCTCTTAGATTTTCTTATGGGGCTGAGCGATGATTACCTTAATGTTCGAGGAAACATCTTGGTTATGAAACCTTTGCCAGACTTGGAAAGTGGATATGCCTTAGTCTTGGCTGAAGAAAGCCAGAGAGACAGTACAAAGAATAGAAAGAAGGATAACAACAATAACTCTTTTGCCAATTCTGTTAGTAACAAGCCACAGCAGCGCTTGGAATGGCAAAATGAAGGAAAATGGCAAAACGAAGGAAAACCTCCTAAAGGTCCTTGTACCTTTTGTGGAAGGATGGGCCATGTCATTGAAACTTGTTACAAGAAAAATGGCTTCCCTAAGGGCTGGAAGTTTGGGAAGAACAAGAAATCTTCTGCTAATAATGCTAGCAGCAGTGGAAGTCAAACCGAGGAACCTTTCTCAGGTGTTTCACATAACCAACTGAGCAGCTTAATCGAATGTCTGCAGAGAATTACCAGTGGAAATACAGAAACGGCACAACAGAAAGACTTGACTCACTGTAACTTTACAGGTAAATCAAGTTCTTCCTGTGATCATTTATGTTTAAGTACTGTTAACATCGATGCTGTCAAAAAGTATTCCACTGATTGGATTTTGGATAGTGGAGCGTCAGATCATTTGTCTGGAAATGGTAATCTTTTCTTTAACGTCACTTTACTCAAAAAGTATCATACTGTTGGTCTACCTGATGGTACGACAGAGAAGGTTCTTCATTCAGGCGACGCAGTTGTTTGTGATAATTTGTCTTTGAAAGATACTTTGCTGGTACCAAGTTTCATGTACAACTTGATATCAGTATGTAAGTTGATTAAGCAGATTGATTGCAGTTTGATCTTCTATGAGACTGAATGTGTTGCTCAGGATACAACTTCGGGCATTAAAAGGATCATTGGATTCTTGAGAGATGGACTCTATATTCTCAACAACAAAGGCTTGGATGAATTCTTGGAGGCAAGAAAGAAGTCAGTAGCTACTCAGAGCAGTTTTTCATGTAATGTTTTGAGTAGAAAAGCTGTTTATTGGCATAATCGTCTTGGTCATGTACCAGTAGATAAGCTAGTTAAGCTAGACATTATTAGAAATTATGATGTTCCTTCTGTCTTGGCATGTGATGCTTGTCATAAAGCCAGAGGATGTAGGTTACCTTTTCAAACTTCAGAACATGTATCTGATAATTGTTTTGATTTGATACATTTGGATGTTTGGGGTCCTAATCCTACTGTTAATCATGATGGGGCGAAGTACTTTCTCAGTATTGTGGAGGACAAAAGCAGGTGTTTATGGATCAAACTGCTGAAACAAAAGTCGGAGGCCACGCAAGTTATTAAAGATTTCATAAATATGATTGAGACACAGTTTGGGTGCAAAATCAAAACTGTGAGGTCTGACAATGCTTATGAACTAGGATTGTCGAAGGAGTGTAGCTCTTATTTCATAAGCAAGGGAATATTACATCAGACCTCATGCCCACACACTCCTCATCAGAATGGAATAGTGGAGAGAAACATCGATATCTTCTCGAAACTGCACGTGCAATATGTTTTCAATCAGCTGTTCCAATGAGCTATTGGGGAGAGAGTGTGTTATTTGCAACAGCTGTGATCAATAGGTTGCCCAGTTCGAAGTTAAATGGATTGACTCCATATGAGGTTTTGTATGGCACTAAACCAGTTTATGAAATTCTCAAAACCTTTGGTTGCTTGTGCTATGCAACAGTCACACAGAAAGGAAAACGAAAGTTTGATGCCCGTGCTGATAAGTGTGTTTACTTGGGTCCTTGTTTCACAAGTAAGGGACACAGAATACTCAGATTGAAAGACAGGAGGATTATAGTTAATCGTGATGTTAAATTCTATGAATCTATCTTCCCTTTCCTAGATAAATTCATGGATTCTTTTGGACAGATAATACAACACACGTTTCCATCGAAGGGCATAATAGGTGATGAGGAATTACAACCTGAAATCATTACTTCCTCTTCATCCGAAGACAATGCTATCCCAAGTCCGTCTATTCAGGAACTAGATACTAATGGAAGTAGAAGTTCTGGTGTTGTCACAGAAACTGTTCAAATCCCGACAACCATTCCTGTTAATTTTGATGCTCATAATTCTCCCTCAGCTATCCTTACTATACAACAAGAGGTCAGACGTTCAACTAGGAACATATCAGCCCCTAGTCATTTGAATGATTATTTTGTGGGATCTTCAACCTCAGATTCTATTTTGCATAAAGATCATTTTTCTTCGATCCTTACTGCTCGCCTCTCCAAGAACCAAGGTGATGATGCGGTTCTTTATGTCAAGACTTTAACAGATATCTTGCCAACAGACACCATTCACATTCCTCCATCTTCTTTTGGGCTTACAATGCATTCTTTCTCCATCTCTAACATTGATCTGACAGAGCCCACTTCTTACTCTGATGCTGTTCGATATACACACTAGCAAACAGCAATGAATTCAGAGTTACAAGCTTTAGAAGCTAATCACACTTGAAGAATTGTTCCCTTGCCGAAGGGAAAGAAGAGCATCCGCTGTAAATGGGTGTACAGGTGAAGTTGAAATCTGATGGAAGCCTTGAAAGATTTAAGGCGCGTCTGGTTGTAAAAGGCTACACCCAGAAAGAAGGTGTAGATTATAACGAGACATATTCTCCAGTGGTTAGAATGACCACTATTCGAGCCCTACTTTCAGTTGCGGTTAAGAGAGATTGGGTGATTGATCAGTTGGATGTAAACACAACTTTTCTTCATGGTCATTTGGATGAAGAAATTTACATGAAGCTACCACCAGGTATTACCTCTACAGAAAAGAATGCTGTATGTAAATCGGAGAAATCTCTATATGGATTAAAGCAGGCATCCCGCCAGTGGTATGACAGATTATCCGCTTTTCTCCAACAGCAAGGATTCACTAACTCCTACAACGATTATTCACTGTTTCATAAACAAAAGGATGGCTCAGTTATATACATTGGAGTATAAGTCGATGATCTACTGATCTGTGGGAATGATGTTTCAGGAATTAACTCTTTAAAGAAGAGTTTAGACGATGAATTTAAAATCAAGAATCTGGGTGCTCTGCCCTTCTTCCTTGGTTTGGAATTTCACAGAACAGCTGATGGTCTGGTTGTTAATCAACGAAAATACAGTCTGGAACTTATCAAGGAATTCGGTCTTGAAAGTCATAAAGCTGTTGCTAGTCCACTTGAAGTTGGAGTTAAACATCTTCCAGACAGTGGCGAACTCCTCTCAGATCCTGAACCATACAGGCGTATCGTTGGAAAGCTCAACTATCTTACTAATACTCGCCCGGATCTGAATTACAGTGTACAACATTTGAGCCAGTTCCTTCAGTCACCTCGTGACGCTCACTTTACAGCAGCCTTACATGTCTTATGCTATGTTAAAGGCACTCTTGGGAATGGTTTATTTCTGAACAGCAACCAAGATTACACGCTGGAGGGTTTTTGTGACTCGGATTGGGCTGCTTGCCCCCTGACTCGTCGTTCAGTTAGTGGCTATTTTATCATGTTTGGTGGATCCCCTATCTCATGGCGGTCTAAGAAACAAATGTGTGTTTCTTTATCTTCTGCTGAAGCAGAATATAGGGCGATGCGAAATATCACCACTGAGTTATCATGGCTTACTAGATTGCTGTCTGAATTCGGTATTACAGATATTACTCATGTTCTGTGAAATGTGACAATCTCTCTGCTGTTTACATCGCTAAGAACCCTATTATGCATGAGCGTACTAAACACGTCGAGATCGACTGTCACTATGTAAGAGACCAGATACGAAATGGTTTGATTACAGTCTCTCATGTTTCTAACAACTTTCAGCTAGCTGATATGCTGACCAAAAGTCTACATGGGAAGGATTACAAACGTCAAGTGGAGCAGATGGGTTTTTCTACTTGCAAGACTTGAAGAGTTTTATCTTTTTCTTCTCTTCCTCGTCTTGAGGGGGGTATTGTCCCATCCAGCTGTCTATTTTGTACAGATGGCTTTCATTCATTTGCTCTTGGTTTTAGCTCTTTGTTTTCTTTCTTGTATATATATCTCTCTTTCCTCGCCTGTCACTAGTTAGAGAATATATTCCAGTTCTGTAATCCTCTCTAGAACATTCTTTTCTTCTTCGACACTCTATCAGAAAAGTTCTTCGTTCTTGATCTCTCTGTTCTCTGCTTTCCTCGTCTCGATCCAGTAATAGAAATTCTATATAATCCCCTGCTAAAAGTGTAGAGTGCTAACAATGAAAAATTAGAGTGGTGTGGTGGTGGAGAGAGATGAGGCCGTAGCCTCTGTTGGAGGCGCGAGCAGCAGCGGTGTAGGCGTGAATGTCGTGGAAGAATAAAATTAGAGGCGCCGTTGAAGACGTGAGAAAAGTTCTTGATTTCAAACCCTAATCTCTTTTTATATTAGTAGCAGCCGTCAAATGTTTTCTTTATTTTTATTTATCTTCAACGGACGTTAATGAAGTGGAGGATTTGATAATGAAATCATGCCGGAATCATTAATCTAAATGATACAACAATGATGATGTAAAGTCAATGGTGAAAGTGGTATAACCGTCAATGAGGTGCTGATGATTTTTGTTGTATCCCTTAGTGCTGCCGTGAGTGATGAATTCAATGATGTTGTGCATGATCAAATGATGTGATCATGGCCGAATTGCAGGGAATTATCATGAGTATGCAGCGCCATTAATACAATATAATCCTACCCCCTGTCCTGAAAATGGTGTTGTCTTGGCATGAGTCAGCGTTATTAATTCATGATAACATGAATGAATATCACGACATGTGTAAAGAATTCCATGAGTGAATGGTGTGCTCCGGGAGCATGTGAATATGATTAATTCATGATTTATTAATCATAATTAATCATGAAATAAAGTATATAGTTCCATTGTATTTTCCTACATTTGACACATAAAATGTATCAGTTTAGAGCAAGTTGAAGATCAGCCTATATTCGAGCTTGACATGAATAGTTATGAAAATATGACGAATTAAAGCCCTAAAAGTAGATATATTTCACACTTTTCGTGATCATTTCAGAGCAAGTTGAAGATCAGCCTATATTCGAGCTTGACTATTCTACTGAGGATAAAAAAGCAAATAACTCCTACAGTCTAGGAGATCATAGGTCATTTGTTACAAGCCTAAACACGCATGTATAAATACGATGTATATCGTCTTAAGCAAAACACCTTGGTCATACAAAAAGAAGAGAGATAACTAGAGCAAGTGTAAATCAGACTGAGTGTGTGTAAGTACTAGGAAGTTGGTGAGCTAGGTAGGACTGTGTCTGTGAGTTAATACTGTGTGTATTTGGTAGATTGATCATTCGGGGAACAGTTGGGGAACCATCGGCCTGCTGTCAGGAAAGGGTTAAGGACTTAAGGATAAATTCCTAAACTGTCCCGTAGTCCTTAGGTAGGGTGGAGGGAGATTGAGTGAATTTCTTTGTGTAAATTCTCAATCGAAAAGGAGTTTCCAGTTTGAGTTTATCAAGTACCCCCCTGAAATATCAAGTATTTCACATAGGATAAAGAGACGTCTACGACCGGTCGAGGACGTTTCAAGAGCACTAGCCAGTTTCAAAGCGCATGTCGAGCAACTTGGTTATTACGGTCTAGACCCGCCACTGAGATGTGGTAAGCCGTGTTGAGCTAAAGGTTCACGTGGTGAAGCGCACAATGTTATGATAGACTGATGGGTTAGCCCAAGATGTAAGATACACTAAATTCTGGTATGAACTTCAAGTGACCGAATCAGAGGGTGAACACCCTTTAGAAGAGAGAATCGGTCCCCTTGATTGATCATGGCAATTTGAGGTTGTTGAGTTTCTTGAAGGTTGGGTTGTCCAACTAGGTATTCTTTTGGTGGTCAAAGACTGATAAGCCAAAGACTTGTCTGATTCCGTACTTTGATCTGTGTTGTCACTTCACCAAGCGAGACTTTTATGTAGGCAAGCTGCCAGAGAGTGTTGGTGGACCTGATGTTCTATGACGACGTGCTTTGTTGTGGGTTTTTGGCCCGATAACAAGGTCATGTATCCGACAAAACCATAAGGCTAACCCATAGTTAGGTTTGTTGTGGCAATGACCTAAGTCCCCCGAACTCCATGGGCTAGTTTAAAAGGGAACTTAGTAAAGGAGGTGATACTAAGAAGTCATGTTTTGTTGGAATGGAGCCAACATTGGCCTTAGATATGTGATGGGGATTCAATTGGTCCTTTATTCAGGAAATGAGCATATAAGCTCATGAGGAAGTGGTCACTTGCAAACTCTTTTGAGGTAAGGTGCATACGTGGTTCTAAGTAAAATGGGACATCACCTTAGTTTCCTCCCAGTAAACATAGATTGTCTAAACCCTAGGGTAAATTGAATTGATACAAGATCTGAGGAGTGGAAGGATAAATCCCACTGGTCCCAGGAAGCTCTTAGAACTCCTTGAAATCAGAAGATTCGTTCCAATTAAGGATGAGCAACCTATGCTCCTGATAAGGAGGCACATTAGGGGTGCTCCCATAACAACCTTGCCCTTTCTTCTTTGTGTTGAAAGGGGACGCTATGTCAAAACATGATTCAAGGGTTGTCATAACTCCACGATTATACTTTGTAGACTTTAACTACTTGAGCTTGAGATGGCCTCACCAGAATCTAGTGTTGGGAATGTTATTGCCACATTAAATTAAAGAGGGGATGATTAGTTCATCTCTCTTGACGGTTTACTCGTAATGTGGAATTTAATTCGCTCAGTCTCGTGGTTTTGTGTGAAAGATTCGCCAACTACGGTGACCTAGAGTAGAATTAGCAATGTGATCCAATTTCAGACTACCTTTGGCTCAAGATAGGACTCGAGACACGAGGTGGCTTCGTGTTACCTAGTGTCGGGTACACCTGCAAGTTACCTTACGGTGTCGCGATAGTTATTACATCACGTGAGAAAGCAGGATGTGGTGTGGTCCTTTAGGGGCCCCATACCTGTGAAAGGTCCCAGAGTTCTAGTGGAACTGTGGCTTTGGCCCAGGGCTCCACCTAGGTGGAACCTAGGGAATTTTCTAACAGTACTTGCATTTAGCTGGAGACGCACTTGCATCCTAGAATTGGTGGGAAGTTTCATCTTATGGCTTTGATGTTTCCTTTCGTCTCGTGGTTAGGTGCTTAGCACTAAAATTACTTGGTTCCTGTGAGCCTCGATTTTAAACCCTATCCTATGTTGATTAAATTGATTGGGATCTAGTCGGGTTTTAGGTCCACTTATAACCTAAGATTAATAACTATGTCATAAAACAATATTATTAAAACCTAAGCTAGCTCACTGGAACCTATTATGAGTCGCCACCTAATTTTAACCTAGATCAAATTAGGAAAGGAGTTCGGGTTCGGGGCTTGATATTCGACTTAATTAGGGTTCAATTACTTTCATTACCCTTCCTAGGTCGTTTTTCCTCTACTCAGTTTATTTACGGCTTATTACGAGTCGTTTTAACCTAAGTGCGCAAGCTTCTGTTTTTTTGTGTTTTTTAGCGTTTTTTGACAGAAAATTAAAGTGAAATTAAAAGCTACCTAAACTAGGGTTTCGGAGGCAGAATTAGGTCAAATTTTGATTACGTCCGTAGCCACGGACCAAACGTCCGAGACCACGGACCCCAGTTAACCTAATATACAGAAAAGTCGAAATTAAAGGAAAACAAAAATTTGCAAGGTCCGGGGCCACGGACAGGATGTCCGTGGGCCCGGACATTATTAGAAAAACCTAAATTTTGAATTTTTAAAATCCCGCCGCCGTCCGTGGGTGTCCGTGGTCTCGGACAACGCGTCCGAGGTCCCGGACCATAGGTCCGAGGTCACGGACCACCCACGGACAGGGGTTTTCAGAAGGTTCCCGAGGGTGTTTTGAGCTCAAATTTTATGGGTGTGTAGCCTGAAAGATGTACAAGACGTTAGCGATTGAAAGTTTTCAATTTGAATTCGAATTAAGCACGAAACTTAGCAAACAAGTTATCTGACAGAGGCTTAAATAAACAGCAATACAGAAGCCTACGAAGGTTAGTTTGAGCCCAAATTTTGAGGCAAGACAGATAATACCGTGGTGAGTCAGGGAAGTGGAGTTTCTACCTGTTTTACCTTCGGATTCACAACGTTTCTTCACACCGGGACTCGTCGAGTGCTCCGTTGATGGCAGACCCGAGAGGATTTCGACCCAAGCTTCTGGTTGCTGGTTGTCCTTGCTGTTCTTCACGTTTTAGAGGTGTTTTTGTGAGGTTTTGATGATTATTGGTGCTTTGGGGATTGGAAAACGTGTTTAGATGGTGATTTCGGGGGATTTTCAGTATGATTTGGGTGGCCGGGTGTTGGAAAACGTGAGAGAGAGAGGAGGCCGTGTTTTCTGACTCTCTAGGGTTCTTGAGTGTGTGAGGTTCCTGCCTTTATCCAAAAACCTATCCCCTTATATAGACTCCCTTAAAGATAAAAGAATCTAGTAAAAGTAAGATTTTTCGATATTTTAGTTAAGTGACTTCCCAAAGGAATTTGCCATGAAATTTTAACCACATGTCAAGGATGGATATTATGAATTTTCTGAGGTGGAAACGAATTTTTTAAATGCTGGAGCATTTTTAAATTGAATTTCTCGTCAGATTCAATCAGAAATTGCTAGAAAATTATTGGAAATTCGAAAAATCAAAATTCCAACGCCATTATGCTTAAAATGTCATCCTCTATCATGGGTTAAAATATCAAAGCATTTCGAGCTGATTTGGGCACCCTTCGGAGGAGAGAGAAAGCTTACAAGAGGTCTTAGGAGCCTTTAAAGATTACCAAAACGCCCCTGAAAGTGACGAAGCTGCTCCCCATGCCATGGAACGTGCCGATCGGACCGGGATCCCTCACCGCTTGATTAAAATGCCTCTCACAACCGTACCGTACCACGTAGACCCTAACCAGGGGGTCAAAATTTTGGGTATAACAGATTGCCCCCCGTCAACTGGACTTTGTAACGAATGTGAAAAGTCTGGTTGATGCTTGAGTGGTGCCCCAAAATTTTGGACCCCACAGAATCCTCCACGTTGTGTGAAACCGGGTTAACGATGCCCAGCTATTCGGAGGCGCTGACTACCTAAGCTACAAAACATTGTCGAGCTATTCTAAGGCGCTGACTACCTAAGCTACAAAGCATTGTCGAGCTATTCTAAGGCGCTGACTACCTAAAATACAAAGCATTGTCGAGCTATTCTAAGGCGCTGACTACCTAAAATACAAAGCATTGTCGAGCTATTCTAAGGCGCTGACTACCTAAAATGATGAAAATGATGTCGAGCTATTCTAAGGCGCTGACTACCTGAAATGATGAAAATGATGTCGAGCTATTCTAAGGCGCTGACTACCTGAAATGATGATATGATGTCGAGCTATTCTAAGGCGCTGACTACCTGAAATGATGATATGCTGTCGAGCTATTCTAAGGCGCTGACTACCTAAAGTGATGAAAATGATGTCAAGCTATTCTAAGGCGTTGACTGCCTGAAATGATGATATGCTGTCGAGCTATTCTAAGGCGCTGACTACCTAAAGTGGTGAAAATGATGTCAAGCTATTCTAAGGCGTTGACTGCCTAGGGTGTGAAAACTGGATGCAAATGCAAGAATGCTGAAATGCTAATGATGCAAATGATGCTGATGCTGATGATAATGCCGATGATGTTGATGATGCCGATGATGCTGATGATGCTCGGATGCTTCAGGGGGACCGAAACCCGTGTCGATGCTCCTGGCTGGACCCAATGTGGACTTATTGCCATCGCCCCCCAAGCCGGTGTGCAGGATAACTCCTGGTAAAAACCCTGGGGACTTATTGCCTTTGCCCACCATTCGTTGATCCCAAAAATAAGTTGACATCGCAAAAGGAGGATTTATTGCCATCACCTCGCCAACTTTCTGTCGCCAGGTCTTGTGACGCGCCTGGATAATGCAACTAGGTCTTATGACGAGCCTATAAATGAGATGAATGCAATGTGTTTAATGAGAGTGGGTAAGCTAAAAGGTAATGCTAGGTCTTACTACGAGCCTAAAGGAAAGGACCTCGGTCTTATGACGAGCCTAAAGGGAGGTTCTAGGTCTTATGACGAGCCTAAAGGATGGTTCTAGGTCTTATGACGAGCCTAAGGGAATGCAACTAGGTCTTATGACGAGCCTAAAGGATGGTTCTAGGTCTTATGACGAGCCTAAGGGATGCAACTAGGTCTTATGACGAGCCTAAAGGGAGGTTCTAGGTCTTATGACGAGCCTAAGGGATGCAACTAGGTCTTATGACGAGCCTAAAGGATGGTTCTAGGTGAACGTGAGTAAGATGCATGATGGGTCTAAACAGATGTAGAAGGATTAGGGTTTATGTCAAACCTGGAAACGGTGGGGCTCAAGACGGGCCTGCGGGTGTTTGAGTTGTGAAGGTAGGGCTTAGGACGGGCCTGCGATTTGAGTGTGAAGGTAGGACGGGCCTGAGGGAATTTGATGTGGAGGTAGGGCTTAGGACGGGCCTGTGGATGTTTGATGTGGAGGTAGGGCTTAGGACGGGCCTGTAGAAATTTGATGTGGAGGTAGGGCTTAGGACGGCCCTGTGGATGTTTGATGTGGAGGTAGGGCTTAGGACGGGCCTGAGTGATATGAGGAGGGTTTGATCCTTTGGATTTTGGATTTTTGGGACTCAATCGTGTCATTGTTGCAATTGTTGGGACCAACAATTGCCCCCAGTATTTTTCCTTAAGGCAATCCGAGTTTTTTAGGATTTTATGGCAATCGATCGGAACGATCGATTGCCCCCAGTATTTTCTTTGATTAACTGCACAAAACAAGTCTCACTCTCACAAGGTCAGGGTTTATCTTGATGTGGTGCTTTCTATCTACACTCAAAGTATTTGATGCTTGCGCTCGTACTCTCCTTTTGGGTCAAGACATCTCAACCATTGAATTTGACATTTGTTCGATTTACGCGTTCAACCTGTTACTTTCACGTGATTGGATACACAACTACTAAGTCGGAAGTCTTTTGAGCTTATAACATGGCTATGGGTGTAATGAAAGACAATGGGACGATGGAGGAATGTTTAGGATATGTGGAGCTATAAGGGTGACCAAAGCTGCAACTTGCGCCGTCTCTCGGACTTGCTTCTTTGTCCTGAAGTCGTTTGGCTACTTCGTGATGACTTCGCTTACGAGCTTGGAACTCTGGATTTTTGAATTGTTCCTTGCATCCTTTCTCCTTCTTCCAATTTTGATTTCTTCAAGGCTTTTCAGGTTTGCCTTTCTTTGGATTTCTTTCCTTTCGGGGTTCTTGTGTTTCCCGGTTTTGAACTTTGAGAGCTGTTTTGATGCTAGCTCATTTGGATCCTGTGTCACTTTGGGACCATTTGCGGATCGCTTTGTCATGCTGGTAGCGGTTTTGCTTCTTTGGACTTGTGAAGTTGTTGTTCAAAAGTCGGGCTCCTTGCTTCCTTTGGTCACCGGGTCGGTTATTCATCATTGGCGGCTTGTTTGTGGAGCCTATAGTGTTGTAAAAGAGGTCATATATGAAAAGCTCAGCGGGGGTGCCTAGGGTTTAATGACTGGGTTCACAGCTTTTGGCTGTGTGGTGCTGTACCTAGGTGCTTCGTCATCCCTAATAGTTGTGTATCCGTTCTTTGTTACTTTTCACAGGTTTAAGCGTAAATTTACAAATTATCTCCTTCGGTCGGAGTCATGCCGTTCACTCACTTTGAATGTGACCTCTCTGGAGTCGTGTAAAAATGACACGCTCTTTCGCTCTTGGTTTTACCGCTCAAGGCACTCTCGCGAAACGTTCACTCAGAGACTTGTTTGCGCATTTAAACAAAAGAAATAAACATTATCGCTCCTTAACTCAGATTGCCCCCAGTATCGTTGCGGGGTTTTTCTCGACAAGCCTTTTGAATACCCAAGTTATTTTGAGGAGGGTGATTACATGTGTGAGGATGGTGGTGAGTGATGATGGGGATTGTTAAGTGATTTATTTTTCCTGTTTCAAAAACTCTTCCAGTTTAGACTTTGGTGAAGTGACGGAGAGATAAAGTGATAGGACACATGGGTGAAATGACTTGTTTTTACCTTGTTTTGACGGCAAAGATGCATAACTAACTTGTGATAGTGGACAACGATTTCCTATATGCAAGAGTTTTCTCGATAACATGAAATAAAACATGCAACAAGTGTCAAGGCACAAAGTCACCAAAAGAAAAACTCATGTCTGACAATACAAACGAAAAAGGACATGAAACATCTAGAGAAAATTCAAAGTCCTAAAACTACTGCTCTGGAGGAGGTGGACGTGGGAAGACTGAATATGTGAGCCATGAAAGCATCTGCGACCCTCCATGCGCACCTGCCTACGCTCCATGCGACCCTGGGTGATGTGGAGAGACTGGATATCCCTCTGCAAGCTCTCAAGTGTGGCTGGCTGTGGTGGCGGAGCGGGTAAGGCGTAGTATGAGAAAGTGGTACAGGGTACTCAGTACCCATGTAACTCGGTCCCTCACCCTGGTAGGTGTGTCCTCCTGACGGGTCCTCGTGGTGTGGGATGTCCTCAGGCTCCGGTGCCTGCTGCCTCTGCCTGGGCCGGACTGGTCTCTGAGAGAAGACTCTGGCCTGCTGCGGGAAAGCCCAACCCTGATCGGCTGAGTAGCCAAGGGACCTCAGCATCTCCATGGTGTAGGTGGGATACAAGGCTCCCAATCATCATCCCCATCGGGACCCGCGCGCACTCGCATAGCCACTGAATGAAACTCGGGTAAACCAAAGCGTGGCGACCAGCCCGGGCTGCTATCATCAGGTGGTCTCTCATCAGGACAGACAGCGGGATCAAGCCCTCCTCTGAGTCAGGTGGATGCTGAATGTACCTCATGAGGAAGCAGTAGCGAGCGGAGACGTCGTTACGCGCTTTCGGTAGCACGTTACGAGACAGGACCTCCAATAACACCCTATCAAGAGCGGTAGGTAAAGCGGAGGGGAGGATCACCTGCTTCCTTGGCTGATCCCTCGTAGAAGAACGAACGCGCTCTGATAGTAGAGTGCTGCAGATAGAACTGGCGTGCCTCGCTCTCCAAGGCCGCCATCGTCTCTAGCCCCCTGTGCTCAGGGTCACTAGGATGCAAGCCGTAAAAATGCACAAAGTCGTCCAAGCCCACAGCAATGTGCTGACCCGTACATAGGATACCACAGCCCCGGTATCGTCCTGGTCCAAGTTAGCATAGAACTCTATCACTAACTCTCTAACATAGCTCTTCGGGCAGGCAAGCAACCCCACCCAGTGAAGGTGCTGAAATAGGTGGTCGAGGTCGAAAGTGGCGATCACGTCATCGCCGAAGAGACGCTCCTGCTGGATGGAAATATCCTGATTCTCATAGAACCAGCGCTCCTGCTGAGCTCCTCTGAAACGGGTATGGTCATAGGTAGGGGATGTCTCTCTGCGGCGCCTGCGACGTGGCTGAGAGCCTGATGCCCCAGCCCCAACTACCCCACGGGAACTCCTACGACCCTCCATGGTATGCCTGTGGATTCAACGAGACAAAAGACATATAATTCTGCAGGAATTTTGACAGAGTCTCCCCTAAATTTTCACGAATCCCGTGCTTTCAAATGCACTCCACACCATATAATCAGTCCTAGGATCTACCACGTATGCAAATTTTAAACATTCCACAAGCAAAAAACGCGAGAAACCACATTTCACACTAAAACACACTAAACTAGAACGGACGACTTTTGACAGTTATAAGCAATTTTATCCTTCCAAACAAACTTTTCACGTCTTAAAATGCCCTTCTAAAGCTAGTTGGCCATTTTAAACATAAAAAACCAAACTTCGAAAATTTGACCCGAGAACCACCATTGTCGTCTTCTTCCTAGCTCCAAATTTCGTTTTTCTTTCTGTTTCTTCACCAAAATGGACAAATGAGTAGTCAAAATGTAGAGAAAACTTACCCAAATACAATGGTGGAAGAGTATTTTGGATTGAGGGTCGAGAAAGTGTCGAAAATGGCCAAAAACAACTCGCCCCGGACCTAGCTCGGACGCAACTTTCAGCCTCCGTAAGTGCTCGAAATGGAGAGATCTTGGTATGGAAATGCCTAGAATTGAAAGAGGGATGTTTTGTGAGCAAAATGGCGGTGGAATGGAGTGATTTGGCCAAGAAATGAGTGAGATATGGAGGAGAGAAGTTAGGGTTTTGGAAATGGAGGGCTGGAATGAAAATGGCGAATTTGGGACGAATTCCCGATTTGAATCGGCTGGGGGAAGTCACTAAGTGGAACGGCGTCGTTTGGAGGTCAAACGGGCGCGTCTGAGTCAACGTCCGGGGCCACGGACGGCGCGTCCGGGGTCACGGACGCCCCTTTTCTTTCCTTTTCTCCGAAAATTGATTGATTAAACTAAAAGAGGTCTAACAAAACAAAATATTCTCTTTATTCATCTCGAAGTTAGAAGAAGTACACATTATAGAGTTCTAAGAAAACAGGAAATGCCTAGGATTAAGTGTCTAGAACGCAAGTTTCCTCTTGACAACTCTTGGCTCGGTCAACCCCTCCTTTCTTCGTTTGAATGCATCCACCTCCTCCTTTCGACCGTATAGCCATTTCCGATAGCTTGCTGAGAGCTCCAAGTCTTCAAGTGCTAGGGGCTTCACCACTTGAACTTCCCCTTCGAGTCGATCCATCATGATTGCATAAAGAGCCTCATGATCGTATGCTTTCCTTGGTGCTTCGTATAACAAACCCTTGGGTCGGCTCTGGGCTCGCCCAATCTGACGGCTGGAACGCCATGGGTGGATGACATAAAAGCTCTCAAAACCGGGTAACGAGACCCCTCCATAATAGCCTCCACACATTCGAACTCCTTCAATTTTCCAAGCTGAGACCGTCCATCGAACTTGATGTCCCTGCCGTATGGAGTTCAAAAGGGCCGGCCATCCACCAACCGGCTCCTCGGGGGCTCGCCTTCTAGGGAGATGCTGGATCGTGAACGTTTGGTTATACTCAGGAATCAGCTTAAGCCGCTCGAGAAGCCAGACTTGCAGAAGATAAATGCTCCCTTCGAAGAAGTAAGGGGTATCCTTTGACTTGGGCCATGAATCCAAACTCTGAATAATCTGCGCGACTATCAGTGGTCCCAAGGCGAAACCGGCTCGAACCTGTAGAAGCAAAGGGAAAACTTTTCGGTGTATAGCCATGTATGGGGTTCTGAAAAGGTAGATTGCCAACAATGCGAGATCGAGAAAGTTCCTCTTGTGTTCTAAAGAAGTCTCAGGGGTAATGAAGTCTGAAAGAGTTTCCACCGGCAATCCTTCGGGCCCCACCATTCCTAGTAACTGGGTCGGACTTAGCCCAAGTAAATAGGAATGGGCCTCGACCGGCGAGGGTGTCAAGTTTGGTACCACCGGGCTAGCTAGGGTATTGGCCCCTAGGAGTGCGTCAAACTCCTCAGGCAGCAAAGTCAGCTCATTATCTCCAAACTTGAAAAGATGTTCAACTGGGTCCCAATGGTTAATAGCCGCTCTCAGGAAATCTTCGTGCAATCGGGTCTGGGATAAATATGCCAGAGTGTGGAGGATGGACAGCTTATTGACTTTCTTTGACCAGTTGAACACATCTTTCATAGTTCTGTCACAGGACTTGTTGAATTCGAAGCAGTGGGCCATGGACCTTTTCCTGTTTTTACCAAGAAAAGAAAACACACACAGGATATCAATCAGCACTCAACTTTGTTTATGGGCCACAAGCAACTGGGACTTCGAACTGGGTTGGGCCAACTGTGGGGGTAACTCCCTATCCGTTCTAAGTCTGGTTATGGGCCAATCACAAGAGCAAACAAGGTTCCACACAAGTTCAAAATGTCCTCACCTGACGGCCTTGATTAATGGGTATGGATCAATCCGGAGAGGTGCTTGGGGCGCGGGCCCAGGTCACCACAAAGGAATAGGGCTTGCACGCTATTCTCCTTGGGCCACCCCACTTTTTCACATCACCTAAAGGTGTGCGTCTACGGTCGGGTCTTTGACTGACCAAACAATGGGCTTGGTAAGGGTACTGCCAGGAAAACGCTTGGGGCTAAGGCCCAGGTATTAAGGGGGTGTGGTTAGACGACACCCTCCTCTTTTCCCCCGCTTATTCACATCACCTAAAAGGTGTGAGTCCCTGACAGGGGACCCTCAAACGGGTCCCGGGGTGAAATCGGTTTGCGTGGACCCTCGCTCTCATATGATGCCAAGGTGCAGGAATTAAAGTGCGCACAGAGGTAAACAAACAATGTAATAAAGCCATAAATAAACATTTTCAAGTTAAGCCCTCTTTCTTAAAATCAAACAAGTTTAAAATTAAGAAGTTAGTCCCCAGCAGAGTCGCCAGTCTGTGAGCCTCGATTTTAAACCCTATCCTATGTTGATTAAATTGATTGGGATCTAGTCGGGTTTTAGGTCCACTTATAACCTAAGATTAATAACTATGTCATAAAACAATAATTATTAAAACCTAAGCTAGCTCACTGGAACCTATTATGAGTCGCCACCTAATTTTAACCTAGATCAAATTAGGAAAGGAGAGTTCGGGTTCGGGGGCTTGATATTCGACTTAATTAGGGTTCAATTACTTTCATTACCCTTCCTAGGTCGTTTTTCCTCTACTCAGTTTATTTACGGCTTATTACGAGTCGTTTTAACCTAAGTGCGCAAGCTTCTGTTTTTTTGTGTTTTTTAGCGTTTTTTGACAGAAAATTAAAGTGAAATTAAAAGCTACCTAAACTAGGGTTTCGGAGGCAGAATTAGGTCAAATTTTGATTACGTCCGTAGCCACGGACCAAACGTCCGAGACCACGGACCCCAGTTAACCTAAATATGCAGAAAAGTCGAAATTAAAGGAAAACAAAAATTTGCAAGGTCCGGGGCCACGGACAGGATGTCCGTGGGCCCGGACATTATTAGAAAAACCTAAATTTTGAATTTTTAAAATCCCGCCGCCGTCCGTGGGTGTCCGTGGTCTCGGACAACGCGTCCGAGGTCCCGGACCATAGGTCCGAGGGACGGACCACCCACGGACAGGGGTTTTCAGAAGGTTCCCGAGGGTGTTTTGAGCTCAAATTTTATGGGTGTGTAGCCTGAAAGATGTACAAGACGTTAGCGATTGAAAGTTTTCAATTTGAATTCGAATTAAGCACGAAACTTAGCAAACAAGTTATCTGACAGAGGCTTAAATAAACAGCAATACAGAAGCCTACGAAGGTTAGTTTGAGCCCAAATTTTGAGGCAAGACAGATAATACCGTGGTGAGTCAGGGAAGTGGAGTTTCTACCTGTTTTACCTTCGGATTCACAACGTTTCTTCACACCGGGACTCGTCGAGTGCTCCGTTGATGGCAGACCCGAGAGGATTTCGACCCAAGCTTCTGGTTGCTGGTTGTCCTTGCTGTTCTTCACGTTTTAGAGGTGTTTTTGTGAGGTTTTGATGATTATTGGTGCTTTGGGGATTGGAAAACGTGTTTAGATGGTGATTTCGGGGGATTTTCAGTATGATTTGGGTGGCCGGGTGTTGGAAAACGTGAGAGAGAGAGAGGAGGCCGTGTTTTCTGACTCTCTAGGGTTCTTGAGTGTGTGAGGTTCCTGCCTTTATCCAAAAACCTATCCCCTTATATAGACTCCCTTAAAGATAAAGAGAATCTAGTAAAAGTAAGATTTTTCGATATTTTAGTTAAGTGACTTCCCAAAGGAATTTTGCCATGAAATTTTAACCACATGTCAAGGATGGATATTATGAATTTTCTGAGGTGGAAACGAATTTTTTAAATGCTGGAGCATTTTTAAATTGAATTTCTCGTCAGATTCAATCAGAAATTGCTAGAAAATTATTGGAAATTCGAAAAATCAAAATTCCAACGCCATTATGCTTAAAATGTCATCCTCTATCATGGGTTAAAATATCAAAGCATTTCGAGCTGATTTGGGCACCCTTCGGAGGAGAGAGAAAGCTTACAAGAGGTCTTAGGAGCCTTTAAAGATTACCAAAACGCCCCTGAAAGTGACGAAGCTGCTCCCCATGCCATGGAACGTGCCGATCGGACCGGGATCCCTCACCGCTTGATTAAAATGCCTCTCACAACACCGGTACCACGTAGACCCTAACCAGGGGGTCAAAATTTTGGGTATAACAGTTCCATTAAGGTGGTTGTTAGCCTAGTGTAGCCTGGTGGGAAACGATCCATCCGGCATGCAGACGTGGACCTGTCAAGGTCATTATCACTTGTGCAAGTCCTGCACAAGAGTGGGCACGACCAGTTAAGACTTAGCTTGTCAGGGCAAATGTTGCCGGTGATGAGTAGTGCAGTAAGTGTCGATGCGGATTAAAGGTCTAAGGACATTGACAACAAAGAGACATAGGGAACCCATTACTGCACAGCCTCACCGAAATGCTGCCGCGCCAAGAATGGAAGAACTCAAGATGTCGCAGCAACGTGTTCAATGTTCACTTGGTGTCATTGCGACGTGAATGGAAGGACTCAGGGCGCTACAACAGTTTGACCATCAGAGCACTAAGGGGCAATGTGTCATGAAGTAAAGGACACAAGATGCCACTAAACGCTGTGGAGCTCTATAGACTGACAACCCATACAAATAGAATGTGGTCAAAGTCAAAAATATTTTGTAACGACCCCAAACACGGCCTAGTACAAAGGTCGTTACACGTCGAGCACTTACAATCTAAGATATGAAAGGCTCTAACTAACGATCCAACAAACAGACAAATAAAAGCTTATAAATATATATAGCAAATAGAAATGTCTTACAATCTCCAAAGGCGTAATCTAAATACCGAAATATAATTCAGTAGTCAAAAGCTAATACAAATGTAAGGTCAAAAGGCCCGAAGGCTACAAAGATCCAAAAGTCTCAAGTATGTCTATCTAAACATAAATGATCTAAGGCTCTATAAATAGTAGAGGGAAGGAATCCTCACTGATCAATCTACAAATGTTAGTAAAAAGTATAGGAATGAGCAACCATACACTCAGTAGATGACAAACTTCATCAATAAGCATGCTCAAAACAATTGAAAACATATTCATAATTCGAGAAGTCAAACAGAAGGAAGAGGTAGATTTCCATCAGCAGAAATAACAGTAGCAAGAAGCCAGTCTTATCACAAACCAAATGGAGTTCAGAGGTACAAACATAAAAGACAAAATAACAAAACATAGCGGGACACTAGTGTTCAATGCATACAAACAAAACATAGCGAATCCGTAAACAGAACGAGGAAAACTACTCATGAACAGAATGGGGGAGACACCCATGGCAAATAATAGAGGACGTCCTACTCACAGTGTTATTGGATAGCTAGACCCAGCCATCCATGGCTCAAACACAAAGAATACTAGGTCCCAAAACAGAAGATTAATTAATAAAGCTTTAGTGCATAGAAAAGCACCACACAGAGGTTTAAATACTTGAGCACTAGAAGGGGAATACAACCCCACAAATAGAAGTCAAAACGGAGTTCAAACGAGTAGTTTAGGAAAAAATAGTGTGTTCAAACATGTGTCCAAACCTCAATGTTCGGACACAAGTCGAGACTTAAAATAGCAGAAGTTCCAAATGTCCGAACATGTGTCCGAACAACAATGTTCGGACACATGCCGAGAGTTAAAACCAAAGGTGTCCGGACTTGTGTCCGGACGTTAGAAGTTTGGACAAGTTATGAGAAAATTATACGTGGTGGCGTCCGAACATGTGTCCAAACATCCATATCAGATACATACCAAGAGTTAAAATAGAAGAAAGGAGTAAGAGGTGTCCGAACTTGTGTCCGGACATACAAGTTCAGAAACATGCCGAGACTTGTGAGTTAGACTCATCCTCGAACCCGGTCCGAACTTACATGTTCAGACGGAAGTTCGGACATAAGTTAAATTGCAGAAATCAGAAGACACAACAGGGTATGTCTGAACTTACAAGTTCGGATACACGTTCAGACATGGCAAAATTCAGAAATTTCAGAACAGTGAATGCACATGAATAAAACCACAAAACATCACCAAAATCTATAGCATAATTTCAGAATGTTTATTCTCAACTATGGAGGTTATAGCAATTTAAAACAAAGGGCAAAATCAGATAGAAAACACCCACGATCACAAGACAATTCAAACTAGCAGAACTCTCAATCTAGAAACGCTCCATAGGCGAACACACCCATTGAATCCATTCATCAGCTACCTCAAATTAATGTAGAGGAAGCTCTAAATCAGGAGAAGAATAGTCATCGACATGCAGACCATTGTAGAAGTAGCAGCCCATTGATTACACAAACAATTACAAAGAAATCCTCAAAATCAGAAAGTGCGCAAAACCCCAAAATTAGATAACTCTAGATAACAAAAACCACCAGTCCAAACCTGAAATCGAACGTTGTAGACACTATAGAGGAGGACCCAATCACAGAAGCGGTGATTGCAAAACGAAAAATTAGGCAGCCCAAAAGCTCACACAAGAAAGGAAGAAGATTGCTCTGAAGAGGGAGAAGAGAGAAGCACACAATGAGATGAAGGAAACTGTCGATCGTGATAGATTGTGAAAAGGATTATGGGAGTTAAATTCCTTATCTAAATCCTTACCAAAAATAGATGAAGGAAAAGACTTCCTTGTCCTCTCCTTTAGCTCAATAGACTCCAACGTCCTAAAACCATATAAAGTCCAACTTAAATCAGAATGTGTTGAAATACATTATGAAAAGAAACCTTGGGTTATACAATTACCTCTCCCTTAAAATAAATTTCATCCTTGAAATTCAACATACCTTACTGCTCGAAGAGGGCGGGGAACTTAGACCGCACCTCACTCTCCAGCTACCAAGTTGCCTCCTTCTCAGACAGACCCGACCACTGGATCTTAATCAAGGGAAGGGCTTTGCTTTGAAGTCTTCGCACATCACGAGCTAGAATCTTAGCAGGGACAACTTCATAGGTGAAATTCTCTCTCAACTGAAGCGGCCTTAACTCAATCACATGAGACGAATCTGGGACATAGTTCCTCAGCATAGACACATGGAAGACACTATGCACTTCTACTAACACCGGCGGCAATGTCAAGCGATAGGCAACCGGTCCAATCCTCCCTAGAACCTCAAATGGACTGAAAAAATGAGTGCTGAACTTCCCTCTCTTCTCAAATCTCACCACACCTCTGGCTGTAAAGACCTTCAAGTACACATGGTCGCCAACCAGAAACTCCAACAGACGTCTCCTCTAATAAGCATATCACTTTTAATATGGCTCTGGGCAACAAGTAGACGCTCCCTGATAGTCTAAATCTTACTCACGGCATCCTGAACCAAGTCCGGACCAACTAGAGCTCTCTCCTTCAGATTATCCTAGCAGATGTGAGATCTACACCTCCTACCATATAGAGCCTCAAACGGCGCCATCCCGATACTAGACTGGAAGCTGTTGTTGTAGGCGAGCTCAATCAATGCTACATGCTGATCCCAACTACCTCCAAAGTCGAAGACACATGCTCGGAGCATATCCTCAAGAACATGATTAGTCCTCTCAGTCTGACCTTCTGACTGCGGATGATAGGCTGAACTGAAAGACAACTTCATCCCCAAAGCCTGGTGCAAACTCCACCAAACAAGACATAAACCTCGGGTCTCTGTCAAACACAATCGATGCAGGAACTCCATGAAGACGCATGATCTCCTCCTGATATAACTAAGCAAGCCCGTCTAAACTGAAAGTCTTCCTGACTGGCAAGAAGTGAGCGCTCTTTGTCAGCCTATCCACAATCACCCATACATCGTCAAAACCTCTCGAAGTTCGGGAAAGACCCATCATAAAATCCATACCGACGCTTTCCCATTTCCACTCCGTAACCAGGAGAGGCTGGAGAACACTAGTAGAAAAAAGGCCTATTTCGGCGGTTCCAAATAACCTATTTTGGCGGTTGTGAACCACCGAAATGGAGTGCACCAAAATAGGTCTGAGGACCTATCTCGGCGGTTGTACAACCACCAAAATAGGTGGTTACGAAAACCAAAATCTAACCACATCTATCTCGGCGGTTCTTAGCTTACAACCGCCAAGATAGACACAGGGTCGGTCCCTAGGGTGGTCAATACCAGAAGGCTTTCTGTGATGGACCGACCTTAGACCATGGGTCGGTCCCTGGGTCGGTCCGTTCCAGAATACATTCTGGTATTGACCGCCCTAGGGACCAACCCAGGGACCGACCCTGTGTCTATCTCGGCGGTTGTAAGCTAAGAACCACCGAGATTGGCACTTTTTTCATATCTATTTCGGCAGTTCTTTGTACAACCGCCGAGATAGGTCCAATTTTTTTTTCTACTAGGGTAGCTCTTTATCTACTATATAAACACCTCAATGTTTCAAGCAGACCTGCATGTGTATCACATATATCACATTACCAGCACAAATGGCCAATCAATTACACATTCTATGGCCATCAAACGGGGCGGGGTCACAACCCAACAACTTACTTAACAAATTAACTAAATCATATATGTAAAAAGAAAGTTTACTTTGTTATACCGTAATATTACAATACTGATAACTTCACACAGTAACTACTAATGTGATGAGTTACAACTATTCAACTAGAAATGAAAATTCAAGTAACGAAGTTTGTGATGATGTATTCTGCCCAATCCTCAAGAATCTCGACAATTTGTGGATCTTCATAATTCGATACGGCCGTTTCAAAAGCTCGGAGTAAAAAAAACAACATTAATTATAAGCTACAAGTATAACAACATACGAATGTATATATCCCAAACTTTAAACTAATCTTACCTTGTCTAATGATCTCTGGTGAAAATGTCGTCGCGCCTACTATGTCATGCATAAATCTCATGACATAGTATCCACATTCAGAACCTCCAGGCTGCACTGGACACTATACATATATACATACATGTTCAACATCATTCTTTTAAGTATTTACAAGTATTCCTACACTACAACAATTAACACAATTATATACCTTGACAAGGTTCCATGGGATGTTGTTATTCTTCGGTGGTCTTCCCAATGTCATCAATGAAGCTTTAAAGGCACTAAATTAAACCAAACATATAGGTTAATAGACACATTAAGTTACAAGTTTCCAGTAAAAAAAATTAAGTAATAAACACTATTCTACAAGATAAACAACTCACTTTACAAGCACAACTGCTATCATTAGTCTTTTGTCATTCCTACCAAGTAAGTCAAACTGAAAAATCCTAGGGTTCTTTATTGACAAAACTAGTAAAGACCAGTGTCGGCTGTTCACGTATTAGAACACCATTAATTGAATACAATTAAATTATCATCATATAAATAGCAACGGATGATGAAGTTACCCTTGATGAACCGGTAGCATAACGTAAGACTTGCTCCCACAGTTGTAGAGCGCAGTTGCTAAGTATTGCACAATACGCTCGAGGTCACTTGACATATTCGCCTGGGAGCACATAGTAGGACACAAGTAACCGAACTCGTTGTTGCCATGATCTTTGACCGCCTTATATTGCACATGTCTTCACCATAAAGACAATATCGTTAGTGATTTAACATTTCATCAACACTAATTTAAAATTCAATTCAAATATGTACAGGGCAGTAATCACTCACAACATGGCTGACTTGATGATTGATACATTCAGCCAATCCCGGTTGAATACATCCACAAAATCGTTCATATAAATGTCTATCACAGAACCTTCCTCATAATGAAATATCATCTGATTGACGGTTAATGTATTCGCATCATGATCAGGAGGCGTCATCGTAATGCCGCGTGCAGGATTGCTAGATTAGGAGACAAGCGATTGAGTATGTTTTGTGGAACTAACTTATCTCTAATATTGACATTGCATATCGATGCCTTTGAAGGAACAGAAGGGGCAGGAACTGGTTGAGCAATACTCTTTCCTTTCCTCTTATCAGATTTTGGGTCCAATGTTTTTCTAATATATTAATTAAGTATATAACGTTATACAACTAGATTATATTGTAAAAGAAAACAATTTCAGAGTGTATATTGTTCAGTTCGCTTACCTGCCCCGTGAGTCTGACCAAGTGAACCGGCCACTGAACTGTATAAGTTTGGGACGCACACAGTGTACATACACCAGGGAAAGGCACCGACAATCCAACATCACCATATTGAGACTCGTAATCATCCACAAGCACCCTTACATGGTTACTCATAAGCTGTTGACCGTTCACTATATCAGTATGAGTAGAGGGAAACAACTTGCCCCACGCAACCGTAACAATCTCATCACCAATATTTAAGAGCAACGTGTAGTCAGTAGGGTTCTAAAAATTATAGGGAAAATACATGTTTAGACAGTTTTCTAAATTGCTAACACCAAGTGAAAGATTAAATTCTCATGCAATATAATCAGCAAGTTAGTCTAACCTTGAGAGATGCATACGAAAACGGATCAACCAATTGGACGCTACTCCTCCGCACAGGTGTAGTCTCTGTCTGAACGGGTGGAGGAACTTGTGGTCTAGAAACTTCTTCACTGCTAAACATCTCGGCTCGCATTCTGGCCATAGCCTCAGCGATCCACTGCTCCTTCATATCAGCTGTTTTCGCCAAATGCTCTTCGTATGTCATCATGTTACCTTGGACGCCTTGCCCGGAACCAGGTTTCTAACAGCTTGACGGATTCCAACTTGGCCACCAAAACCGATAGCATGGCCTGGATGATCCTCTTTTGAGAGCACGAGAAAGAGGATCATGGTGCCTGACTGGAGTCCAAGTACCCTGGGATACTTGAGAGCTCAACTCATCCTGTTATGAATTACACAAATGTCATTACAAATTAGTAGAAAGTCACACAAACCAAACTTTCAACTTTGAATTAACAATCATTATACTCTTTTTAAATTTTAACTCACAATTTGACTGATAACGGCTGTCGTGGCCTCATCATACTGAGGATTTTCAGGATTGGATTTTTTGGGAATGCGACCGAGTTTCCATATTTTTATCCTCTTGTCACTGGCACTCAAAGGTACATATGATGGTATTAGACCTTGTTTCTCCCACTCTATGGTACGCTCGATGATACCCTTGCCGCCCAAGTGATGAGGGTACAAATTTTTTTCACGTTTGCTTGCTGTTTCGCATGAACAGCCTACAAAAAATGTAAATTACATATATATTATGTGAGGTGATTTATAATAATTGATATCATATGAATGAGAGAACAACACAACAAATCCACCTTAAACTCCTCGGTTTGACGAGCCTCAACGAACTGCGTCCACTGCTCTTCTGTGATACCATCGTACTGCTTCCACGGTGGCCTTACATCACTTGTTGCTTCTGGATCTTCCGGATCCTCTACGTCACTCGCACCGTAGATATACTTGTTGGCAAGCAGATGCCTATGGTCCCGAAACTGTCGAGCCATTGCTTATAGCACATGTTCCTTATGAGAGGGATTTACGTAAAATTTAGTCTACATACATGAACACAAGATTAGTGACACATTATAAGCAACTCCTGCATTTATATAAAAACAAATATACTATTAAATATGTGTGATCGTTTACCTAAAGACGCTCAAACATGTTCTCCTTCAACGCATTAGGCACCATCTTCCAATTGTGGTTGATATTGCAGTATATCTTAACCAGATGCCCCGAGTAAGCAACAAAATCCTTCTTCCATTCTCTGTTCGGCTGCAGGTACTCATTGAAGCGCACCGGCTTCGTGGGGGGGCCTTTGTTTGCCTTCAGCGCTCGTGTGGCACCCCACTTTTTTAGTTTTGTTTGAGATGATGAATTAGTTATTGGCTCTTCAGCTTGCTGTGATGGGCCAGCCTCAGTCTCTTGTTCTAGCGCGGACTTCCTCGAAGTGTTCTTACCACCACGTGTGACCCACTTAGCTGGTCTCGTCTGCTGTGGTGGTTCAGCTTCTCCAGTCGTGATGAACTGTCCAACTGGATCATCCATCGGGTCATCCATCGGGTGATCAGCCACTGAGATAAAATAAAAAATTAGATCAAGACATATTAATATAAAGATTAATTAAACATACCAACAAAAATAGTTGAGATAACATTAAAAAAAAGATACTCTATCCAACTTAGAAAATACATACTCGATTTTTAGTATTACCTGACACCAAAACTTAGATTATTTTCCATTTTTAACCCAGACACCCTCATCATGGTCTGACCTTGTTTAAAGCAATTCATTTTGCAAATCATCAATTGAATCCCGTCATTCTGTAGGAAAAAAATTTGTCTCTTCTATCACCTCGTGGTCGTCTTTGTCATTGTTTGCATTTTCAACCAAAACTTGTCTTCTCAAACAACAGACCACCTACAGTCTTTCGGGTCCTGCACATACCACACTTGCTCACAATCCTTTTCTAGGACAAATTGATCATTCGTATAGCTGATACGTGAAAGATCAACCAAAGTGAGTCCTCCGTCATTTTGGTATCCATGTCGGTTGTCTACCCATTTACAACGAAACACTAGAAAAGAATCGACGTGGTAGTCTAGTTCCCAAATGTCCTCGATAACACCAAAATACTAACTAGAACTGCTAAATGGTCGAGATTGGTTACCGGTTTGGTATTCAGTGACTGCAGCTTCTATTTTTACTCCAATGTTCTGATTTATTGACTTAGCATCTTGGCGTGTAGTGTAGTATGTATATCCATTTATGTCATACCCTTCAAACGAAATAACATTAGTTTCAGGTCCAACGGCTAAACATCTAATCTCTTCACTAACATATTTTGGATTTGATGACGCTAGTTCAAACACATGATCTTTGAATCATGATACAAACACTCAGTTTTGTTCAGTTGTCAGCCAAAGATGACCTTTAGTGGGATTTTGTTGCCTTAACTCAGCCATATGGGTGTCGAAGAAAGGTTCAACAACCTCAACGTGTTGTAATACAAAAAGATGTGCTTGGTGAATAAGATCACGTGGCACATGTACAATCTTTCTGCCGATGACACATTTACCCTTATACCTATTGTAGTGTCGCGGTTTTGGAATACCAATCACCTCTGCTTCTTTCAAATAATCAGTCACAAATTATGTGACTTCCTCAGTGACCGTCGCTTCTACTATGCTCCCTTCCAGTCGATATCTGTTCTTCATTCTACTCTTTAGGATACCCATGTATCATTCAAAAGGGTACATATATTTTAAGTAGACCAGACCATAAAATTGGATCTCTTGAACGATGTGGACAATTAAGTGCACCATTATGTCAAAAAAGGATGGTGGAAAGTACATCTCAAGTTGACATAATGTGACTACAATTTCATGTTGTAGACCACTGAGGGAGTTCATGTCAATTGCCTTGCAGCAGATGGTATTGAAGAAGAAACATAATCTGGTTAAAGCGTTTCTAACATTATCAGGTAAAATCCCTTGGATCGCTACTGAAAGAAGATATAACATTAACACATGATAATCGTGAGACTTCATGCCTAGAAACTTCAAATCCTTCATCAAACTATGTTCTTCCAGTTTGAAGAGTACCCGGAGGGTACTTTTACTGAATGCAAACATTTGTAGAAGCTGATTTTTTTATTTTTTTGAAAGAGTGCAGCACGCAGGAGGTAGATAAATTCATTTCCCGTTCTCCTATGGGTGTAACTCTGGTCGTATACTCATGGCTTGCATGTATTTCCTTACTTTTAACCCATCTTTTGTTTTACCCAGTATATTGAGCAAAGTCCCGCTCACTGCCTCACCGACGTTTTTCACGATATGCATGATATCCAAACAGTGTCTGACAGGCAAATGATGCCAATACTGTAACTCCCAAAAGATGGAACACTTTTTCCAAATGTTTTTTAGCGATTTTGATGTGTTTCCAAAAACATTTACGATGTCCTTAACCTTTGAATAAACTTCCTTGGAGGTTAATGGTAGACGGGCTGCACGAGTCTCAGCTTTGCCGTTAAACAGTTTTTCTTTTCTTTTGAAAAGGATGATCTTCAGGTAGAAACCTTCGATGGCACATGTAAACATTTTTACCACAGTTTTTTAAATGTTCTGAATATGTGTCATCCTCGCAAACAGGACATGCAAATGTGCCTTTCACTATGTATCCAGACAAGTTACCTTACGCAGGGAAGTCGTTGACTGTACAGAACAACAACGCCTTAAGAGTGAAATTTTCTCTTGCACAGGCATCATACACCACGGTACCCTCATTCCACAATAACTTCAAATCATCAATCAGTGGGGCGAGATATACGTCAATGTTATGACCTGGCTGCTTGGGACCAGATATCAGGAGTGATAACATTATGTACTTTCGTTTCATACATAGCCATGAAGGCAAATTGTATATCACTAGAAAAACAGGCTAAGTGCTATGTTGACTGCTCAACGTACCATACGGGTTCATCCCATCAGTGCATAATCCAAGCCTCAGATTCCTGTTTTCATCACTAAAATCTTTGAACCGTTTGTTGATGTTTCTCCACTAAGGTCCATCTGCTGGATGTCTTAACTTCTCGTCACTTTTTCTACCACTAGTGCAGAAAATGTTTTTAACCACGGTTATTTTGCCTATATACCACGGTTAGGAACCGTGGTTTATGCTCACGTCGTATATTGACAAATAGCTATAAACGACGGTTCATAACCGTCGTTTAAAGTAAGTGAAAAAACCACGGTTGGTCGAAACCGTCGTTTAAGACCCCTTCTCCCGCGATATTTCATTGACTTTATACCACGGTTGGGAGTCAGAACCGTGGTATAAAGTGTGTTATATATGACGGTTCCGCATAGAACCGTGGTATAAAGTGTGTTATAAATGACGGTTATTCTTAAAACCGTGGTATATAGTGTATAAAATTAATAATAAACCACGGTTATACATAAAACCGTGGTTTATAGTCTGTGAATTTTTTTCCAGTTCGCCGGCGATTTAGCGGCGCCACCTTCAATCGTAATTTCTCATCAGAGAGCGCAGACAGAAGAGAATGAAGAGGCCAGAACATGTATGCTCCTTGTTTGTGAATTAGGGTTGCTAAATAATGAGTGAAGTCGCATTAAGTTCCTTGTTCGTCGATAGGTTGCAAAATTACCGTGAAAGAGAATGAGAGAGGGCGGAGTTGTGCGCCGGTTAGGGTTGCAAAAAATTACAGTGAAGAAGAGGTGCAGAGCATGTGTTCCTTGTTTGCTAGTGTGGGTTGCAAAAATTACCATGAAAACAAGAGGCGCAGAGCATGTCCTTGTTCGCCGGTTAGGTTTGCAAAAATTACAGTGAAGAGGCGCAACATGTGTTCCTTGTTTTCCAGTATGGCAAAGAGCGCCGGTGGGTTGCAAAAATTACCGCGAGTTGAAGAAGAAGAAGAACAAGAAGAAGAGTTGCAGAGCATATATGTGTTCCTTGTTCGATAGTGTTAATTGGTTGTAAAACAGTGAAAGAGAATATATATAATAAGAGAAAGAGAAAGAGCCGCGTTAATTTTCGCCGAAAATTTGAATTCCCGCTTAGACTATATACAACGGTTCTACCAAGAAACCGTCATTTAAAGTTGTTTGACCACGACTAAAAATGACGGTTTTGACAAAACCGTGGTTTAAAATACAACGCGTCAAGCTATATACCACGGTTCCACACAGAACCGTGGTATATAATACAACGCGTCAAGCTATATATGACGGTTCCACGAAGAACCGTGGTATAAAATGCAACGCGTAAAGCTATATATGACGGTTCCAGCTAGAACCGTGGTATAAAATCTCCCACCGTGAATTTTTGTGACGGTTATTCTAATAACCGTGGTTTAAAACTTTTAAATGACGGTTATGCGATTAACCGTGGTTTAAAGTGCGTCATTTAAAATCTTTTTTCTACTAGTGTACCCTCTGCGTGCCATCGTAAGTTTTTTGCATCAATCGGATTGGCAAACAACCGTTTGAATCTAGTTATGATCGGCAAATACCACAACAGTTTAGCTGGAGGACTTTTTTTATGAACGGGGGAGTCACCATCCTTATGCTTGTATCGTGACAATAAACATTTTGGACACTTGTCTAATTGTTCGTAATCTCCCCTATACAGCACACAGTTGTTTGGGCATGCGTGAATCTTTTTGTACTCAATTCCCATTGGACACATCCATTTCTTTGCTTCGTAGGTGGTAGTAGGCAGACCGTTACGATCAGTAAACATATCATGAAGCAACTCAAGAAGTGCCGTGAAGCTCTTGTCACTCCCCCCATGTGTCCCTTTTAGATTGAACAAATTCAACCGGTCAATTTATTGTACTTAATGCACATGGGGTACAAGGCTGTTTTGGATGCATCCAGTAATCTTTGATACTCATCCGGCCTATCAGCAAAATTATCCTCGAAATTGTCAAACTTCTCGTGTATTTGCTCATCATGGTAAGCCATCTGATCACTTTAATTGACACCTAAATTATCTGGGAGTTCTGACTCATTGGTAGTATCAAAGATGTGGTTGGTTCTCATCCTCTTTCGATCATGACTGGATGAGGAGACATCGTTATCATCAATAGACTCACCATGGAACGTCCATCTTCTATAATGTGCCAAGAATCCACGGGTCTTCAGATGAAATTCAATTTCCTCGATGCTTGAATATTGTCTTAACACACCGCAGTCAACACAAGGACATGGAATTTTCTCCGCCTTTGTCATGTTCTTATGTTGCACTGCCGCTTTGCAGAACTCTTTCTTTTTGTAACACCCCTACCGCTAATCCTTTACTTACCGTCTAATCATCCTAATTATACTACTACTCGAAGCGGAATTACTACTACTACGGCATGTGATACAACGCCGCTAACCACCCATACAGCTAGCTAGGCTTACACTACTTACAGTAACGGTCTGATGTCTAAGTAATACCAAGCTACTATATTACATACCACTTACAAAATATCACATACTTACAAAGTTGGATTACCGAGTATCACAAGTATGGTTAATTACATCCTTTTCCCAAGTCTACCAATGAGTTCCGACAAACTACTCATCTATACCAATTCATAATCCTTTCACAATCCAAAAAGGTGTACCCCATGGTACACCGGCTAAACAAAAGACCTATAGTCGTGTACAACTTAGTACACCATTCACAGTCTAATAATTACATCAAAAGAAAACATCTTGAATTCATCAAGCCTTCACCCTTCACGAGTACTTGTAAAATATTAAAAACAATGCCCCAAGGGGCTCAGCAAAAAGCTGCATATAAACTTCGCATATACCGCGTGCTAACTAGGGTACGACAACTATTTAAGGTCGACTGTACATGCGGTTCGTTATTATCATACATACATGCTTTACATACATCACACAATCATACACAATACAATACACAAGCCAAAACAACAATACAATAGCATTCACAATACTTACCTTCACAAGGGTTAGCCAATTACACATCCGGGTTAATCGGATGTTTATTACTCTTTTACTCATTACACAATACCTTCACAAACATACTCTTACTTTACTTACTTACTTTTCCATACTCGTTTACTTATTCCTACTTACTTACTTTTACTCATGTTAAGTCGGTATGACCTCCGGGCAGGGACTACACCGTCCCACCACCGGGCTTTAGGTGGCTCACTAATCCAGGATGCTACCCATTTAAGGCGTTTGGGCCGTGGAAAAGATTAAAAGCCAAGAATTGGAGCCAACCTCTTGTGACTCCGCCTCCTCACGCTTGGCCGAAACTATATCGGACTTCTACTCATTCCAGTTTACCAATTTATTAAGTTAGATTGGTTAGCTCATTAGGAATTAGTTAGAAGTTCATCACAATTGTATTCGGTCACAACACAATTCATCAAGCATACACACATTCATTATCATCCATACATTTCATGAATTATACAAACTATGATTTAAAGACAATATCTAACAAGGAACAATATCATGATAATCACAAGTAAGCATAATAAATCCGATTCACGCGTTTATCTTATTTAGGTGATCAATTAGCACACAAAACACAAATCAGAGTAACCAAGGTAGCATACGGGGCATGAGAAGTTCATACCGTTCACCGTTGTACTTGAACCGACTTTCCTTCGGTGTTCACAAATCAAGTCCTATAACATACATGGAGTTGTATGGTTAATGACTTATTATTTAATTAACTCTTACTCCATTACCTTTCCCTAGACATACTAGTTCTTACAAGTCCTAAGTGGTTGTGAACTCTTTTCATACTTTAAGTTTATTTCCTCACCCATGTGCAAATTCTTTTGTTATTCCTAGCCACAATGGTGTACTTATATATATATATAGTGTGTGTGTATGTGCATATACATATATATACACATACGATTACTATAATTAACATTTTTTTTTGTAAGTTTGGGCCGACCGACCCACCGACCGACCCAACCTCTTGGGTCGGTCCATTCCAGTAAGTTTTCCGCCCTCCAGACTTACCCAACTGACCCACCGACTAACCCAACCTCTGGGTCGAAGTCAGAAACTTCAACTTTAGAAAAATTTTGCCGACCGACCCACGGCCCTCTGGGTCGGTCCGTTCCAGAAGGTTTTGTTTCAGTTGTTTATGCTCCGACCGACCCACGACCGATCCAACCTCTGGGTCGGTCGGTAGCAGAACTTGCCTACAGAATTTGTTTTTCACTTCTTTTCTTACCCATTTCTTCCCCAATCTTCCTACATACATCCGAACATGTTTTAGCACTAATTAAACCCTATAAATCATCTTAGTTCATCCCTCAATTCATTAATCTTTTCTATATCAAATCACACACATTATTTCCCAAGTTTTCCTTCCAACACTTACTCTATTTTTGCTAGTTGTGTTTTGCTACAGATTTTGGTTCTCACTTCCTCCATCCATAGCTCCCTCTTCTAATGTCATTCCTAAAGATTATAATGCATTACACACCTCTCCTAACCTACCCACTACCAAGCTCTTTATAAAATCTGTTTTCAAAGTAATTTCCACCTAGTTTCTAGTTCTTAAGTTCTCTAGTTTCTAGGTAAAATTTGCTATAGTCTCCCCTATATTTTTACATCCTCACCACATGTTTTAGCTCACAAAACACCACTCATTACACCTGTTTATTAGCAGCATTAATATACAATCCTCCAAAGCAATTACTAAGCATTAAACACTCCTTAAATTCCTGCGCACTCACATTTCCTTCCTTAAGGTTTATACAAGTTTTTAATCCACTTTTGAAGCTTTAAAACATTTAGGTTCTCTTACACATTACACTACTAATCATTACTATTTTCAATACACACTTAAACTACTAAAAATCTATTACATAGAGCATTACAAAGCTACACAAAGATGAGGGTAATTACCTTGTTTTCTTACTAGTTTCTTCCTTCCTTCTTCTTTCTTTCCTCTTTCTTTTCCCTTCCTCTCTTCCCACCGGTTATGGAGATTAAATTCTCACAAGCTACAGCTCATTCATTATACACATTCTAAATCAAAACTAACCCCTAATCATCTTTAAGGCTTTGAGGTAAATTTTAGGGTTTAAGAATTTATTACCTTGCAAAGGAGTAGGTGAAGCTTAGAACAGCACAAGAGCAATGTTTCTACTCCACCAAAGATGCCAAAATCGGCTGGGAGCAAAAGGAATTGGAACTCAAAACTTAGAAATCTTCATTTTGCAAATAAGAGCAAGAAAAGGTAGTGTTTTTGGATTTCTTTTTAACTTAAACCAATGAGATGAAGAAGGGGCTTCTAATGGTGGTCTTTTTTCTCTAAACCAAGGATACCTATGGAGATGAAGTTGCTTGTTTTCGAATTTGGAAAAGAGAGGGATGTTCTCCTTGATGAGAGGAAGACAATGGTGCAGTTTTTGTAATTTTTGAAGGGGATTTGAACACTTAACAAGAGGAGAGAAGATGAACTTTGTGTGGGTTTTCTCCAAAACTCCATTACTGTCGCCCAAGGAAGAAGAAGAGAAATGAAGAGTGAGGGAGGGGGTGCAGTACGCAGAGCATGTGAGAAACGAGGGAGTAGGAGAGAGAGTAGTAAAGTAATGAGTTACTTTTGCTTTTATTTGTTTTGTCTTTTACATATAAGGAGAGAATTAAGAGGGTGTGAGGGGGAAAGGAAGCTACACCCAACACACACAATCTGATTTTACATTTTTATTTCAATAGTGGACACACTAGTTTGGTTTGTTTGCACTCTCACCCCACAACTTCCCGTTTTTGACAGTTTTTACTATTTTCTCGTTTTATTGATTTTATTGGTTCTAGACCTTCATTAATGTTTATTAATGGCTATTTAGTTGACCCAGATTGTTACGAGTCTATTTGACCCGTTTAAAGTCGCGTTTTCCCGGTTTCCTCGAAAAAGGCGCTTTAAGGTTCGTTTGCGTTTTTAATCCGTTTTAAGGATCCGTTTTCTTCGGGATTTTTTCCCTCATGATTATTTAGACATAATTAAGCTTCTAAAATACTTATTAGCCTAATTAATCACTATTTTTAATTACGGGGTATTTCAATCTACCCCCCTTAAGGAGCTTTGCCCTCAAAGTTGCTCAAGGTTAATGGTTTAATAATCTACTCATTAGGCAAACCAATTGCCATAATGTGTCTTACTACCACCTATGAGGTGTTTACGTTCTCTACATTACGAGCATACACAATTCAAGCACGATATGCAATACACATACACAATACACACTAGTAGAAAAAATGTTTTTAATGACGGCGTTTAAACCACGGTTAAATGGAAAACCGTGGTTTAAAGTTTATAAACCACGGTTTTAATAACAACCGTCATTTAAGGTGCATACCAGAGCGCATATACCACGGTTTTTCCGGAACCTTCGTATATAGGTTAGTTATATACCATGGTTTTCAGGGCAACCGTGGTATATAGTACATGCCAGAGTGAATATACCACGGTTCTTGGAGAACCGTCGTATATAGGGTACCTATATACCACGGTTCTGAGGCAACCGTCATTTATATTGCACATCTTACTATATTAAACCACAGTTTTTTATCAACCGTGGTATATAGTCTAGGCGAGAATTTTAATTTTCGGCCGAAATTTAACGCGGCGCTTTCTCTCTTATATATCAACGAAGCACTCTTCTTCTTCATTCTCTTCAATGTCACGGTAATTTTGGAACCCAAACCGACGAACATGCTCTGCAACTCTTCTTCATTCTCTTCAACTAGCTCACGGTAATTTTTCCAACCCTAAATCGCGAACAAGGAACATGCTCGTCCTCACTCATTCTCATGTTTTTCGGTAATTTTTGCAGCTTACACTTGCGAACAATGAGCATGCTCGTCCTCACTCACTCATTCTCACTGTAATTTTCGCAACCATAACCCGCGAACAAGGAACATGCCTTCGCCTCCATTCTTCATTCTCTTCAACTTCACGGTAATTTTGCAACCCACTGCGAACAAGGAACATACTACGCCTCCATTCTCCACTCATTATTTTGCAACCCTAAATCGCAAACAAGGAACACACATGTTCTAGCCTATTCATTCTCTTCTGTGCTCTGTTTGATATCTGCGAAGCGGCGCTTCTAAATCGTCGGCGATTTTGAAAAAAAATTCATAGACTATAAACCACGGTTATATGTATAACCGTGGTTTATTCGTTGATTTTATAGATAATATACCACGGTTTTTACCTTTAACTGTCGTATAAAAGGTCTTTATACCACGGTTCTCTCCTTAACCGTCGTTTAAAATCGTTGAGGGCCGCGTCAAAAAACGGTCTTAAACGACGGTCATGGCAAACCATGGTATATAGTCCACTTTTAAACGACGGTTATCAACCGTGATATATAGGAAATTTTCTATATGCGACGGGAGCATAAACCACGGTTCCTAACCGTGGTATATAAGCAAAATAACCGTGGTTAAAAACATTTTTTCCACTAGTGACACCATTTCCAATTCATACCATCACACACTACACAATTGTAATCCACATTACACCAATACACCATACATTGTACATACATATCCATACACTACACATTACACATACATACTCAACACACTCGCGCTACATGTGCCAATCCAAATATACTACCATACATACACACTAACGCAATGCTCACCCGAAGCAATGCAAAAGCAAAATGGCTCTACCCCCCTTAAAAGGGGTACGCCCCGTACCCGTACCCGCTAAGTGCTAGACTATCTATTCTATGAATAACTGTGGGTACTTCGCCTTCATGGCGTCTTCTAACTCCCATGTCGCTTCTTCGACATCATGGTTTAACCATAGGACC
Source organism: Limonium bicolor (assembly GCA_023374045.1). Lineage (NCBI taxonomy): Eukaryota > Viridiplantae > Streptophyta > Magnoliopsida > Caryophyllales > Plumbaginaceae > Limonium > Limonium bicolor. The sequence continues at coordinate 273,374,043 of CM041779.1, forward strand.
TTCACCATTTGTATGGACTTATGGCGAGTGTCTCTGGTCTTCCAATCAAGGAATCTAACGGGAGTTTCAACATATCTCATTGTTGGCTCAATGGATAGTCTCTCAGGCTCTAGGACATGAGAAGGATCAGCAATATAGTTCTTGAGTTGTGACACATGAAAGACATCATGGACACGCCCCAAGTCCTCAGGTAGTGCTAACCTATAGGCTACAGATCCAACTCTCTCGGTGATAGTGTACGACCCTACAAACTATGGACTCAGCTTGCCCTTATAGCCAAAACGGAATACGCCCTTCATAGGTGAAACGCGCAAGAACACTTGGTCGCCCACGGTGAACTCAAGGTCGCGTTGTCGCACATCCGCATAGGATTTCTGTCTATCTTGGGCTGCTTTCATGTTAGCTCGAATTTGTTACACTTCCGCTTGGACTTGTTCTAAATACTTCGGTCCTATGATGACCGTTTCACTTGACTCATCCCAACACAAGGGTGTACATCAAGGTCTACCGTATAGGGCTTGGAAAGGCGACATCTTAATCAAAGCATGATAGCTATTGTTGTACAAAAACTCGATAAGATGAAGCTTATCTAACCAACTCCCCTGAAAATCTAAGGCACATGCCCTAAGCATGACCTCCAGTGTCTAGATGGTCCTCTCTGTCTGACCGTCGGTCTGAGGATGGAAGGCGGTACTCAGCTTCAATTCTGTACCCAACGATTCCCGTGTAGCTCTCCAGTATCTCGAAAGGAATCTGATGTCGCGGTCAGATACTATGGTCTTCGGGACTCCGTGGTGTCTGATAATCTCCATGTCGAATAGCTCTACGAGCTTCACTACCTTCCAGGTGTCCTTCATCGGTATGAATCTGGCAACCTTGGTGACGCGATCGTCTACAACCCAGATCATGTTGAGTCCTCCCCTAGCAGGGGGAGTCCTACAACAAAATCCATGGAGATATCATGGAATTTCCACTCCGGAACTGGCATCGATTGTACCATTCCGCCCGGTCTTTGATGTTCAAACTTCACTTTCTGGCACGTCAAGCATCTCAATACATACTCTGTCACATCTGATTTCATTCCTGACCACTAGAAGTACCTCTTCATGTCTTTGTACACTGGAAGCTCCTGGGGAACTGACAATGTAGAACTGTGTGACTCTCGCAGGATGCGATCCCTTAGCTCAGCATTGCTTCGGGGGACGCATAGCCTGCCATTCAGCCGAATCAGACCATCTTCATGCAACTTAAAATCATATTTCTTCTTCTCAAATATACCATCTATGACCTTCTGTCTAATTTTGGTCAGGTAAGGGTCGCTCAACTGAGCGTCTCGCACCTCTTCAACCAAGCTAGAAGAAGAGAGTAGCGAATGGAGCAAGTGTGCTCGACGACTCAGGGCGTTGGCTACAACGTTTGCCTTCCCTTCCTTATACTGCAGGTTGATGTCGTAGTCTAAGAGAAACTCCATCCACCTTCTCTGTCTCAAATTCAACTCTTTCTGCGTGAATACATACTGTAAGCTCTTGTGGTCGGAGTAGATGGTGATGCTTACCCCATAAAGATAGTGTCGTCATATCTTCAAGGCGAAGACAATGGCTCCTAGCTCTAAGTCATGAGTCGGGTAATTCTCCTCATGCTTTTTCAGCTGGCGGGAGGCATAAGCTACAACCTTACCATGCTGCATGAGTATGCATCCCATTCCCTTGCTGGATGCGTCACAATACACCTCAAATCCCTCTGTGCCCTCTAGAAGTGTGAGAATCGGCGCTGAGGTCAAAGAGTCTTTTAGGCACTGGAATGATACTTCGCACTCGTCTGTCCATACAAACGGTGCATCTTTCTTCATCAGTGTAGTCATGGGCTTAGCGACTTTCAAGAAGTCCTTTACAAATCTCCGGTAGTAACCGGCTAGACCAAGAAAGCTCCGAATGTCGGTAACAGTCTTGGGTCTAGGCCATGATCGTACAACTTCTATCTTAGAAGGGTCAACTGAAATACCTGCGCTCGAGATGACATGACCAAGGAATGATACCTGATCTTGCCAGAACTCGCATTTGGAGAACTTCGCATACAGCTGGTTCTCGCGCAGTGTCTCAAGTACTTTCCTCAAATGAATTTCATGCTCTTCTGCTGATTTGGAGTACACAAGGATATCGTCGATAAATACTACTACTGAGGTGTCCAACTACTCACTGAATAGTCGATTCATTAAATCCATGAATTTTGCTGGTGCGTTTGACAACCCGAATGGCATGACGGTGAATTTGTAGTGGCCATATCTGGTACAGAATGCCGTTTTCTTGATGTCTTGCTCTCTGATAGCAATCTGATGGTACCCAGAACGGAGGTCGATCATGGAGAAGACTTAGGCTCCCTTCAGCTGGTCGAATAGGTCGTCGATGCACGGCAATGGGTATTTATTTTTGACTATGACCGCATTCAACTCGCAATAGTCAATACAAAGTCGGAGGCTACCGTCATTCTTCTTCACAAAGAGGACCGGTGCTCCCTAGGGTGATACGCTCGGGCGTATAAACCCTTTGTCGAGAAGGTCACGTAACTACTCTTTCAGCTCTGTCATTTCCGCAGGTGCCATACGGTATGGTGCCCTAGCAATGGGACTAGTACCTGGCAAGAGGTTAATCTCAAACACTACTGCTTTTCGAGGTGGCATACCAGGCAGCTCCTTAGGGAATACGTCAGGGAATTTAGATACAATTGGTACTTCGGGGTTGAACTCTGGATCTCTCTCCAGGTCTTGTACATAACACAAATACACTTCATGGCCCTTTTCGAGCTCCCGGTACATAGCCATAGCGGAGATGACTGTGGTCGAAGGCTCCCTCGGTCTCTGGCGGTAAGATACGGTAACCCCAGAAGGACTCCTGAGCAGCAATCGATGCTCGGCGCAGAGGAATCTACCCTTGTGCCGCTCCAACCAATTCATTCCAACTATTACGTTGAATCCCAACCCATTAAACTCGATGAAGGAGATGGGAAACGCTTCGCCCTTGATTTGGATCGTGGCTGATTTGTAGTATTTGGTACATCGTATTTGCTCCTTCGACGGGAGAGTAACCAAGAAGTTTGGCAACTCATCCGCATCTAGCCCCAACCTCTTCACGAAAGATGGTGATACGAAGGTGTGAGAGGCGGCAGAGTCGAATAACACTAAGGCTTTAATGCCGTTCACTGAGAAGGTTCCTATTAAGATGGTGCCGCTTTTACCGGCTTGTGCTTTGGTGAGGATACTCATGTTACCTTCGGTACCGAGTCCACAACCTATTGAAGTCACAAGTTCATAAGTAATAATGGTGGACATAAATGGAATTTAAATCAACACTACTCTTTATTGATAAACCAACCATCATACATATCGCGTCTCTAATACACATTAATAATACATTACATGATACTATGATTTTAATACTTTCTAAAGGTAAGGTTCAGGCGTCCTGGCTTCATGTGTGTGGCATTGATTATTGCTGGTGGTGTCGTATTCAACTTGATCTTGTTGATCCCGTGATACAGCAACCTAGATTTTCCACCCATGATTAGGAACATCTCTTGATCTCAATACCAATTTCTCTGTGCGTCCACGCGGCTTCTGCTCGCTATACAAAATACTCATCATCACCTATGGACCAAGACATTACGGAGTCCTCCTTGTTCACTAATTCTGCTGTCTCGTTCCTTGTCTTGGTGTAACCCAAGTCGTCTTTCTTTCTCATAGAAGTTGACGATACAAAGGTCCACTTCAATTGCAGGGATCGGATCATTTTCACATTGTTGTGCAAGTTCTACTGCTTGTGTGACAAGCGTCTGAAATTCTGGGGGTATTGTCGGTGGCGTCGCTCCGTCTTGCATCCGTGTCTCTTGGTATGTCTTGGTATAAGGATTCCAGTCCTTTCCTAAGCATATCATCTTCAGCTTCATCTTCGATCCACCAGGGAATTTGGGTGTATAAAATCCTCTTGGACCCGTTCCTAGCTCGTTGCATCGTCGGATGATTGGTCGGATGGCCTGACACTGCTCACTGGTGTAGTAGTGATTGGTGATGTCGGTCTCTTCTTGATTTGGGTTTGAAGGTATCAGGTAGCAGATATTAAAACTACCTATGGTTGTAAATTTCATCTACGACGAGTACTAGTCTCAACTACTTCATTTCATGCTCAATACATACTTCAATTCATTCACTCATGCATTCATTCAAACAATTACTCCATTACTTAGACATGCTTCTCAAGGATTCAAGGTTTAGTTAATTACCTAGGCCAGACTTAGAGCCGGTCCCATCTCGGTCGATAATGTGCAAGGCGGGATGCCTCAGGGTGCGCCCTTCTGAGGACCTCGGGATCCCTGTCCCTGCGGGGCCTGCTTGGCTGGAGCATCGCCAGATGCAACCTCCTTGCCTTCCCTCTACTTGTAGCTCTGGAAGTTCCCTTTGGGCTTGGCATTTTCTGGGCACATGTTGGCTCGGTGTCCCGGTTTCTGACAGTTGTAGCACCGGATTTCTCTCCCTTGGCAATCCTTGTCGGGATGGTCTTGGTTGCATCTTCTGCATACATAGCTGCGGCCGTCGGAGTAGTTCATGTTATAACCGGAGCCAGAACCTAAGGCTTAGAGTGTTAGCACATTTGTGCGGGAATACTAGGTATGATAATTATATGAATACAAGTTTAGATTAGAAGTTTACCCTTAGGTGGGTGTGATCTCAGTGGCTTTGCAGCCACCGGCGCAGAAGAACCTAGCTGAAGAAGCTCAATTGGGTTGCCCTTCTTAGCATGGGCACTGCTCTCACTTGGGGAGTTCTTTGATTAGGTTTGCTGAAAGAACTTCCCTTTCTTCTTTTTCGAGCTCTTACCTTGGTTCTGGTCCTCGGCACTGGTGTTTTTGCTGTTGGCCTTGCGCTTAAGCGATGTTTCTTCATCCCTCAGTTGGCAAGTGATCTCAACGCGAGATGCCGCGTGATAGCACTCCTGAAGTTTCAAGTATTAGCCGGGATTCTTACTTGAAAAAGATAAAGGTAAAGTATTTACAATGGTACTAAGGGTTTAACAGATATTTACCTGAAGAGAGGTAAATCTGGTGTAGCCCATGCCGTACCGAAGGCGATGGCTCAGACCGCCGTAGAAGCGATCGACCAACACCTGGCCGGTGTACCCAAGGTCGGGTAAAAGACGAAGGAGAGAGGTGAAGGTGCGGTAGTACTCATCGACAAACATCTTCTCTGTCATTTTCAAGGCATCAAGCTCTAGTCTTTTCTTTGTTTTGGCATGTTCCGGATAGAAGTATTTGGATCGAGGGAGGGCTGTGAAGGATTCCCAGTCGAATGTAGGATCGTTGACATGCTCGTTTTTAACTAATTTCCACCAATCCATGGCTGCATCCATAAGGTAATAAGCCGCTACTCTAACTCGAATTCCGGCAGGAGCTTCGAGGGTTTCAAAGGCTGTCTCCATCTCGGAGATGTAGGCTTCTAGCTTAGCCGGATCACTCTCGCCTCGAAAGCATGGAGGTCAGAGTTCCGCTACGGATTTTACCCAGTTCGCTTCTCTGGGTGGAGGGGGAGGGATTGGTCCTGTTTGAGTTTGTTGGTTTTGTTGTTGGGTTCGTTGCATTGCCATGATTACTTGAGGTAGCATCTGCGCTACCGTGGCGGCGACGATCTCTGCTATCCTCTGCGCGCCTGGTCCATCAGAAGTCTCTCTTCTAGGTCGGCCTCGACCACGTCCTGACATCTGAACATTTAACATTTACATTAGGCTTTGTAACATGTGACCAATGGGTCTTAGAATTAAGCAAAGGTATCGTCCCTAAGGACGTCAAGGGTATCCGTTGTTAACAACGGTAATTCCTATTTAGGTTTCTAAGTATTCCTAGTTAGGACATCAGAGCGTACCTACGCTCAGATACCACTTTTTGTAACACCCCTACCGCTAATCCTTTACTTACCGTCTAATCATCCTAATTATACTACTACTCGCAGTGGAATTACTACTACTATGGCGGGTGATACAACGCCGCTAACCGCCCATAGGCTAGCTAGGCTTACACTACTTACAGTAACGGTCTGATGTCTAAGTAATACCAAGCTACTACATTACATACCACTTACAAAATATCACATACTTACAAAGCTGGATTATCGAGTATCACAAGTATGGTTAATTACTTCCTTTTCCCAAGTCTACCAAAAATAATGAGTTCCGACAAACTACTCATCTATACCAATTCACAATCCAAAAAGGTGTACCCCATGGTACACCGGCTAAACAAAAGGCTTATAGCCGTGTACAACTTAGTACACCATTCACAGTCTAATAATTACATCAAATGGAAACATCTTAAATTCATTAAGCCTTCACCCTTCACGAGTACCTGTAAAATATTAAAACAATGCCCCAAGGGGCTCAGCAAAAAGCTGCATATAAACTTCGCATATACCGCGTGCTAACTAGGGTACGCTGACTATTTAAGGTTGACTGTACATGTGGTTCATTATTATCATACATACATGCTTTACATACATCACACAATCATACACAATGCAATACACAAGCCAAAACAACAATACAATAGCATACACAATACTTACCTTCACAAGGGTTAGCCAATTACACATCCGGGTTAATCAGATGTTTGTTACTCGTTTACTCATTACACAATACCTTCACAAACATACTCTTACTTTACTTACTTACTTTTCCATACTCGTTTACTTATTCCTACTTACTTACTTTTACTCATGTTAAGTCGGTATGACCTCCGGGCAGGGACTACACCATCCCACCACCGGGCTTTAGGTGGCTCACTAATCCAGGATGCTACCCATTTAAGGGGTTTGGGCCATGGAAAAGATTAAAAGCCAGGAATTGGAGCCAACCTCTGGTGACTCCGCCTCCTCACACGTGGCCGAAACTATATCGGACTTCTACTCATTCCAATTTACCAATATATTAAGTTAGATTGGTTAGCTCGTTAGGAATTAGTTAGAAGTCCATCACAATTGTATTCGGTCACAACACAATTCATCAAGCATACACGCATTCATTATCATCCATACATTTCATGAATTATACAAACTATGATTTAAAGACAATATCCAACAAGGAACAATATCATGATAATCACAAGTAAGCATAATAAATCCGATTCGTGCGTTTATCTTATTTAGGTGATCAATTAGTTCACAACACACAAATCAGAGTAACCAAGGTAGCATACGGGGCATGAGAAGTTCATACCGTTCACCGTTGTACTCGAACCGACTTTCCTTCGGTGTTCACAAATCAAGTCCTATAACATACATGGAGTTGTATGGTTAATGACTTATTATTTAATTAACTCTTACTCCATTACCTTTCCCTAGACATACTTACTAGTTCTTACAAGTCCTAAGTGGTTATGAACTCTTTTCATACTTTATGTTTATTTCCTCACCCATGTGCAAATTCTTTTGTTATTCCTAGCCACAATGGTGTACTTCTATATATATGTGCATATACATATATATACACATACGATTACTATAATTAACATTTTTTTTTGTAAGTTTGGGCCGACCGACCCACCGACCGACCCAACCTCTTGGGTCGGTCCATTACAGTAAGTTTTCCGCCCTCCAGACTTACCCGACCGACCCACCGACTGACCCAACCTCTGGGTCGGTCGAAGTCAGAAACTTCAACTTCAGAAAAATTTTGCCGACCGACCCGACCGACCCACGGCCCTCTGGGTCGGTCCATTCCAGAAGGTTTTGTTTCAGTTGTTTATGCTCGGACCGACCCACGACCAATCCAACCTCTAGGTCGGTCGGTAGCAGAACTTGCCTATAGAATTTATTTTTCACTTCTTTTCTTACCCATTTCTTCCCCAATCTTCCTACTTACATCCTAACATGTTTTAGCACTAATTAAACCCTCTAAATCATCTTAGTTCATCCCTCAATTCATTACTCTTTTCTATATCAAATCACACACATTATTACCCAAGTTTTCCTTCTAGCACCTACTCTATTTTTGCTAGTTGTGTTTTGCTACAGATTTTGGTTCTCACTTCCTCCATCCATAGCTCCCTCTTCTAATGTCATTCCTAAGGATTATAATGCATTACACACCTCTCCTAACCTACCCACTACCAAGCTCTTTATAAAATCTGTTTTCAAAGTAATTTCCACCTAGTTTCTAGTTCTTAGTTCTCTAGTTTCTAGGTAAAATTTGCTATAGTCTCCTGCAGACTGTATATTGTGAGTGGTTAGAACTGGTGTAATTTAAACAAATGAAAAAGAAATTAATAACTCAATATCCGTCGGGCTGCAAATAAACTTGGTCCCGTATAGTAAGACAGAAGCGGCCGGGGTTCAAACCGTGGACTTATAGTGAAATAATATAGTACCTAAGCTTGTCACAAAAGGGGGAAGATAATTGACTCGTTTTTAAGTAAAACAGCAGATAAAATTAACTGAGTGGAAAACAAATTAAATGGGACTCCAGTTCAGGTTTATATAATCTGATTAATTATTCTATCTACCGGTTTATTATAATAGTTTGGCAAAATTCCTGTTATTATCTTAAGGACTAAATCATAGACTCAAAAGGACTCGTTTACCAGAAAATGCTCGTCTAATCTAGACTCGAGCAAAACACATGTAAACGGAATTAAATGCGATTATTTTGCATCTGAAAATACTAACTTATTAAATCATAATAAGCTTTCTCCAGATTTACGGCTTAATTACCTGTCTATTTATCACTGGTCTGATCAAAATAGACTTTGTAAAGCATTTTAATAAATTCATGAAATTTATTAAAAAGGCAAGAGATAAACTTTAATCGTAACACACTGTATTTATTTTAACCGGTAGAAATATAGATTACATAACTAAACAAACTATAGTTAAACCTTCCCCCGGAGTAATCCTCCTTAGCCTGACATATTAACTGGTAATATGTCAGTCAGAGGTTGAACGTAATATAAATGCGGTGTTGCAGAGGTGTGGATGATGAATGGAGAAATGAAGAGACCAAAGAGTGGAAAGTGTACGCAGGAATTTGTATGTGGAATGAGTGTTTTGGAGTGTTGAGTTCTGGGGATCGACGTGTGTTTTTGGTTGAAGGTGCAGTGTTTTTTATATGAAGAAGAAGGAAGAAGACATGTTGGAGAGGAGACAGAGCTGGAGACAGACGCGTGAGGGATTTAAGGTAGGCGCCTGATATGGTTTATAGAGTAGATGGATATGTCTGCAGCTGGCGCAAAGGAAGAAGCAAGTCGGCGAAGAAAACCAGTCGACAGTTTCTGGATATGGGTTGCATTTATTTCCTGTCCGTGGTTTTTTCCACGGACTCATTTATCTCTTGTCCGTCCATTTTTCCACGGACATATTTCTTTCTTGCTTCTGTCCGCCCCCTTGTCCGTCCCTTGTCCGTCCATAATTTCACGGACTCATTTATGCCCTTGCTTCTGTCCGTCTATTTTTCCACGGACTGGGCTTCAAATTGGCGCGTCCGGACCACCGTCCGGATCACCATGGTTCGGACAGCTCTATTGTGTCCACCCTTTTCTCTGCGGACGTACCACAGACGCATCTTGTCCGTTCTTTTATCATCGGACGGAGCACGGACGTCAAATTGCATTGTCTGGACCACTGTCCGGACCAGCCTGGTTCGGACAGGTAGAGGTTTCGGACAGTGGTTCGTACGAAATTGTTTTGCTCCTAAAATATTCGTTTCAGCTCCGTTTTAAGATCCGTCTGTGCCTATGTGTTCGTCTCTTCGTCTACTTTGCTCCTAGCTTGGTTTTCCTCATGTTTAACCAATAAATTTGTGAGATAACCAATAAAACATAACCTAGGGGAAAACTAAGCAAAGTGGAGAAATGAGCAAGAAAAGTGCTAATATAATATATGAAATACACCTATAAAACATGCTCATTTGGACACTTATCACACCCCCATACTTACCTTTTGCTTGTCCTCAAGCAAAACCATTTACCCAAGAAAGTAGGGAATGCTCAATACTAACAAATATTATTATGAAGGGTAGGATAAAGAGGTGAACAGTACATGATCTCAAACTTTTCGAGGAGTGTGATCCATCAACTGCTGGTGGCACAGGTGTACTCAGGGTAAAAATAAAAATTAGAGTTTCGGGGTATGATCCGGAGTACTTCAATGCTTCTTAGTTAAGGTGACTTTGAGAACTTTTACCATGGCCAACTTCTCTCAAGAATGGGCATTGAGGAGAAAACAAAAGGAAAAATAGATTTATGCATTTGTTTCACTTTTGCATAAAAGATGAGAAGATAATATGTAGGCATCAAGCCTTTGTTTTTAAGAACACTCAACTCTCTTTGTTGGTTACCAATGGTGTCTCGCAAGTCCCTTGTTTTATTATATTTATTTTGACAGAGAAGTACCCCTTAGCAATCCCTAAGAAAGAAGACAGAAGGAACCCCTAAGCAATAAAAATCTAACCATTTCAGATCATTTGGTCACACCGCATAAAAATGCTCCTCAAAAGTAATCAAAATTTTAAAATTTTGTACCATTTATCCCATTTATCCCACAATTCATAACAGTATTTATTCATAAAGAGAACAACCCACATCAGCAGGGTCCATAATTTAAATTTTTGGACAAACGCAAGATAAGCAGAGAGATTAAACATTTTAGCACAAAATTTCACCAAAAAGGGCTCTCCCCCACACTTAAGCTCAAGCAATGCCCTCATTGCGTAGATAGAATTAAATTAACAGGGCATAGCAAAAGGGAATATGAAGTATCAGTAGGGAAAGAGTGTACTCCCCAAAGTTCGCAGAGTGTGTCGCGCTCCCCCACACTTGAGTGTAGCTGTAGAATTACATGAGATATACCTGTAAAGAATATTCTACACAGCCAGAAGAACTCAAGTAAAACCCGCATTTTATTATAACATATAAAAGGGAAATATAGTACAAAAGAGGAAACAAAATAAAATAAAATGAAAGGCAAAGTGTAGATAGTGGGTTGCCTCCCACCAAGCTGCCCGGGTTTAACGTCTCTAGCTAGACGCATGTTCTTCATTTTCCCGGATCAAAGATGAAAGTTGAAATTGACGTTAACGGGAAAAAGAAATAGCTGACAATCAGGATTGAACCACCTGGAACAAAACAAAATATTACCTCAACAATTAAATTAAGAAAATAGTTGCTCCATAAAACCTGTTTTTTAGGAGATATTGTTGGTAACGGGTCTTAAACAGAAGACCAGGTGCTGACTGTCGCTCTCCCTCAAATTGGAGGATGAAGACATCCTCCTTCTATAGGTGAGGCTCATAGAAAGAACGCTGACCGATATCATCTTCAGAGAAAATTGATTCTTCGAAGGTGATAGTGGCGTTTTGTTTGGATGTTCTGGCGGGAGCAAGCATTTCCCCCTCTTCATTTTTGAGGATATAACTATCCTCATTTTCTGGGTATAGCACAGAGAAGGAGGGAAAATAACGGTAATTGACTTCAGAGGGAGGAGACTCCATGAAGTTGAGGTAGAAGCTGTCCTCTGATGTCTTGTCTTCAAGCTTAAGCAGAAGGTTTGATGTCGTTTGCTCAGGTTCGAACGGGGGTGGTGACAAAGAGTAACTCAAATCCTCAGTAAAGTTGTGCACTATATGAACCATTTCGCTCTCTGGTTGCTATGATGCAGGTTAGGTTAGTGGACCATCATTTCATTTATTCTCAACTAATTTGTCTAGAGCTTCAGTTGTTCCTGTCGCTAGTTCTTCCTCATCCCGCTGCTCCACTTCATGGACCATTTCACTATCTGGTTGTTGCTCCCTTTGAGCTAGTGTGATGGGCTGGTCCACTACATAAATTGCGTTTGCATACTCTTTTGGGTTTGGATTGGTTTGTGAGGGGAGTTGCCCAGGAGGTCTTTGTTGGATGAGAAGTTGTTGAATTTGGGACTGCAAGGCTTTTTGGTCATTACGAAGGGCTGTGACTTCATCTTGCGTGTCTTGGGTCTTACTCATCATTGTTTTAAACATCTCCTGCATTTGGGACATTCCAGAGTCGGGATTTGAAGGTTGTTGAGTCTGTCGGCTTGAAGAAGCATCATTACCATAAGGCGGATGCTGATACTGCCTTTGTCCTCCTTGAAAATTGGGGTGCACGTTGTGCTGCCATGGTTGTCTGTACCCTTGATTGTTACCAACAAAGTTTGCTTCCTCTGCTGCTTTTAATTTCTGTAATTAGGGGCACTGTTCATAATCATGAGGCCCACCACATTGCGTACAAGAAATATTAGGAGATGATCGGGATAGAGTAGCATAGCCTGGAGGGGTTGTTGATGATCGGGAAGTCATCGACTTTGCTTGTTGGGGGTAGAAGTTCATGGCCATCTGCTCAACCACTTTCTGCAGAGTACTTACTTTTGTCGCCTGCTGCGCATTGCTCTCCATGAGTTGCTCATGGATTTTCATCAGCAGGTCAAATTTATTGTCACTTTCCCCGACATGGTATAAACCTGGAGTGCCGCCTCTTGATCCGCCCGTGGCCCAGTCTCTGATCTCTTCACAGAGAGACTCTATGCTATTCAGAAATTGTTCTCCTGGTTTTTTCAGAATGTCAGCCCCTAAAGAGGATAGTACCATTGTTCTGCACGGACCGATCAAGCCTTTGTAGAACAATTGTGATACTTGCTCTTTCGTCAGACCATGGTGAGGACAAGTAAGTAATAGTCTTTTGAAACGGTCCCAAGTTTCACATATGTTTTCCGATCCTGGCTGTCTGAAATTATAGATTTCAGCAATCATTTCCAACGTTTGGCTCGGGGGCAGGAATTTGTCGTAGAACTTGGTGGCCATTTCATCCCAAGTACCAATGGTACTTGGTGTCAAGCTGTGATACCATTTGCTCGCATTTCCCGTCAGGATGTGAGGGAATAATGACAGTCTTGCGTACTGGAGTACTGCGTCGGTCGCAGTTAGACTGTTGGCATGCTGCAAGAACTTCGTAACATGTAACAGCTTCGTCTGGACTGGAGCCATCGAACATCCCTAACTCCTTTACGCATCGGATCTGATGATATGGCTTTAGCTTTTGCCACTCATCGTATTCGGATGGGGTAAGGTGGGGAAGGATGATGACAGGCTGTTGTCCTTGATTAGACGGCCTATTGATGTTTCAAACTGTCGCTGATGGAGATGCCATGTCAGCTTCCGGGTTAGATTCTATCACTGTGGTGGCTATGTTTTGTTGAGATCGTTTCTGCCTTAGACTGCGCAGAAAGGTTCTCTCGATCTCTGGGATGTAGTCAACCGTGTGATTATTAATATTTTCTGGGAGGCTGTGCAACCTAGTAAAAGGCATTCACCACTCAAAACAGCAAAAGAAACTCGTGATGTGTTAAAATAAATAAAAATAGGGGGGGAAAATTAAACAGTTAAACAAAAATTCGACAATTTAAGAACTATTTTTTTTGTAAGTTAACCGATAATAAATAAACAAAATGAAATTAAAATAAATGCAGATTAAGTAAATAAAAACAGTAAAATAAAATAAAGGACAAGACAGAATTAAATAGCAGAAATTTAAATGACAAGGGAATTAAAATGACAGGGGAAAATAAAGAACTGGAATTTAAATTACTGAATTTAAATGTTAGTTAGTTAGAGTACTGGAATTTAAATGACAGAAATTTAAATGACAGAATGTAAATGTTAGTAATTAGTTGACAGAAATTTAAATTACTGAATTTAAAATGACAGAAATTTAAATGTTAGGAGTTAGTTTACAGAATTTAAATGACAGAAAACTAAATGACAGAAAATTAAATGTTAGAAGTTAGTTTACTGGAAATAAATGTCAGAAATTAGTGTACTAAAATTTAAATGTTAGAAGTTAGATTGCTGAAATTTAAAGGACACTGGAAATTTAAATAACTGGGAATTAAATGACTGAAATATAAATAACTGTAAGTAAATAACAGAAATTAGTAGAAGTTAAATAGACAAACAACAAAATAGTATAAACAGAATATTAACATAATAAAGAAAATAGAATATTATAATATAACAGGTGAATTATCTGGGGCTTAGGGACTAGAATAAATCAAGTCCCCGGCAACGGCGCCATTTTGCAGACTGTATATTGTGAGTGGTCAGAACTGGTGTAATTTAAACAAATGAAAAAGAAATTAATAACTAAAATATCCGTCGGGCTGCAAATAAAACCCGGTCGCAGTAGTATAGTAAGACAGAAGCGGCCGGGGTCAAACCGTGGGACTTATAGTGAAATAATATAGTACCTAAGCTTGTCACAAAAGGGGGAAGATAATTGACTCGTTTTTGTAAGTAAAACAACAGATAAAATTAACTGAGTGGAAAACAAATTAAATGGGACTCCGGGTTCAGGTTTATATAATCTGATTAATTATGCTATCTCTACCGGTTTATTATAATAGTTTGGCAAAATTCCTGTTATTATCTTAAGGACTAAATCATAGACTCAAAAGGACTCGTTTACCAGAAAATGCTCGGTCTAATCTAGACTCGAGCAAATCACATGTAAACGGAATTAAGTGTGAGGAATTATATTTGCATCTGAAAATACTAACTTATTAAATTATAATAAGCTTTCTCCAGATTTACGACTTAATTAGCCTGTATATTTATCACTGGTCTGATCAAAATAGACTTTGTAAAGCATTTGAATAAATTCATGAAATTTATTAAAAAGGCAAGAGATAAACTTTAATCGTAACAAACTGTATTTATTTTAACCGGTAGAAATATAGATTATATAACTAAACAAACTATAGTTAAACCTTCCCCCGGAGTAAATCCTCCTTAGCCTGACATATTAACTGGTAATATGTCAGTCAGAGGTTGAACGTAATATTAATGCGGTGTTGCAGAGGTGTGGATGATGAATGGAGAAATGAAGAGAACGAAGAGTGGAAAGTGTACGTAGGAATTTGTATGTGGAATGAGTGTTTTGAAGTGTTGAGTTCTGGGGATCGACGTGTGTTTTTGGTTGAAGGTGCAGTGTGTTTATGAAATACCCCAAACCTTGATATGTTATTTAAATGTTAAACTATGGTATATAAAGGCTAAAAAGTGCCTTAGAAACATCAGTGAACAATTTAAGCCATAGTAAAACACAATAAAACACTAAGACTCAGTTTGAGCAAAAACATGCTCTAAGCTTGGAGTGAACTTGGTTGGGACCCAAAGAACCTACCAAGACTAAATAATATTCAATTATGATTTAATAAGGCTAATTAAGTCCTTAGGAAACTTTGGTAGACAGTTAAACCAAACAAAACACAAGAAAATACCTTAAAGTCAATAAGAGCAAAATGTGCTCTAAGCTTGGGATAAATTTGTATAAGACCTAAAGGTCATACCTATACCTTATAAATATGTTTATGAACATATTAAACCAATTACCAAAGAAAACCAAGCTTGAAAACAAGTTAAAACACAAAATGTGCTTTAAGGAGTCTTAAAGCACATTTTTGAAAAATTGTCTTGTAAATGAGTTTTGAATGGCTAAATGTCCATCACTACTCTTTAATTAACATGTGTACTACTTAGTATCACATTTGGAGGTCTAAATCAATGGGAAATCAAAAATTTCACAACTATGTGTCTTGTTTTTGTGAATAGTATCTAAAATATGCAAATTTATAACATAAGTCAATATAAGTAAGTTAGCTGGTCAACAAAGACCAAACTACCCCTAAGTAGATGATGGGGGCCGGTTTTATCAAGGTGAGTCACCACCTTGTTAGTTAATAAGTAAATAAGTAATGAAAAAAGCAAGTAAATTCACTATTTACTTTATAACATAAATATCTTAACAAAGTGCACTCTCTCACCTCATTCTCTTCTTCCCTTTTCATTTCCCACGGTTAGCCATCTTCTTCCTCCACTCTCCAACGGTTTGCTACAGCCATATACCATTCTCCATCTTGGAATGCTTGTAACTCATGACTCCATGCTCCAAATTCAATTTCAAGACCACCTTTGTCTTAGTTGAGTCAAGCCCTTCAATTCTATCTTTTCAAATCTTCAAAAGCCTCATTTCGGTGCCATGAAGATTCACCATTGTTGGAGCTTGAGCTTACCTTTTCATGCCATGTTATTCTCCTTTGCTTCAAGGTAAGGAAAGTCAAAGAAAAACTTCATTTCCTTTTGTTTTCATAAGTGACCGAAATCACCTTCTTCATGGTGTTTTCTTTTGCTTTGTTCTAGCTTCATTCCAACCTTTCAAGGGCTTGGTGGAGACCTCTCTTGTTATATATTCAAGTTCTCTTTCAAATTCAAAGGTAAATATCATTTTAGTGTATTAAAACACTTATGTTAAACTAGGGTTTGTATATGAGTTTAAGTGTGAATTCTTAAGCTCATTACCCTTATATGTATATTGATTAGAAAGTTGACAAGTGATCAAACTCCTTGCTGATTTTCGGTATAAGGAAACAAGAAAGAAGTTTGAGAGGAAAAGAGGTAAACAAACTATCTCAATGTAGTTTAAATGCCTTAGGAAAAATGAGCTTGATTTGCTTAATAAAATACCTAAGGAGCCAATGGTGAATGACCAAGTAAAATGCTCTCAAGGAAACTATTAAAGGGCATATGTGTTGTTGTATGTAATTGCAGGTAAATACCCCTAACCTTTAAAATATAATTAAACGATCTATTAATGATCTAAGATGATTAATAAACATCTAAATATTATTGGGGAACAATCTAAAAGATCTCAACAAGGCAAAACACGCCTTAAGATCGGTAAAGCCAAAAATGTGCTTTAAGACACCATAAAGATTGTGTGACCTCAAATAGGATCCAAAGTGGATTCCTAAGTATTATAATAAAGTAATGAACACAACAAAACCGTTCTCAAGGAGAACTAAGCTCAGGAACACCCTGTGACACAAAAATGTGCACTAAAACACCTTAAAGCACGTTTTTGTGAGATTGTCTTATAAATTGATTTTTAATGGGCTTAAAGATTATAATTACCCTTAAATATGATATTTTATCATATTATATCATATTAGGAATTTAATTCCAGAAATTTACGAATTTTTACAAATTTAATATTAAAATATTAATAAAACCCTAAAGTGGGGCCCGCATGAGTCAAATTGACCAAGTATGGTCAATGGTCAAGTAATGACCCATTTGACCTCAAGGAAATCGGCTGGCAAGAGGGGAGGAGACAGCATACAATCATTGTTGGACAACTTATACCTAATACCATTTACTTTTGAAAATTTACTTACTTTTTCAATTATTTCCAACCTTTCCCACCTCCTCCTTCCTCCTTGTCCGATCCCAGCCTCTCCAACCGAGCTCCTCTCCTTCCTAGCAGCTCTCAAGCCTTGTTCTTGAGCATGGAAGGCAGATCTAACTCCTAAGCTCTTAAGGTAAGTGTTTTAAGGTCATTTTTAGCCCTTTTTCTTCATCTCTTCACTACCTACACTTAGATTTCGTGGCTCATCTGTTCCTATGGCTTATTCTCAGTGTTATAAGGTTAGAAAAACTTCCAAACTCGGTTGAGACAAGTAGAGGGACCAAGGTTGCTCAAAATTGCATTTTAAGGTAAAAACATACCTTAAGCCTCTCCACTCTACATCCGGTTTTCTTCCTTGAATTTTTATGAGTTTATACACTCATAATCTTCATATTTACATGTTCATTCAGTTGGTTAGCCATTTGGAGCAAGGGTGGCCGAGATCCAAGAGAAATACTCTCTTTTAAGGCATTTTTCCAAGGTAAAACCTAATAACAAGGTAACTTGTTGTGATCTAGCTATTTCCTATGTCAATATGGTGGATCTAACACCTTATGGTGTGTTTGATTCAGGCCGAATCCACCTAGAACTTCCCTTGCATTTTAAGGTGATTTTTGCCTTAAATCTTACATTAATTATTCCTTATGGTTAAGCTCAAGCTTGGAGCGTAACCATATCTTGTTTTTGTGTATTAAACATGTCTAAATGAAGTGGTGAATTTTCCTACAAGTGACCGAGCCCATACAAGGATAAATCAAGGTATAAACACCTTAAACTTATGATTTTTATAATTTCTAAGCATATATATATATATATATATATATATATATATATGGCCGAGAGTGAATTATAAATGGGTCATATTGACCTAAAAATGGAAAAAAATGACTAAGATAAATTAAGCTAGTCATTTAAGAGATTTAATTAACATAATGGTCAAATTATGACATTATGTGGAAAAATAATTAAATCAAGGTGAGGCCGAGAATATATGCTATATTTTGAGACATTTATTGTGTAATTTATTTTGCAAGTTCAAGGTTGTAATAAGGCCATGTCATTAGGCCATTTTAATTTAAGTTTATAAGCTTATTTAGTTTTATTTATGCTCATGATTAAAATTGGGGCCAATTCGTAATTACTAGGAAATTAGAAAGTCGTGGGCTTAATTTAGAGCAATTTAGGGTTTTTAAATGAATTTAATAAAAATTATAACATTTTATAAAGTTTTGGGTCAAAATTGTAAAAATAGAAAAGTATAGGTTATTATTAGTGATTACCGAAAAATTGGTTCCCATTTGGTATTAGAAGTCAAAGTTGACTATATAGGAGACTTTGACCAAGTTTGAAATTTAAGAAATTAAATACTATCTTATATAAGACTTATTAATTGTGAAAGATTTTAAAATGGGGCTATAATGTAATTCCGAGACTTAGGGGTATAAATGGAATTTAGAATAATCCTTAAGTTATTAGGAATTTTTAGAAGTTTATTTGGTTAAATTTGGAGTTATGAATTATATAAGTATAATATATGGTAATTTTATAACATTGTTACAAATGGGTAACAAAGGTTGAAAACCGAGATTTAAAGGAAGTAAGGTTAGGAATAATATTTATAACCTTTGGTATAGTTTGGTAATTTTTGGAATGTATATAAGGTTTTATAAAGATATATATAATATATAGTTTAATGGAATTAGAAAACTATGTATTATAAATTGGGATTGAATTGTGATTTTATAGAAGTTTAGTGGTTATAGTAAACCGAAAATATAAGGGGCTGTTTGGTATTTTATAAACAAATATAACTATAGGTTATAATTGTTTTAATGACTTAAATGTCATAATATATGTTATATAACTATAATGTAACATTATATTAATTAAGTGGTGGATTTTGTAAATATTTAAGAACATAGGTGCTGTTCGGAAATATTAACATTTTTAAATGGAATTTATAATATGGTTTTTAATGTTATAAGAGTTATAACATTTATAATATAAGAGGTATTCATTAAAAAGAATGAATAGATTATAAGACTTACCATATAATAAATAGTTCCATAATCACACATATAAATATATGTAATGGTGTAGAAAATGATATGGTTCAATACTATAAATTATCATTAATTAAAATGATAATAGAAAAAAAGAAGAATCATAAACATTAGATTGGAAATTCTAATGTTGAGTATACATGGGATAATAAGGATTATTATAAAGTTTGTTACAAATGAATTATACCACATTGAATTTAAAAAAAAACAAACCTTAGAAAAATAAATACTAAGGTGAGATGCATAGTGCATGACAAAGATCACACATGCAATAATGAAACAAACTGTATGATAAACAATTAAGTTACATGCGATAACAAGTTCATCAATAAGTATATTAATATACAAGACAAACTACGCATGTAATATAACACTTTTCCAATCTCGAGTTAAACCTAAAACCCGACAAACAATGATAGTTAATAACGGGGGTTAACCGGGAGGTGTTAGTGACGGTACGGGGTACCGTAGAATTGTGTTGTTATACGGTATGCTAATCAGTAGCATTATGTATTGTTTAGACTGCTAGAGACTACACAAGGAGCATAGGATCTTGCTGATTCATACTCCACCGCAATACATCAGGGTGAACGGTATGTTGTTATGTGTCTCTGATTGTCTCTGAGGGCTTCCTCAGTTCAGACTTCTGTGTGATCTGTGATAAGATTGTTTGTCTGAATGTGATAATTAATATGCATGAATTGTATATTTATAGCTGCTTATTATTACTGTTGTTGAGTTAACAGTATCGGTTCGTATATATGGACCAATATATATAAAACGAACTAGCGGCTATAGTGCTATCTTATATGAAATATAAGGATCGTCAGAAAACGTTGTAGCACTAGGATAATAAGATATACATATTATCCGAGACTTTTATACGGAGCATTGGCCTTTCTATACGCCGCTCTCGTATCTAACACTGGATCCCGAGTTTACAGACTCCGGATTGGACTAATGACCTTAGTCTGCTGTGTTAGGAAAATTTGGTAATGCGATGCGATGGAAATTAATTAATTAAGGAAGGAAAGTAAAGCCAAGAGGATGTGGCTCTTGGTGCGCGCTGTGATCACAAAAACGATACCAGGATGTCCGCGTACGGGTCCGCAAGTATCAAGAAAATTTCCCGTGAGCTAGAATGGCTCGTTGGTCGGAGACTCTACCGTTGGAGTGGCTACTGCCGTGGGTGACCCGCCATAATATATGGGTAACTAGAGACATGTCGTTTTAACGAGACATTGTCACTAGGTATAACTGAACAAATAATACAGTTAGAATTATACAGTGGCGAACGATATTGGTTTCTACACCATGGACGAGAACTAGTACTTGTTTATTATTCTCGTTGTTTCGCTTGGTTGTTCATTGGTTATACTTGTGGTTATATTATATGTTGATGGTTGTGTTTTGTATGGATATTACTGTTAATTGTTTTACAGTTTTAAATATTAAAACGGTATTGCATGTAATGAACCTCATGCTCTCGACCAAATAATTGAGGGGTCTTTGGGGGCATGACGGGGCATGTGATGACATACTCAGCAGGGGCTGATTCCATACCACAAACCATCTTTATTGCAGGAGACTGGTGGGTCGACGCAGCGCGACTATGTATATTGTTGTTAGACTTGGTACGGTGTGATACTAGGGTTTTGGACTCGGGTTGTTTAACCGAGGTGTATTTGGTTTAGATGCTCACGGTCTGTAATAATTGGTTGATGTTGATTTGTTTTAAATTGTTTAAGTACTACTATCTATCTCTTGTGGTCACTGCGGGAATACGTTTCGCAAGTTGATTATCAGGTAATCGTTATCACCCGTATGGGCGAGTGATAACAGTGACACCATTAGGGCGACAGTTTTATTTACCGCTGCGAGTATTATTGTGCGCGACATTTATAGGATTATTAGGAGCCGAATTAGTAGGGGTGTTACAAAAGTGGTATCAGAGCGGAGTACCGCTCTGATTACAAGAGATAGTAGTTTAAGTACCGTGAGCCTAGGTTATTCACACACCAGTACCAAGGAGATAGTTGTTAGAATTGTCGGGGACAATGTGTTTTATGCCTTTTAGGGCTATGTGAACTTATGGTTGAGATAAGTACGGTATTTACCGAGTGTTGACTTTAATTTGAATTCTTCAGATGTCTTCTGGGAGGCGATCAGCAGGTAGAGGAGGTGGTGGAAGAGGCGGCGGGCCTGGAGCAGGTCCTCCGGGGCCCCAGCCGTGGGCGTGGCTGAGACGGTAGCTGCCGTCTTCGCTCAGCTAGCCCAGATGGGAGGTATCCACATAGGAGCACACCACCTGCACCACCGGTAGTCCCACCCGTACCCGCACCTAGAGAGCCGAATTGGCTGAAGAGCGTAGCTGACACGCGAGTACCTACCTATGATGGAGTTGCTGACCCCACTGTCCTGGAGAGATACATTGTTGAGCACGAGAAGGCCTTCGATGCCATACATGTGCCTGCTGAGCACCGAGTCGATATAGCAGCCTTTCACCTGAAGGACGCTGCCAGCACGTGGTGGAGGTCCGTGAAGGCACATTATCTTGCTATAGAGGGTTTTGGATGGACTGGTTTTGTGGAATTGTTGAGAGAGAAGTACTATCCTGCTCATTTGAAGCAGAGGAAGAGGGAGGAGTTTGAGGCCCTGAGGCAGGGTAGTATGACAGTAGATCAGTACTACTCCTTGTTTATTGGGCTCTTGGACTTCGTCCCAGGAGTTGTTTTTCTGATGCTGTGAAGTAGAGAATTTAGAGGCGGGTTGAGATATGCTATTAAGGCCGCCATGGGTGCTACCTTGTACCCTACGGTCCAGGTAAAATTAATTGACAGTTTGTACCTTTAACTCAGTTTGATTTATTACAAGTTCGGGGAACTCATTGATGTATTACAGGAGTGTTATGACGCTGCTTCTCGGACTGAGATGATGGTGAACAGCCGGGAGGACGGCCAGGGGCAGAAGCGTAAGGCCCCAGAGAAAGGCGGAGACTGAGGCTGGAAGCGGAGGCAGTAAGGGCTGGAAGTAAGAACCACCTTAAGTTATTTAATCCATTTAAATTACTTACTTACTGCCTGCTTTTATACCTGCTATTCCTGACACTTTGACGATCACAGGAAGAAAAAGTTCTCCTGGAGGGGAAGAAGAAGGAGCAGGCCAGCCAAAAGGGTAAGGACAAGGTCCCGTGCTGACCGGGCCTACCTACGATGTGCAGCCTCTTAGATCTGTACCCCCTAAGGGTAAGCGATCTAACCTTGTGAATAAATTGAGTACTACACTACCCATTACCATCCTTGTACTAATCTGAGTGTGATATGATAATAGGTTCTGCACCCCAGCGCCACTTTCACTGCAAGCGCTGTGGTAAAGACCACCCGGGTGTCGACTGCACCGGGCAAGCGGTGGACTGCCACCATTGTGGAAAGAAGGGCCACAGGTCGTTCGAGTGCTTTGCTAATCCAGACAGCCGAGCGTACCGCCCGCAGAAGGGGACTCAGAGCGCACCTACTGGAGGAGGTGGAGCTCGAGGTGGCCAGAGGGGGCCGGCGCCCCAAGCCCAGAGAGGGCAGCGGCATCAGCAGCACAGCAGCAGAACCAGAACCAGAGGAACCCGCCGGGCAACCGTATGCTGAATGCAGCGGGAGCTTCAGGCGCTGGCACTAGTACCCAGCGCGGTGAAGGTTAGCATTTGAAACCTTAACCATTGTATGAAAGCATGACTAAGTGTTAAACGCTTTACCTTAGCATGAATGTGTGTTTAAGTTACCGCTTTAGATGAAAAACTTACCTAGGAAACCTTTTACCTCTTAGGAGACTTCGATATCCGCTATCCCACACTTACAAGACAGAGATCACCTAGACCCGTGGAAGAAAGACGGGAGTACCCTAGTGAGTTGTGTCATGTAGTCAGACCGGGCATGATACTTCTCAGAGAGTTCCTAACCCTAGATGAGCAAATCACCATAGTGAATGAGTGTAGAGCTTTGGGTAAGGGCATAGGAGGTTTTTATACCCCTGTATTTAATAGTGGTTCTAGAATGAAACTGCACATGATGTGCTTAGGGAAAGATTGGGATCCACAAGCTAGGGTTTATCGAGAGGTGAGGATGGTAGGTGACATCTATACCTAGGATACCTGAGAGTTTCCTTACCTTGGTGAGAAACGCAATGGATATTGCTCAAGACTGTGAGACTTATCCATTACCCGACATGACACCTGACGTTTGCATCATCAACTACTATGAGCAGGGAGGAAAGCTTGGAATGCACCAGGACCGTGATGAGACGACCGAGTCCATCACCAGAGGAATACCGGTTGTGTCATTCTCCATCGGCGATGATGCTGAGTTTATCTATGGAGACCAGAAGAGGATGGATCTAGCAAGCAAGATCATCCTCAAGTCTGGGGATGTGTTGGTATTTGGTGGAGAGTCGAGGCTTGTATATCATGGTATTAAGAGCATTAAGCTCAATACCGCACCACCAGCCTAGTGAATGATACCCACATCCGACCTGGCCGTTTAAATTTGACTTTCAGACAGTACTGATGTAATATAGTAGCTAAGTGTGTAACCTTGTATAATACAGTTGGAATGAATGAAATAAGAGTTTTACCTTCAAGTATATGTGTTCAGTTTTGTTGATACCGATAATTCATAACTTCAGGCTATAGAAATGGAAAGGAGGGTACCATCTGCATCCTAGACATGGCGCAAGCCAAGGAGTCTGGTAATGTCATCACAGGTATGACAATTACAAACAACAGTAAATTAGTGATTTATTGGGACTCGATGCTAATACGAGAGGTGATCTCAGGTACCTTTCCTATTGATGGTGTTAGTGCTTCCGTATTGTTCGACTCAGGGGCTTCGCATTCTTTTATTTCCTCGGCATTTGCTAAGAAGCTGGGGGCCACCCCCGAACAGCTTTCAGACTTTTCAGTCACCCTTCCTTCGAAGGAGAAAGTAGGTTGCACCAGACAGTATACAGGGTTAGAGATCAGCATTATGACTGAGACCTTCCCCATTGATCTGATTGAGTTCAAGAACTTGGGTTTTGACATCATAGTGGGCATGGATTGGCTACAGAAGCATAGGGGCCGCCTTCATTGTGCAGAGCATCGACTACTACTGAAGGGGCCGAGCGGCAGACAGTGTCATACCGCAGTGTGAGGAGAGAGCCGACTGTCAAGATCGTGTCAGCATTGTCCCTGATGAAGGATGTTAGGAAGGGCCGACAAGCCTTCCTCTGTTATGTACAGGACACGAGACAGAGCGACGTGACGGACGTAGACATTCCAGTCGTGGTAGATTTTCCCGACTTATTTCCTGATGAGCTGCCAGGCATGCCGCCTGTGCGCGAGGTTGAGTTCGCCGTCGACTTGTTGCCAGGTACGGGCCCATTGCTAAGGCACCCTACCGTATGGCACCGGCTGAGATGAGGGAGCTGAAGCTACAGCTGGAGGACCTCCTCGACAAGGGATTCATTCGACCTAGTGTTTCTCCTTGGGGTGCTCCAGTGCTGTTCGTCAAGAAAAAGGACGGCAGTATGCGACTCTGCATCGACTACCGCGAGCTTAATGCGGTTACAGTCAAGAACAAGTACCCATTACCACGGATAGATGATTTATTTGATCAGCTGAGAGGGGCCAGTGTGTTCTCGAAGATAGATCT
Source organism: Limonium bicolor (assembly GCA_023374045.1). Taxonomy (NCBI): domain Eukaryota; kingdom Viridiplantae; phylum Streptophyta; class Magnoliopsida; order Caryophyllales; family Plumbaginaceae; genus Limonium; species Limonium bicolor. The sequence goes on from CM041779.1 coordinate 273,399,064, forward strand.
CAGATCTGGCTACCATCAGATTAGGATTGCAGAGGGTGATATTGAGAAGACAGCTTTCAGGACACGGTATGGACACTACGAGTTCACCGTTATGCCATTCGGATTGACGAATGCGCCAGCCATATTCATGGATTGATGAACCGTCTTTTTAGAGAGCATCTTGATAGTTCAGTTGTAGTCTTCATCGACGATATTCTGATCTATTCAAAGACCAAGGAAGATCATGAGTTACATTTGAGACAGGTGTTGAATATTATGAGAGAGAACCAGCTGTATGCCAAACTCTCTAAGTGTGAGTTCTGGTTGGACAGCGTGTCATTTCTAGGACACATTATATCAGCTAGCGGCATATCTGTAGATCCTGCTAAGATTGAGGCAGTGAAGAGTTGGCCAAGGCCGAAGACAGTCACAGACGTCCGTAGCTTTCTGGGTTTGGCAGGGTATTATCGAAGGTTCGTAAAGGACTTATCCAAGGAGGCTAAACCGATGACTAATCTAATGAAGAAGGAATCCCAGTTCTTATGCTCTGCAGAGTGTGAGCAGTCCTTTCAGACGCTGAAGGATCTCCTGACATCGGCGCCCGTTCTTACTATCCCTGAGGGCACCGATGGGTTCGAGGTATATTGTGATGCCTCTGGAACCGGTCTAGGCTGTGTGCTTATGCAGCACGGGAAGGTAGTTGCTTACGCATCCCGACAGCTGAAGAAGCATGAGGTGAATTACCCCACACACGACCTTGAGTTAGGCGCAGTAGTCTTCGCTTTGAAGATCTGGCGACATTATTTGTATGGTGTGACAGTCACTATCTACTCTGATCACAAGAGTCTACAGCATCTCTTCTCTCAGAAGGAGCTGAACATGCGACAGAGAAGATGGGTCGAGTTCTTGAAGGACTACGACATAGACCTGAGGTACAAAGAGGGCAAAGCAAATGTAGTTGCCGACGCCCTGAGCCGCAGAGCTCATTCATTATTTACACTAGTAGCGAGCAGCAGTATGATTGATGAGATACGAGCTGCTCAGGAGAGTGATCAGTATTTGGAGAGCATCAAACAGAAAATGTCAGAGGGTTGTTTTGAGAGACAGAAGTATGATTTCGAACTGTGTAATGATGGCATGTTACGACTGAATGGCCGATTATGTATTCCGGAGTCGTCTCCTGATCTGAAGGAGAAGATACTCCAGGAGGCTCATTGCTCGTCCTTATCCGTCCACCCTGGTTCTTCGAAGATGTATAAGGATTTGAAGGTTCATTTCTGGTGGAGCGGGATGAAGAAGGATGTAGCTGAGTACGTGGCTAGATGCTTGACCTGTCAGAAGGTTAAGTTTGAGCATAGGAGACCCGGAGGTTTAGTGCAGTCTATGCCTATTCCTTGTTGGAAGTTCGAGGACATCTCGATGGATTTCGTTGTCGGTCTCCCACCGACTAAGGGAGGACTGAACACGATTTGGGTCATTGTGGACCGTCTGACGAAGGTGGCAAAGTTTGTTGCTATGAAGGATACCTGGAACGTCCCGAAGTTAGCGGACTTGTTCCAGAAGGAGGTGATCCGGCACCATGGTGTGCCAAAGACTATTGTTTCTGATAGGGACCCTCGATTTTTGTCCAGATTCTGGGGACAGGTTCAGGAAGCCTTGGGTACAAAGTTGAAGCTTAGTACGGCGTTCCATCCACAGACCGACGGTCAGAGTGAGAGGACCATCCAGACACTGGAGGACATGCTGAGAGCATGTGCCTTAGATTTCAGGGGAGTTGGTTAGAGCGTCTACACTTGATAGAGTTCGCCTACAACAACAGCTACCACTCCTCGATACAGATGCCACCATTTCAGGCACTTTATGGTAGACCGTGTAGGACTCCTTTATGCTGGGATGAGGCCAGCGAGACTACGCTTCTAGGACCTGAGTACCTAGAGCAGATTAAGGAGGATGTCCTACAGATTCGAAGAACATGAGGGCAGCTCAGGACCGGCAGAAAGCATGCACACCAAGAGGAGGGACATTGAGTTCACTACCGACGATATGGTATTCCTTAGAGTGTCACCCATGAAGGGATATTCCGGTTTGGGCAGAAGGGCAAGTTGAGCCCAAAGTATGTTGGACCTTATGCGATTAGGGAGCGAGTGGGCCCGTTAGCCTACAGACTGGATTTACCAGCAGAGCTCGGGAGGGTGCACAACGTCTTTCACGTTTCACAGTTGAAGAGTATGTGCCCCATCCATCGCACGTTTTGCAGCCAGAGACTTTAGAGTTGGACCCCGCTCTACGATATGAGGAAGTACCACTCCGCATTCTCGATACGAAGACGAGGCAGACTAGGAACAAGACCGTTAGCATGGTCAAGGTTCTCTGGTCGAACCATGAGGTGGAGGAGGCTACATGGGAGTTAGAGGACTCCATGAGAGCGAAGTACCCAGCACTCTTCGAGTAGTAGCTGTGATACTTGTACGGGTTCGTGGTCAAACCCTTTTTAAGGGGGGTAGACACCACTTGGCTTGCGCACATGTTGTGCATTAGGTCTTGTTTTTGTGTGTGTTTTGTTGGTATGCTGCGTCATACATGTTGTTTGGATGATTGTATGTATGATACATTTTATGTATGTGTGCCTTAGTGCACCTGGTTGAATATATATAGTACCGCTGAGTACTTTTGGTTGATGAGTTGGATGTGCACCTTGTTTAGTGCTGTGATGTGAATGAGTTTATACCATGAGTTTGGTTATTTATATATGCTGTATGTATAGACTAGGTCTGAACCTAGTGGGAGTTACTCCCTAGCAATGGACTGTTTGGTTACTTAGTGGAACTTGATTCCTTAGGTGAACTGTAGAGGGTTAAGGACTTCGGGACGAAGCCTTTTTAAGGGGGGTAGACTGAAATACCCCTAACCTTTAAAATATAATTAAATGATCTATTAATGATCTAAGATGAGTAATAAACATCTAAATATTGTTGGGGAACAATCTAAAAGATCTCAACAAGGCAAAACACGCCTTAAGATCGGTAAAGCCAAAAATGTGCTTTAAGACACCATAAAGATTGTATGACCTCAAATAGGATCCAAAGTGGATTCCTAAGTATTATAATGAAGTAAGAACACAACAAAACCGTTCTCAAGGAGAACTAAGCTCAGGAACACCCTGTGACACAAAAATGTGCACTAAAACACCTTAAAGCACGTTTTTGTGAGATTGCCTTCTAAATTGATTTTTAATGGGCTTAAAGATTATAATTACCCTTAAATATGATATTTTATCATATTATATCATATTAGGAATTTAATTCCAGAAATTTACGAATTTTTACAAATTTAATATTAAAATATTAATAAAACCCTAAAGTGGGGCCCGCATGAGTCAAATTGACCAAGTATGGTCAATGGTCAATAATGACCCATTTGACCATGGAAATCGGCTGGCAAGAGGGAGGAGACAGCTACAATCATTTGGACAAATTATACCTAATACCATTTACTTTTGAAATACTTACTTTTTCAATTATTTCAACCTTTCCCACCTCTCCTTCCTCCTTGTCCGATCCCAGCCTCTCCAGCCGAGCTCCTCTCCTTCCTAGCTCTCAAGCTTGTTCTTGAGCATGGAAGGCAGATCTAACTCCTAAGCTCTTAAGGTGTTTTTTAAGGTCATTTTTAGCCCTTTTTCTTCATCTCTTCACTACCTACACCTAGATTTCGTGGCTCATCAATTCCTATGGCTTATTCTCAGTGTTCTAAGGTTAGAACAAACTAAACTCGGTTGAGACAAGTAGAGGGACCAAGGTTGCTCAAAATTGCATTTTAAGGTAAAAACATACCTTAAGCCTCTCACTCTACATCGGTTTTCTTCCTTGAATTTTTATGAGTTTATACACTCATAATCTTCATATTTACATGTTCATTCAGTTGGTTAGCCATTTGGAGCAAGGGTGACCAGATCCAAGAGAAATACCTCTTTTAAGGCATTTTTCCAAGGTAAAACCTAATAACAAGGCTTGTTGTGATCTAGCTATTTCCTATGTCAATATGGTGGATCTAACACCTTGTGGTGTGTTTGATTCAGGCCGAACCACCTAGAACTTCCCTTGCATTTTTAAGGTGATTTTTGCCTTAAATCTTACATTAATTATTCCTTATGGTTAAGCTCAAGCTTGGAGTGTAACCATATCTTGTTTTTGTGTATTAAACATGTCTAAATCAAGTGGTGAATTTTCCTACAAGTGACCGAGCCATACAAGGAATAATCAAGGTATAAACACCTTAAACTTATGATTTTTATAATTTAAGCATATATATATATATATATATATATGGCCGAGAGTGAAATTAAATATGGGTCATATTGACCTAAAAATGGAAAAAAATGGCTAAGATAAATTAAGCTAGTCATTTAAGAGATTTAATTAACATAATGGTCAAATTATGACATTATGTGGAAAAATAATTAAACCAAGGAGGCCGAAATATATGCTATATTTTGAGACATTTATTGTGTAATTTATTTTGCAAGTTCAAGGTTGTAATAAGGCCATGTCATTAGGCCATTTTAATTTAAGTTTATAAGCTTATTTAGTTTTATTTATGCTTATAATTAAAATTGGGGCCAATTCGTAATTACTAGGAAATTAGAAAGCCGTGGGCTTAATTTAGAGCAATTTAGGGTTTTTAAATGAATTTAATAAAAATTATAACATTTTATAAAGTTTTGGGTCAAAATTGTAAAAATAGAAAAGTATAGGTTATTATTAGTGATTACCGAAAAATTGGTTCCCATTTGGTATTAGAAGTCAAAGTTGACTATATAGGAGACTTTGACCAAGTTTGGAAAATTTAAGAAATTAAAATACTACTTATAATAAGTATTATTAATTGTAAAGATTTATAAAATGGGGCTATAATGTAATTTCCGAACTTGGGGTACTAAATGGAGTTAGTAAAACCTTAGTTATTAGGAATTTTTAGAAGTTTATTTGGTTAAATTTGGAGTTATATGAATTATATAAGTATAATATATGGTATTTTATAACATTGTTACAAATGGGTAACAAAGGGGTGAAAACCGAGATTTAAAGGAAGTATAAGGTTAGGAATAATATTTATAACCTTTTGGTATAGTTTGGTAATTTTTGGAATGTATATAAGGTTTTATAAAGATATATGTATAATATATAGTTTTAATGGAATTAGAAAACTATGTATTATAAATTGGGATGAATTGTGATTTATAGAAGTTTAGTGGTTATAGTATAACCGAAAATATAAGGGGCTATTTGGTATTTTATAAACAAAATATAACTATAGGTTATAATTGTTTTAATGACTTAAATGTCATAATATATGTTATATAACTATAATGTAACATTATATTAATTAAGTGGTGGATTTTGTAAATATTTAAGAACATAGGTGCTGTTCGGAAATATTAACATTTTTAAATGGAATTTATAATATGGTTTTTAATGTTATAAGAGTTATAACATTTATAATATAAGAGGTATTCATTAAAAAGAATGAATATAGATTATAAGACTTACCATATAATAAATAGTTCCATAATACACACATATAATAAATATATGTATGGTGTAAAAATATGATGGTTCAATACTATAATTTCATAATTAAAATGATAATAGATAAGGAGAAAAGAATCAAACATTAGATATGGAATTCTAATGTTAGAGTATACATGGGATAATAAGGATTTATTATTAAAGTATTGTTTACAAATGAATTATACCACATTGAATTAAAAAAAAACCCTTAGAAAAAAAATACTAAGGTGAGATGCATAGTGCATGACAAAGGATCACACATGCAATAATGAAACAAACTATGATGTACAAACAACATTAAGTTACATGCGATAACAAGTTCAACAATAAGTATATTAATATACAAGCAAGACTACGCATGTAATATAACACTTTTCCAATCTCGAGTTAAACCTAAAACCCGACAAACATTGATAGTTAATAACGGGGGTTAACCGGGAGTGTTAGTGACGGTACGGGGTACCGTAGAATTGTGTTGTTATACGGTATGCTAATCAGTAGCATTATGTATTGTTTAGACTGTTAGAGACTACACAAGGAGCATAGGATCTTGCTGATTCATACTCCACCGTAATACATCAGGGTGAACGGTATGTTGTTATGTGTCTCTGATTGTCTCTGAGGGCTTCCTCAGTTCAGACTTCTGTGTGATCTGTGATAAGATTGTTTGTCTGAATGATAATTAATATGCATGAATGTATATTTATAGCTGCTTATTATTACTGTTGTTGAGTTAACAGTATCGGTTCGTATATATGGACCATATATATAAAACGAACTAGCGGCTATGGTGCTATCTTATATGAAATATAAGGATCGTCAGAAAAACGTTGTAGCACTAGGATAATAAGATATACATATTATCCGAGACTTTTATACGGAGCATTGGCCTTTCTATACGCCGCTCTCGTATCTAACACTGGATCCCGAGTTTACAGACTCCGGATTGGACTAATGACCTTAGTCTGCTGTGTTAGGAAAATTTGGTAATGCGATGCGATGGAAATAATTAATTAAGGAAGGAAAGTAAAGCCAAGAGGATGTGGCTCTTGGTGCGCGCTGTGATCACAAAAACGATACCAGGATGTCCGCGTACGGGTCCGCAAGTATCAAGAAAATTTCCCGTGAGCTAGAATGGCTCGTTGGTCGGAGACTCTACCGTTGGAGTGGCTACTGCCGTGGGTGACCCGCCATAATATATGGGTAACTAGAGACATGTCGTTTTAACGAGACATTGTCACTAGGTATAACTGAACAAATAATACAGTTGAGAATTATACAGTGGAGAACGATATTGGTTTCTATACCATGGACGAGAATTAATACTTGTTATTGTTCTCGTTGTTTCACTTGGTTGTTCATTGGTTATACTTGTGGTTATATTATATATGTTGATGGTTGTGTTATTGTATGGATATTACTGTTAATTGTTTTACGGTTTTAAATATTAAAACGGTATTGCATGTAATGAACCTCATGCTCTCGACCAAATAATTGAGGGGTCTTTGGGGGCATGACGGGGCATGTGATAACATACTCAGCAGGGGCTGATTCCATACCACAAACCATCTTTATTGCAGGAGAGTAGCTGGTGGTTGACGCGAGGCGCGACGGTTGTAATATATTGTTGTTGTTCAAGACTTGGTACGGTTGGTACTGATGATGTTTGGACTCGGGTTGTGTAACCGAGGTGGATTTGTTTTAGATGCTCACGAGTACGGTCTGTAATAATTGGTTATGTTGGATCTGTTTTAAGTTGTTTAAGTTCTACTATCTATCTCTTGTGGTCACTGCGGGAATACGTTTCGCAAGTTGATTATCAGGTAATTCGTTATCACCCGTATGGGCGAGTGATAACAGTGACACCATTAGGGCGACAGTTATTATTTACCGCTGCGAGATATTATTGTGCGTGACATTTATAGGATTATTAGGAGCCGAATTAGTAGGGGTGTTACAGCAGGTCAAAGGCATTATTTATGTGGAAATTCAGTGTTTAAGGTTTATGCAATTTAAGGGCCTAAGAGCCATGTTATTTAAGGGCCTAAGTGCCAAGCAATTTAAGTTTATGCACTATATTGTGATGTAGTGTAAATTTGGTGAAGTGTTGTGTGTGAGAATACTCTTGATGGATTTTAGGTGTTCTTGAATGAAATAAGGTAAAAACCTAAGTGTTTGGATGTGAGAATATACAAGAGAAGCTATGGCAAATTTTGGAAAATGTATAAGAAGTTCTAAGTGTTTTAAATAAGTTTTGGTGAACTAGGAAGTGTTAAAGGTGAACAAGTGTTTTACTAGGGAAGAAAACATGTATTAAGGTGATTTAGAGTGATACAAGGATTTAGGTATTATCTTGGAAGTTCTAGGAATTCAATGAGTATTTTTGAGGATGTATTAAAGTCTTGGAGAAGTTTGTTTAAGGTTTAGGAAAGTTGATGTACAAGGAGGAAATGATGTTTAGGTAAGGTGTGAAAAATGAGATTTAGTTAGTAAGAAAGGATGTTTGGGAGATGATGTTATGATGGTGAGGAAACATTCTTGGCATAGTGGTTATCATAGGTATGAAACACCACTTGGAGAAACTAAGGAGAAAACAATATAAGTGTTAGGAATTTTGGTAAGAAAAGAGTAATTGTTTAAGGAGTTATAAAATGAGTTTTATGGATGTTATATGAAGGGTTGAATGTGCCAAATGATGTTAGAACACATTAGGAGGCTTGAGGAGAAGTTTGGAGAAAGTTTGACAAATTTTGGACAAATTCTGATGTTTTCCGACCCAGTGGTCCGACCCAGGGTGGGTCGGACAGCCCCTATTAAGTCACCCGTTGATGTTTCTGGAATGGTCCGACCCAGAGGTCTTGGGTCGGATAGGTAAATTTAAAAGACGGAAAAAGTTTCTGGAACGGTCCGACCCAGTTGTGGGTCGGACGGTGGGTCGGACGGCCCAAAACATGTAAAAAAAAACAAACTAAGTGTGGTTTAAGTAGTAAACCCTAGTGAGTTATAATGACAATTTAGTGGGGGAAAAGTTGTATTAAAATGTTAAAGTCAAACAAGTTAAAATGTGAAGTTATTTAACTAAGTTAACGGGGATAAGTTATGAGCATCAGACTTTAAACAATCATGTTACCCCAGTGTTAATAAAAGTACATGTAATGTTACCAGTTGTTCGAGAATTGTTCGAGGAACATAAGTGGACATGATAGAGTGGACTCCGGTGACAGGTATGGTTTTCTTGCAACCTGTGTCCTACCAGATTACACCGGCTTGTATGCCAATGTGTTTTTCTGTATGTTTGTCACGTTATAAGATTAAACATGTAATGAGTTTATAGTAATTCATATATGTGGCGTGTTTAGTTCCGATACCATTTAACCTCGAAAGTGTTAAACTTAGCTAACTGAGTCTAGGATCACATGAGAGATCGGTATTCGGAATTTAACGACCCGAACCATGGGACGTTCTAACCACGGCTATGCGTGTGTTAATTGTGTGATATTTGTGTGTGTATATAGGGACCTCCCTCGTATGTGTAACCCAGTTGTAATACTGTATGATGTGTGGATGTGATAGACTCCATATTGGGGTTCTAACTAGTGTCTAAAAGTGAGTATGTACTAACAGGGGTGAGGAATCCGGTTAGGCCGGTCGCGCGTTGTTTGGGAGTGGGTATCCTTTTTAGCCTTACCCTTCTCTTTGTTATGGTTGTTTCCCTCACGGGTTATGATCTCCCATTAGCTTACTCCAAAGCTTAGCTATTCTGACTTATGATCGGTTTAGGGGGAACATGTGTTTGTGTGGTGTGTTCGGGTCACAAAACCCGAACCATCTTAACTTAAGTTACTCGTCTGACTATTAGGACGGTAATGAGTGTTGTATAACAAGTTTATCATGAGGGTGACATCATTCTCTAGGCTCACCAGTGAATTAACTATGGTTGGGTCGGTTCCTGAGAGAACCGTTCCCGTTATGTTATGTGTTGTTGTTGTACTAAAATTCCCATTGCGATGTTGTTATGTGCACGTTGAAATGTGAAAAGTGTTGTTATGTGGTGTATATTATACGTTGAAAAATGTGGAGTATGTGGATCATGTATATGAATCCCAGTTTGTGATAAGAGGCGTTTAAGGATAACCCGATTAATGGGTGAGTGTCGTCTATTAAGGAAGTAGCTCCATTGGAGGAGAAACACTCTAGGGGTAATGAACACCATGAGTGACTTATCAAGTAAGGATGTGTTATCTGTTTGTTGAGCCCATTGAGGTGAAATGTTACGTGTTGTGTGTTTATAGTTACAATCATGATTTAAATATAATCAACCGCATGCTAAGACGACAATTAGTTGTGCGTGGCCCGGTAGTATGCGGGCTGCGGGATTACCATACCAGCAAAGGTGCTGAGCCCCTTGGGGGCCACCCTTTCTCTTCTTTTCCTATTTCAGGTACGAGGAGCTGGAAGCTGTCGAGAGTAGGACGGGGTAGTCGTTGTACATGGGTAATCATTTAAGTTGTATATATACAGTAGGTGTAGTAAGACCGAAATTGTTATCGGCATTAGTATGTGAATACTCGGTACAGTTGGAAGGTGTATGTTGTTTCTATTATTAATGGAAGGGTCAGTAATGCGTAGTCGCTCGGGAATCTAGTCCATCAGACCGATACATTGTATATGTAATAGCCTTGTTAGCCACGTGGGTGGTTAACGGCGTGTAACACCAACGAGTAAGTAATGTGATGAAGTATGTTTTTCCGCTGCAGATTATTGTAAGTGTGTTAGTGTTGGATGGGGTGTTACAGTTTATATAGAAGAAAGGAAGAGGAAGAAGACAGGTTGGAGAGGAGACAGAGCTGGAGACAGACGCGTGAGGGATTTAAGGTAGGCGCCTGATATGGTTTATGGAGTAGATGGATATGTCTGCAGCTGGCGCAAAGGAAGAAGCAAGTCGGCGAAGAAAACCAGTCGACAGTTTCTGGATCTGGGTTGCATTTATTTCCTGTCCGTGCTTTTTTCCACGGACTCATTTATCTCTTGTCCGTCCATTTTTTCATGGACATATTTCTTTCTTGCTTCTGTCCGCTCCCTTGTCCGTCCCTTGTCCGTCCATAATTCCACGGACTCATTTATGTCCTTGCTTCTGTCCGTCCATTTTTCCACGGACTGGGCTTCAAATTGGCGCGTCCGGACCACCGTCCGGATCACCATGGTTCGGACAGCTCTATTGTGTCCGCCCTTTTCCCTACGGACGTACCACAGACGCATCTTGTCCGTTCTTTTATCATCGGACATCAAAATGCATTGTCCGGACCACTGTCCGGACCAGCCTGGTTCGGACAGGTAGAGGTTTCGGACAGTGGTTCATACGAAATTGTTTTGCTCCTAAAATATTCGTTTCAGCTCCGTTTTAAGATCCGTCTGTGCCTATGCGTTCGTCTCTTCGTCTACGTTGCTCCTAGCTTGGTTTTCCTCATGTTTAACCAATAAATTTGTGAGATAACCAATAAAACATAAACTAGAGGAAAACTAAGCAAAGTGGAGAAATGAGCAAGAAAAGTGCTAATATAATATATGAAATACACCTTTAAAACATGCTCATTTGGACACTTATCATCTCCCCTATATTTTTACATCCTCACCACATGTTTTAGCTCACAAAACACCACTCATTACACCTGTTTATTAGCAGCATTAATATACAATCCTCCAAAGCAATTACTAAGCATTAAACACTCCTTAAATTCTTGCGCACTCACATTTCCTTCCTTAAGGTTTATACAAGTTTTTAATCCACTTTTGAAGATTTAAAACATTTAGGTTCTCTTACACATTACACTATTACTCATTAATATTTTCAATACACACTTAAACCACAAAAATCTGTTACATAGAGCATTACAAAGCTACACAAAGATGAGGGTAATTACCTTGTTTTCTTACTAGTTTCTTCCTTCCTTCTTCTTTCTTCTTTCTTTCCTCTTTCTTTTCCCTTCCTCTCTTCCCACCGGTTATGAAGATTCAATTCTCACAAGCTTCTGCCCATTCATTATACACATTCTAAATTAAAACTAACCCTTAATCATCTTTAAGGCTTTTAGGTAAATTTTAGGGTTTAAGAATTCATTACCTTGCAAAGGAGTAGGTGAAGCTTAGAACAACACAAGAGCAATGTTTCTACTCCACCAAAGATGCCAAAATCAGCTAGGAGCAAATGGAATAGGAACTCAAAACTTAGAAATCTTCATTTTGCTAATAAGAGCAAGAAAAGGTAGTGTTTTTGGATTTCTTTTTACCTTAAACCAATGAGGTGAAGAAGGGGCTTCTAATGGTGGTCTTTGTTCTCTAAACCAAGGATACCCATGGAGATGAAGTTGCTTATTTTTGAATTTGGAAAAGAGATGGATGTTCTCCTTGATGAGAGGAAGACAATGGTGTGGTTTTTGTAATTTTTGAAGGGGATTTGAACACTTAACAAGAGGAGAGAAGATGAACTTTGTGTGGGTTTTCTTCAAAACTCCATATCGACCAGGGAAGAAGAAGAGAAATAGAGAGTGAGGGAGGGGGTGCAGTACGCAGAGCATGTGAGAAATGAGGGAGTAGGAGAGAGAGTAGTAAAGTAATGAGTTACTTTTGCTTTTAGTTGTTTTGTCTTTTACATATAAGGAGAGAATTAAGAGGGTGTGAGGGGGAAAGGAAATCGGCTACACCCAGCACACACAATCTGATTTTACATTTTTATTTCAATAGTGGACACACTAGTTTGGTTTATTTGCACTCTCACCCCACAACTTCCCGTTTTTGACAGTTTTTACTATTTTCTCGTTTTATTGATTTTATTGGTTCTAGACCTTCATTAATGTTTATTAATGGCTATTTAGTTGACCAAAATTGTTACGAGTCTATTTGACCCGCTTAAAGTCGCGTTTTCCCGGTTTCCTCTAAAAGCGCGTTTTAAGGTTCGTTTGCGTTTTTAATCCGTTTTAAGGATCCGTTTTCCTCGGGATTTGTTCCCTCATGATTATTTAGACATAATTAAGCTTCTAAAATACTTATTAGCCTAATTAATCACTATTTTTAATTACGGGGTATTTCACAACATCTTGTCAAAGTGATCTCCTCGATCACCATACATCCAGTCACACTCCATACTATATGTCAAACACACAACTGGTATGAGAATCACATTACCGAAATCGATGGTATAGATTGCATTTGTTTGCACGTGTTTATATCCTAGTGGAGTGTAACTGGTTCAAACCCAAATAGACTAGCAGTTTTGCCTTAAACATCTAGCCTAACTCTAATTTTCAAACCCAAACAAACTAGCATTTTAATTTCAAAATTCGAGCCTAACTCTAAGGTTCAAACCCAAATAAAGTAGCATTTTAATTTCAACAAATAATTGCATTTTTAAAACAAAAACATAAGTTAAACTACTTACTTGTTTGTAGTTTGTACGATGTATAGAGGGAGAAGGAGGATGGTTGGTAGACAGGGAGCGACAAGAGTGGTTTGACTTTGCTGGAAGTCGTAGGCTAATATATAGTGAGACCCGATAATAAAAAAATTGTTATATTAAGACAAAATACAACATTACGAAGAGATTTTGTTAAAAAAACGGCATGACCTTTGCATAATTTTACCTATCCCATGCTTATTATTAAGCATTCACCAATCATTCAACAACACAAATTTCCATCACAAATCAAACTAATACTAAATTTATTCATCAAACCAAATTTCAATAATTTGTGGAAATCAAATACAAAGTAAAAAAGAGAAAAAGATAAGTTAGATTATATTACCGGTTCTTCCACTCCGCTTTCAGTCTACCGTACATTGACTGAGGAGTTTCTTAACCACTTCTCTATAGATAGAATAGAAACTCATTAGTTTACGTATGTTAATTGTTCGTAATTAGGATTGCAAAATTGTATATAATGAGCTAAAAAGATGAAGATGTAGGTTGAGTATATTACAGGTTCACAAATGAAATGTATTCTGCCCCGTACAACTTCAATCTGGTGAACCCATTTAGTGATTTCCCTCTACAAAGACACATCCATGCTTATTATTAAGCATTCACCAATCATTCAACAACACAAATTTCCATCATAAACCAAACTAATATATACCAAATTTATTCATCAAACCAAATTCCAATATTTTGTGGAAATCAAATACAAAGTACAAAAGAGAAAAAGGATACATTAGATTATATTACCGGTTCGTAAATGAAATGTTCTCTACTCCGCTTTCAATCTACCATGAAATGGTTAAGGAGCTTCTTAAGTATTTATCTGTAGAGACACAAATACATGTAGATAGAAGAGAAACTCAGTAGTTGTGTATGTTTCTTATATGCAGTTAGGTTGCAAATTTACAGTGAGTGAAGAGAATGAAGAGATAAGTTAAAGTATATTACCGGTTCCTAAATGAATTGTTTTCAGCCCCTCTGCTCAATCGGGCGTGCGAGACGTGTAGCAGTACCAATCTCTACAGAGGCAACGCAGACGCAAAATAAGTACGAATTGAGGGCTCAAAACTATATTGCTTACAATGTTTATAATTTGCTTATAATTATAAGCACAAATAATGCTCAAACATTGTTCCACCCCATATATAAGCATAATAAATCTAGCCCAAATAACCTAACCTAACTATACTTTAAAGAAGGGCAAAAAAACAACAAAAATATTCACTTAGACATTTCATCAAACATCTTGTGTGCATACATAATTTTATTAGTTTAACAACCAAATCTTGCAAAGATTTGACACAGATAATAAATATCAGCATCCACAATCATAATATGACACGAATCTATCAATTTTAACAACACATTTACAATTTTTTAATCAAAACAGAAACTAACAAATTTAGGGTTTTTTTTACCTTGTTGGCAGCTTTTGTTGCTGCTGCAGCAACAACTTCTGACGCGACAACCACCGCACGACCGGCGACGGCGACGACCGGCGAAGGCGGGAGGAGGGCAAGCAACATCGGAGCGGTGGTGGTCGAAATCGGAGTTGAAGTCACCGGTTGAAACAGAGAAGAGGGGTGGGTTTGGGTGTAACTGCGCGCGTAACTGCGTCGGGGCTGGGTGGGGGTCTTTTTAAACAACCTGTTTTGGCGGTTGTTACTAGAAACCGCCGAAATAGGTCCTCCTTATTTAAAAAAAACATCTATTTCGGCGATTCCTAGTTACAACCGCCGAAATAGAGTACCAAGTATATCTATTTCGGCGGTTGTAAGTAGGAACCACCGAAATAGATGTTATTTTTTTAGTTAAAAAAAATACAAAGGACCTATCTCGGCGGTTCCTAGTCACAACTACCGAGATAGGGGCGCTGAAATAGGTCATGTTTGTACTAGTGGAAGTTCAGGAAGTCTCTGGTGCTTTGCTTTGACCTCCTGATAGGTCTGACATATGGATACAAACTCTAAGATATCCCTCTTTATATTACTCCACCAAAATGTCTCTTGAAGGTCCCAGTACATCTTAACAGCACTTGGGTGTACCGAGTACGGGGCTCCATGAGCCTCCTACATAATCTCCTGCCTTAAGGCATCATCAGCAAGCACACAAACTCTGTCCCTGAAACGTAGGCAGTGGTAACACCCCAACCGCTAATCCTATTATTATCCTCTAATCGTCTCCATAATTACTATACTCGCAGTGGAATTTCTACATACTTCGGTGGGTGATACAACGCCGTTAGCCACCCAATGACTTATCAGGCTCATGCTACTTACTGTAACAGTCTGATGATTAGAATATACTGAGCAATAAATAGTACTTCTATTACATTCCAAACCTTACTTACATCCTTGGATTAGCGGGTATACAAAATCATATCAATTACATTCCATTCTTACAATTCTATTCAAAAACTATGAGTTTATACATCTACACATTTCAATCAATTCACAGCTCCAATATCCAAAAGGGTGTACCACATGGTACACCTGCTACTAAAAAAAGGCATTCGTGTACAACTCGGTACACCATTTCCAACCTAATAACTACTCAAAAAGCATTCATCTTGGTCCTAACTCGACCATCACCCTTCACGAGCACCTGTAAAATAAAAACTGTGCCCCAAGGGGCTCAGCAAAAGCTGCATTTGAAATTTGCATACCTCGCGTGCTAGCGGGGGTACGCCGACTACTTGGTCGAATACATGTGGTTCATTTTATACATGCATATATGCTATATTAAGCAACCATACATTCATACCATATTGCAACACATATACAATACAATACATACAAGGAAAGACCTTCACAATTCGGCCATTCATACTTACCCTAGCACTGAGATACACTTCTTAATATATACACATTACTTTGTTAGCTACTTACCCACCCGGGTTAATCGGGTGTACTTTACTCTTTTACTCGAGATCAATGACTTACACCAGCCACGATCCTTACTCATACAATTACTTACTTTCTTACTTTATACTCAAGTCAAGTCGGTGCGACCTCCAGACAAGGACTACGAAATCCCACCACCGGGCTTTAGGGTGGCTCACTAATCCAGGTTGCTACCCATTTAAGGGATTTGGACCATGGAAAAGATTAAGGCCAGGAATAGGATCCAACCTCTTGTGTCTCCTCATCCTCATGCGTGGCCAAAACTATATCGGACTTCTTACATATTCCAATTTACTATTTTCTCAAGTTAGAATGTTTGGTAGTTAGGAAGTTAGTGAGAAGTCCTTCTTACTATACTACTTGGTTAGTACACCTCACATCAAGGCCACAAACACTTCATTCACATTCATACATTTCTTGAATTATACAAAATATGAGTTCAAATAGGAATCCACCAAGGAACAATAAAATACAAGCACAAGAAAGTGCAATAATCCAATTCGTGCATTTATCTTATTTAGGTGATCACGTAAACACACAAATCAGGTAACCAAGGTAGCATACAGGGCATGAGAAAATCATACTGTTCACCATCGTACTCAAACTCCGACTTTCCTTCAGTGTTCAACTATTTGATTCCTATAACATACATGGAGTTGTATGGTCAATGATCTATTATTGACCTAACTCATTCTTTCATTAATACTTCTAATTTACACTTACTAGTTCTTTACGAGTCATACTTAATCATGATACCCATTTTCTTTTCATTATCTCTTAAGCTTGTTCTCTTACTTATGTGCATATTTTATCACCATCTTTACTCTATTAATGGTGTACTACTAAAGCCCCATATATATACATATATTGTTACTATATTACTATTATTTATTTTTTGACTCGACCGAACTTACCCAGGGTCGGCCCTAAGGTCGGTCGAAGTCAGTAGGGTATGGTACTGGAAATTTCAACTTCGACCGACCTTCCCAAGGTCGGTTCTATGGTCGGTCGAAGTCAGTAGACATCCGTTCTTGAAAATTTAAACCCGACCGACCTTGTAGGGTAGGTCCCAAGGTCGGTCGAACTCTGTAGACTTCTGGTTCTGAAAATTTATGACTCGACCAACCTTGCAAGGTAGGTCGAAGTCAGTAGACTTCTGGGTTTACAAATTACGACTCAACCGATCTTGTCAAGTTCGGTCCCAAGGTCGGGCGAAGTCAGTAGACTTCCGTGTTTGCAAATTCTGGCTCGACCGACCATCCTAGGGTCGGTCCTAAGGTCAGTCGACACCAGTATACTCATTTATTTTGTTTTTCTGCTCCATTCTTTCACCCATTTCTACTCTAATCTTTACCAAAGTATTACTAACATATTTAACACCAATTTTAGCACTTCAAACCTCCTTAAACCATCTATTAAACTCATTACTCATTCCCATGTACACTTACACAATTCTCTCACTTTCATTTCAACACTTATACTAGTTTTTCATTCTTCTATGCTACCGATTTTTAAACTCATTCTTGCCACTCAATGTTTCCTCATCCAATGCTATTACTAGAGTTCAACTTGCATTATCTTATCCCACACTCTACTCCATTACCTAACTTTCCCCAAGTTAGTTCCCAAGGTAGTTAATTACTCACATTTAACACTAAGACACTCTAGTTACTTCCTAGGTTATTCCCTCTTCCAAAAACGCTTAAGTCATCTAATTTCTAGACAAATTTTTAACATTACCCATACACCATTTCAGCTCACAAACTCATTTCCAACTTCTCATCAATATTCCACACACTACAACACATTAAATTTTCCTGCACATATACTCTTATTTCTCAAGGTTCTTCCCAAGCTTTTAATCATCATTTAAAAGTTCCAAAACAATTTAGTTCTCTTCCTCATTATACCACAACATAACTACTACTCAAAACCATTTAATTTCCTCATTTGAAGCATTCAAAATCTATTACAACAAAGCATGCAACTAGCTCAAGGTAAGAGCATTTACCTTGTATTTCTAGTTTTTCCTTTCCCTCTTCCTTTCTCCTTTCTTCCTTCTTCTTCCTTGTTTCTTTGTTTCTTATTCTTGTTTTTTGCTCACCAATTTGGCAATGCTACATCCACCCACACACCAACACTAACTTAGAAAATCATCCTTAAACTAACCTAGAACTTAATACATGTTAGGGGTTATAAGGGGGTATTACCTTGTGTTCCTTAATGGGACTTTTGGGCAGCAAAGAAGCAAGGTTTCCAGCTCCAAGATGACCAACCAATACTTTCTAGAAGGGGATGAAAATAAGGCTCAACTTGTATTTTCGTTTTGCAAAGACAGTTGGAAAAAGATGGACTTTCAACACTATTTTTACCTTAGAACAATGTGGAGATAGAGGAGGTCACAATGGTGGCCTTCAAGCTCCAAAATGAGCCACACCCATTGAGATGAAGTGTGAGCTTTTAAACTTTTAAAAGGTGGAAAATCAAGCCCAGGAGAAGGGGAGTACAATGGTGTAATTTTTATGGGATTTGAAGTTGATTTGCACCTTCAAAAATGGAAGAGAATGAGAGTGCCGGTGGTGGTCTTCTAAATCGACATTAATGGCTGGATGGAGAAGAAAAATTCAGGAAGGAAGGAGGGAGTACATGAGGGAAGTGAGGAATGGGGAGGAGAGAGAGTCCCACTCACCTTTTCTACTTTGCACTTTATTTTTTTGTCTCTTAGTGTATTAGGAAGATATAAAGAGAGTGAGAGGGAGATGAGCGAGCCGGCCACACAGCACACACACAACACTTTTTATGATTTTTATTTGCAAATGGGGTAGGCTGGTTTAGCTTTATTATATTTTACACCCCACAAGTTCTAGTTTTTACATTATTCATTACCGGAACACGTGAAATTTTCTCGTTTAATTAATTTTTAATGGTTCTAGACCTTCACTAATGTTTAATTATAGACATTTGATTGACTAAAATTATTACGGGTCTATTTAACCCGCTTAAAGTCGCGTTTTTCCAGTTTCCTTGAAAAACGCGCTTTAAGGTTCGTTTGTGCTTTTAATCCGTATTATGGATCCGTTTTCTTCAAGAATTGTTCCCTCATGTCTATTTAGGCATAATTAAGCTTCAAAAATCTTAATTAGCCTAATTAATCACTATTTTTAATTTCGGGGTATTTCAATCTACCCCCTTAAGAAACTTTGCCCTCAAAGTTGCTCAAGGTTAGTGAATTACTATTTCTACTCATTTGGCAACTTAATTACTACCTTATAAGGTGTTCACATTCCATGCATTGCAAGCACACACCATGCAAGCATAATTCACAATACCAATTGTGTTATATACCGTACAACACAAGTACATTACACATTGTGCAAACATACTCAGAATACAATTAGCACTACACTGTGCCAACCAAATGTACTACAATACATACATACTATGCAATGCTATCCCGAAGCAATTCAAAAACAAAATGGCTCTACCCCCCTTAAAAAGGGGTACGCCCCGTACTCTCTAAGCACTAGACAATCTAATTTCCAAGTTGCTTGCTCGACGTCGTGGTTTGACCACAAGACTTTCACCATTGGTACAGATTTATGGCGAGTGTCTCTAGTCTTCGTATCAAGGATTCGCAATGGAGTCTCGACATATCTCATCGTCGACTCTAGGGATAGTTGTTCAGGTTCTAATACATGAGAAGGATCAGCAATGTACTTCTTGAGTTGTGATACGTGAAACACATTGTGAACCCGTCCCAACTCCTCAAGTAGAGCTAACCTGTAGGCTACAGATCTAACTCTCTCAGCGATTGCATACGGGCCTAAAAATTTTGGGCTCAGCTTGCCCTTCTGGCGAAATCGAAATACTCCCTTCATAGGTGAAACATGCAAGAACACTTGGTCGCCCACAGCAAACTCAAGGTCGCGTCGTCTCACATCCGCATAGGATTTCTGTCTATCTTGCGCCGCTTTCATGTTTGCTCGGATTTGCTGAACATCAGCTTGTACTTGCTCAAGATACTCCGGTCCAATTATGACCGTTTTGCTTGACTCATCCTAACGCAACGGGGTACGGCAGGGTCTACCATACAAAGCTTGGAATGGCGACATCTTGATCGACGCGTGATAACTATTATTATAAGCGAACTCAATCAGATGAAGCTTATCAATCTAGCTCCCCTGAAAGTCTAACGCACATGCTCTAAGCATGTCCTTGAGTGTCTTGAGGGTCCTTTCTGTCTGACCGTCGGTCTGTGAGTGGAACGCAGTGCTAAGCTTCAACTCAGTACCCAGCACTTCCCGTGTCGCTCTCCAGTATCTCGAAAGAAATCTGGTATCACGGCCAGATACTATGGTCTTCGGGACTCCATGGTGTCGAATGATCTTCTTGTCGAACAGCTCAGCGAGCTTCGCCACCTTCCAGGTGTCCCTCATCGGAATAAAGCGGGCAACCTTGGTGAGACGATCAACTACCACCCAGATCATGTTGAGTCCTCCCTTGGCAGGTGGGAGTCCTACAACAAAATCTATGGAGATATCGTAGAATTTCCACTCTGGAATTGGCATAGATTGTACCATTCCTCCCGGTCTTCGGTGCTCGAACTTCACTTTCTGGCAAGTGAGACACCTGAAAACATACTCAGTCACGTCGGATTTCATTCTCGACCACCAGAAGTATCTCTTCATGTCTTTGTACATCTTAGAGGCTCCCGGATGGACGGATAATGTAGAACAGTGTGACTCTTGCAGAATGCGATCCCTTAGCTCAGCATTGCTTCGGGGGACGCATAATCTGCCATTCAGTCGGATCAGACCATCTTCATGCAGTTTGAAGTCATACTTTCGATTCTCGAATGTACCCTCTGTGATTTTCTGTCTGATCTCTTTCATGTAAGGGTCGCTCAACTGAGCCTCTCGCACCTCATCAACCAAGCTAAAAGAAGAGAGTAGCGAATGGAGTGAGTGTGCTCGACGGCTCAGGGTGCCGGCTACAACGTTTGCCTTCCCTTCTTTATACTGAAGGTCGATGTCGTTCAGATAGGAATTCCATCCACCTTCTCTGTCTCAAATTCAGTTCTTTTTGTGTGACGTACTGTAGGCTCTTATGATTAGAATAGATGGTGATGCTTACCCCATATAGATAGTGTCGCCATATCTTCAATGCGAAGAAAATGGCTCCAAGCTCTGAATCGTGAGTCGTGTAATTCTCCTCATGTTTCTTCAGCTGACGGGAGGCGTAAGCTACTACCTTGCCATGCTGCATGAGTATGCATCCCATGCCTTTACCAGACGCATCACAGTTTACCTCGAATCCCTCTGTGCCCTCTGGGAGAATGAGAATGGGTGCTGAGGTCAACGAGTCTTTCAAGCTCTGAAAGGATTTCTCATAGTCGTCAGTCCATACAAATGGTGCATCCTTCTTCATCAATGTCGTCATGGGCTTTGAGACTTTGGAAAAGTCTTTCACAAATCTCCAGTAATAACCGGCTAGACTAAGAAAACTCTGGATGTCGATAACAGTCTTAGGTCTAGGCCATGATCGCACTACTTCAATTTTACCCAAATCTACTGAAATACCCGCGCTCGAGATAACATGACTGAGGAATGATACCTGGTCAAGCCAAACTCGCACTTGAAGAACTTCGCATATAGCTAGTTCTCGCGCAGTGTCTCAAGTACTTTTCTTAAATGGTTTTCATGCTCTTCCGCTAACTTCGAATACACAAGGATGTCATCGATGAAGACTACTACAGAAGTGTCCAACTGATCACTGAATAGGTGGTTCATCAGATCCAAGAACTTGGCTGGTGCGTTCGACAGACCGAATGGCATCACCGTAAATTCATAGTGGCCATATCTCGTTTGGAATGCCGTTTTCTCAATATCTTGATCTCGGATGGCAATCTGATGGTATCCGGATCAGAGGTCAATCTTAGAAAAGACTGAAGCTCCCTTTAACTGATCGAACAGGTCGTCGATGCGTGGCAATGGATATTTGTTCTTTACAGTGACCGCGTTCAATTCGCGGTAGTCGATGTAGAGTCGGAGGCTACCGTCCTTCTTCTTCACGAAGAAGACCGATGCTCCCCAGGGTGATACGCTCAGGCGTATAAACCCTTTGTCGAGTAGATCACGTAATTGCTCTTTCAGCTCTGCCATTTCTGGCCGTGCCATGCGGTATGGTGCCCTAGCAATGGGACCAGTACCAGGCACAAGGTCAATCTCGAACTCTACTATTCTCGGGGGTGGCATACCAGGTAGCTCTTTCGGAAACACATCTGGAAATTCTAATACAACTGGCACCTCGGTGCTGAATTCTGGATCTCTCTCCAGATCTTGCACATAGCATTAATATACATCGTACCCTTTTCTAAGCTCCCGGTACATAGCCATAGCGGAGATGACTGTAGTCGAAGGCTCTCTCGGCCTCTAGCGGTATGAAACAGTAACCCCAGATGGACTCTTGAGCAGTAGTCTATGCTCGGTTTAGAGGATTCACCCTTTGTGCCGCTCCAACCAGTTCATCTCGACTATCAAGTCGAATACCAACTCGTTGAATTCAATGAAGGAGATGGGGAATTCTTCACTTTGACTTGAATTGTGGTGGTTCGATAATACTTGGTACATCTTACTCGCTTCTTCGATGGGAGAGTAACCATAAAGTCTGGTAGCTCATCTGCGTCTAGCCTCAACCTCTTCGCAAATGATGGCGAAACAAAGGTATGAGAGGCACCGGAGTCGAACAATACTGAGGCATCAATGCTGTTTACCGGGAAGGTACCTGTTAAAATGGTGCCGCTCTTATCGGCTTGTGCTTTGGTGAGGATACTCAGGTTACCATCGGTACCGAGTCCACAACCTAATTGTCATAAGATTTATAAAAATTGGGGGTATAACGCAAGTGGAATTTAATAACCAACTCTACTTTTATTGAATAAACCACCCATCATACACATTGTGTCTCTAATACACATTACTAATGCATTACATGGAATTACAAGGTTAATACTTTCTAAAGGTAAGGTTCAGGCGTCCTGGTTTCATGTGTGTGGCATTGATTATTGCCAGTGGTGCCATATTCAACTTGATCTTCTTGATCCCGTGATAAAGAAACCTTGATTTTTCACCCATGCTCAAGACATCTCCTGATCTCAATACCATTTTCTCTGCGTGGTCCACACACTTCTGCTCGCTATACAGGAATACCGCGTCATCAGGAACGGACCAAGACACTATGGGCACTCCTCGTTCAAGAGATTCTGTTGTCTCGTCCTTATCTTGGTGTAAGCCAAGTCGTCCTTCTTTCTCGTAGAAGTTGATGATACAAAGTCTGCTATAGGTTCTCTTGAGGGGCTAGTAGTATTTGGATGTTGTTTTTTTTTGGATCACCTTCACATTGTTGTGCAATTTCTACAGCTTGTGTAACAAGTGTTTAAAATTCGGTGGGTATTGTTAGTGGTGTCGCTCCGTCTTGCTTTCGTGTTGCTTGGAATGTCTTGGTATAAGGATTCAAATCCTTTCCCAAGCACATCATTTTCAGCTTCATCTTCGCTCCACCGGGGAATTCAGGTGTGTAAAATCCTCCTGGACCCGCTCCTAGTTCATTGCATCATTGGACGATGGCAATTTGTGCTTCGGGTGTTAGGTATCCTTTTAATAGAATCATACCTGGTCGGATAACCTGACACTGCTCGTCGGTGAAGTGGGGAGTGGTGATGTTAGTTTCTTCATGGTTTGGGTTTGAAGGTAATTGGGTAGCAGATATTAAATCTCCCTAAGGTTGTAAATTCATCTACGTGAGTTCTAGTTTCAACTAGTTCATTTCATGCTTAAATTCATACTTTAAGTGCTTACGCCTTCACGCATTCACTCAAACAGGTAATTCGATACTTTAGTTATGCTCTTCAAGGATTAAAGGTAATAGTTAGTACCTAGGCCGGACTTAGTACCGGTCCCATCACGATCATTGATGTGCAAGGCTGGCTGCCTCTGCTGTGCGCCCTTATGAGCACCTCGGGACCCCTGTCCCTGTGAAGTATGCTGGGCCTCAGCGTCACCAAATGCAACCTCCTTGCCTTCTCGCTATTTATAGCCCTGGTAGTTGCCCTTGGGCTTCGAGTTGCTAGGGCATACATTCCCACGGTGCCCCGGTTTCTGGCAGTTGTAGCATCAGATCTCTCTTCCCTAGCAATCGGTGCCGGGGTGATCCTTGTTGCAATGACGGTAGACATAGTTATGACCATCACTTTAGTTCTTACCATAGCCAGAACCAGAACCTGTAGCTTCGAAGTTAGCAAGGTTCGGCATACTTACATTAATTCACTTGTATACTAATTCGGTTTTGGTTTCTTACCCTTGTAGGGCTGAGATCTCAATGGCTTCGCTGCCACTGGCACAGTGTAGGCGAGCTGCAACAGCTCAGCTGCCTTGCCCTTCTCAGCATGGGCACTGCTGTCTCTCGGGGTATTCTTCTGGTGCTGCTAGGTGAATTTCCCCTTCCTCTTCTTTTAGTTTTTACCTTGGCTTTGCTCCTCAGAGCTGGTGTTTTTGTTGTTTGCCTTGCGCTTGAGTGCTTGCTCTTTATCCCTCAGCTGGCATGTGATCTCAACACGGGATGCAGCATGATAGCACTCCTGGAGTTACTAGGTATTAGCTAACATTCTTTGTATACAAAGGATTAATTCACATAGACTACGACACTAAGGGTTTAAACGCTGTTTACCTGAAGTGAGGTAAACCGTGTGTACCCCATGCCATACCGGAGTCGATGGCTCAATCCGCCGTAGAAGCGGCCGACCAAGACCTGGCCGGTATACCCAAGGTCGGGTAGTAGTCTAAGAATAGAGGTGAATGTGCGGTAGTACTCATCAACCGTCATCTTCTCCGTCATTTTGAGTGCGTCGAGCTCAAGACGCTTCTTGGTCTTGACATGCTCAGGGTAGTACTTGGATCGAAGGAGAGAGGTGAAAGCTTCCCAGTCAAATACGGGGTAAGCAATGTGCTCGACCTTAATGAGCTTCCACCAATCCATAGCCGCGTCCTTGAGATAGTACCCATCTATCCTCACCCTCATTCCAGCAGGAGCCTCGAGGGTCTCGAAAGCCGTCTCCATCTCAAAGATATAGGACTCGAGTTTGGCAGGGTCGCTCTCGCCTCTAAAGTAGGGAGGTCGAAGATCAGTGACTCTCTTTACTCAATTTTTTTCCTGGGGTAGAGGTGGGTCGGGCGGTTGTCGCTGGTTTTGTTGTACTTGCTGCTGGGCTGCAGTCATTAGCTGGGGCAGCAGCTGTGCCACAGTGGCGGCGACGATCTCGGCGATCGTCTGCGTGCCAGGCCCCTCAGCAGGCCCTCCACGGCCTCCGCCGCGACCACGTCCTCCGCCTGACATCTGCACAAGTATGGATTACATTAGATACTGTGACCAGGTGGTCTTGATTTAAGTAATGAAATCGTCTCCACAAACATTAAAGGGTATCCGTTATTATTAATGGTCATTCGGGGTTAGGTTTCCACTTCTATGTTGAAAAATGGTTTGTAATCCTAACTCGGTAACCATTACGCTCGGTAATCTAGCCATTAGAGCGCTACTGCGCTCTGATACCACTTTTTGTAACACACCAACTGCTAATCCTATTATTATCCTCTAATCGTCTCCATAATTACTATACTCGCAGCGGAAATTTCTACATACTCCGGCGGGTGATACAACGCCGTTAGCCACCCAATGACTAATCAGGCTCATGCTACTTACTCTAACGGACTGATGATTAGAATATACCTAGAAATAAATAATACTTCCATTACATTCCAAACCTTACTTACATCCTTGGATTACCGGGTATACAAAAGCATATCAATTACATTCCATTCTTACAATTCTATCAAAAAACTATAAGTTTATACATCTACACATTTCTACCAATTCATAGTTCCAATATCCAAAAGGGTGTACCACATGGTACACCGGCTACTCAAAAAGGCATAAGCCGTGTACAACTCGGTACACCATTTCAAACCTATTAACTACTCAAAAAGAATTCATCTTGATCCTAACTCGACCATCACCCTTCACGAGCACCTGTAAAATAAAAACAGTGCCCCAAGGGGCTCAGCAAAAGCTGCATATGAAATTCGCATACCCCGCGTGCAAACGGGGGTACGTCGACTACTTGGTCGAATACATGCGGTTCATTTTATACATGCATACATGCTATATTAAGCAACCATACATTCATACCATATTGCAACACACGTACAATACATACAAGGAAAGACCTTCACAAGTCAGCCATGCATACTTACCCAAGCATTGAGATACACTTCTCAATACATACCCATTACTTTGTTAGGTACTTACCCACCCGGGTTAATCGGGTGTACTTTACTCTTTTACTCGAGATCAATGACTTACACTAGCCATGATCCTTACTCATACAATTACTTCCTTTCATACTTTATACTCAACTCAAGTCGGTGTGACCTCCGGGCAGGGACTACGATATCCCACCAGTGGGCTTTAGGGTGGCTCACTAATCTAGGTTGCTACCCATTTAAGGGATTTGGACCATCGAAAACATTAAGGCCAGGAATCAGATCCAACCTCTCGTGTCTCCTCATCCTCACGCGTGGCAGAAAATATGTCGGAATTCTTACATATTCCAATTTACCAATTTCTCAAGTTAGAATGTTAGGTAGTTAGGAAGTTAGTGAGAAGTCCTTCTTTCTATACTACTAGGTTAGTACACTTCACATCAAGACCACAAACACTTCATTCACATTCATACATTTCATGAATTATACAAACTATGAGTTCAAATAGGAAGCCACCAAGGAACAATAAAATACAAGCACAAGAAAGTGCAATAACCCAATTCGTGCATTTATCTTATTTAGGTGATCACATAAACACACAAATCAGGTAACCAAGGTAGCATACAGGGCATAAGAAAATCATACCATTCACCGTCGTACTCGAACTCCAACTTTCCTTCAGTGTTCAACTATTAGATTCCTATAACATATATGGAGTTTTATGGTCAATGGTCTATTATTGACCTAACTCATTCTTTCATTAATACTTCCAATTTACACTTACTAGTTCTTTACGATTCATACTTAATCATGATAGCCATTTTGTTTTCATTATCTCTTTAGCTTGTTCTCTTACTTATGTGCATGTTTTCTCACCATCTTTACTCTATTAATGGTGTACTACTAAAGCCCCATATATATACATATATATATACATATATGGTTACTATATATATTTTGACCTGACCGACCTTACCCAGAGTCGGCCCCAAGGTCGGTCGAAGTCAGTAGGGTATGGTACTAGAAAATTCAACTTCGACCGACCTTCCCAAGGTCGGTCCTAGGGTCGGTCGAAGTCAGTAGACATCCGTTCTTGAAAAATTTTGACCCGGCAAACCTTGCAGGGTAGGTACCAAGGTCGGTCGAAGTCAATAGACTTCTGGTTCTGAAAATTTATTACTCGACCGACCTTGCAGGGTAGGTCCCAAGGTCGGTCAAAGTCAGTAGACTTCTGGGTTTACAAACTATGACTCGACTGACCTTGTCAAGTTCAGTCCCAAGGTCGGTCGAAGTCAGTAGACTTTCGTGTTTGCAAATTATGGCTCGACCGACCTTCCTTGGGTCGGTCCTAAGGTCGGTCGACACCAGTATACTCATTTTACTTTGTTTTTCTGCTCCATTCTTTCACCCATTTCTTCTCTAATCTTTTCCAAAGTATTACTAACATATTTAACACCAATTTTAGCTCTTCAAACCTCTTTAAACCATCTACTAAACTCATTCCTATTTTAACTTACACAATTCTCTCACTTTCATTTCAACACTTATACTAGTTTTTATTTCTTCTATGCTACAGATTTTTAAACTCATTCTTGCCACTCAATGTTTCCTCATCCAATGCTATTAGTCGAGTTCAACTTGCAATATCTTATCACACACTCTACTCCATTACCTAACTTTCCCCAAGTTAGTTCCCAAGGTAGTTAATTACTCACATTAAACACTAAGACACTCTAGTTACTTCCTAGGTTATTCCCTCTTCCTAAAACACTTAAGTCTTATAATTTCTAGACAAATTTTTATATAGGTTCCCCTAAATTTTTAACATTTCCCACACACCATTTCAGCTCACAAACTCATTTCCAACTTCTCATCAATATTCCACACACTACAACACATTAAATTTTCCTGCACATATACTCTTATTTCTCAAGGTTCTTCCCAAGCTTTTAATCATCATTTAAAAGTTCCAAAACAATTTAGTTCTCTTCCTCATTATACCACATCATAACTACTACTCAAAACCATTTAAATTCCTCATTTGAAGCATTCAAAATATGTTACAACAAAGCATCCAACTAGCTCAAGGTAAGAGCATTTACCTTGTATTTCTAGTTTTTCCTTTCCCTCTTCCTTTCTCCTTTCTTCCTTCTTCTTCCTTGATTCTTTGTTTCTTATTCTTATTCTTTGCTCACCAATTCGGCAATGCTACAGCCACCCACACACCAACACTAACTTAGAAAATCATCCTTAAACTAACCTAGAACTTAATATATGTTAGGGTTTATAAGGGGGGTATTACCTTGTGTTCCTTAGTGGGACTTTTGGGCAGCAAAGAATCAAGGTGTCCAGCTCCAAGATAAACAACCAAAACCGACTGGAAGGGGAAGAAAAACAAGGCTCAACTTGTATTTTCGTTTTGCAAAGAAAGCTGGAAAAAGATGGACTTTCAAGACTATTTTTACCTTAGAACAATGTGAAGATGGAGGAGGACACAATGGTGGTCTTCAAGCTCCAAAATGAGCCACACCCATGGAGATGAAGTGTGAGCTTTTCAAATTTTAAAAGGTGGAAAATGAAGCCCAAGAGAAAGGGAGTTCGATGGTGTAATTTTTATGGGATTTGGAGTTGATTTGCACCTTCAAAAATGGAAGAGAATGAGAGTGCTGGTGGTGGTCTTCTAAATCACCATTAACGGCTGGAGGGAAAAGAAAAATTCAGGAAGGAAGGAGGGAGTACGTGAGGGAAGTGAGGAATGGGGAGGAGAGAGAGTCCCACTTACTTTTTCTACTTTGCACTTTATTTTTTTGTCTCTTAGTGTATTAGGAAGAAGTAAAGAGAGTGAGAGGGAGCTGAGCCAGCCGGCCACACAGCACACACACAACACTTTTTCTAATTTTTATTTGCAAATGGGGAAGGCTAGTTTAGCTTTATTACATTTAATTCCCCACAAGTTCTAGTTTTTACATTATTCACTACCGAAACCCGTTTTCCGGAATTTTCTCGTTTGGGAAAATTACATGTCCCACCCATGACGTTTGGCGCAATTACATACTCCACCTACGTGGTTTCACAAATTACTTTCCCCACCCATGTGGTTTCCCTCTTTTTACATCCAGTAGCTTTTCTAATTTTTGTTCAATTCAAAAGATGCTTAAACATTGTCCGAAATTGATGAAACTTTACATACACGATGTTAAAGTGTTATATTTTGGTTCAGTAAGAAATCTAAAGTTTTTTAAGCTTAAATGTGACATGTGGGACCCAATGAACATGTCACATGTTTCATTGGGTCCCACGGGTCACATTTAAACTTAAAAAACTTTGGATTTGACATAAGATCAAAATATATCACTTTAGCATCATCCATGTAAAGTTTCATCAATTTTGGACAACGTTTAAGCATCTTTTGAATTGAACAAAAATTAGAAAAGTTGCTGGATGTAAAAAGAGGGAAACCACATGGGTGGAGAAAGTAATTTGTGAAACCATATGGGTGGAGTGTGTAATTGCGCCTAACGTCATGGGTGGGACATGTAATTTTCCCATTAATTTTTAATGGTTCTAGACCTTCACTAATGTTTAATTATTGACATTTGATTGACTAAAATTATTACGGGTCTATTTGATCCGCTTAATGTCGTGTTTTCCCAGTTTCCTCGAAAAACGTGCTTTAAGGTTCATTTGTGCTTTTAATCCGTTTTCTTTGGGGAATTGTTCCCTCATGTCTATTTGGGCATAATTAAGCTTCTAAAATCTGCATTAGCCTAATTAATCACTATTTTTAATTTAGAGGTATTTCAGCAGTCATCATCGGACACTCTGAACTCGAAATCCTGACCATAAGTAACCCTCTCCCTAATCTTACACAATTCAGCATCGAGCTTCTAACTGGCCTTGATCCAGTCAATCAAGGTAGGCTAAACCTGCAGAGTAGCCAACATCCCAGAACTCTCTAAACTAACAACCCAGACACCTAAATGCTAGTTGTAGCTCCAGCAAAGATCTCTGCACACCTGTCAGCATACAAACAACACCAGAAGGTCCTCAACAACTGAGAGTGTTAGCTACCACATTAACTCTATCTAGATGGTAGAGTATCTCCAAGTCGTAATCATGCAATAACTCTAGCCACCTCCTCTACCTCAAGTTCAGCTCCTTCTGAGTGAAAAGATTGTGGTCCGTATAAACCTTACATGTCGCACAAAATAGGTAGGGCCTCCAAATCTTTAAGGCGAACACTACTACTACTAACTCCACATCGTGGGTCAAACAGTTCTTCTCATATGGCTTAAGCTGGTGCGAGCCATATGCAACTAACTTCCCATGTTGCATTAAAACATAACCCAATCCCTTATAAGACGCATCACAGAAGACCCTTAAACCATCAGTACCCACTAAAAGAGTCAAAATAGGCGCTGATGTCAATCATTTCTTGAGCTCCTGAAAACACAGCTCACAAGCTTCACTCCACTCGAACTTCACTTCCTTCTACAGTAGACAAGTCAGGGGAGTCACAATCTTGGAGAAGCCCAGGACAAACTTACGGTAGTAGCCCACCAAACCAAGGAAACTACGAACTTCAGCAACATTGATGGGTCTATCCCACTCTGCAATCACCCTGATCTTCTCCGGGTCCATAGAGATGCCATCCTTGGAGACTACATGTCCCAAGAAGACAACCTGATCCAACCAAAACTCACACTTCTTCAGCTTCGCATACAACTCTCTCTCTCTCAGAGTCTGAATCACAACCTCAGATGCTCCTCGTGCTCCTCAACACTCTTGAAGTACACCAAGATATCGTCGATAATCACCACAATAAACTGGTCTAAAAATGGCTTGAACACTCGGATCATCATGTCCATAAACACTAAAGGCGCACTCATCAGACCGAGTGGCATCACCAGGAACTCATAGTGACCATAGCAAGTTCTGAAGACTGATTTAGGCACATTGTCTGCCTTTATCCTCAACTGATGATAACCGGATCGGAGATCTATCTTCAAAAACACCGTGGCTCCAGCCAACTGATCAAACAAATCATCTATATATGGAAGGGGTATCGGTTCTTGATCATGACTTTATTAAGCACCCGTAGACAATACATAGCCGTAGACTACTGTCCTTCTTCTTGACAAACAGAACTGGTGCGCCCCAAGGTGACACACTAGGGCATATGAAGCCCTTGTCCAGCAGCTCCTGTAACTGAATCTTCAACTCCTTCAGCTCAGCAGGACCCATACGGTATGGGGAACTAGATATAAGCTGACTCTCAGGTGCGAGCTCGATCTAGAACTCCACCTCTCTAACTGGGGGAAGCCCAGGAACATCATCTTGGAACACATTTAGCAACTCTAACAACGGGAATGTCCACCAACTTCGCATCCTTACTGACCTCGGGGATGTAACAAAGGAACCTCTGACATCACTTCCTCAGATGGCAAAAAGCTTGCATCGCTGAAATCACTGGCGGTGAACAAGGGATTTTATTCCCTACTACAGACAAATGGGGCTTACCCGGCTCCTCAAAAGTTACTCTCTTAGCAAAACAGTCAATATGGACATGGTGGGCAGCAAGCCAATCCATACCTAAAATCACATCAAAATTTGTCATCTCCATAGGGTTGAGATTAGCACATAGAATCCTATATTGCACTACTTCTTCTCTACACATAGAATCCATAATCATGGAAGAGTTTATAACCAGGGGACTACGCACACATAACTCCACACCAAGAGACTCAATAGGAAAACTGATCTCACCCACCAAATCAGCAGAAATAAAGGAGTGGGTGGCTCCAGAATAAAAAAAACAAAACATCGTTTGAGAAGACAGCTAGAGGATACATGTGACCACATGGTCGGTCGACGGTCCCGTAATCTAGCCATCACGTACACCCTTGCCTGGGCCTTGGGCTTCCGGTCTCTGGACTCTGATGCAAATCCTCCAGTCTTACCTCCCAAACTTCCTCTGCTCCTCTCTACCTGAGGACAATCGGTGATGCGGTGGTGATAAGTGAGAAATACATAGACATTTAAGGGTTTAATCTACCTTGTACTTACTTACTTTCAGGATAATATTACTCACTTATCATATGTTTTTCTTAGATTTATGTTTTGATATGAATAAGATACATTTTGTGTTAAATGCAGGAACAAAATATATATATATATTATATATATATATATACCGCATCATATTAATATTGCAGGTCACTTAACGTTGGCAACCAATTTACAAATTGGTATGGGCTGCAACTAATCACACGCCATCACATTCAATTTTAGATTGATATTTATTAAACTGGAGTTTGATGAGCCGCAAAGCACGGTTGTCATCATACGGATTAAATAATGGACTGTATTAACGTGGAGTTTGATGTCCGCTCCTTGTCCGTGGAATTAAGCCAGGACAACAAACAGAGCAAAAGTGTGTTCGTGGATTTATGACCGGACAAGGGCCGGACGGACTTGTGTCCGTGTGCTGTCCGAGGAACAAAAGCCGGACGTGAGCATACTGTCCGTGTCTGGTCCGGGTAAATAAAGCCGGACGTGGGAAGCAAGGTCCGTGGAATTATGGACGGACAAGGGGCTGACGCAACAAGGACATAAATATGTCCGTGGAAATATGGCCGGACACAAACGCGGACGCCTCTTAATACAGACCAGATCCAGAAATTAACGCGACAGAATTTGCTGTCGTCTTCTTCGTTCTGCGGCGCTAACAAACACATCCATCTACCCGATCGTCAATATCAAGCGCCGGCTGACAGTCCTGAAAATCCTCACACGTTCTGCAGCCCCAATCCACTCCTCAATTCCCTCACGCGGTGTTCCATCCCTGTCTTCTTCCTCCTCCTTTCTTCTATATAAACCCAGTACCTCTGCATCAAATATGATCAATCAACCCCTTCCACAATCCATCGCTCACAGAATCAAACCACACCTACGATCCACTCCATCCTCTTATCCCCCACTTCTCCATTTTATTTTCTTTCTTCATTCATTAGCCTTATGCTGTTAGTTTCCAGAGGACCAACGAAGAAGTCGATTACCCATCTGTTCGTTCTTCTTCGTTGGTTCCGACTATTTTATTTCTTATGCTTGTTTTACTGTATAATTATGTGTGATTAATAAACCTATCCTTCCCGGTTTAGGAAGCAAGCCTATTTTATATAATTGTGTTTTGTAAGCTTTCCAGTATAATTTATCTAAGCAGTATTTTGATTCTTGTCCTTAATGCACTTTAATCTTCTTGCAAATTGTTAAAGTGATATTTGTAGTTCTTTGTTAAAATGCAGTGCTGAGACAAGGTTCTAGACATAGGAAGTCAAACGGGTTAACGACTAGAAGCGAGTTTCTCGCCGTATAGGTTAATCTATCTCTAATAGGGATTATTAATAATGCGATTAATTTATTAATAACTTGAGCAAGGATTGCACTTGTTGTTTAAATTAATCAGGGTTTATTAGACAGGGAATGGTCAATAAACTAATTAAGATTCTTGAGTTTATTGCTAAAGTGGGAAAGTTATATTAATATGATTAAATAAAATAAGTAAGCAGAGTAACCCGGGATGCTTCTTAAAAACACAAAAAGATTTATAATTTCTATTTCTTTTCTGTTTTAATTAGTTGTTTTTATTATTGTCTTATGAGTTAGCTGATAATCATTTCCCTCAAAAAGATAAAATTTGTTTAATAGAAATCTCAGTCAATTTACTACACTATCAGTTATCCACAGCGAGGTCCCCAAGAGTACGACAACCCACATATCCACTATTCTACAAAACGATAGGTACACTGCCTACGTGGTAGAAGTAGTCACATATTTCTCCAACAGGTGGTCGAGGTAGCCACACTTGAAACAGGCACCAGACTTCTTGTAGCATCCATGCCCTTGATGAAACTTGCCACAAGCCTCGCACTTCACAGCAGTAGAAGAAGATGAGGAAGAGCCACCCTGATCTCTTGAACCCTGGCACTCCCCAGCGAACTACTTCTTCTGGGAAGCACCCAGATCCTTCCTCTTTAAATCCTCTAGCCTCTGCTTCATCTTCTGGTCCTTCCCATCAGACTGATGGCCCTTCAGGTCTGCCTCTGCAAGCAAGGCCACATCAGCAACATCTCTAAAGGTCTTATGATGAAGGGGCGTCACAGTGGACCTGATATCTGGCCTAAGGCCACTCTCAAACTTCCTGCCCTTCCGGTGCTCATCCAGCTCAGGTGCAAACTTAGACAGCGTGATGAATTTCCTGATATAATCCTCCATTGACATATCATGACCCTGACAGAGGCGACTATACTCAATGATCTTCTGATCCTTGTAGACGTCAAGGTAGAACTGCTTATTGAATTCCCTGGTAAACTGCTCCCACGTACAAAGCTATGGGAGATTCCCAATCACTGACCTCCACCACTTTTTGGCTTCATCCTTGAACATGAAGGTGGCGAAGTCCACCTTCTTCTCATCCTCGGACCCCATCACACACAATAGGTCCTCAATCTCAGAAAGACAATGGCTAGCCTCTTGAGGATATTCACTCCCATCAAAAGTTGGGGGCTTCATCTTCATGAACACCTGCAACAATTTCACGTTGGGCCCCCCAGCATTCGCAGCCTTAGCTCCGGCTACACCATCAGCAGCTCTACCAGCTGCAGCCATAGACTACATAAGCTGCACCACAAACTGTTGCACTACCTCAACAGCATCTCCCTGAGGAGTATCCCTTGGTGATCTACGGGGTGGCATTCAGAAAGTCCACATATTCAAGCAGATAGTTACACAAACTCTTCAGACAACAGATACTAACATTCTGACTGACTGACCAAACCTAAAGTCCCTACAGATTCAAACCCAGACCTCTGATACCACTAAATGTAATGACCCCAAACACGGTATAGTTCTAAGGTCATTACACACTACACATTTACTACCCAAGATATGCAAGGCTCTAACTAACGATCCAGCAAACAGATGCATAAAAGCTTATAAATATATATATATATAGCATAGGAAATATTTTACAATCTCCAAAGGCGTAATCTAAATACCAAAATATAATTCAGTAGTCAAAAGCTAATACAAATATAAAGTCAAAAGGCCTGAAGGCTACAAAGATCCAAAAGTCTCAAGTATGCTTAGCTAAGCACAAATGAGCTAAGACTCCATAAACCGTAAGGGGAAAGAATCCTCACTAATCAATCTGCAAATGTTAGTAAGATTAGGGGAATGAGCAACCACACGCTCAGTAGATGACAAAAACCATCAATAAGCATGCTCAAAATAGTTGAAAACATATTCATAATTCTAAAAGTCAAATAGAAGGAAGTGGTATCCTTCCATCAGTAGAAATAACAGTAGCAAAAGCCAGTCTTATCACAAACCAAACGGAGTTCAGAGGTACAACCAGAATAGAGAGAATCACAAAATAGAGCAGGACACTAGGGTTCAATGCATACAGACAGAGCGAAGCAAACCCGTAAACAAAACAAGGAAAACCACTTGTGAACAGAACAAGGGAGACACCCATGGAAAATATTAGAAGGATGTCCTACGCAGTGTGCTACAGGATAGTTAGACCCAGCCATCCACGGCTCAGACACAAAGAATACTAGGTCCCAAAAAAGAAGCTAAAATAATAAAGCTTTAGTGCAAAGAAAAGCACCACATAGAGGTTTAAACACTTGAGCATCAGAAGAGGAATACAACCCCACAAATGGAAGTCAAAACACAGTTCTAATGAGTAGTTTAGGCAAAAATAATGGTGTGTCCGAACATGTGTACGAACATCAATGTTAAGACACAAGTCGAGACTTAAAACAACAGAAGTTCCAAATGTTCGAACATGTGTCCGAACATCAATGTTTGGACACATACTGAAAGTCAAAACCAAAGGTCTGGACGTTAGAAGTTCGGACAAGTTCTGAGAAAATTTTACGTGGTGGCGTCTGAACATGTGCCCGAACATCAATGTTTGGACACATGCTGAGAGTTAAAACATAAGAAAGGAGTAAGAGCTGTCCGAACTTGTGTCTGGACATATAAGTTTGGAAACCTGCCAAGACTTGTAAGCCAGACATGTCCTCACACCCCGTTCGAACTTACATGTTCAGACGGAAGTTCAGACACAAGTTAAATTGCAGAAATTAGAAGGCACAACAGGGTCTGTCAGAACTTACAAGTTCAGACAAACGTTTGGACACAGCAAAATTCAGAAATTTCAGAACAACAAATGTACACAAACAAAACCTCAAAACATCAGCAAAATCTGTAGCACAATTCTAGAATTTTTATTCTCAACTATAGGGGTTTTAGAAAGTTAAAACCAAGGCCAAAATCAGATAGAAAACGCCCACGATCACAAGACAATTCGAACTACCATAACTCTCAATCCAGAAATGCCCCATAGGCGAACACACCCATCGAATCCACTCATCACCTACCTCACATTAATGTAGAGGAAGCTCTAAATCTGGAGAAGAATCAGTCACCAACACACAGACCAATGCAGAAGCAGCAGCCTACTGACTACACAAACAATTGTAGAAAAATCCCTAAAATCAAAAAGTGCGTAAACCCCAAAAATAGATAATTGTAGATGACAAAAGCCACCAATCCAAACCTAAAATTAAACTTTGTAGACAGTGTAGAAGAGGAGCCAATCACGGAAGCGGTGACAGCAAAACACAAAATCCGGCAGCCTAAAAGCACTCAAATGAGAGGAAGAAGATTTCTCTAAAGAGGGAGAAGAGAGAAGCGCACTATGAGATGAAGGAAACTGTCGATCGTGATAGAATGTTAAAACGATTAAGGGAGTTAGATTTCTTATTTAAATCCTTACCAAAAGTAGAAGAAGGAATAGACTTCCTTGTCCTCTCCTTTAGCTCAATAGACTCCAATGTCCTAAAACCATATAAAGTCCAACTTAAATCAGAATGTGGTGAAATAAATTATGCAAATAAACCTTGGGTTATAACATATTTGAGCTTCAAAAAACACAGTGTAACGGCTTAAGGTAGTTGCCTGTGTGTGTTGGTCAAAGACAATGTCTATGGGTTATTATACCTTCAAAGTAGGGAAAGTTTAGGAGTGTGATAAAATCTCCTTACTTGAGTTAAGGCTCACTGTAACACCCCCACTTAAACGTCTCTGAAATGTCGTCTAATCATCATACTTAAATAATCTAATCACATCAGAGATAAAGAATATTGCATATTAATAGTGTTACCGCCCTCACTTGCCCGTACGAGTGATAAAGCATCCAACTTAAAACCGAATACAAATACGAAACGTTGCCACAATGATCTTAAGAGATAGATAGAAGTTTGTAGTCCTTTATACAATCCATAATACAACTAGTACACGTGAGCATCTAATTAATACAACCTTGGTATAACAGAACCCGAACCCAAAATCATAAAGTGTGTATTAATCCTAAAAGGTATACCGCTACTCAAGTCCACGCTTCTGTGTAGGTAATCAGCTATGCCCCTATAGAATTATTTTTGTATGTCTGGAATCAGCCCCCGCTGAGTATGTTATTATGTAACCGTGATGCCCCCTTGGACCCCTCAGTTAATTAGTTGAGTGCATGCAGTTCATTTTACATGCAATACCATTTTTTAAAAAAACTATAAAGTAATACATAGTATAACCAACCATATATTAAACACACATAACACATGCTCTTCACATATAATATCATGATACAGTTAAAGCATTCTAAACACACTGGTGGAACGAAAGCCTTAAATTACGGTCCCAAACCGTGTATAATGACGGTTCTGGATCGTACTTAACGCGGCGGTCATCTAAGAAGGAGACGTCTTTAATTACAGTTTAAAACTGTAATTAAAGACCATTTTCCAGTCGCGCTCGTGTCGGGGGTTTTTAAATTACATCTTCTAAAAAACCGTAAGGTAAAGTGTTTTGGCGCGGGCATGCCATTGGACTTTAGATTATGTGAAATACCCCTAATTAATTAAACATATAATAAATTAAATTAAGGCCTCAACATGCCTTAAAAATAAATTAAACACAACAATGTTTAACAGAAAGCAAAAATAACACCCTTTAAACTTTTTAGGGTGACTAAATATCCAAACGAACTCCGTTTGACCTAAACTTTTAACCTGAGCCTTATAACACATAAATGAACACATTAAGACCATTTCTAAGGGAAACCAAGCTCAGAAACTCATTGGAACACAAAATGTGCACTAAGCTTGCTTAAAGCACATTTTTGTGAGATTGTCTCCAAAATGAGTTCTATTTAATAATAGGGTCTTGAATACCCTTAAATATACTAATGTGACATAATGTGCCACATTAAAATGCTTAAATCAAAGTTTTTCAAAAAACCCAAAAAAAAAATATGGGCATTGTTTTATGAATAGTGACCAAATAGTGCAAAAATAACATTTAATCACTTAATCTTGTCTATGGTCAATATGTTCCCTTTACCTTGGCTATATTATTGCCGGCAGTTTAAGACTCTTTTCCCAGCTTATATCCGTTCCCATTAGCAATTAATCATGACTCATTACTTCTACCTTATTAAAGTATGTATAAGTACACCTTTTTACAATAAACTTATAACCTTATCTCTTCCACGCTTGTATGACCAATGGTTGCCATTAACTAAGAGGTCTCTTCTCAACTAATTACCGGTTACCAAACAAATAAAAGTGGCGCAGCACTCTCACCTTATTAACATAACAAAAAGTGTACTTTTATTATAAAATACTAATAAACCCCATCCTTTCTTATCCCATCCGACAGCTTCTGCAAGTTTATTGACTACTAATAAACCCCATCCTTTCTTATCATTACCGATTTCTTTCCTTTCCATTACCGTTCTCCTCTTCCTCCTCCTCCAGTCGTAAGTCTCTGCTCTCTCCTCGCTGTTTCTTCCACCGAGAGCTGCCCACAACTTCCATGGTTGCTGCCCCAAGATCTAGGTAAGTTTTCAAGACAAAAACATGCTCATTTTTCTCCTCTTATTCTCCTCTCCTCAAAGAGCTAAACCATGCTCATTTTCACCCAGCAACTAGGACTGAATTGGGAGCTAAAGTAGTGAGGAACTTCAGTTAAAAACAGAGAAGGAAGGGAAGCAAACTTCCTTGTTTTCTCAAGGTAAAATCTGCATAACCCAACTTGATCTTCCTCCTCCATTTCGGTATTGTCCCCAGCTTATACTAAGCTCTCTCTTGTTTCTTTACATGGGAAAAACTAGAGAAGTATACCCTGGTTGAGGAGAGAAAAAAAACCCAGGTGAGAGCCTCTTCTCTTCACCATTCCGGTAAGTCACCACTGCTTTTCTCCCTTTGTTTTTGCCGGTAATATTGCTAGCCTATCCTAAGCTCCTCTTCTTGTTTTCTTTACGTACAAAACCAGAGGAGAATCACCCTATCTCATGCAGTAGCACTATCCAAGTTAGAGCTCCATTCTTGACCAAATCGGTAAGGAAAATCCCATCTCTTATACTCCTCTATTACCGGTAATATATTTCCAATTTCCCCAGCTTGTACTCTGCTTCTTCACGTACAAAAACAGAAGGAAAAACCCACTACTTATTCCTCATCTCCAACCGGTAATATATGTAGATATAGCAGCAGCCTAACTCCTTGTTTTGCCTTGGGAAAATCAGGCATAAACAACCATGCAAACACCCTTGTGTGACCATGCTTTCGGTAAGGAAAAACCTTCTCTATTTCCTCCTTGTTCTACCGGTAATATATGTGGTATAAGTGGCAGTTTTAACATTTGTTTTGCTCACAAAAACCAGGTGCGAGTAATCCTTGAAACCAGCCTTAAACCAAGGTAAATCCCATGAGTTTTCTAGCTTAAAACAACCATGTTTAGCCCTATTTTCTACCGGTTATACATGCTGGAACATGTAGTGTTTTAACACTTCTCTTGGCCTTGGAAAAACAGGCGTGAATGAGCCTAGAAACTAGCTCCAAAACAAGGTAAAAACATGCCTTGTTAAGCTTAAACTCATCACTTAATTGCCTACATAATGAGTAACCAATACATACTCTTTTACTGCATGAAATTCCTGCCGAAAACACATTGGAAAATCTTGGAAAAATTTTGCACAACATGAAGAACCAAGTCCAAGAAAATAAGTGTTGGCAAGGTGAGTATTCCCACTCTATAAACTTGTGTATATATTAAGCTAAGGATTAAACTTTCAAAACTAATTAAATCTGGTGTTAACAACTAGACCGAGAGTGCTAGTTGCTGTTTGGAGTGCTTGGGAACTTGGAAATCAAAAACTAGGTGAGTAATACTTACCTTATTATATAATATGGTTTTTATGATATTTTGTTGTATATATATACAAGCCGAGGGTTTAGATAGGATTATATAACTTAACTGTGTATTAAAATGTGTAATAACATTTTTGGTTGGTTAGTTGGTGTATTAATGACCTATAAGGTCAAGGAAATTAATTATGGGTCAAAAACATAATTTATAAAAAAATATGGAGCATGGGAAATAAAAGCCGAGAACAATAGGATTTAAAATAGCTAAACTATGTATTATAATGTTTTATAGCATTTTTTGTTGATAATATAAGGTTTAGATGACATATTATGTCCTAAGGAATAATTTAATGATTTTAGGAAACATTAAAGAAAAACCATATGATAAACCGTAAACAATATAGTTTTTATGACATTTATGTGTAATTATATTCTACTTTAATTATTGTAATAAGGCCAAGCATTGTAGGCCATTTAATTTAATTGTTATATTAAGTTTAAAATGAATTTAATATAGAAAATAACATTATCGAAAATTATATGGGATTTTTCTGTAATTAAAATAATTTTAAGGGTTAAATATAGGCATTAGCCGAAAAGTAGGCTTTAAAACCTTATTTTATGAATTCTGTAAAATTTAACAAAGTTTTGAGGCAAAAATGTGATTTATGAAAATTATAAGGGTCAAACTGTAATTATATAAACTTCTGGTCAAACTGAAAGTCAATACGTCAATATAGACCATATTAGGAGGTTTGACCAAATTTAATGTCATAAATAATTAATTTATGAACTTATGTTAACATTATAAGTGAAATGTTGAATTTATAAAACTTATGGGGTATAGAATGTAAATACCGAAAAGTAGAGGTATGATTTGGTTAATATGATGATTTATATCCTAAGTATAAAATTTGGGAATTTTTGGAGTTATATAAGTGGTTATATTGATAAAAGTATATAATATATAGTTTTTGTGACATATGGAAGTATATCATATAAAATGGGGTCAAAATGTAAATAAAAAAATGTGGGCGAAAAGAGAATTTCAAAACAGAAGGGGGCTGTTTGGGTTAGAGTAACATAAAGCTATAGGTTATATGGATAATAAATATTAAAACCATATAATACTCTCTCCGTCCTGAATTGACCGTCCTGTTTACTATTTGGACATGTCGTTTGACTTCAATATTTAACATATAAGATAAAATAATTTTAAAAATTTGAGTTTTGCATATGATTCCTTACATAGTAAACTATATATTACAAAATTTAGTTTTATAAAATTATTTTATCTTATATGCTTAATATTGAAGTGGAAAAACGTGTCATAAAGCAAACATGACAGTTAATTCAGGACAGAGGGAGTATAACCTATATATATAACTTGTTATAATATATGTGGCTAACGTGTAAATAAGGGAAATTGTGTTGCTGGAAAAAGATAAACCAAACAGACCTTGGTCTGTTCGGTAATAATGAAAAGTAACATATAAAAACCATATGTTATAAATATGATAATGTTTGGATGATATAATATATGTTATGTGAAATATTATAAGATTTGTGGTAAAAGAATAAATATGAAAAGTTGGAGGGTTAAAAAAAATAAAACCTAAGGGTTTGTTTGTATTTTTCGGAAATATTGAAACTATATAGTATACATACTATATGATTTAAATGCTATAATATATGGTAAGTTAAGTATGTTATAAAAATTATGGTGAAAATGTAATAATTATAAAGTGTGGGGTTTGAAAGGAAATGAAATGTTAAATATATGCCTATTCGGCAATTAAGGGGGAATATATCAAAACTATAGATTATATCTTATTACAAAGTTTTGATGTTATAAAATAAGGTATTTATAACATGGTATAAGTAATGTGGTTATTTTATAATTAATGAAGACTATGTGGATAAAGATGTAACAAGTGTAATATATGTATATCATTTTCGGTAAATGATATTAGTTACCAAAACTATATGTTATAAGTTAATGGCATGTAAAATATCATGCTATATAATATTATGATATGGGTGTAACACTTTATGATTTTATGTGGTCAAAAGTATGGTTTATAAAATCAACATGCCGTAGCGCATGCTTATATATTAAAAATGAAGATATAAATTATAGTATACAATGACATAAATAATATGGTTAATATATGATTTTGGAATGGTTAAATAAACCTTGAGTAAGGAATAACATATGCATAATATAAAGTTCCTTATTTCATTAGAAATTCATGTGTATATATATGTATATATGCTGGCGCAAATAATAGGCACATATATATTATGGTTTACAAACCATATAATAGGAAATAATGAATGTTAACCTATTAGTATAATTACATGCTATAAAGTTATAAGGTTTTATTTGAACACAACTTGTTACATAAATGAGAAGTTGTATAACGCAAGGTATGCCGAGGAATAATAATCTATCGTGTATTATAAACTAATGTTGCATGGAATGCATGCAACCATAGATTATAAAATATAACCATGCATGCAACTATAGGTTATAACAACACCTATGCATGCGATAAAACGGTTGGATTAAAATATACGAGAACGAACGAACTTACATAAGTGTAACGCTTATTAGATACTACGGTTGGAAATTGTAATTCCTAAGTTTGAAAAAGTTAACCAAGACGTTCGAATAAAAACCGACGTCTTTGTTAAACCGAATATTAATACTTACTACGAGTAAGGAGTTTTTAAAGATAACGATACCTTAACTAATAACAGTTGAAATCCGGGGATGTAATACCGGGGTTACTGACGTTATTCGGAAATACTGAATCATAATGTCATGTGGATTGACACTTAGCGTTCTTCATATTGTTAGATTGCCTATCAAACGTGCGCGCTCGAGAAGCTTAGTGGTCTACACTGCGCATCCTTGGTCTAAGGTGTACGGTATGTAAAGGGGTTTGATCCGGGTTGTCCTGAGGAATTCCTCGGGCTCGGATTTGTTTGATAATGTGTGTGATGGATATCTGTGTTTACTGCATTATTTATTTATGCACGAACGTCCTACGGGACTAATACTATGTTGACTATAGATCGACTTATATAAAACTACATATGCGAGTTGTGTGATGGTGATTACGGTTGCCTGACCTAATACGCTAAGTATTACAAGTATGTAGTTATATCCTAAGTAAAACGCTTAGGAACGGGACACGACATAGTCGGTCTCTAGAGCTTTGACTCGAACATAAATACTACCTAGAGTTATTCTAGGCATTCATAAGACCCACAGGGCAGCCAACAAATTAAGTGATATTTCCATAATTAAAACAGTAACTGAATTACTAACTAACGAGGTTAACAGTGGAGTGTGAATGAATGTGATGTTGTACCTTAATCCAGACAGTCACCGGCTGCTGGTCGCGTGTAGAGATCTCTTGGGTTAACCTGTGTCGGGTTTTCCCTAGTTAATCCTGAACGAACCTAGATAGATCGTCAGGCGGAGTGTGCTACCGTTGGCACCAGGCCTTTGGCCACCTAAATGGACCCCTTTACAAAGGCAAAGTGAAATAGTCTCGGAGTCTTCGGATGATCAGGGCAGTCAGCACCTTGTGTGTACGTTGGACTACCGTCCAAGTGAGTATATTTCGGGTTGTCCTAATTGACGCCCGACAGTGCTAACCAAATCAAACAATATGTGAAGGCCCGGGGGGCCGAGTGTTGTAATACGTGATGATGTTAATAAACGATGCATGAGTTACTGATGTTATTGTATTGTGTGACGTGGGGCTGTGCTGTGTATATTTGTAATGACTGGTTGGATTGGATGGATGGTTATGTGATCATGCATGTTTGTTACAGTATTTATATATCTGTAAAATGGTAAAGCATGAAATCAATCTAATATCAAGATGGTTAAAAATGACAAGTGACCAATAGGGTCCAGGTCAGGCATACTCAGCATTTATCGCTGAGACTACACTCATTGTGCAGGTTGCTGATCTCCGTCGAAGCCGAAGTGCGGGA
Organism: Limonium bicolor; assembly: GCA_023374045.1. NCBI lineage: Eukaryota > Viridiplantae > Streptophyta > Magnoliopsida > Caryophyllales > Plumbaginaceae > Limonium > Limonium bicolor. Next base: position 273,443,587 of record CM041779.1, read on the forward strand.
ACAGGGTAGTTAGGATTACTTTAATTATCGCACATGGAATTTATTTGTATAACGATATCAGTCTGTGGATGTATGACGGTATGGTTGTGTTTATTTGGGATTTGGGTAGATGCTCACTTGTCGACTGTTATGGATGTGGAGTTAGTATGATGTATAGGAGGTATCTCGTTGTCACAGCGGTTTAGTAGTGTTGTGTATTTTGGTTGTTGGACTTAGTTCTGCTTCGTTACTCGCATGGGCGAGTAATGACAGGTGACACCCGAGTGAGTTTTACTGTTGTTATTTATTCTTCCGTTGTAAGACGTATTTATTTTCTGATAATGTGAGTGATTATTATGTGTTTATTGAGAGGGGTGTTACATTATGGTTCTATCAGAAACTGTAATCTAAAGTGTTTTGGCGCACGCTCGCTAAAGGGATTATATTACAATTTATTCAGGAACCATAATGTAAAGTTTTTTTTCTTTATGTTTTTTTTATTAAAATCGCCAGGAATCTGTTACAATTGTGCAGTTTCTGCACAATTGCAATAGATATACACAAATTGTACAATTGCAACACACCTTTACAAAATAGCAACAAAACACATTCTCTGCGCACAATTGCAACAGATAACAGAATCTGTTACAGCTCAAATCACTAGGAATCTGTTACAGATTGTGTAGAAACTGAAAATTGCAACAGATGTGCATGAACTTAATTTACAAAATCTGTTACAGATTGTGCAGAATAGCTCAAACATCAATTTTTGGCTTTCATTACAGCAGACATTTGCCAAACATATTTGTTCCAATCTTAATTTACAAAATCGTACAGTAGCTAGCAATTCACAAATCTATTATACATTTCATTTCAGATTTTTCAATCCTGATAACCACCTACATTTTCATGCCTCTACATATATACAAGACAAAAAGCTTGCTATCCTACCACTCTATTCTAAAAAAGAAGGCCACCATGCTCTCTCTGACATGAATCAAGTCTTTTGGCCCATAAGTCTTGAATTTGCCAAAGTGCTCAATAATCTGGAACAAGACAATGAATGGAACACATAATGAAATTAAGATAAGACACCAAAAATCTGCACAAAGAACTAAATACAAGACAACACCATCTATCGTATTACCTTCTCTTCAGAGTTTCCAAATGTTGGGAAGTACGTGCAGAACTCGTACATGTACCGCATGACGAAGTACCCGCAACTTTTGGAATCCGGTTGCTTAGGGCACTAAATCACCAAAATTCACGTGTGTAAAATAATTGTAAAATGATAATTAGCACGAATGAAAAAGTAAATTAATTTTGGTTCAAAAAAACTTAGAAATAATTAAGCACTAATTGAAATTTTCATACTTTATGATTAAGTCTTCAACGATGAATTCTTTCCACTACCCCATTGGATCTAGAACGAGCAGAGAAGTAGTGGCGGTGTAGAAGATAAACAAAGCCCACTGGTGGCTACAATTTCAAATACAAAATCAAATGAGGAATGAAGGTACATAAGTTAGCTAATTAGTATGTAAACTTACATCAGAACTCATGTTTGGTGATACAACATTAGCATAAATAATTTGTTCTCTTCTTCATCAACATTGAAGCAACGCTTCATGTATCTACAAAAACTCCCTGGGTCCCTAGTGACTGAATTGAAAGATAAACACTCCGCGCACACCGCATAAATGGTGGTGATATTCTTCTCATGGCATCTTTCAAGTAATGCTCTATTATATCACATGTACTATAAAAAGTTAGCTAATGCTACTTCATAGTTACTTATTCTATAAGATTTTAAATTATAAGAAAAGAACACTTACTTTACATAAGCTTGAATGATGTAATGTCTAGGTAATCTCCTGGACATCGTCTCTCTGATATCCCCAAAGTTGATCGTTGTGGTCATATCTTCTTCGTAGTGAAACAACAACTTTGGAAGTGTCATAATGAAGTTGATGCACTAAGGTCCCTTCGCAATAATCTTGTCATAAAGATTGACCTGATGAGGCCCTAAGAGTTTAATCAACTTATCTGGTAGTGCGAACCTAGGTGTCGGTGCCCTAGAAGTTCTGGCTTGACCCAGGGTCATTGGATTAGTACCCTTCGTACCCCGGGATGTAGGGTTAGACTTTTGAGAAGCAACCTACATATCCTATAGCTCACATTGATCAAAACACACACAAGCAATCATTAGCCCCACCATCGTCCGGGGGTGTCCGTGGTTTCAGACAGGGCATCTTGGACCCCAGATAAGGCATTTATGGGTACGGATCACCCTTAGATAACAGCATTCACATGGTTTCTGGCGGTGTTTTTAGCTCAACTTTATGTACGTGTAGCCTGAAAGATTTTAAGTATGTTAGTAATCAAAAGAACTCATTTTGACTTCAGATTATTAACTAAACTTAGCAAACAGGTTATTAGGTAGACACACAAAGAAACCTACATTAGGGAGCCAGAAAAAGACGGTTTAATCCCAAATTTAGACATAGAGTATATTAAATCTAAGGAAGTTAGAAAATCTTATTTCTAACTTTTTTTACCTTCAGAATCTGGGAGTTCCTCCACCTCAGAATCCTCGAAAGCTTCGTCGGTGGTAGTCCCAGATTGAGTTCAACCCAAGCTTCTAACTCTTGATTGTTGATGATATTCTTCACGTTTTGGTGGTGGTTTGATGGATGTTTGATGAGTTGTGTTGCAATGGGAGTTTGAAAACAAGCTTTTTTATGGATTTCAATGGAATTTTGGCTTTAATTCGGAGCTTGGGAGTTCAAAACGTGGGGAATTGAAGATGGCTGGGAATTTTTACTTCTTAGGGTTCTTAGTTATCTCTCTAGGTCAAAGTAAAGGTTCCTTATATAGACATCACTAAAGGTAGAGTAAACTTGGTAAAAGACCGAAGTTTGCTGGGATTCGGTCGGGTAACTTTCTGAAAGAATCTGATCATGAAATTTTGCCAGCATGTAAAAGAAGATATAAAATTGGAATGTTTGGATAAAGGAATATTTTTAAAATCAAATTTTCATCAGATCATGTTCAGAAAATAATAGTAAATTATTGGAAATTCAAAATTTGAAATTCCAATTCCATGATGCTCTAATTGTCATCCGTTATCATGAGTTAACATTTCGAGTTGATTTGAATCATTTTCAGAGGAGAGAGAAAGTTTACGAGATGGTTTAAGAGCCTTGAAAATTACAAAAATGTCCCTCGGGATTATTAATCGGTCACCATTGTCCTGAGATGTGTGAACTAGTCATGGTAGGATAGGGGAAATTCTTAAGACGTTCTTCAACTTGGGATTCTACGCCCTTAGACCATTTTTCCCTTTAAAGCACTTGTGTCCTAAGACACCCTTTTTTGGGGGTCAAAATTTTGGGTATAACACTTTCCACCAAGAGACAAAATATCCCTCAAACACTATAAAGAGTCCAAAATACCCTTCAAACTTTTCAAATGACCAAAATGCCACTTAACCCATTAAAAGGTTTGAAACATTCCTCAAGATAATCGAAATTCCCTTCAAGCTCTTGGATGACTCCCAAACCCTTCAAATGCTATTCATGCCTTAAAAATCTCTATTACACTCTTTCTCCCTATTAAAAGTTGCAAACCTACACAAGATTGCCAAACACTCTTAAACATCTCAAAAGACCAAAGAACCTCTCGTCTTCAACGACATCCATAAATTCTCAAACCCCTCAAATCTTCTTACAATTCCCCGATCACTAAATTTGGGTCTAATCTAGCCATTCAATTCTCTAACTCCTCCCATTTGTTCATTAAATTTTTCCATATTTCTTTAAGCTTCTCAACTTTGACAATTTCCTTACACATTTGGTTTTGGCTTGGTAGGAAAGCTCGCCTCCACAACGGTCAATAGTGTACTCTCTTCCCATCCTATCATATCTTCCTCTTTGTGCCCCTTTAATTGAAGCTTTCTATAAAAGGGTTTTGAAAGAAGGTAATCTTCTACAGTCAGAGACCGTGGGTTCCACAAGAGCCATCTGAAGTTGTGGTTGATCTTCTAAGGGGCGTAACGTAGTAGGAACCCCACATAAAGTCTCTAGTATGACCAGATAAAATAATATCCATAGTTAACAATCTCAAAGTCAATTAAAGATTACTATAACCCTCTCTTTCACTTCCTACTTTGTTTAAATCAAATGAGGTGGAAACTCTAGTTAATTTCCACCCTTTGGCTTAAGTCAGTTGGATCCCACTGAGAGCAGGTGTAGTGCTTGTTGGCATTCCTCGTGAAGCTTTCTAAGAAAACAACGATAAGTAGGTATTTGAGGGACACCATCATCCACAGTATGCCATTTTCTATGATCTAGATTTTATAGTTAGAACCATTAATATGCCCCCCCCCCCATGCTGAAAAATCACTTTCCACACATGCACACACACGCACACACACACACACAACATTTTTAAAGTTTCAAAACAAGTAAACAATCTCGTTAAGTATAGCAGTAGACTCTGAAATTTTGTACAAACAACAATTTATAATTATAAATAACTAGTCATGATCTCATATGATTGTTGTTTAATCAAATACAAAAAACTAGCTAACATATAGTTTGTTCCAACATGATTGTATTCAAAAGGTAATTTTTACAACACGATACTTAGTGAACTGTAGCCGATCCTAGTTTGTAGAAGTTTTTCAGTTTTGTCCTAAGCTTTGTAGACATTTTGTGAGTTTTGTTTACCAAACACCCTATCTCTTTTTTCTAAGAGATGTAAAAAACTGTAGTGTGATATTGTTTTTTTTTGTAGTTCCTTTGATTTTTTTCAACTACAAGTGATTCAGTGCTCCTTTATTAAATTTCTAAAATTTGAATAAATTTCAGATTTTTTTATGACTTTATGGTATTATGTGACATGTGGGTTGCTGTTATTTAAAAGTGTAATATATTCCATATAACATTTATATTCTATGAGAAATTTAAAAAAAGTCGCATGACTGATAAATGTCTTTATTTTGTTCTGTTTTTTAAAATTTTATATAAATTACTAGGGCTTTTGTATAAATATCTGAACATTTTGTATTTTTTGTAAGCACCAAGTGTTTCTACAATCTAAAAATGCTTACCAAATACCATGAATCTATATTCTCTAAGAGATACTAAAGAACTAGTTTAATTTAACTATCTTTTTTGTTTATATCCCTTGGAGTTCATATAAAATGTTAGAGAGTTTGTATCAATTCCTATTATTTGTATACGTTGTATGGGAGCTATACACATCTAGATTTTATTTATGTTGTTTGAGATTACTTTAATTATTAAAATAAAAATTACAACCTTTAAATCTCAAGCATAGATTAAAACTAAAATAGGATAATGAATTTGTTTTACTCAAGTTAGGTTCTAAATATAGAATTTCTTTTCATAAAATGACTATACAATAGTTAAATTTTATTAAAACTTGGTGAAGAAGATGGCACTATTAGTTCTTTGATGATGCTTCCTTATTTAATGAGTAAGAATACAAATAGAAAAAATTTATAAGATGTTCACATGCCTAAATGTGAAAGTTTTTTTTTTCAAATGACACAAACAAGATAAAGAAACTAACAAGGAACAACAACACAAATGGGATAGAGGAGGACAATGTGCTTTTTAAACAACTTTACTTTTGTTTACTTCAATTTGTTTTTTCTTAAGAAATGTTTTAGTAGGATTGTTAGACCATCACAACCGACTGAAATCTATTAATAATAGTATAAAAAATAAAATATGAGCTGAAGGAAAGAAACAAATAACAAAAAAAAGAAAATGAGAAAAACATAATTATTTAGAACAAAAGAATTGAATATCTTAATAAAATAGATTATATATAAACAAAGGGACATACTACTATTTTTCTAAAGATTGAATTCCACTTTATTGTCATGGATATAGTGTTACATTTTTTTCTAGCTACCTAATGATTCATGTCATTAGCTCAAGTAACACACAAAACCAATATAGACTAGATATGTGACAACTTTTGACATTCCTAGACATCAGGCATACTCGTGAAGAGGGTGGGTTAAATCTGTCATACCATTTGTTCAGGTTGAATAATTTCTGTCTAGGTCAAGACCCATCGATTAGTACATTTTTTTAGTTACATCATAACTTTCCCAATGCTTCTTGCTGGAGCTAACCAATTCTCTCTCGGGCGAGAGCTCTTCCCTGCCCCCTCCTCCTTTTCCTCACTTGTAAAATAATTTTTTTAGTTTCATTAATGAATACAATCATGGATCTTCCTAAGTTGATTTTTTTCAAAGCTTTCCTTGTCCATTAAAATTCACAGATCTATGGTGATATTCTACCACACTGTATATCATCGACTCCTTATTCTTGATCCTCTGCTCCAGCTAGTAATCCCTTCCTTTCCAGTTGTGCCTTTAGGCCACTCTCTACTGTAACCCCCTCCAACTGGCCACCACCCTTGTTCTACCCCCCAACTCTAGTTCGCTCTATGGGATCTCTCACCCATCGTTCAGTGAAGGAACTCACCTGTCTATGTGAGGAGATTTCACTCACAAAAGAAGAGGTCTCACATATCTCCATTGATGGCTTGATGGACCATGACTTGGTCCTGTCCTTCAATAAATGTATGTTAGGAAAGTTAGTCACCACTCATGGCATCAACATGCGGGCGAAGGAGGCTACCTTGTCCAAGGTTTGGAAACTCCAAGGCCACCTGAAGATCAAGAAGGTCGCCTCACAAATCTTCTTACTGGAGTTCAAGTGCATAGGGCATGTTGCATGTAATCCTCGATCGTTGTTTGTGGTCTTTTGATGGAGCTCACCTAATCCTTTAACAAATCGATAAGAAGAAAGCCTCCTCGGATCATGTCTTCCTGATCATTCCCATCTGGGTAAGATTCCACGATGCCTCTCTTATCTTGCACAACAAAGACTCTACTAGTAGCCTCGCTTGTCGTTTTGACACATTTTTGGAGTTTGAGGATGAAGGAGCTCGCTACGGTGGGGACTACCTGCGTTTCAAAGTCATGATCTTGGTTAATAAGCTGGTGCTTCGCTGCTTGAAAGTCATCCCCAAGTCAGCAAATTATCCTTTATGGCATCTCCTTTATGGACCATGGTTGTGGGCTTTAAGCCTCCGTATAGAGCAATAGGCGGGCTTTGACACCAACTCAGACACTTGGAAGATTGTTTGAGGTCTCGCGAGTAAGCCATCGTCAAGCCTACCAGACCCACATTCATCCAAGGACATTAATCCTTCTGAAACCTCGACCACAACAGATGTTTCATCCCTTCAAAGCTCAGAGGATGCTAGTGCCCCTACCCTGATCATTAACTTAACTTCGGCCATGCCAAGCGCATCTATGAGCTTCCAAGACATCTTCGACAAAGGTATGGGACCAACTAGTCCCGTGGACCTTTCAAATGTAAAGAAATGCAACTATGATAGGGTCCTCAAGAGTACAGACTCGCATGGAGCCGTCGCCAACCCCTAAGGCCATCTGTGTCCATAAAGACTTCTATGCCCAAGGACTCATCCATAGTCATTGACCTCATGCAACCTACTACGAACAAGGAGGCAATCTCTGGCAAGCCCAAGGACTTTCTAAGCAAATGATTGGTGGTGCCCATGGTCACCAGGCACGACAAGGAATTGTGATGGCTATGTGGGTCAACTGAAGTCACTTATCTACATACTTTACAATAAGAGCAAAGCCTCACTTATCTCAAGAGTTTTATGTTATTATGATTTTAATTTGTGTTAGTCCTTTTATTGCTATGCTTATGTGAATATCTGGTAATCCCTTTGTTTGTTGGAAGTCTTTGTTGACCTTTACTAAACACAACAAATGGAATAAGTGGTGGGATCTATCGGTGTTCCTAGTGGTGCTCTTCTTGACACTATTATCCCCCATTTGCACTGCTCTTAAAAGGATGCTTTCATTGATAGCTGGATAGGAAGTCGTCTTGTCGGATAGAACTGACCTCAGTTGTCTCCCCCCTCGGACTAGCCATAGCACTCCATGTCTAAGCTAAGAATCAGGAGACCCTATGCAATTTCCTTTCATAGCGTTGCATTAAGGTAGGATGGTCACCTTAGATTAGGGGCGGAGCCAAGAAATTATTTTAAGAGGGGCAAGAATTTTTTCAATAACATTAATTAATATTTTTAAATTAACTTTTAAATTTTTAATTAATATTAATTTTCAATATTTGTAATTATATTTTAGAAAATGACATAAATATGTAATTTAAAATTGAAATATATAGATTAACATATAAAGAAGTTTGTTTTACCTTTCTTTTTATTTCAAGTTTTAAAAAATTGGTATATTAAATTATATGTTCATGTCAATAATATAGAACAATAGTTCCAACTAGTAGTTTTTTTCTAAAAACTTCTTCCAAATTTTTTTTGATTAATTATAGTATTATTTTAATTTGACAAATATGTAATAAAAAACTAAAAACACTTGTATTATGGATAAATAGGGTGCATGATTACTAAGACTAACCTAATAATCAGTTTTACTTTAGACTATATCGCTAAAATTGAAATATTAAGAGTTTTAATAGCTAATATAGACGAAAATGATTTTTACAATATAATTTTAATTAAAACAAATATTACATGTTAATAGAAATATAATTGATAATCTTCGTTTCCTTCTTGACTACTAGTTTATGGTATCTTAGGTTTGTAATCACTTATTTATAATAAAATGTCTTACTTAAAAAAAAGACAAATAAAATTTTTGCGTTACTTTAGGTTCGGGTCACTCGGATTGGTGTTAGATTGTGTTTAGATTACAAGTTAAAAATGGATTTAGATTATTTCAAATCATGGTTAATATTTTGAATAAAATAATTAAATAAATATTTACTAAATTGTATAAAAACATAATTTCTACTGAACAAAATATAATGTTTGTTGTCTTTAGAAAAAAGCTTAATTTTTAGATATAAAAAAAAAGAAATATCTATAAGACTAAAGCTATGTTTGCCTTGGTTGTTTTTGTTTTAGCTATTTATATGTCATAATATTTATTGGAGGAGAACTTATACCCACTTGGGATGCAATGAGACCCATACAAGTACCATCTTTTTATGCTATAAATTTGTTATGCTACAAAAATAACGAACGAGAATAGATCGTGGATCCTAGTAATATAATGCTAAGTTATAAAAAAATTCAATACAACATCCATTTCAATTTTCATTCAATTTATTCATATTAAATCTAATTTGCAGTCATTGTTATTTTGGGTCACTTGGTTTTGGGATTGTTTTAGGTCATTATTATATCAGGTTATTTGATTTCACAATTTTGAGTCAGCAATATTGAGGTCAATCAGTTAAATATGTTTAAATATTGAAGTTTTGGTTGAGTTAGGATTTAAATCAAATTGATTTATTTTTAAAGCTTGGATCAAATTTTTACGGACTTACTAGTGGAGCTTTAAGATATTGGATAAGTTCTGACGTCATACCAAAATTTGCATTATTAATTTAAAGTGTCTGTCAATAATGCTAATTGATCGAAAAAACTTTACATATTTGAATACAAAAATTAGATCACCATTCATATAAAAAATTAATCCAATTATCAAAGTGAATATGACACTTTATTTTAGTGAAGATATAGGGAGCGTTTGGTTACATAAAAAACAGTATAAATGGACAGTATATTTGTTGTGGCATATGCTATTTTAGTCTCATTTATTTGTTTTGTTGTTCCGGTAAAACAGCATAAATATCAGCATTAACGTCGGTATCAAATACTACTTTTTCGTTTCCGCGCCTTTTACTTATCTCATGTCATTTTTTACAAGTTAATTTATTTGTTATAAATAAAACATTGCTTCAAATAATTTATAAAAAATATTACTACTTCGTTAGCCAAATTAATAATACTAATTTACAATATATTATTTATAATACCACATAAATTAATAAAATTTAAAAAACCAATAAATATACACACTTGTTAATATATGAATTAAAATATTAGAAATGTGTATAGAAATATGAATGTATCATACAAAGTTAAAAATGTATATATATTATTAAAAATTACAATGTCATTATAAATTCACACAACATTATTAGAAAATATTTAAAACGCTTGTTTTCTTTTTTACGCTTTTATATTTGTAAGAATTATAAAATTAAGAAAATAACAATACATTACTTAGAAGTTACAAATTTTACTTATATAATAAAAATTAATATTTTATTGGTTATATAAATATATTTATTTTTTTGGTTTCTCGGGCTTTTTATTGTAAATTTTTACTCATAGTAATATATTGTTTGTGATTTTTTTTTTATTAACAAAATAAAGTTAGGTAGTGTAATAAAATAAACTATAATTGTAATGCAAAAATAGTAAATACACTACATATATGTCACACTATCAAAAAGTAATTTTTAAAACAACTATAAATATATGTCAATGTCATCCTACAAACAAATAGACCTGCTACTAAATATGTTACAAATATATCGCCAAAACAGAAAAGAGCCATAAACCTCTATTGGGCGAGCAGAGCACGCACGGCGATTAAGTTAGAGATATCGGTTTATTTCAAAGAGGTGGCGGGACTTACTTTTCAAAAATAAAATAAAATAAAGAGGTGGTGGGACTGGGAGGAAGATGAGACCCACGCACAAAACTTGCGGAGGTCTCCTCCAATTTTCTGCCTTTCTCTCTTCTCTTCCCACCCTTTACCGTTCCAGTTCCACCTTGATATCGTCTGTGTTCTTGGTCCTTTTCCCCTTTTCTCCTCTCTCAAACCCTAAAAGAATTTCAAACTTGGTCGAGGGGTGGGGGAGAGAGACAAACGATACAAACGAGACGGGGCTGTTGATTGTTCGGATTGAAAATTTCGGCGCTTGCGGCCTCAATCAACAGTCCCGTTTGAACAGGTTCTTGTTTTGCAAATTATATTCATTACTTTGATGCTTATTATTGTCACCGGGGTTGATTTTGAAAGGTTACACTTTCTGATTGTTGTGTTTTTGTTCGAAATGACTGCATTTTTGTTTTTTTTTTATTGCCGTATCAGCTGGTTCTCCAGCCAATTATCAAAAAAGACTGCATTTTTGTTTTTAAAAAAACTCTGAATATCATTGTGGAACATGGTCTCGCATCCAAATTGTTGTAGGACTTCTCCTTGATTTTTACATTGATTAGTGTCATTAATCCAAATTTTAAGCTACGGTATGATTGTTTGAAGCTCGATTGAATCGTGAGAGATCAATTTTTTCAGGCATATGAATTGGTTTGCCTTTTTTGACGTGTTTGTTCAACTCATCCTTTGTACTTGTGTTTGTTCTTGGTGGAACATGATAAATTAAAGAAGCAGTCTCTCTGTTGTCCTTGGGTTACTGTCATTAGAACGTAGATATCCTTTTATTTGACAACAGTATACTTCTTGTCCGATTTTTCTCGGCTGAAACGACTATATTCTGTGGAGATTGAGTTTGCATGGTCTAAGTCGTGAAACTATTGCAGATTGAATCTGTTTATTAATTTGATATTTTTATTCTGTACGTCACTACGATGGTTTGGCCCAATATGTAATCAGCCTAAGTTGGCAATTAAATTGGTTAGACAAATCACTTAGGAGGAAGATAGCAATATATTTGTTTACTAAAGTAGTTTTTATTTTCTGGTTATTGTAATCTTCTTCTATCTAATGCTTTGATTTTCTCTTTAATGCTTCGATTCTATTTCCTATATTATTTTCATCTTCTTTCTTTCCATATTGTATAAATAGACCCCATACCTACACCCGATCAATACAACTGAGTTTACATTCATCTTCTCCACTTTATATTTCTCTCTCTTCACGAAACCGAATCTTCTTGGGAATTCTAAATCAAACATGGTATCCTTGCTCTGATTTGGAGTTTCAACACGATTAACAATGGCTGACGAAGGAAAGACTTGAAATATGACCACGACAAGTAGTAACCCCTTTTTTTTGTTCATGGGTCAAGAAGCTGCAAGAAGAAGAGGACTACCTGCTCTTTTCGTAAGAAATGATGACACACATAAATGGAATCCTTCTAGAGACAAAAGTGTGTGCTCATTGTAAAAAATCAGGGCACCATGTGAGTGACTGTTACCAACTCCACAGATGGCAAACTGTCCTTGCTTGCAAGAATGAGGGAATCATAGCTATGGGGAAAGAAAATGAACTTATGGAAGATGAGAAGCCTAGTGGCCCAATTGATTATACGATAAATTTTGTATGATGAACAAACACACACAAACTAGCAATGGAGAGTGGATATTGCGCAACAACTCGCAAGTGTGGATTACTTGAATCAGAAATTGAGTTATTAAGGGAGTGTGATTTTACTTGATGGGAGGTCGGGGAAGTTAAAAAAAGAAGAAGAAACTTCTTGTTAAAAAAGTAGTCTACATTCTTGATTTCATCTTTAATTGAATCTCGGTCTAAAAGCTTGCTAAATAATTCGAGCAGCCATTGATTTTCTTTCTGAATGAATGTTGTGTTCAGCACGGGAAGATTAAGAGGCCATTGAGCTAGCATGTTCAGGATTATGCACGCTAGATAAGAGTGGGGTCAAGGAATGTTGTGATCCGTTTGTTACGCCAACCAAAAAGGAAAATAAAGCAAAGGGACTAGAGAACGGATGAAAAAAAGGGTCGGAAATGAGATAATGGGTCTTACTACTACAACTTCTTCATTAGCCATAGAAACCCATATTAAACCGGGATGCGTATCTTATGAGAAGCGTGTAAAGATGGGTTTCATAAATCGTAAAAGTTGGTCCCTTTAATGATGCTTGTGATTTTTGCTACAAGTCATGAGCTAGAGGCTCTCTGATTTGAACTTAGAGCTAGAACATTATAATGAAGCTATCCAACACAAAGAATGATTGGAGAGAGGCCACACGACGTGAACTTCGAGCTCTGGAAGAAAACAACACTTGGATGATCGTGCATCTTCCTAAAACAAGAAAATTGTGTAGGATTGGGGTCTACTTATACAATAGGGAAAAAAAGAAGATGGAAATAATATAGGGAATAGAATCAAATCATTAAAGAAGATGGAAATAATATCCTTCTTCAGAAGCATTAGATTTGACTTTTGATGCTTGGGTTTTAAATACTTAAATATGTATAATTTGTAGCTTGGCTTGAAATCTTTTGCTCTGAACAAAAATAACACATTTAAAGACCATGGAGACTCTGGTTTTGGTTTTTTATCAGCCTATTTTATACATCAAGTCTACGCGCTTCGCATTAATTTTGAATTTGATGTTTGAGTTTTAAATTCTTAAATATGTATAATTTGTAGCTTGGCTTGAAATCTTTTGCTCTGAACAAAAATAACATATTTGAAGACTGTGGAGACTCTGGTCTTGGTTTTTTTTAGCCTATTTTATACATCAAGTCTACTAGGCTTCGCATTAATTTTGACTTTTGATGCTTGGGTTTTAAATTCTTAAATATGTATAATTTGTAGCTTGGCTTGAAATCTCTTGCTCTGAACAAAAATAACATATTTGAAGACTGTGGAGACTCTGGTCTTTGTTTTTTTTAGCCTATTTTATACATCAAGTCTACTAGGCTTCGCATTAATTTTGACTTTTGATGCTTGGGTTTTAAATTCTTAAATATGTATAATTTGTAGCTTGGCTTGAAATCTCTTGCTCTAAACAAAAATAACATATTTGAAGACTGTGGAGACTCTGGTCTTTGTTTTTTATTAACCTATTTTATACATCAAGTCTACGGGCTTCGCATTAATTTTGACTTTTGATGCTTGGGTTTTAAATTCTTAAATTTGTATAATTTGTAGCTTGGCTTGAAATCTCTGAACAAAAATAACACATTTGAAGACTGTGGACACTCTGGTCTTGGTTTTTTATTAGCCTATTTTATACATCAAGTTTACGGGCTTCACATTAATTTTGACTTTTGATGCTTGGGTTTTAAATTCTTAAATATGTTCAATTTGTAGCTTGGCTTGAAATCTTTTGCTCTGAACAAAAATAACACATTTGAAGACTGTGGAGACTCTGGTCTTGGTTTTTTATTAGCCTATTTTATACATCAAGTCTATGGGCTTCGCATTAATTTTGACTTTTGACGCTTGGGTTTTAAATTCTTAAATATGTATAATTTGTAGCTTGGCTTGAAATCTTTTGCTCTGAACAAAAAAAACACATTTGAAAACTGTGGAGACTCTGGTCTTGGTTTTTTTATAAGCCTATTTTATACATCAAGTCTACGGGCTTCGCAAGTGTAAGTCAAGGCCTGTAATGGTATTTTGCCATAAACAATTTAGCTTCAACTTGACTAATCCTTTTTTGCATTGACATTATGCTTAGGTGAGAGTACTTTGAAAGCTAGAGTAAAGATTCAATTAGTTGACGAAGCTAATGGAGTTAGAACAAGTAAATGAAAATACCAAGAAACTTAATGATTCCTTCCTTCCAAATGAAAGACCCAGACCGTCCAATGTACTATCATCATCACCTTCAAGCACATCCGAATTTGAAGATCCTGTCGATACAACCAGTAAGTATACATTTTGCTTTAAAAACTTGGTTTTTATGTTCCCTGTCAACTTGTACCTTGTTACTCTTGTTCACTCTTCCAGACAGCTCAACTGGAGACTCTAAGAAGAACTCATTGTCACCACATTCATTTACGGACACATCAGTTGGTGAAAACTCAACTAAAGATTCCCCGGTTGAATCTCCAGTCCACTCTCCTCTTAAGTCTCCCCTAGTCCAGAAAATGGAACTACCGCTCGAGGGGCTATCACATTACAGAATACCCTCCCATGTTTTTGGTCCTGCTAATTCAAAAGCTCAAATAGAATGGAGTGCTACTTCGAATGAGTCATTATTCAGCATCCAAATGGGAACTATGAGTTTTACCAAAGAGCAATTTAACTATTTGATAAAATCTGGAGAGCTGAGTGCTGTTGAAATAGCCAGATTGGGAAACCCAACAAAATCAATAAAACAAGAAGATCCAGGACAACAGAAATTACCTGGTCAAGATCCGCCTAATGTAGCTACTTCATCAAATAATAGTGAGAAAGTTGATGGTGAAGGTCATGACTGTACCTCAAACAAACAAGGTTTGACCCTTAAGACAAAAGATTCAAAAAATGGGAAAGCTTTTATTGGTGATGATGAATCTTCTCCTTTTTCTGGCCGGCATTCTGATGCAAGCAATCATTCTTTTGCTTTTCCAGTGTAAAGTTTCCCTATTCATAGACACTTTTATTGTTAGTCACTTGCCAAAACAATGCCTCCAATTTAGTTGCTTATGATATAATGTGTGGTGGCCCTACAGGCTGGCAACGGATGTAGGGAGGGGTAGCTCTGTCAAATCTGGGCATGTACAAACACACCAACATAAAACTGACAGGGTCGGATCTCAAGCTCCTGAAAACAAACAAGCTCAGTCTTCAATATTTACGACTTGCTTCTCTTGGTGCCCTTGTTGTTGAATCGATTCAATTTATTTGGTCTGTTTTTTTGTAATGTCTACCTAATTAAAGTTACTCAGCTGAGCTTAGTCTCTAACCAATGTTTTGACGCAGTTTTTCTTATGTTTTAAATTAGGCTTCTCTGCTCATGGTTTCTAATGATAATCTACATAAAGTAACTTCAACTGCTATTAAGAGCATTTTCTGGCCTTCTAGTTGACGACTACTCAATTATGGCTTGGAGTTGGAAGTACATCAAACTGTGTATATGAGAGGGGGAGGTTGTATTTTGTTGCCTTTGTACTTGTGTCTTTCCGTTGATCCAATTGTGCAAAATGATCAATATATATGATGGATGAATTGGAGTATCATTTCCACAACCAGTTGATTTGTTCCATTATGTCTACATTGTTAAAGTAAATTTTATTTTCAATTGAAGATATGGAAACGTTTTCATTAACTTCAATGTTGGAGTAATACTAAAATAAGGCATGAGTTTCATTTCATTTCCATACCTGATTGATTCATTCACTAGAATATAATATTGTCATTGAATGTACTCGTTTTAAATATCCGCGTACGACAATCAGACCCACAACAAAGTTGAACACAAACATTTGAGAAAAAAAAACTTTGGGAAGATCCACAACTCGTACCCACAGAAGCCACGAAAGTCTAGTCTAGTGAGTTATAGATCATCTGTATCGGAAGCATGCTATGGAAACAACATGCCCTGGAGTAAAAAGGTAGAAAGAAAAGAAAATCCCTTGATACATCATACACTACCATGAGCAAGCTGCAACCAGCTGTTAAGAGCAATGCCAACCAATCTACGAGCAACATGAATAGTAAACATTCAAAGATAATAAGAGTATTGCATTACCTATGGGATAACCTTTTCGCCACAAACTATCTCAATAGAACCATGTATGTTTGGTGAACTTCACATAAGCCATCAACCTCTAACGCAATAAGTTAACTCAATTTAATCCTCCAAACTCATCTGACTACTTCCTTTAGACCTTGAAACTGCACAAATTTTTTAGTTATCTATTGGAAGTCAGAGCCATTCAGAAAAAGTCGGTGTAACACCCTAGATATTGTCTCAAATGAAAGTATACGACGATATGAATCTAACGCCACAAATGGAATCAAAAACGGACTTTAGACGAGTCTTGAAACTGAGAAACAAGATCTGTCCGAACATTAGTCCGAACATGTAAGTTCGGACATGTGCCGAGACTTACAGTTCAGACCCGTCCTCGCATGCTGTCCGAATATGTAAGTTTGGACAGATGCTCGGGCACACTAATACTATGAAAAACAAAATGCTCTTGGGGCCTGTTCGGACGGACGTTCGGACGGGTCTGAACTATAAGTCTCGGCACATGTCCGAACTTACATGTTCGGACTAATGTTCGGACAGATCTTGTTTCTCAGTTTCAAGACTCGTCTAAAGTCCGTTTTAGATTCCATTTGCGGCGTTAGATTCGTATCATCGTATACTTTCATTTGAGACAATATCCAGGGTGTTACAAGATGGTATCAGAGCATGGTTTTCAAAATAAGATAAGAATTAGTTGAAAAGGATTCAAATTTGGAATAAGCCGTCTTTGGGGGATTGCATTGTGTGTTATGATGTGTGCTTGATTATTTTGTAGGGTTGAGTTATATACTCCCGTGTGCTATGTGATGTATTGGGATGTGTTGAGATGGGTATTGGGTCGTATTACATATATATATATGAACACACTATTATATATGCTATACAGGGATTGTTAGCATTAGATTTCAATGTAGTATGATAATCAGTTATGGGGAATGTAGAGAATTAGAATGCTTTGAATAAGGGTTGGAGTTATAGGTTGTGAGGATATTTCTATGATGACTTGTGTGACGCCTTCTGGTAAGTTCCTACTTCTCCCTGATGATACCATGTTTCCTTATCTGTTATATTTACAAATCTGCGCGTGCTGAATTATGAATGTCTATTGTTGAATCTCTATGTGATGTACCGATGGACAGTATAGTCCAATGTATGGTGTTTTCTTCCCTTAATTGTGGATGCGTATATTCTAGTAGTCGCTTATAAAGGACCATCTATTACAATAAATAGACTAAGTTGTCGTCGTGAATTTGTAAGGGGAAAGAAGGAAAAATACTTTAGCAATGACTACCAGATATGGGGAATGTATAGATATATATACACATATATAAATATATTTAATGAAAGAACAATGGGTATATTATCAGCGTTAGTCCTGGAGGGATTTTGGATGATAGCGATTTTGAGTTGAATAAAACCAGGGAGAAATGTTTTGCTTTCTGCCACCATGGTTATGTGTGAATAAGTCTGTTTATGTAGGAGATGTGTGACGAACTTATTGAAAATGAGTCTGGCATCCTTGTTTACTGTTGTCTGTACAAAGTGTTTATGGTGATTTATGTTGGGTTAACCGAGGTTATAGCAAGTCGTAAAGCTTGTTAATTGTATTAACTACAGCGTAATGGATGGATCGTTAATTTTAAATTGATATTTATGTATTTGGCAATTAGTTCTATAAGCTGCCCTCCAAATCTTTATATTTTGTGTAAACAGACTTAAGAGTATTTAGTAAACGAGTAGTTATGTGTTTAGCTAGTTTCTGAAGAATACTATATATGTAGCCAATGGAGTGTTGTTTGAAATTATTTCTACGTCTTTTTAAAAGCAGATATTTTGTAGTAAAGATATATATAGTCTACGTCTTATTTAATATGTTCATAAACAACAAGTTGTGGCAATTATCCCATTGACTGGAACACCAGTGTAGTCTTGGTATTAATTGAAAGGATTGTTGTGATCAGCCTGATGGATATGTATAGTTAGTGTGGTTGTGAAGTGTTACAATTAGGGACTTGTAAGAATATGCAATAGGTGCAATGGATCGCGGTATGCTTGACTGTAGGATGTTAAACACTAGCATACTTATATGGGTGTAGATGTATTTGAAGTACTCCAAACATTTATTACCTTAATTAATAAAGAATTAATTTAAATAAAGGAGAATAATCAATGATTAGTCACCTAATGAGTAATATTCATTACGAATATTATTATATAAATGTATAGTCCAAAATGGACACTAAACTATATATAAAATCTCTAAATAAGAAGAGAACATTATTAAGAAGAAAACAACCTAAAATTAATACACGTAATATATTAATACATGTATGAATATCACAAATAAGGTGATAAGATTATATAAAATGTTTTATATAGTCAAATTAAATTATAAATACAACAATCACTTATATATATATTCAACTAAACAAAAATAACACATGTCACCACCTAACACATATAACAAGTTCATTTTACACATTAATGTCATAATATTAAGCCTTAAAAAGTTTAAAATCTCCCCCATACCTGCTACAGCCGGCCAACAGTCAAAGAAAAAGAGAAGGAAAAATTTGATAAAGCAAAATTATAAAAGTAGACAAGTACACCTAAGGCATAAAATAAGGAATATTTTTTTGTACTAATACCCATTCTTTCTTCCTTTTTTTCCTTACCCACTTCCGGCTGGCATTCACCTTCCCTCCTTCTCTTACGTACTGCAGATTAAGAGAAGGCAAATAAAACAAAAACAATGTTAGACATAAAGCAAATAGCAAGTACAACTAGCTATCTATTATAAGACTTTCTTATTTCTATTACCCATTCCTAATCCCTTTCTCCCATCACTCACGGTCAGACCTCCCTATCTTCCTCCCTTGCGTAACAAGCTTCTTCTTCTTCCTCCCTCCTTCATCTTCAAGCTCAAACCAAGCAACATTAATGGTGAATGAAGAGAACAAGGTAAAAACAACCACTTTCCTCCAGTTCCTTGCGTTTTTGTTCATGGTCTATCTTCCCATCTGATTTTCTCCTTCTTCAAAGGTTTGAAACTCCCTCTTGAAGACCTCCATACTCGGCCATAGCAACTGAAATACCCCAAACCTAAGTATGTTAATTAAACATCAAGTTATGATGTAATAAGGATAAAACATGCCTTAGAGCCATTGGTAGACAATCTAAACCAAAGAAAATACAAGGAAACACCATAAGAGCAATTTAAGCAAAAACATGCTCTAAGCTTGGAGTAACTTCATTTAGCACCAAAATATCATTCTAAGACCTTATTAACATGCTAATGGACATGTTAAATCAATTACCAAAGAAAACCAAGCTCAAAAACAAGTTAAAACCCAAATTGTGCTTTAAGACTTCTTAAAGCACATTTTTGGCTAAATGCCCATGATTACACCTTAATCAACATGTGTACTAATTAGTATCACATTAGGAAGTCTAAAAACAATGAGAAACCAAAAATTTCATAAATTTGTGCACTAATTATGAATAGTACCCAAATAGTGCCCAAAATAAGTCAAATGACTTTCTTAAGTGGTCAATGGTCAAACAACACCTAAATATCTAAGTGAATGAGAGGGCGGAAGGTTTTAAGGTGATGAGTCACCATAGGCTTCAGCAAAATAAGAAAAGAAGAGAAAGTAAGTGGGAAAAAACTGTTTACCTTTATTAAGCAAATATCTTCTTTAAGCCTCTTCTCTCTCCTCTCTTCTTCATTTCCTTCCTTCCCCACTGAATGCTTCTTCATTCTCCTAGTGGAAAACCGTTCTTGCTACAGCCATTATTCCTCCATCTTCATTTGCTCACCAAATGTTCATTTTAGCTCCAAATCAAAAACTAAGCATAGATTTCTCTTAGTTAGAGCAAGCCCTTGCTTCCTATCTTTTCAAAACTGGAACATCTCCATTTCGGTGCCAAGAGGAAACTCCATTGAAGGAGGAAAATCAAGTTCGAAGAGCTCATTTGGTTCTTCATTCATTCAAGGTAAGGAAAGTGGAAGACAAATCAAGTTTCCTTCATTTCCGAAAATTACCATCTCATGGGATCTTGTTTTATCCCTTGAACTATATTGTTTTCATTCTCTAAGGACTAGAGGAGGTCCTCCTTGATTCATATCCAAGCGTATCTTAAGACTTCAAAGGTAAACATTCATTTTAATACCTTAAAACACATTTTTAACCTAAGATTGGATTCCATGAGTTTAGGCATGATGCTTATTACTCATTAGATTATTTTGATGTGGATTAGAACATTGGCAAGAGAATTGAAGTCCTTGGCCGAGAATCATCCAAGAAAACCTAAGGAGGAAGTTGAGAGAAAAGTTTGAAAAACAAGGTAAATAACTTACCTTAAGGTGTTTTGTTGTTTACGGGGTGGTATTTAGATAAGTACTATATGTAGCTTAAAAGTTACATTAAGTAATGGGTTATATAACCTAGGAAAATGGATTTGAACAAGCTTGTGAACTTGTGACTAAGGAGCCAATGGAAATGAGTTAGTAAGATAAAATTAAGATGGATTTTAAGAGCATTATAACTACTATGAGATTGATGGGTGTAATTGAAGGTTGAAGGCTATTATATGTGTGAAATTTAGTGTTTAAATTCATGTCATTTAAGGGCCTATAAGCCATGTCATTTAAGGGCCTAAGAGCCATGTCATTTCAGAGCCTTAGTGCTATGCAATTTAAGAATATTGCACTATATTGAGTTGGTTATGAATGGTCTAGATTTGGTGAGAAATATCATGAGGAAAGGCTTTGATATGTGTGTGTTGATTAGAGGAGGAAAACTATGCAAATGGGCATGATAATATACTAGAGGAGTTATGGCGAAATTTGAGTAGAAAACAAAATGTTTTAGTGGTTGTTGTGAATTTAAGTGACCAAGGATTTGCTAGGAATATAAAAGAAATTAGAGGGGAAATAAGTTAACAACGGTGTTCTTGAGGATTAGAATGACCTAGAGTTGTCTAGGAGGAAGTAGAGGTTAGGAGGGTGTATCAAACACACCAAAATCATGGTATGAGGAATGTTGAAACTTGTGCAAAAATCTGTAGGAAATGATGTATAATACCTTATGATGATTTAGGTATGATCTAGTTGGTGTGACCTTCATAGTATTAAGTGGATTGAGTAATGGGATGAAAGTGTCTAAGGATGGTATAGCATGGTCAAGGTAAATTAAGAACAATGTTAAGGAGTAAAAAGGATGACAAGAAATGTATAGTTAGGTACAAGTTTAGGAATGATGAGTAGTAAGTGTAAATGGGAGGAAATTATGCATGGAGATGCAATATGACTTTGAAGACTTTGAGAAGTTTGAGTAAATGAAATGGGGAATGCATAATGATGCTTGAGGAGTATTTAAGGTGGTGGTGAAGAAACATTTTGGTTAGTTGAGGTCTTAGGCAAAATTACACATTGGAAATGTAAGGAATCAAGTGTTAAGTGTTAAGAATTTAGTAAGAATTTGAGTAAATGTTCAAGGAGATTGTTGGATGGTTTAAGAGGGTTTTGAGGTGCTAAAATGATGTTAAAACATGTGGGGAAACATGTGGAATGATTAGGAAAATATTGGGGTGAATTTGGAGTTTAAAATGAGAAGAAAAACACTTTGAAAAATAGGTTCTGTTATGGACCGCCCCTGTGACCTCCCCAAAGGGGCGGTCTTTTGCAGAAAAAAAAATTTAAGGCTTCTAATGATGGGGGATTGGATGGTGATGGTTTTAGATGATGTTTAGGCCTTGTTTGGTGACATGTAAAGGCCTTAAAAAGTGTAAACAAGTGTTAGGTGGGATGTGAGAGTTGTGAACATAAGATCACAAGAGTAAAATTAAGTATAACGGGATGACAGGGTTAACTAAGGGCGCATTAGTCGTTAAACAATCATATTACCCCGATGTTAATGGAAGCAATTGTAATGTTATCAGTTGTTCGAGAATTATTCGAGGAACATAAGAGGACACAATAGAGTGGACCTTGGTGACATGTATGGTTTTCTTGTAGCCTGCTTGCTAACGAGGTGTCCCTCGGCTTGTGTGCTATTTGTTAATGTGTGCCGACTAAACAAGATAAAGCATGCAACCGGAATATTATGTTTGTTGTCTGTTTGTGATGCACTAACACAACTTACCTTGAGAACTTACTAACTCCGATTAGTAAACAATTGTGTGAGAACAAGGAACACTCCCTAATATTAGTTTGTTAATAACCGAAAGAGGTTTAACTAACAAACATTGTCTTTGAGACTTCTACTAACTGGAACTTGGGGGGGGGGGAGTGAGGAATCTGGGACGGTCTGGTCATGCATGTTTGAAGGGGAGGTTGGTATCCTTATCAGGTTACGACTTCCAAATATGACTTGTCTTTGGACTCGTCGCCTATGGTCGACATACAGACTCAGTCACCTCGACTTCTGTTCGAGGTGGGAGGCATTATTAAGATGGTGTGGTGGGATCTACCTAAATCCCAAATTTAAGAAATATTGTTTATTTAACCCAATGGAGCTGATAACTCATTGGCTAGGGTTACTTTTGACCCGACAAAGATAAACAATGAATTAAGGAACAACCAAATCTAATTAAAGAACGGTTGTTGTGTTTGAGATAAGAGGAGGTATGAGAACCAAATGTTTCTCGAATTTAAGGAGTTAAAAATCTAACTCACTTACTAAGGGAACACTTTTAAGTTGTTCATTGTGTTTGAACTCTGATTGTTCATATGTGGCTTGTTGTTTATTGCACTTCTTATTTATGTTGTGCATCTAATCAACTCCATGCTATCGACAATTAGTCATCGTAGCCCCGTTAGCTTAGGAGCTATAAGAGAATCGTACCAGCAAAGGTGCTGACCCCCTCGGGGGCTGCTGTTTATATTTTGCAGGTGAATATCAGAAGACGACCGTCCTGAGAGTAGGATCAGGTAGAATTACTACGGGTTGTTTTACTTTCGTTACACGAGTTGTGCATGTACACTCGTTTAGTGAATGGACGAGATGTCAGTATGTTGTATTAGGATATAAGATACTTGGATTAAGAACATGTATTTGGTTAAGATTTTAGTATGCTAATGTTCGGTATAGTTGGGTCCATCAGACCGTAGCTAGATCTTGGAGTATTTAGTAAACCTAGTTAGTCACGTGGGTGACTAACGGTGGTAACACCAATCGTTGTAAGAATTCTGCTGTAATGTTGAGGTAAGTAAATGGAGGTTTATGAGATGACTATGTATTTATGAGTTGGGGTGTTACAGCAACCCATGGAACTAGGAGCACACTTTGAGACCTTAAGGTAAGAAAAACAACCTTAAAACACATTTTTTTCTTCACCCCTTAAACAAGTCTGAAAATGCTGCCCTTCCTCACTCCTTTTCTACACCATTTTGTACACTAAATGAAGGTTAGTTCAGCCCCATTAATTGAACCAAAGAGCAGCGCCAAAGCACTCCTCAAGGAGCTTCAAATGACGGTAAAACCGAGGGCCTACCATGGCTGTTTAAGCTCCTTCCTTTCATTGTTTTTCCATGAAACTAAACTCATCTTCTACTCCTATAGATGGTTGAAAATATAGCCTAGGATCTCAGCAAAAACCCAAGGTAAAGACTCTCTCTTTAAAGTTTAAAAATTCATGCTTTAAGACTCTCTAAACTGGTCATCTTGTTAAGGCATTAACTCAACCTTTTCTTCCTTGTATATTGGTGGCCGAATGGCTCTCTTCCCACCCATGAAGTGCTGTGTGACTAAGAGCTCATTTCCAAGGAGAAAAACCAATTTTTAAAAGGTAATTACATCATTAAAGCCTTAAGAGCTATATTTGTGGGTTAAACTTAATTTAAGGAAGAAATATCTAAATTAAGGTTCTGTTTATAATTAGTGCCATGAAGAGTGAAGGCTGGTGTGGATTTCTTTGTGATTATAACAAGGTAAATATGCTTTAAAATCCTTTTTATGCATTAATGTTAATTATGTTGTAAATGGAAATAAGTGCCGAGATTTTGTGGGTATGTATGGGTTAATTCAACCCTAGAAATGTGGATTAAATTATGGATAAGTGATTGGTTATTAAACTTTAGTGTTAATGACTTATTAAGGTCAAATTTATAAGTAAAAAGAGAAAGAAAAATGATTTCAAAAAGGTTAAGGAAAATCTGTAGAGGATGTAAGTTATGAGTATATTTGGGACATTTTAATGTCATTTTATGGTTAAATTTACATTATGTGTAAGGCCATGTGTTAGGCCATTTCTATTATGGTAATTTAAAACTTTAAATATTAATTATTAAGCTTTTGGGGTGGTAATATAAATTAAGTAACTGGTGCTAAGATGTGATTTTACTGGAAATAATCTTTTAGTAACACCTTAGATAAATATTGATGAATTTAGGTGTTACATAAATTAAGTATAAGGTTACAAATATAATTTAAATGAAATATAGACTTTATAAGTATTTTAATGAACAAAAGAAGTGTTATTGTGGTCAAAATGTAATTAAAATAAAATAAGGGTGCCAAATTATATTGAGGCTGCAAGTTAGGGTTGGAATCGAATTTATAGTTAAATGTTAAATTTATAAGATTAAAGGATTAAAATGTGATTATGGGAACACAGGGGTCATTATCGTAAATATAGAGAAATATGAGTCAAAGGGGTATGTGAGTGGTCAACCTTGACCATGAGTAAGGTTTGACCAAAACTCAATGATAAGATTGATTAGATTGGTAATTTAATTACGTATTAAGTTAAAAAATAACTAAAGTTATAAAAGTATATGTGGTGGTTTGGTAATTACCGAAATATAGTTGGCGGAAATGCAATTATTAAAGCCTTAGGGGCTGTTATGAATTTTAGAAGAATTATTGGGTAGGTTTTGTGATTTAATAAATTAAGAAGTATAATATATAGTTAAAGGATTAAAATGTAACATATATAAAACTTATGGGGCTAGTTTGTAATTAAACAAATATTGGGGTGAAAACCGAATTTAGAGAAGTTTAAGGGACTGTTCGGAAATATTAAAAGTTATTGGGGTTAGTTTTGGCATTTTAAATAAGTAAATGGTATAATATAAAGTTTAGAGATTAATCTGTAAAGTTTATAAAGTAATGTGGGTTAATATGTAATTAAAGAAAAGTTGTGGGAGAATAAAATAAAATGCTAGAGGTAATTGGTGCTGTTTAGAATTAAAATAAATAATAGAAAACTATGGGTTAAAATTTAATAAGTGAATAAATATCATGACATATGATATTAGGGTGGTTCTGTAATATTTGAAAAGTTTATGTGGAAAATATACAATTTTTGGAACTATAGGGTACAGGGCGTGAATACTATAAGTTGGGAGTGAATTATAACATAAAGCTTGCAATGATATAGTGTGACATTATATTAAAGTCTATGGGAATATGTTATAAGGAAACAAATATGACATGAATATACCTTGTAAACAATCACATAAAATAATGTGATTAAGATAGAAATTGGGAAGTTTAGTACATGCTAGAAACCTTATAATATAAGGACATGGAAATGTATTAAAATACATTGAACAATGTTAGGATAAATGTGAACATATAATAATAAAGTGTAACATGAAGTATAGTGGAGAAATTCATTTATGGAACCTTAATACTAATGTTATAAAATAAGGTTGTTAAAGAATGAATAAACTATAAGTTATATAATTCAAATGTTATATTAGGAATTATATAAACACCTTGACTGGGAGACATTGACCAAGTCAACCATATTGACTAAGTCAAATAATTGACCTAAAGTAGTCAAAGTTGACCAACCTAAGGAATTATAAAGTTACATGGTCAACCATAAAATGTAGATATCAAACTACACGAATTGTATATGTACGTATATATATATACCTTATAGAACAAATATATATGTATAAAGTTGGTTGGAATGTAATGGGAATTAATAAGGAATTACAAGGATATAAATATCCACACATAAAATGATAAGTTTATTAGAGTAACAAGTGTTATGATATAAGGTTGGGACCTTATAAAATCAATGTAGCACTCCAACTACAAACTCCACACAAAACCATTAATCGTAGCGGAAAGTACATCATAAAACACTAAACAAAAGGGACGGTGTTACACGCCGTTAGCCGCCCACGTGGCTAACAAGGCTAATACATACATAGTGTACCGGTCTGATGGACAGTACTCCCGAGCATTATACATTACAATTCCACTTCATAACTAAACCGAGTCAATCACACTTACATTACAACTGTACCGAGTCTAATACATTTTATTACCGATAACAATTTCGGTCTTACTATACTTACAATACATAAGCAATTAAATAACTACCCATGCATAAATAGCCACCCCGTCCTACTCTCGAACGGCTACCAGCTCCATTGTACCTAAACGTAATGGGTGGCCCCAAAGGGGCTCAGCACCTTTGCTGGTATGGTAATCGTGCAGCCCGCATACTAGCGGGTCACGCACAACTAATTGTCGTCTGAGCATGCGATTGATTATATTTAAATCATGCATGAAATACTATAAACACACAATACAATCAATAGGTAATCAACACTGACATACATTCAGCAAGTTTAAAACATTAACGTTAATAAATCACATTACTTGGTCTATAGACCATGAGAGCTTTTACTTCAAATGTAGATATCAACTCCCAAACACACGCGCGCGACCGGACTCCCGGATTCCTCACCCCCAAGTTATACACTAGTTAGAAGCTCCCTCTATGGGGCTTATCACAACAAGTTACATTATAAATAGTCAAGTTTGGTTAGACACAAGCAGAGGTAAGATACCATCCGCCATACATGAATATAACATCGTTCGTTACACAACGACATACTCAAAGGGGCAAACACACATCACACACAACCACAACATACAACTAATGCATGGATAGCTGTAGTTAGAACGTTCCCGTAGGTTGGGACGTTAATTCCGAATACCGATCTCTTATGCGATCCTAGAGTCGGTTAGCTACGGTTTAACACATATTCGAGGTTAAACGGTATTGGAACTAAATATGCCACATAAATGAATTACTATAAACTCATTTCATGCTTTATCTTGCAATGTGGCAAACATACAGAATAACAGGTTGGCATACAAGCCGGTGTAACCCGGTAGGACACATGTTCCAAGAAAACCATACCTGTCACCTGGGAATTACTTTAGCGCGTCATCTCACGCTCCTTAGTTAATTCTCGTACAACTGATATCATTTCAAATGTTTTTATTAACATCATGATCATACGGTATGTAAGCTACTATTACTCTCGTACTTACCCCGTTGTCCCGGTATCCTTAACTTTCTTAGGTGATCTTAAGTTCACAACTTACACATTCACTTCTAGCACTTGTCTATACTTCTTAAGACCTTTACATGTCACCAAACAAGGCCTAAACATCATCTAATATCATCCCCATTCAATTCCCCGTAATTAGAAGCCTTTAAAACACTTTCGGGTGAATTTTTGGGGTGGTCCGGGACTTGGTTCTGGACTTAAGTCCCGGACCAATGATCTGGCTAACTTTCGAATTGATTTTTAAGGTGGTCCTGGACTAGGTCCTAGACTTAAGTCCCGGACCAACCCTCCAGTGGTGTTCTCGGGGCATTTTAAGGTGTGGTCCGGGACCTTATCTAAGGGCTAGGTCCCAAACCTGCTAAAAAGCTGCTAAAACACTATTTTCAACCCTTAATCCAACCTTAAACCTCACCCAAACTTTTCCTAATCTTTCCACAAGTTTCTAAACATGTTATAACACCATAAACATGCATTAAACCTTCCTAAATCACCACCAAACTCATTTTTCAAATTTTGTTGAATTCTACTCATTTCTACTCCCATTTTCAACACTTATGCACACTAGTGCATTACCAACCTCTCTTGGTGTTTCATAACCTTCTACCAACATTACCAATTCACTTATTGACGATTCCGAATCCTTCTTAAACATTGAAAATTTTGTACTCAAGTTCACTAACTGTAACACCCCAACCGCTAATCCTATGCTTATCATCTAATCGTCCTGTTAATCCTACGAGTTCGCAGCGGAAATTTTACTACTTACTACGGCGGGTGGTACAACGCCGCTAACCGCCCATACGGCTAGCTAGGCTTACCTTACTTACAGTCACGGTCTGATGCATGTAGTGTACCGAGCTACTAAATTACTTACCAAAATACCATATATCACATACTTACATCCATGGATCACCGAGTATTTAAAGTATATTCAATTACAACCTTTCAAGCTTACCAAAAGAATGAGTTTCTAAGGCTACTCATCTATACCCCCAATCCAATACTTCCACTAACCAAAAAGGTGTACCCCATGGTACACCGGCTAACAAAACGTACAGCCGTGTACTACTTAGTACACCAATCATGAATTCACTGTTTACAATCCAAAAGAAAGACAAGAAAATTAAACTTCAACTCTCCTAGTCTTCATCCTTCACGAGTACCTGCGTGTAGTAAAAAAATGGTGCCCCAAGGGGCTCAGCAAACGCTGCGTATAAACTCCGCATATACCGCGTGCTAGCTAGGGCACGCCGACTATTTGACGTCCACTAAACATGCTGTCCATTTATTTCATACATACATGCTTGCATACAACATACATTCATTCCAAGGCAACAATACAATAAAGCTCACAATACTTACCTTCACAAGGTTAGCCATATTATGCATCCGGGTTAATCGGAATGCTCATTACCCTTTTACTCATTGCACAATACTTACACATTCTCTTTCATACTTTACTTGCTTACCTTTCCATACTCATTTACTTGCTCTTACTTACTCATACTTACTTACTCATACTCATGTTAAGCCGGTATGGCCTCTGGGCAGGGACTACACTGTCCCACCACCAGGCTTTACTTGACTCACCAATCCGGGATGCTACCCATTTAAGGGATTTGGGCCGCGGACCAGTTAAGAGTCAGGAATTGGAGCCAACCTCTCGTGACTCCGCATCCTCACGCGTGGCCGAAACTATATCGGACTTCTACTCATTCCAATTTAATTACCAATTTAAGTTAGATTGGTTAGCTTGTTAGGAATAAGTTAGAAGTCCATTCACATTAACAATCGGTCACGATGCAATACAACATACATGCACACATTCATATTCATCCAAACATTTCATGAATTATACAAACTAAATTTGAAGACATTATACAACAATATACAACACTACATATTCACAAGTAAACATGATAACTCCGATTCGTGCATTTATCTTATTTGGTGATCAATTAGCACACAACACACAAATCAGAGTAACCAAGATAGCATACGGGGCATGAGGAATCCATACCGTTCACCGTTGTACGTGTTTCCAAACGTCCTTCGGTGTCACAAATCAAGTCCTATTATATACATACAATTGAATGATTAATATACCTATCATCAACTTAACTCCTACTTACTATGTCCTTATACTTCTTACACTTACACTTTACTTTTTTATTTTTCATTACTTAAGTTTCACTTTCTTACTTAACATTGGCATGCTTACATACATGTACATATATATATATATGTAGGTATATACATATATATATATATATATTATTTAATTTAAATAATTTTTTTTTTGACCGGACCGGACTTGCGACCGACCTTGCAAGTCCGGTCCATTCCAGTAGCTCACATTACCGAATCTTTCTGGTCGACGACGAACTTGCAAGTCCGGTTGCAAGTTCGGTCCATTCCAGTAAGTTTTGGTTTCGAAATTCTGGAGTCGACCGACCTTGCATGTCCGGTCCCAAGGTCGGTCCATTCCAGTAAGTTTCGTTACAGGCGAATTTTAGCCCGACCGACCTTACAAGCCCGGTCACAAGGTCGGTCCATTCCAGTAGCTTACTCGACGGAAAATTTTTGAGTCGACCGACCTTGCAAGTCCGGTCGCAAGGTCGGTCCATTCCAGTAGGTTACAGACGGGAGAATTTTCTAGTCCGACCGAACTTGCAAGTCCGGTCGATTCCAGAAGCTTTCCCGTCTTTGTAAATCTGGGCTCGACTGAACTTGCAAGTCCGGTCGCAAGTTCGGTCCGCCCCAGTATTTGCATTTTAATTTCTGTTTTCAGTCCCTCTTCTTACCCATTACTTCCCCATTGTTCCTACACTTATTCCCACATGTTTTAACACTAATTAAACCTCCTAATACACCTTAATTCATTCATTAACTCTTTACACATTTCTATACTCATTCACTCACATAATTTCCCAAGTTTCATACAACACTCTCACTAGTCTCTTCTCTAGTTGCATTTTGCTACATATTTCTCTTCTAACTCTCCCCAACTATAACTCCCTCTTCTAATGTCATTTCTAACACCTCTAATACATTACAACTACATTAGCTATCTCTCCTAATATACCCTCTATCTTTCTCTAACAAAATCTGTTACACCCTACCTTATTCACCTAGTTTAAAATTCACTAAGTGTTCTATTCCTAGGTAAATTTTGCCATGGTCTCCCCTATATTTTTACACTCTCACCACATATTCTAGCTCACAATTCAACACTCATTTCACCTGTTTCAATAGACATCAATATACAAACCTTCATACACAATTCCTAAACACTAAACACTACTAAAAATTCCTACACATAATTACTAATCCCCAATCTGTTTGTAACAGTTTTTAAAATGTCATTTAAGGTTTTACAATCTTGTTTCTTCCTACGCATTACACTACCAATGCATTACTATTTTACATTACATATTTTCATTTCTCAAAATCTGTTACACATTCATTTACAAGGCTACACAAGGAAGAGTGCAATTACCTTGTTCCTTTACTAGCTTCTCCTTTCTTCTTCTTGCTTCTTCTTTTCCTCTTCCCCTCCTCTTCTTACCGGTTATAAACCAACTCTAACACTACAACCCATACATATACATATTTCAATACACCATTTTAATACTAAAACTAACCCTAACCATTATTCAAGCTCTAATGTAGGTTTTAGGGTTTAGAAATTATATTACCTTCCAAGAGTGCAAATGAAGCTTGGAGTGGTTCAAGAACAAGATTTCCAACTCCACCAAGATGCCAAAATCGGCTAGGATACAAGAGGCCAAACAAGGGTTTAGTCTAAAATTTGTTTTGCCCTTAAGGCTAGGAAGACAATGAAGTTTTGAGAATATTTTTACCTCAAAAGAACAAGGAGAAGGAGGGCCTTCTAATGGTGGTGTTGAAGCTCCAAATGGGACATACCCATAAAAACAAAAGTTCTCCTTTTTGATTTTTGAAAAGAGGGAAATGTTGCTCTTGAGGAGAGGATGACAATGGTGTAATTTTTACAATTTTTGGAGGAAGTTTAAGGGAGTAACAAGAGGAAAGAATGTGGAGTTTGTGGGGGTTGTTTCAAGCTTCCATGGCTGTCGCAGGGAAAGGAGGAAAGAAATGAGAGTGGGGGAGTGAGGCTGCTATACGTGAGAGAGAAATGAGAATGGGAGAGAGAGAGTGTGAGAGTAAAATATGTTACTTTTTGAATTGTAATTGCTTTTGTCTTTTGTGAGTAAAAGGGAATAAAGAGAGGGTGTGAGTGGGGATGTGCAATCGGACACATACAGAACCCATAAGGGTTTTAAAATCCTTTTTACATTATTGGACACATAAGTTTGTGTTATTTATGTTTCTACCCCACAACTTCCCGTTTTTGACAGTTTTTACTAATTCCTCGTTTTCTTGATTTTATTGGTCTAAAGCTCACTAACATTTATTAATGATTATTTAGTTGACCAAAATTATTACGAGTCTATTTGACCCGCTTAAAGACACGTTTTCCTTACCTCGAAAAACGCGCTTTAAGGTTCGTTAGTGGTTTTAATCCGTTTTAAGGATCCGTTTTCTTTGGGATTTGTTCCCTCATGATTATTTATACTTAATTAAGCTTCTAAATTATTTATTAGCCTAATTAATCACTATTTTTAATTACGGGGTATTTCAATCTACCCCCCTTAAGAAACTTTGCCCTCAAAGTTGCTCAAGGTTAATAGTTTAGTAATTCTACTCATTAGGCAAACCAATTGCACTAATGTGTCTTAATACCACCTATGAGGTGTTTACTCCATTCCACATTGCAAACATACACACTTCAAGCATCATACACAATTCACATACACAATCCAACATTTTCCACACATGCCATTCCACAATACGCAATACATCATTACCATTCACAATACACATTACACATACATCATCCATCATACAAATACATTCATACACTACACATTACACGTACCAAATTCACTTACACTACATGTGCCATACAAAGATTTATTACAATACCTACACACTAAGCAATGCTTACCCCGAAGCAATGCAAAAGCAAAAGGGCTCTACCCCCCTTAAAAGGGGTACGACCCGTACCCGTATTGCTAAATACTAGACTCTCTAGTCTATGAACAGCTGTGGGTACTTAGCCTTCATGGCATCTTCCAATTCCCATGTCGCTTCTTCGACATTATGGTTTGACCATAGGACCTTCACCATTCGTATAGACTTATGGCGAGTGTCTCTGGTCTTCCTATCGAGGATTCTCAGTGGGGTTTCAACATATCTCATGTTTGGCTCAATGGATAAGTGCTCGGGCTCTAACACATGAGAAGGATCAGCAATATACTTCTTGAGTTGTGACACATGAAATACATCATGGACACGCCCCAAGTCCTCAGGTAGTGCTAACCTGTAGGCTACGGATCCAACTCTTTTGGTGATAGTGTACGGCCCTACAAACTTTGGGCTTAGCTTGCCCTTCTGACCAAAACGGAAGACACCCTTCATAGGTGAAACTCGCAAGAACACTTGGTCGCCCACGGCGAACTCAAGGTCGCGTCGTCTCACATCCGCATAGGATTTCTGTCTATCTTGGGCTGCCTTCATGTTAGCTCTAATCTGCTGCACTTCAGCTTGCACTTGCTCAAGATACTCCGGTCCTATTATGACCGCTTCACTTGACTCATCCCAACACAAGGGTGTACGGCAAGGTCTACCGTATAGAGCTTGGAAAGGCGACATCTTAATCGAGGCGTGATAACTATTATTATACGAGAACTCGATAAGATGAAGCTTATCTAACCAACTCCCCTGAAAGTCCAAGGCACATGCCCGAAGCATGTCCTCCAGTGTCTGGATGGTCCTTTCTGTCTGACCGTCGTCTGAGGATGGAAGGCGGTACTCAACTTCAATTCTGTACCCAACGCTTCCCTTGTAGCTCTCCAGTATCTCGAAAGAAATCTGGTGTCGCGGTCAGATACTATAGTCTTAGGGACTCCGTGGTGTCTGATAATCTCCTTATCGAAAAGCTCAGCTAGCTTTACTACCTTCCAGGTGTCCTTCATCGGTATGAATCTGGCAACCTTGGTAAGGCGATCGACTACAACCCAGATCATGTTGAGTCCTCCCCTGGCAGGTAGTCCTACAACAAAATCCATGGAGATATCATGAAATTTCCACTCCGGAACTGGCATAGATTGTACCATTCCGCCCGGTCTACGGTGTTCAAATTTTACCTTTGGCATGTTAGCATCTCAATACAAATTCCGTCACATCTGATTTCATTCCAGACCACCAGAAGTACCTCTTCATGTCTTTGTACATCTTGGAGGCTCCCGGATGGACTGACAATGTGGAACAGTGTGACTCTCACAGGATGCGATCCCTTAGCTCAGCATTGCTTCGGGGGACGCATAACCTGTCATTCAACCGAATCAAACCATCTTCATGTAGCTTGAAGTCATACTTCTTCTTCTCAAATGTACCATTCTCGATCTTGTGTCTGATTTCGGTTAGGTAAGGGTCGCTCAACTGAGCGTCTCGCACCTCGTCAACCAAGCTAGAAGAAGCGAGTAGCGAATGGAGCGAGTGTGCTCGACGGCTCAGGGCGTCGGCTACAATGTTTGCCTTCCCTTCCTTATATTGCAAGTTGATGTCATAATCTGAAAGAAATTCTATCCATCTTCTTTGTCTCAGATTCAGTTCTTTCTGTGTGAATACATACTGTAAGCTCTTGTGGTCGGAGTAGATGGTGATGCTTACCCCATAGAGATAGTGTCGCCATATCTTCAAGGCGAAGACAATGGCTCCTAACTCTAAATCGTGAGTCGGGTAATTCTCCTCATGCTTTTTCAGCTGGCGGGAGGCATAAGCTACAACCTTGCCATGCTGCATGAGTACGCATCCCATTCCTTGCCTGATGCATCACAATATACCTCAAATCCCTCTGTGCCCTCTGGAAGAGTAAGGACGGGCGCTGAGGTCAATGAGTCTTTTAGTTTCTGAAATGATAACTCGCACTCGTGTGTCCATACAAACGGTGCATCTTTCTTCATCAATGTAGTCATGGGCTTAGCGACTTTCGAGAAGTCCCTTACAAATCTCCGGTAGTAACCGGCTAGACCAAGAAAGCTCCTAATGTCGGTAACAGTCTTGGGTCTAGGCCATGATCGTACAGCTTCTATCTTAGAAGGGTCAACCTAGATACCTGCGCTCGAGATGACATGTCCAAGGAATGATACCTGATCAAGCCAAAACTCGCATTTGAAGAACTTCGCATACAGCTGGTTCTCGCGCAGTGTCTCAAGCACTTTCCTCAAGTGAGTTTCATGTTCCTCTACTGATTTGGAGTATACAAGTATGTCGTCGATGAAGACAACCACAAAAGTGTCCAACTGCTCACTGAATAAATGATTCATGAGGTCCATGAATTTAGCTGGTGCCTTCGACAAACCGAATGGCATCACTGTGAATTCGTAGTGGCCATATCTGGTACGGAATGCCGTTTTCTCAATGTCTTGTTCTTTGATTGCAATCTGATGATACCCTGAACGGAGGTCAATCTTGGAGAAGACTGAGGCTCCTTTCAACTGGTCGAATAGGTCGTCAATACGTGGTAGTGGGTATTTATTCTTGACTGTGACCGCATTCAACTTGCGGTAGTCAATACAAAGTCGGAGACTACCGTCCTTCTTCTTCACGAAAAGAACCGGTGCTCCCCAGGGTGATACGCTCGGGCGTATAAACCCCTTGTCTAGAAGGTCTCTTAACTGCTCTTTTAGTTCGGTCATTTCTGCAGGTGCCATGCGGTACGGTGCCCTAGCAATGGGACCGGTACCTGGCAATAGATCAATTTCGAATTCCACTGCTCTCGGTGGTGGCATGCCGGGTAGCTCCTTAGGGAATACGTCGGGAAATTCGGATACAATCGGTACCTCATCACTAAACTCTGGATCTCGCTCCAGGTCTTGTACATAACATAGATACACCTCTTGGCCCTTTTTGAGCTCCCGGTACATGGCCATAGCAGATATGAGTGTGGTCGAAGGCTCTCTCGGTCTCTGGCGGTAAGATACAGTAACCCCAGAAGGACTCTTGAGCAGCAAACGATGCTCGGCGCAGAGGATTCTACCCTTGTGCCGCTCTAACCAATTCATTCCAATGATTAAGTTGAATCCCAATCCACTGAATTCGATGAAGGAAATGGGAAACGATTCGCCTTTGATTTGGATTGTGGCTGATTGATAGTACTTGGTGCACTTTACTCGCTCCTTCGATGGGAGAGTAACCATGAAGTTCGGTAGCTCATCCGCATCTAGCTTCAACCTCTTCACGAAAGATGGTGATACGAAGGTGTGAGAGGCGCCGGAGTCGAATAACACATTGGCATCAATGCCATTTACTGGGAATGTTCCCGTTAAGATGGTGCCGCTTCTGCCGGCTTGTGCTTCGGTGAGGATGCTCAGGTTACCTTCGGTACCGAGTCCACAACCTATTGGATTCAAGTATTGATGGTGGACACAAGTGGAATTAAATCAACACTGCTCTTTATTGATAAACCAACCATCATACATGCCGTGTCTCTAATACACGTTACTAAAATTACATGATACTATGAATTTAATACTTTCTAAAGGTAAGGTTCAGGCGTCCTGGTTTCATGTGTGTGGCATTGATTATTGCCGGCGGTGCCGTATTCAACTTGATCTTGTTGATCCCGTGATACAGCATCCTAGAGTTTCCACCCATGATTAGGACATCTCTGATCTCAATACCAGTTTCTGTGCGAGGTCCACACGCTTCTGCTCGCTATACAAATACGGCGTCATCACCAATGGACCAAGACACTACGGGCACTCCTTGTTCAAGAGATTCCACTGTCTCGTCCTTGTCTTGGTGTAACCCAAGTCGTCCTCCTTTCTCATAGAAGTTGACGATACAGAATCCGCTTCAAGTGCGGGGATCGGTTCAGGTTCACATTGTCGTGCAAGTTCTACTACTGCTGTGACGAGTGTCTGAAACTCTGGTGGTATTGTCGGTGGCGTCGCTCCATCTTGTGTTCGTGTCTCCTGGTATGTCTTGGTATAAGGATTCCAGTCCTTTCCCAAGCACATCATCTTCAGCTTCATCTTCGCTCCACCGGGGAATTCGGGTGTGTAAAATCCACCTTGACCCGTTCCTAGCTCGTTGCATCGTCGAATGATTGAAATTTGCGCTTCGGGTGTCAGGTATCCCTTTAATAAGATCATAACTGGTCGGATGACCTGACACTGTTCGTTGGTGTAGTCGTGGTTGGTGATGTCGATCTCTTCTTGATTCAAGTTTACCGGTATCGGGTAACAGATACTAAAGCTTCCTATGGTTATAAATTTCATCTACGGTGAGTACTAGTTTCAACTACTTCATTTCATGCTTAATACACACTACATTTTATTTACTCATGCATTCACTCATACAGTTACTCTACAACTTAGACATGCTATTTCAAGGATTAAAGGTTTAGATTATTACCTGGGCCGGACTTAGAACCGGACCCATCACGGTCAATCACATGAAGGACAGGCTGCCTCTGAGGTGCACCCCGCGGAGGTCCCCGGGATCCTAGTCCCTGTGGTGCCTGCTGGGTCGGTGCATCGCCCGATGCAACCTCCTTGCCTTCCCTCTGCCTGTAGCTTTGGTAGTTCCCCTTTGGCTTGGCATTTTCTGGGCAAAAATTGGCTCGGTGCCCGGGCTTCTGACAATTGTAGCACCGGATTTCTCTCCCTTGGCAATCCTTGTCGGGGTGGTCTTGATTGCACCTTCGGCACATGTAGCTGCGGCTGTCAGGATAGCTCTTGGTGGGACCGGAGCCAGAACCTAAGGTTTAGAGGGTTAGCACATTTGTGCGTGGATATACTAGATATGGTACTGATATGAATACGAATTAGAAATAGAAGTTTACCTTTAGGTGGGTATGATCTCAGTGGCTTTGCTGCCACCGGTGCAGATGAACCAAGTTGAAGAAGTTCAACCGGTTTGCCCTGCTCAGCATGGGCACTGCTTTCACTCGGGAATTTCTTTTGGGATTGCTGAAAGAAATTTCCCTTCTTCTTTTTCCAGCTCTTACCCTGGTTCTGCTCCTCAGTACTGGTGTTTTTGTTGTTGGCCTTGCGCTTCAGCGCGGTCTCTTCATCCCTTAACTGGCAAGTGATTTCGACGCGAGAAGCCGCGTGATAACACTCCTGAAATCTCAGGTATTAGCCGGGATTCTCATTTCGGAAAGAATAAGGAAAAGATTCAAGGAATTTCAAGGAATTGAAATGATACTAAGGGTTAACTGATATTTACCTGAAGGGAGGTAAATCTGGTGTAGCCCATACCGTACCGAAGGCGATGGCTCAGACCGCCATAGAAGCGATCGACCAACACCTGGCCGGTGTATCCTAGATCAGGGAGGAGACGGAGGATAGAAGTGAAAGTGCGGTAGTACTCATCGACAGTCATCTTCTCTGTCATCTTCAAGGCATCTAATTCTAGCCTTTTCTTTGTTTTCACATGCTCCGGATAGTATTTTGAACGGAGGAGAGATGCAAAGGACTCTCAATCGAATGTGGGGTCGTTGACGTGCTCGTGCTTGACTAGCTTCCACCAATCCATGGCTGCGTCTTTGAGGTAGTAGGCTGCTACTCTGACTCGAACTCCAGCAGGAGCTTCGAGGGTTTCAAAGGCTGTCTCCATCTCGGAGATGTAGGCCTCTAGCTTAGTCGGATCACTCTCGCCCCTAAAGCAGGGAGGGCGGAGTTCCACTACAGCTTTTACCCAGTTCGCTTCTCTGGGTGGCGGGGGAGAGATTGGCCCCGCTTGAGTTTGTTAAAACTGTTGGGTTTGTTGCACGGCTTGGATTACTTGTGGTAGCATCTGCGCTACCTTGGCGGCGACGATCTCAGCTATCGTCTGCGCGCCGGGTCCGTCATTGCCCCCTCCTCTAGGGCGACCTGGACCTCTTCCTGACATCTGAATATTCAACAGTTTCGTTAGGCTCCGCAAGATATGACTCAAAGGTCTTGGAATTTAAGCAAAGTATCGTTCCTAAGAACGTCAAGGGTATCCGTCGTTAATAACGGTAGCTCCTAGTTAGGTTTCTAAGTATCCGTCTTAAGGCGGTTGAAATCCTAACTCGATAATCCCCTATGCTCGGTACTATGGACATCAGAGCGTAACTACGCTCTGATACCACTTTTTGTAACACCCCAACCGCTAATCCTATGCTTACCGTCTAATCGTCCTGTTAATCCTACGAGTTCGCAGCGGAAATTTTACTACTTACTACGGCGGGTGGTACAACGCCGCTAACCGCCCATACGGCTAGCTAGGCTTACCTTACCTACAGTCACGGTCTGATGCACGTAGTGTACCGAGCTACTAAATTACTTACCAAAATACCATATATCACATACTTACATCCATGGATCACCGAGTATTTAAAGTATATTCAATTACAACCTTTCAAGCTTACCAAAAGAATGAGTTTCTAAGGCTACTCATCTATACCCCCAATCCAATACTTCCACTAACCAAAAAGGTGTACCCCATGGTACACCGACTAACAAAACGTACAGCCGTGTACTACTTAGTACACCAATCATGAATTCACTGTTTACAATCCAAAAGAAAGACAAGGAAATTAAACTTCAACTCTCCTAGTCTTCATCCTTCACGAGTACCTGCGTGTAGTAAAAAAATGGTGCCCCAAGGGGCTCAGCAAACGCTGCGTATAAACTCCGCATATACCGCGTGCTAGCTAGGGCACGCCGACTATTTGACGTCCACTAAACATGCTGTCCATTTATTTCATACATACATGCTTGCATACAACATACATTCATTCCAAGGCAACAATACAATAAAGCTCACAATACTTACCTTCACAAGGTTAGCCATATTATGCATCCGGGTTAATCGGAACGCTCATTACCCTTTTACTCATTGCACAATACTTACACATCTCTTTCATACTTTACTTGCTTACCTTTCCATACTCATTTACTTGCTCTTACTTACTCATACTTACTTACTCATACCCATGTTAAGCCGGTATGGCCTCTGGGCAGGGACTACACCGTCCCACCACCAGGCTTTACTTGACTCACCAATCCGGGATGCTACCCATTTAAGGGATTTGGGCCGCGGACCAGTTAAGAGTCAGGAATTGGAGCCAACCTCTCGTGACTCCGCATCCTCACGCGTGGCCGAAACTATATCGGACTTCTACTCATTCCAATTTAATTACCAATTTAAGTTAGATTGGTTAGCTTGTTAGGAATAAGTTAGAAGTCCATTCACATTAACAATCGGTCACGATGCAATACAACATACATGCACACATTCATATTCATCCAAACATTTCATGAATTATACAAACTAAATTTGAAGACATTATACAACAATATACAACACTACATATTCACAAGTAAACATGATAACTCCGATTCGTGCATTTATCTTATTTGGTGATCAATTAGCACATAACACACAAAATCAGAGTAACCAAGATAGCATACGGGGCATGAGGAATCCATACCGTTCACCGTTGTACGTGTTTCCAAACGTCCTTCGGTGTCACAAATCAAGTCCTATTATATACATACAATTGAATGATTAATATACCTATCATCAACTTAACTCCTACTTACTATGTCCTTATACTTCTTACAGTTACACTTTACTTACTTATTTTTCATTACTTAAGTTTCACTTTCTTACTTAACATTGGCATGCTTACATACATGTACATATATATATATATATGTAGGTATATACACATATATATATATTATTTAATTTAAATAATTTTTTTTTTGACCGGACCGGACTTGCGACCGACCTTGCAAGTCCGGTCCATTCCAGTAGCTCACATTACCGAATCTTTCTGGTCGACCGAACTTGCAAGTCTGGTCGCAAGTTCGGTCCATTCCAGTAAGTTTTGGTTTCGAAATTCTGGAGTCGACCGACCTTGCATGTCCGGTCCCAAGGTCGGTCCATTCCAGTAAGTTTCGTTACAGGCGAATTTTAGCCCGACCGACCTTGCAAGTCCGGTCGCAAGGTCGGTCCATTCCAGTAGCTTACTCGACGGAAAATTTTTGAGTCGACCGACCTTGCAAGTCCGGTCGCAAGGTCGGTCCATTCCAGTAGGTTACAGACGGGAGAATTTTCTAGTCCGACCGAACTTGCAAGTCCGGTCGATTCCAGAAGCTTTCCCGTCTTTGTAAATCTGGGCTCGACCGAACTTGCAAGTCCGGTCGCAAGTTCGGTCCGCCCTAGTATTTGCATTTTAATTTCTGTTTTCAGTCCCTCTTCTTACCCATTACTTCCCCATTGTTCCTACACTTATTCCTACATGTTTTAACACTAATTAAACCTCCTAATACACCTTAATTCATTCATTAACTCTTTACACATTTCTATACTCATTCACTCACATAATTTCCCAAGTTTCATACAACACTCTCACTAGTCTCTTCTCTCTAGTTGCATTTTGCTACATATTTCTCTTCTAACTCTCCCAACTATAACTCCCTCTTCTAATGTCATTTCTAACACCTATAATACATTACAACTACATTAGCTATCTCTCCTAATATACCCTCTATCTTTCTCTAACAAAATCTGTTACACCCTACCTTATTCACCTAGTTTAAAATTCACTAAGTGTTCTATTCCTAGGTAAATTTTGCCATGGTCTCCCCTATATTTTTACACTCTCACCACATATTCTAGCTCACAATTCAACACTCATTTCACCTGTTTCAATAGACATCAATATACAAACCTTCATACACAATTCCCAAACACTAAACACTACTAAAAATTCCTGCACATAAACACTAATCCCCAATCTGTTTGTAACAGTTTTTAAAATGTCATTTAAGGTTTTACAATCTTGTTTCTTCCTACGCATTACACTACCAATGCATTACTATTTTACATTACATATTTTCATTTCTCAAAATCTGTTACACATTCATTTACAAGGCTACACAAGGAAGAGTGCAATTACCTTGTTCCTTTACTAGCTTCTTCTTTCTTCTTCTTGCTTCTTCTTTTCCTCTTCCTCTCCTCTTCTTACCGGTTATAAACAACTCTAACACTACAACCCATACATATACATATTTCAATACACCATTTTAATACTAAAACTAACCCTAACCATTATTCAAGCTCTAATGTAGGTTTTAGGGTTTAGAAATTATATTACCTTCCAAGAGTGCAAATGAAGCTTGGAGTGGTTCAAGAACAAGATTTCCAACTCCACCAAGATGCCAAAATCGGCTAGGATACAAGAGGCCAAACAAGGGTTTAGTCTGAAATTCGTTTTTCCCTTAAGGCTAGGAAGACAATGAAGTTTTGAGAATATTTTTACCTCAAAAGAACAAGGAGAAGGAGGGCCTTCTAATGGTGGTATTGAAGCTCCAAATGGGACATACCCATAAAAACAAAAGTTCTCCTTTTTGATTTTTGAAAAGAGGGAAATGTTGCTCTTGAGGAGAGGATGACAATGGTGTAATTTTTACAATTTTTTGAGGAAGTTTAAGGGAGTAACAAGAGGAAAGAAGGTGGAGTTTGTGGGGGTTGTTTCAAGCTTCCATGGCTGTCGCAGGGAAAGGAGGAAAGAAATGAGAGTGGGGGAGTGAGGCTGCTATACGTGAGAGAGAAATGAGAATGGGAGAGAGAGAGTGTGAGAGTAAAATATGTTACTTTTTGAATTGTAATTGCTTTTGTCTTTTGTGAGTAAAAAGGGAATAAAGAGAGGGTGTGAGTGGGGATGTGCAATCGGACACATACAGAACCCATAAGGGTTTTAAAAATCCTTTTTACATTATTGGACACATAAGTTTGTGTTATTTATGTTTCTACCCCACAACTTCCCGTT
The DNA here is from genome assembly GCA_023374045.1 of Limonium bicolor. Lineage (NCBI taxonomy): Eukaryota > Viridiplantae > Streptophyta > Magnoliopsida > Caryophyllales > Plumbaginaceae > Limonium > Limonium bicolor. Next base: position 273,486,164 of record CM041779.1, read on the forward strand.
TTTGACAGTTTTTACTAATTCCTCGTTTTCTTGATTTTTATTGGCTCTAAAGCCTCACTAACATTTATTAATGATTATTTAGTTGACCAAAATTATTACGAGTCTATTTGACCCGCTTAAAGACACGTTTTCCCGGTTACCTCGAAAAACGCGCTTTAAGGTTCGTTAGTGGTTTTAATCCGTTTTAAGGATCCGTTTTCTTCGGGATTTGTTCCCTCATGATTATTTATACTTAATTAAGCTTCTAAATTATTTATTAGCCTAATTAATCACTATTTTTAATTACGGGGTATTTCACTAACCATTTTCAAGGCCATTCACACTAGGTCTTTTCCCAAGAAATTCAAGACACTAAAACATCCATTTCGCTACAGATTTTTGCACTACTCTTTTTTTTGTTCTCCAACTACCATTTCAAGATGGTTAACTAACCAAATCAATCACCATTTTCTCCTAGTTCCTCCAATTTACAAGGTCACCTAAAAACACTTAATTTCTACCGAAATTTCGCCATAACTTCGTTACTAACCTAACTTATCCAAATTTGTTGTCTTCATCACCTAATCCCAAAACCTTTACAAATCAACTAACCAAACCCTTATTGGGTTCTAACAACACACAATCTCATTCACAACTCATCAATCACCACATAATACACAATCTCACATAACTTGGCTTCAAAGCCCTTAACTCAAGCATTACTTCACAATGCATAAAACTTAACTAACAATTCTCCCTTCCAATCACAAAACACATTTCCAACTCAATTTTGGTTTCATTCATTAGATTCCCATCCCAAAATTTTAAAACATATGGGATATACATTAAGGTATGTTTCTTACCTTAAGCTCATAAATTCCTCTTCTCTTTTCCAATCTCCTCCTCGTCTCTCTCTCATTTCTCTTGGCTCCAAAATCGGCCAAGGGCAAATTAAATTGCCCAAATCTCTAGACCAACATTCAAATGGTGAATGGGACTAATTAACATTACTTAGACACCTTAATTAACCCCAAACAAGAAAGGGTGCTTAAAGCACACAAATTAGGGCATTTACCTTCCAATTTCTACATGAAGCATTTGGAAATCATCCTATTAAGACTCTAGCTCCTATTTGAAGATAAAATCGGCTGGAACATGGCAACAAGGGAGGCTCAAATTTGGGCAAAATCGGCCAAGCTAGGAAATGGAGGAAAAATGAGTATTTTTGGATTTTTTTTCTTACCTTGAAAGAAGGAGGGGACTCCCAAGTTCCATAAAAGCTGATTTTCTCTTCAAATGGGATACACCCATGGAGATGAACTTCATCCTTTTGGGATTTTGAAAAGAGGGAAAGAGAGATCTTGGTGAGAGGAACACAAATATGTATTTATTTTTGGATTTGGAGCATGGATGAAGCTTGGGCAAGGTGAGGAAGTGGAGAATCCATGGATGGCATCTCAAAATCATTCCAGCCATGGGAGAGGGGAGGAAACTGGCTGAGGAAGGAGGAGGGGAGGAGAGAGAAGAGGAAAGTGAGGAAAGAGAGGGAAATTAAGTAAATTTGTACTTTATTTTTTTTGTCCTTTAGTGAACAATTGTAACATAGAGTATAAGAGGGGGAGGGAAAAAAACGTGTGAGTGTAGTAGAGAGGACTTCAGATTTTTTTATTTCACAATGGAGGGGAGTATTTTACTCTTAATACAATTTGCACCACATAAGTTCCCGTTTTTACACTATTCACTAATCCGGGCCCGTTTTCCAGATTTTTCTCATTTCTTTAATTTTAATGGTTATTAAACCTTCAATAATGTTTTATTATAGTTATATGATCAACTATAATTTTTACGGGGTAATTTAACTGTTTAAAGTCACGTTTTCGGGTTTTCTCGAAAAACGCGCTTTAAGACTCCGTTAGCATTTTAACGCATTATTTGGATCCGTTTTCTTCCGGAATTTTCCCCACACATTATTAGTGTGTATTTAGGTTATAAAAATATATTTATAACCCTAGTTAAGGTTATATACCTCCTAAGATAATTAAATACGTGTTTTTACATTTTATGACTTTTACGCGTTTTCCTTTTTCTTTTGGTTTCTCTTTCTTCACCAATGTTATTAAGGACTTAATTAGCCTTAAAAAATCATAATTAAACAATTAATTAACACATAAAGGTTTGGGATATTTCAATCTACCCCCCTTAAAAGAACTTTGTCCTCAAAGTTTCACAATTCCCATGCATCACTGAATTAGAATACAGGGATTACTTTGTAACATCAATCTCACACACCAAGACCCCAAACTTTACACATTACAATACACCTGATATAACCTTCAGACTTTAAGGTCTTGATAACATAACAACCTTCGCACTCATAGGTCTGGATAATGTTTATTACACATACCACACAACATGTCTTAGCATGTATAGCAATCGAAAACACTCTTTTACATCTCTCCATGGGCTCGGTCCAAAGACTATAAGACATCCCAGTCCTTGAGTCCCATGTCGAGTACTATACACTGTGATCCCGCAGATACCGGTCGCGATGGACACTTCCTAGTCCCCGGTCCTTTGGAAGATTCAAAACAATCACATACATTTTAACACATACTTCTCATGTCACTGAAATACCCCAAGCCTTGGTATGTGGTTTAAACATTAAACTATGGTATATTAAGACTAAAAAGTGTCTTAGAAGCATTAGTAAACAATTTAAACCATAGGAAACACAAATAAATACCTTAAAGTCAATATGGGCGGAAATGTGCTCTAAGCTTGGGATAATCTGGGTTAAGACCTAATGAGCTTACCAAGACCTTATTTATATATTAATGAACATATTAAACTGATTACGAAAGAAAACCAAGCTTGAAAACAAGTTAAAACACAAAATGTGCTTTAAAGAGTCTTAAAGCACATTTTTGAAAAATTGTCTTGTAAATGAGTTTTGAGTAGATAAATGTCCATCATTTCTCTTTAATTAACATGTGTACTACTTAGTATCACATTAGGAAGTCTAAATCAATAGGAAATCAAAATTTTCACAATTATGTGCCTTGTTTTGTGAATAGTAACTAAATTAAGCTAGTATACAACATAAGTCAATATAAGTGATTTAATTGGTCAACAAAGACCAAAACACCCCTAAGTACTTAAAGGGGGCCGGTTTTTATGGTGATGAGTCACCACTCTTACTAGCTTGTTAAGTAAATAAAGAATGACTAAATAAGCATTATTTACTTTAACTTACAAATATCTTCTAAAAGCAACTTCAAACTTCATTCTCTCATTTCCTTCATGTTCCCACGGATCACAAGAGCTTGAAGTACTTGTTCACTCAGAAGGAGTTGAACATGAGACAAAGAAGGTGGGTCGAGTTCTTAAATGACTACGACATCAATTTACAGTACAAGGAGGGGAAAACAAATGTGGTAGCTACGCATTGAGTCGCCGAGCACACTCTCTCCATTCGCTAGTCTCTCATACTAGCTTAGTTGAAGAGGTGCGGAGTGCTCAGATGATGGATCAATATATGTTGGAGATCAGGCAGAAGCTTATTGATGGCACATTCGAGGGTCAGAAGTACGGCTTCCGACTCCACGATGATGACCTGATTAGGCTTAATGGCCGACTGTGTATTCCGAGGAGTAGCGCCGAGCTGAAGGAGCGCATACTGAGTGAATCCCATTGTTCTACTACCTCGATTCACCCCGGAGCTTTAAAGATGTATAAAGGTATGAAAAGATATTTTTGGTGGGCTGGCATGAAAAAGGATGTGAATGACTATGTGTTGAGGTGTCTCACTTGTCAGAAGGTCAAGTTTGAGCAACGACGGCCTGGTGGTATGGTGCAGCCAATGCCAGTGCCTGAGTGGAAGTTCCATGATATTTCTATGGACTTCGTAGTAGGGCTTCCGCCTACAAGGGGAGGTCTGAATATGATTTGGGTTGTTGTTGACCGACTGACCAAGGTGGCCCGATTCATTCCGATGAAGGACACCTGGAAAGTGGCAAAGCTCGCAGAGCTCTTCGACAGAGAGATTGTAAGACATCATGGGGTACCGAAAACGATTGTGTCTGACAGGGATACCAGATTCCTCTCGAGGTACTGGAAATCCACACGGGAAGCGCTTGGTACCGAGCTGAAGCTAAGTACACCAACCAACAAACCACAACCAAAACACAAAACAACACAGCGTTCCACCCACAGACTGATGGTCAGAGTGAGCGCACCATCCAGACACTTGAGGATATGTTACGTGCATGTGCACTTGACTTTCAGACCAGCTGGATTGATAAGTTACATCTCGTCGAGTTTAGCTACAACAACAGTTACCATGCTTCGATCAAGATGTCTCCCTTCCAGGCTTTGTACGATAGACCATGCCGCACGCCTTTATGCTGGGATGAGTCGAGTGAGATGGTCATTATAGGACCAGAGTATCTGGAACAAGTTCAAGCAGAAGTACGCCAAATCCGGGCTAACATGAAGGCAGCTCAGGGTAGGTAGAAATCATACGCCGATGTGCGCAGACGTGACCTAGAGTTCGCCGTGGGCGATCAGGTATTTCTTAGAGTATCCCCCATGAAGGGAGTGTTTCGTTTTGGCCAGAAAGGCAAGTTGAGCCCGAAATACGTGGGGTCTTATGTTGTGACGGAGCGGATAGGCCCGGTAGCTTACAGGCTTGATTTACCTGCTGAGCTGGGCAAGGTACATGATGTATTTCATGTATCCCAATTGAAGAAATATATGTCTCATCCGTCTCATGTACTTCAGCCTGAAAGGCTAACCTTAGAGCCGACCATGCGATCAGTGGAGACTCCCGTACGGATTCTGGATACTAAGACTCGAGACACTCGCCATAAGTCTATGAGACTGGTGAAGGTCCTCTGGTCTAACCAGGACGTCGAGGAGGCCACCTGGGAGCTGGAAAATAAGATGAAGGCGAAGTACCCGTCATTGTTTACTTCTTAGTGTTTATATGTATAGGGTATGGGGCGTACCCCTATTTTAAGGGGGGTAGAGCCGTTTCAGTTATGTGTGTACAACATTTATTGAAATACATCATCTATGTTATGTTGTTATGTTACAGACCGTTTTGTCTGAATGATGTTATGTTGTTTAGACTTTGTGTCCGATGTTATGTAAGTATGTTGTTAATGTTGTAATAATCCCTATGTTTTAATATTTAAGATATGTGGGAAATGTGAACTTTGGGGACAAAGTTCTTTTAAGGGGGTAGATTGAAATACCCCAAGCCTTGGTATGTGGTTTAAACATAAAAATATGGTATATTAAGACTAAAAAGTGTCTTAGAAGCATTAGTAAACAATTTAAACCATAGGAAACACAAATAAATACGTTAAAGTCAATATGGGCGGAAATGTGCTCTAAGCTTGGGATAATCTGGGTTAAGACCTAATGAGCTTACCAAGACCTTATTTATATATTAATGAACATATTAAACTGATTACGAAAGAAAACCAAGCTTGAAAACAAGTTAAACACAAAATGTGCTTTGGAGTCTTAAAGCACATTTTGAAAATTGTCTTGTATATGTTTTGAGTGGGCTAAATGTCCATCATTTCTTTAATTAACATGTGTACTACTTAGTATCACATTAGGGAAGTCTAAAATCAATAGAAATCAAAATTTTCACAATTATGTGCCTTGTTTGTGAATAGTACTAAATTAAGCTAGTTCAACATAAGTCAATATAAGTGATTTAATTGGTCAACAAAGACCAAAACACCCCTAATACTTAAAGGGGCCGGTTTTTGGGTGATGAGTCACCGCTCTTACTAGCTTGTTAAGTAAATAAAGATCGACTAATAAGCACTATTTCTTTAACTTACAAATATCTTCTAAAAGCAACTTCAAACTTCATTCTCTCATTTCCTTCATGTTCCCACCGTCTCCAACCTCTCTTCTACCTTCTCCATCCACGGTTTTGCTACAGCAACAACACCAACTCCATCTTCCATTGCCATTTTCTCTTAGCTCCATATACCAAATCAAATTCTAAGACCACCATTCTTCTTGTCTCATCAAGCTCTTCAATTCTATATTCTCAAAATTCCAAGAGCTCCATTTCGGTGCCAAGAGGAATCTCCGTGGGAGGAGTTTGAACTCATCTTTTTACATCCCATTGTTCTCCTTTGCTTCAAGGTAAGGAAACTCAAAGAAAAACTTCATTTCCTCTTGTTTTGTTATGTAACTGGAAATCACCATTGATGGTGAAATACCCCAAACTAATAAAATATGGATTAAATATTTAATCACATTAATTAAGGCCTAAACATGCCTTAAAAGTCAACTGAGAACAATAGTGGTCAACACAAAGCAAGATGTTGCACCCTTTGACTATATGGGGTGAATAAATACCCAAATGAACTTCCTAGGACCTAAGATTTTGTCCTAAACTTATTAACACATTACTAAACATGTTACATCTGTTGGACAACACTCCAACACAAAGAACAGACATTTACATGCTTCAAGGTCAAGTAGGGCAAAAATGTGCTCTAAGAATACCTTAAAGGTCAAACGACCTCTAAATGATATAAAATTGGAAAACATGATCAAATATCATGTAAGGAACACAACAAAACCATTCTCAAAGAAAACAGAGCTCAGAAACACCCTGCGACTCAAAATGTGCACTAAAATTCCTTAAAGCACGTTTTCCGTCTATGAGCTCTAAGATAATGACTTTTGTCACTGTAAAGACTATAATAAGTTCTTTATAACTTTAATGTGACATGATAGACTATATTATAAAGTCTAAATCAAAGTTTAAAAATAAAATCAAAAATTGGCAATTTAGTATGAATAGTACCCAAAAATAACACTTAAATACTTAATTTAACTTAAACCATGGTCAAAGCTCACCTATTGCCTTGACCAAAGCCAGCCGATTTCATACAGCTGTAATACCCACTCATTTGTCAATCTTCAATTAATTATACAGCTAATTAGGTGGGCCATCAAGTTACTATTCCAAAAGTAGCAAATAATGTCTTAAAAGCTAAATTAATCATTCTTCCTTCACTCACCTTGCTTCCCAGCCGACACCACCTTCCTTCAACCTCTCCTTGGCTTCTCCAGGTCGTGGCTAACTCACCAAGAACAGAAGAGAACATCAATTAATCTTGGTAAGCTAATTAAGCCTTGAAATGTTCATTTTCTTCACAATTCCTTCCTCTTTCCATGGAGCAAAGCATCAACCACTTCCATCAATGTTATTAGGTTTTTATGGAGGTTAAATGGAGGGTGTATCTCGGCCTTAACAAGGAAGAAGGTGGAGAAAGCTAATCTTGTTCTTAAGGTATAAAAATGTGCTTTAAGCACATATCTTTTGATTCCCTTCAAATACGGCTGTGAAACTTTGTTTCTAAGCTTATAATCTTCATCTTAACATACTTATCCAGTTGGTACACCAAGAGCTTCGAAGTATAACCAGATCCAAGCCAAAAACACCATTTTAGGCATTTTAAACAAGGTAAAGATTAGCTATCTTCTAATCTGAGTATACCAGTTTTAAGCTTGGTTTTAGTAGCTCTTTTAACACTCTTTGCCTACTTTAAAAACAGGCCGAGACCAACCTTGTTTACCTTGGTATTTCAAGGTAAATTTTACCTTGAAAATTGACATTAAACACTTCTTATGGTTAGATCTTGCTTGGAGACTAACTATGCCTTAATTGCTGTTTGAAAACATGTAAATAATGATGTGGAAATTTTATCCTAAGCTGGGCGTGGCCAAACAAGGCCTTAACTAGGCAAAAACAAGGTATAAATCACTTAAACCTTCACATGGTATATTACTATGTAATTATACATATGTGTATAATTGTGCCGTGAGTGAACAAGGTATTTAAGGTCTTATTTTGACCTTAGGTGATTAAGGAATGGTTTAATAAATTTTATAACTAATTAATTAGCATAATTGTCAAATTTAAGACATTATGTAGAAAATTGGTAATTAATGAAATATATGGTAAGGGCCGAGAGTTTACAGCATTTTTGGGCATTTATGTGTAATTTATTTTATAAGCCAATGTTTTAATAAGGCCATGTACTTTAGGCCATTTTATTTATGCATTTATAAGATTTTAATTAAGTTTAAGTGCTAAATATGCATTACCGCATATTATTGGGGTTATAGTGTAATTAAATTAAATTTGGGGGCTATAAAAGGGATATAGCCGAAATTTAGAAGTTTAAACGAGTTTATATAAAAATTATAAGATTATATATAGTTTTGGGTGAAATTGTAAATATTGGAAAGTTAGGGGTAATCTATGTAATTACCATGGAAGTAGGGTCAAAATGATGTTTGGAAGTCAAACATTGACCAAGCAAAAGACTTTGACCAGATTTGATGATTTATTAATTTAATTATCAAATTATACTAAGTTATGTATTAAAAGGTAAAAATTACATAACATATGGGTATAGTGTGATTACTGAAAGTTTTGGGTATAAAATGGTATTTTATACACCTATGGAGTATTAGGAATTTTAGGAATTTATTTGGTTAAGTTTGGAGTTAATATGAAATATATAAGTATAATATATGATATTTTATAACATTGTTACAAATGGGTAACATGTGGGTAAAAACCGTGAATTATAAGAGTATAAGGTTAGGAATGGTATTTATAACCTTTTGGTATAGTTTGGTAATTTTTGGAGTTATATACAAGATTTTATAAAGATATATGTATAATATATAGTTTTAATGATATTAGAAAACTATGTATTATAATTTGGGATTGATTTGTAAAATCTGAAAGTATGGTGGGAATTAATAAAACCGAAAAGGCTATGGTCCATTTGGTATTTTATAACAATTTATAACTATAGGTTATAATTGTTTTAATGACATAAATGTCATAATATATGTTATATAGCTATAATATAACATTATAATGATTATGCGGTGGATTTTGTAATATTCAAGAAAATAAATGCTGTTCGGAATTAATGGGAATTTTAGAACAAAAATTTATAATATGGTTTTCAATGTTATAAAGGTTATAACATTTATAATATAAGAAATGTTCATTAAAAGAGAATGAATATATCATAAAGATTTACCATAGAATAAATGGTCCATTAATACATGTATATGAATAAATATATGTTATGGTGTGGAAAAATACAATATGGTTCAATAACCATGTATTAACATAATTTAAAATGATATAAGGTGAAAGGAAAAAGAATTACAAACATTAGATATGGAAGCTCTAATGTTAAGAGTGTGCATGGAATAATAAGGATTCATATAATTCAAAGTATTTTTAAATACGAATTATACCACATTAAACTTGGAAAAACAAACCTTAGGAAAATAAATACTAAGGTGAGAAGTATAATAAACAATTAAGATTATACATGCAATATAGTGACAAGCTATATGATATACAAATGTGTATTAAATTACATGCGATAGTAAACGTTTAAAGTTAAGTATATTAATATACTCGACGTAACCACGCATGAAATATGACGTCTTTCCTAATCCCGAGTTAAACCGAAAACCCGACAAAAGTTATCAGTTAGTAACGGGGAATAAACCGGGATGGATTAGTAACGGTACGGGGTGCCGTAGTGTGTTGTTAATATGAGATGCTGATGCATAGTGTGATGCATATTGATAGATTGTTAGAGACGACACGAGGAGCATCGGATCTAGCTGAATCATACTCCACCGTAATACTTTCAGGGTGAACGGTATGTTATTTATGTGGCTTGATTGTCTCTGAGGATTTCCTCAGTTCAGACATTGTGTGAAAATCTGTGATAAGATTGAATGTCTGCTTGTGTGAATTAATATGTTTGAGTTGTGTATTAACACTGCTTTAATATTACTGTTGCACGATAACAGTACCGTTCGTATATATGAACATACTATAAAACGAACTAGCGGTCATGATGCTATCTTATATGTGTAATATAAGGAACGTGAGTAAACGTTGTAGCATCAGGATAATAAGATATATATATATATTACCTGAGACTTATATACGGAGCATTGGCCTCTTTAACGCCGCTCTCGTATCTAACACTGGATCCCGAGTCGACATACTCAGGATTGGACTAACGACCTCAGTCTGTTGTGTTAGGCAAAATAATAAAACGATGCGATGGTATAAATAAGTTTATCAAGAGGATGTGGCTCTTGCTGTGAACTGTGATCCATTAACGATACTAGGATACCGTGTGTTAACCGTAAGTATCATGATAAATTTCCAACGAACTACAGAACGTTCATAGGTCGGAGACTCTACCGCTGGAGTGGCTACTGCCGTGGGTGACCCGCCATAAGAGATGGGTAACTTAGAGACACGTCGTTCTAACGAGACGTTGTCATTAGACATGACTGAACAATTACGAACGACTATGCTAACTCGTACATTAGGCAAACATTATTTGGGCTTGCATGCCAAAGACGAGAGTTTATACTCGTCTATAATTCTCATTGTTTCGCCTTGTTGTTCATTGGTTGTGCTTTGTGGTTATGTGTGGTATGATGGTGGATTTGTTTGAACGAGCCATTATGCTCATATTGTGTGTTGTGAACTGGTTGTGTCGAGTCGGTGTACTCATGTGTGGTTTATGGTGGATTGTTTGGTCGGGTGAATCGCCGAACTCAATTATGAACTATTAAGTGTTTGTTAGAATGGAGTCTCTGTACTCATATAAGCGTTGTAACGCTTTCAGTGGTTTATTACGATGCGATGTGTGAAGCCGGGGGCTTGTTGGTTATTTGAGTTTACTGCAATATATATTGTTGCTTTACAGTTTTAACATTAAACTACTTGCATGAAAATGAATTGCATGCTCTCGACCAAATAACTGAGGGTCCGAGGGGGCATGACAGTCATGTAGTAACATACTCAGCAGGGCTGAGTCATCATACCACAAAACACATTTTTGCAGGTATGCAGCTTCCGGTGTCGGCAAAGAGAGACGCGCTGGGTAGTTTAATTACAGTTGTTTTAATATGCACTGTTGCATTTTGATACGAACTTAGAAATATGTATAGGATTGGAATACTTAGAATGCTCACTGTGAATGTATTTTATATTGGTTTGGGAAGGTTAGATCTATCTCTTGTTGTCACTGCGAGAAAGTGTTTCGTATTTAAGAGTATATCAAGAAGCACGTTATTACTCGTATGGGCGAGTAAGAACGGTGACACCAGTAGTTCAATTGTTGAGATTACCACTGCGATTATATTGTTAAGTAAGATGATTAGGAGCCGATTAGAGTTGGGGTGTTACAGATGGTGTTCTTTATCTTGCCTTGTTCTAGCCTCATTTCAATCTTCAAAGGGCTTGGTGGAGTCTTCTCTTGCTACTTATTCAAACTCTCTTTCCTTCCCAAGGTAAAACAACTATCTTAATGTTTTAAGATATTATATAACCTAGGGTCTAATAATGAGCTAAGTTTGGAGCGTGAATGCTCATTACCTTACTTGTGTATTGATTAGAAGTTGACAAGCAATCAAGGTCCATGCCGATTCTAATCAAGGAAACAAGAAAGAAGTTTATGAGGAAAAGAGGTAAATGTGTTAACCTAATGTAGTTTGATGCATTAGGAAAAATGAGATAAATTGTTTATTAAAACTACTTAAGGAGCAAATGGTAAATGAGTTAGTAAAATGCTCTCAAGGTGTTTATTAAGGGCATATGTATTGTTGGGTGTATTTGCAGGTCAAAGGCAAATATAATGTGGGGAAATTCAGTGCTTATGGTTTATGCAATTTAAGGGCCTAAGTGCCAAGCAATTTAAATTATGCACTATATTGTGATGTAGTGTTAAATGGGTGAAGTTTTGTGTATAAGGATGTTCTTGATGGATTTAAGTGTTCTTGGATGTTTAATGGTGAGAACTATGTGTTTTGGTGTAACAAGATGTTTGTAGAACCCATGTAAAAATTAGGTAATGTATAAGAAGTTCTAAGTGTTTAAATAAGCTTTGGTGAACTAGGAAGTGTTAGAAATGGATAAGTGTTTTACTAGAGAAGAAAACATGTATTAAGGTGTTCTAGGATGCAAAAAGGGCTTAGGCAATATCTTGGAGGATTTAGAATGCAAATGAGTGTTTTGGGATACTTCAAAGTCTTGGTGAGAAAAAATTTTAGGATAGTTGTTGTCATAGGTGAGAAACACCATTTAGAAACCTAGCAAGAAATGTTATAAGTGTTGGTAAGCTTGTAAGAAATTGAGTAACAAGTTGGACAAGGAACTAGGTGAGTTTAAGATGATATCTTGGCATTAGAATATACCTAAGATCATTTGGGAAGTCTATACATATAATGGATGTGGAGAATCATTGCAACAAGACTTGAAAAATGTAAATATGCAAATCTGTAGCAGTGGTCCGGGACCTAGGTCCAGGATAAGGTTCCGGACCATGCATTAAAACAGGCTGAGAGTTCTAATCCACTTTGGTCCGGGACTTAGGTCTTGTACTAAGACCCGGACCACCCCCCTAATTTACCCCCGAGAGTATCTGCCTACATTGGTCCGGGACTTAGGACCTGTATGAAGTCTCGGACCACCCCATATAAACAACCCGAGAGTTTTACAAAGACTAGGTCCGGGACCTTAGATGAGGACCAAGTCCCGGACCACTTAAAAAACTTAGTTTAAGGTTAAATAATGATGTCTAATGATGGGGATTAGTTAGTAATGATGTTATAAGGTTGTCTAAGACATGTTAGGTGTGTTATAATGACAATTTAAAAGGTGAGAAGTTATAACAAAGTGTGAAAATAAAATAAACTAGATATGTGAAGTAATAAGTTAACAACGGACTAGTGCGTTAATTAACCGACGTTACTAAATGTGTATAGGATTCTCCAACGGTGGAAACCAGTCGAAGCAGGGACCAAGGTATGGTTTTCTTGCAGTCTGTTGCCTACCGGTTTACACCGGCTTGTGTGTTGTTTGTTATTCTGTGTGCTTGTGACTTTATAAGATTAAACCATGAAATGAGTTTACAGTTGTTGTGCTATTGTGGTGTGTGCGCACCGATATCGGTAACCTTGGAATACGTACGAATTGCTAGCTAACTTGTGTTACGGTAACGCACGAGAACGGTATACGGTTATAACGTTCCGACCTAAGGAACGTACTAACCTCGGCTATGTATGAGCTGGTTGTTGTTTGCATTAACACTTTATACCTCATTACCCTTATGTGTCTAACTGGACCTATATACCTATTGTGAATTGTAGTATCATGTCCCGACAATGGGACATCTAACAAGTGTACTGGGGGGTGAGGAATCCGGTTGTCCGATCACGCGTGTATGTATAAGAGTAGATATCTGCATCAGATTCGACTCTTTTATTGTTAAGGTCGTTCTCCTTTTGGCGTTCGATTTCCCGCTAGCTTCATACAAAGCTTACCTGTTCTGACTTATGATCTGTCTAGGGGGAATATGTGTGATTGTGGTGTGTTCGGATCACAACATCCGATCCATCTTTGAGTTAAGTTACTCGTTCGACTAACAGAACGGTAATGATTTTATGTAACAAGCTTAACATGATGGTGAATCCATTCTCTAGGCTTATGTTGTTGGCTTACCATTTTGGTTCGTTTACTAAGTGAAATATTCTCAATATGTGTGTGTTGTTGTGCTAAGCAATATTTCTTGCTATGCTATATTTGTTGAATGTTAAAAATCAATGCCATGTTATCATGAAAAATAGTTACGTGTATCCCGGTAGCCGATGGGCTGCGCGTTAACCATACCAGCCAAGGGTTGCTGACCCCCTTGGGGGCTCCATATTTGTTTGCAGGATGAGGATCGAAGAAGCAGAGTGGCTGTAGACCCTAGATTGTAGAAATACTTTTGATACGTTTTGGATGTTGAGCCCGGGATGCGCCTGTGCTCCAGTGGCGTTATATTTTGGTACCGTTATTTTTACAGTGGCGGTTGTTGACAGTATACAGTGGTAGTTTATGGTTTACAATTTACAGTGACGTTGTGATGTAAACACTTGGTGTGGTTGGTAGTGTATATATATGGATGTTAGTACCTAACGCTCGGGAGTCTAATCATCAGACCGGTACACTTGTATTTATTTGGCCTTGTTAACCACGTGGGTGGTTAACGGCGTTGTAGCACCGAACCGTTTAGTTATTGTTTCGTTGTTTATTTCCGCTGCGATTTCGATCAGTTGTTAAGTGCGAAGTAGGGGTGTTACAAAAAGTGGTATCAGAGCGAAGTATCGCTCTGATGACTAGAGTACCGAGTTAGGAAACCTAACCATAGTTACCTAAGTGAGTAGTTGTGGAAAGATTAACCACTAACTAAGTGTGGAGATATCTTATTGTCGGGAAGATGTTACATTCGTTGGACCGATAAGTTTGTAAACATGATGCTAATGAATGTTCGTGTGAATTCAGATGTCAGGTAGACCACGTGGTAGAGGCCGCGGGTGCGGTGTTGGTGATACGGGTGACCAGGGAGACAATACGACACAGGTTATGGTTGAGGCAGTAGCAGCCGCCGTAGCCCAGATGGTACCCCAGTTAGTAGCTGCGATGCATCAGCAGCAAGGCTGTGCGGGCCAACAAGGGCCACAACCGCAACCACAGCCGCGCGAGACCAACTGGGTCAAGGCGTTGGTGGATTTGAGACCACTGTCGTTTAATGGGGAGACCGACCCTAGTAAGCTGGAGGCGTATATCTCTGAGTTGGAGACCGCCTATGAGACCTAGGATGTGCCTGCTGGAGCCAAGGTCAGTCTTGCTGCATACTACCTGAAGGGTTCGGCACAGAGTTGGTGGAAGCTTGTGAGAGAGGACAGGATGGCTGATCCTCAGTTTGGATGGAGGGAGTATACGGCTCTACTGCGAGCCAAGTACTACCCTGTACATGCGCAAGAGGCCAAGCGCCTAGAGCTGGATAGTCTGAGGCAGGGGGATAAGATGTCGGTTGACGACTACTACACCGCTTTCACCGGCCTTATCCACCTGTTACCGGACCTGGGATACTCGAACCGGGTGTTGGTGAACCGTTTCTACAATGGTCTCAGCCACCGTCTTCACTATGGGATGGGGCCAGCTGAATATACTACCTTGCAGGTAATTAGAATATAGTGTGATGTGAATAAGTGTATGCCATAAGTGAATGTTAATGTGAGTTTGTGAGTTATTTGCGGGGCATGACTGACATCCTAAATTCAGGAGTGCTATCATGCCGCTGCTAAGGTTGAGATCACCATCCGTTTGAGGGACGAGGAGAATGCGCACAAGCGCAAGGTCTCGAGCGAGGCCAAAGCACGCAAGGGTACGAGGGAGGAAAGAAGGAGAAACCTTATCCCCAGGCCCAAAAAGGCCAGCAACAGGGTGGCAAAGGCCAAGCCCAGACCACCACTGCTGAGGAGCCGCTGAAGCTCACCTATGCCTATGCGGCTATGCCCTTACGCTCTTACCCGCCCAAGGGTAATTAATTAACTATGAATACCGGATTCTAGTGTGTATTGTTATATTGTGAAGTGTGTTCTGAATGTGTATTATGTTAGCAACCAGCACGGGCTCTGGACCGGAGCGCCACTACTACTGTAAGTGGTGTAATGGAGACCACCCCGGCAAGGACTACAAGGGAAACGATGTGCAGTGTCGATACTGTGAGAAGTGGGGTCACCGAGACTATGAGTGCTACCGGAACCCCAACAGCAGAAACCATAAGCCCAAGGGGCAGTGGAAGGGTAAGGCCGCCGCGACCACCGATGGCCCAAAGACGGCTAATCAGCCACCCATCGATCAGAGGAACAGTGATTCCCAGAAGGGAAAAGGTCGGGATCCAGCAAGGCCGCCCTGAATGTGGTGGACCGGTCTGAGGCACCAGGACCCTCTTCTAGACCAGGTACCGCCTAAACTGTTGAGTGAAATAACTGATTGCATACCGCAATTCATGCATGTGTGTTAGAGAGTCTAAATGTATAACCATATAAGTAATGGGTTAAGGTAAAATGTGAAAGCCACCTAATTAGGTAATTCTAAACTTTAAGGAACCTTCAATATTTGTTATCCAATCCCACCCACACCGAATCCCGGAGAGACCACCATCAGCATCACCGAGTACCCAAAGGAGCAGTGTCAGGTCATCCAACCAGGTATGATACTCTTAAATGGATACCTGACACCGAAAGCACAAATCCACATCATTAGGCGGTGCAACGAACTTGGAGCAGCACCTGGAGGTTTCTACACACCGGAGTACCCGGGAGGATCAAGAATGAAGTTGAAGATGATGTGCATGGGTAAGGATTGGAACCCTTACACCAAGACATATCAGGAGGTGCAAGCTGAAAATGGAGCAACTGTACCAGGTATACCAGGGGAGTTTCTTGCGGTCGTTAACCACGCCGTGGGAATTGCTCAGCAAGTTGAATCGGATCCAATTCCAAGTGTTAAGGCAGATCTGTGTATTGTGAACTTCTACCAGAAAGGTGGACGGTTAGGGTTACACCAAGATAAGGACGAGTCACCCGAGTCTCTAAGTAAGGGAGTACCCGTGGTGTCTTGGTCCATTGGTGACACTGCAGTGTTTGTGTACGGCGAGCAAAAGCGTGCTGATCTCACAAAGAAGTTAGTGTTGAAATCAGGAGATGTGTTAGTCTTGGGTGGACAGTCAAGGATGTTATATCACGGTATCAAGAAGATCAAACTGAATACCACACCATCGACAGTGGTCAATGCCACACACATGAAACCTGGACGTTTGAATTTGACCTTAAGACAGTTTTAAAGCCTTGTGTAATTATGTAATGTGTCAAGCCAGTGTATGTTTAGTTATATCAGCAATGTAAGCCAACTTATGGTGCAAAGAGTGTGTTAATGAATAAAAATGGAGTTGTTTTGAAGTATGTGAACCGTGTTATTATCGTGTACTTATAAGTTTGCCAATGAATTAGGTTGTGCACTCGGAACGGGGGGTATACTGAGTGTTTGTAATGAGGCAGAAGCCGGCAAGAGCGGCACAGTCCTCACCGGTACCTTTCCAGTCAATGGCGTGGACGCTTCGATCTTGTTCGACTCCCGAGCCTCACATACATTTATTTCGCTATCTTTTGCAAGGAGGCTGGGGTTAGACGGTGAAGAGATGCCTGAATTCCTAGTCACTCTCCCGTCAAAAGAGCGGATCAAGTGTACCCGCTACCACCGAGATGTTGTTGTACGAATCCGAGATGAAGAGTTTTCGATCAACTTGATAGAGTTCGAGGGACTTGGATTTGATGTGATTATCGGGATGTACTGATTGGAGCGGTACAAGGGCAGAATCCTATGTGCCGAGCATCGTCTGCTTCTTCGGAGTCCGTCTGGGGTTACTATATCATACCGCCAGAGGCCTAGGGAGCCTTCGACTCAGATCATCACCGCCATGGCCATGTATCGTGAACTACGACGAGGGAATGATGTATACCTCTGCTATGTCCAGGACATAGAGAGAGACCCAGAGTTTAGCCCAGATATGCC
Source organism: Limonium bicolor (assembly GCA_023374045.1). Taxonomy (NCBI): domain Eukaryota; kingdom Viridiplantae; phylum Streptophyta; class Magnoliopsida; order Caryophyllales; family Plumbaginaceae; genus Limonium; species Limonium bicolor. Next base: position 273,503,655 of record CM041779.1, read on the forward strand.
GGTAGTGTCGGAGTTTCCTGATGTCTTCCCTAAGGAACTGCCGGGCATGCCGCCAACATGGGAAGTTGAGTTCGAGATTGATTTGGTTCCGAGAACCGGACCAATAGCAAAGGCGCCCTACCGAATGGCTCTAGCTGAAATGACAGAGCTCAAGGAGCAGCTGAGAGACCTACTCGACAAGGGATTTATCCGCCCTAGCATTTCACCATGGGGAGCGCCGGTCCTCTTCGTGAAGAAGAAGGACGGTAGCCTCCGCCTTTGCATCGACTATCGAGAGCTGAATGCAGTTACGATGAAGAATCGTTATCCTTTACCACGCATCGACGACTTATTTGATCAGTTGAAAGGAGCATCAGTATTCTCCAAGATAGATTTACGATCCGGTTATCATCAGATTGCTATCCGGGAAAGTGACATTGAGAAGACCGCCTTCAGAACCAGATATGGTCATTATGAGTTTACGGTTATGTCGTTTGGTTTGTCCAATGCATCTGCCAAGTTCAGGGACTTAATGAACCGCTTGTTCCATGATCAGTTGGACAAGTCAGTGGTAGTTTTCATCGACGATATACTTGTATATTTGAAATCGAAGGGTGAGCACGAAAGCCACCTGAGAGATGTGTTGCAAACGTTGAGAAAGAATCAGTTGTATGCTAAATTTTCTAAGTGTGAGTTTTGGTTGAACCAAGTTTCCTTTCTTGGACATGTGATTTCTGAGGCCGGGATCGCTGTTGATCCGGCAAAGATAGATGCAGTGCGCACCTGGCCTAGGCTGAAGACAGTTACCGACATCCGGAGCTTCCTCGTCTGGTAGGATATTGTAGGAGATTTGTGAAGGACTTCTCCAGTGTCTCAAAGCTGATGACTTCCTTAATGAAGAAGGATGCACCATTCGAGTGGACAGATGACTGTGAGAGTTCTTTTCAGAGTCTCAAGGATGCTCTGACATCTGCACCAGTCCTGACTATACCAGACGGTCCAGATGGCTTTGAGGTCTATTGCGACGCATCAGGCAGGGGTATGGGTTGTGTATTGATGCAACACGGGAAGGTCGTAGCATACGCCTCCCGACAGCTAAAGAAGCACGAAGAGAACTACCCTACCCACGATTTAGAACTGGGTTCCATTGTCTTCGCATTGAAGATATGGCGACATCATTTGTACGGGGTAAGCGTGACAATTTATTCCGATCACAAGAGCTTGAAGTACTTATTCACTCAGAAGGAGTTGAACATGAGACAAAGAAGGTGGGTCGAGTTCTTAAACGACTACGACATCAATTTACAGTACAAGGAGGGGAACGCAAATGTGGTAGTTGACGCATTGAGTCACCGAGCACACTCTCTCCATTCGCTAGTCTCTCATACTAGCTTCGTTGAAGAGGTGCGGAGTGCTCAGATGACGGATCAATATATGTTGGAGATCAGGCAGAAGCTTATTGATGGCACATTCGAGGGTCAGAAGTACGACTTCCGACTCCACGATGATGACCTGATTAGGCTTAATGGCCGACTGTGTATTCCGAGGAGTAGCGCCGAGCTGAAGGAGCGCATACTGAGTGAATCCCATTGTTCTACTACCTCGATTCACCCCGGATCTTTAAAGATGTATAAAGGTATGAAAAGATATTTTTGGTTGGCTGGCATGAAAAAGGATGTGAATGACTATGTGTTGAGCTGTCTCACTTGTTAGAAGGTCAAGTTTGAGCACCGACGGCCTGGTGGTATGGTGCAGCCAATGCCAGTGCCTGAGTAGAAGTTCCATGATATTTCTATGGACTTCGTAGTAGGGCTTCCGCCTACAAGGGGAGGTCTGAATATGATTTGGGTTGTTGTTGACCGGTTGACCAAGGTGGCCCGATTCATTCCGATGAAGGACACCTGGAAAGTGGCAAAGCTCGCAGAGCTCTTCGACAGAGAGATTGTAAGAGATCATGGGGTACCGAAAACGATTGTGTCTGACAGGGATACCAGATTCCTCTCGAGGTACTGGAAATCCACATCGGAAGCGCTTGGTACCGAGCTGAAGCTAAGTACAGCGTTCCACCCACAGACTGATGGTCAGAGTGAGCGCACCATCCAGACACTTAAGGATATGTTATGTGCATGTGCACTTGACTTTCAGACCAGCTGGATTGATAAGTTACATCTGGTCGAGTTTAGCTACAACAATAGTTACCATGCTTCGATCAAGATGTCTCCATTCCAGGCTTTGTACGGTAGACCATACCGCACGCCTTTATGCTGGGATGAGTCGAGTGAGATGGTCATTATAGGACCAGAGTATCTGGAACAAGTTCAAGCAGAAGTACGCCAAATCCGGGCTAATGTGAAGGCAGCTCAGGATAGGTAGAAATCATACGCCGATGTGCGCAGACGTGACCTGGAGTTCGCCGTGGGCGATCAGGTATTTCTTAGAGTATCCCCCATGAAGGGAGTGTTTCGTTTTGGCCAGAAAGGCAAGTTGAGCCCGAAATACGTGGGGTCTTATGTTGTGACGGAGCGGATAGGCCCGGTAGCTTACAGGCTTGATTTACCTGCTGAGCTGGGCAAGGTACATGATGTATTTCATGTATCCCAATTGAAGAAATATATGTCTCATCCGTCTCATGTACTTCAGCCTGAAAGGCTAACCTTAGAGCCGACCATGCGATCAGTGGAGACTCCCGTACGGATTCTGGATACTAAGACTCGAGACACTCGCCATAAGTCTGTGAGACTGGTGAAGGTCCTCTGGTCGAACCAGGACGTCGAGGAGGCCACCTGGGAGCTGGAAGATAAGATGAAGGCAAAGTACCCGTCATTGTTTACTTCTTAGTGTTTATATGTATAGGGTACGGGGCATACCCCTATTTTAAGGGGGGTAGAGCCGTTTCGGTTATGTGTGTACTACATTTATTGAAATACATCGTCTATGTTATGTTGTTATGTTACAGACCGTTGTGTCTGAATGATGTTATGGTGTTTGGACTTTGTGTCCGATGTTATGTAAGTATGTTGTTATAATCCCTATGTTTTAATATTTAAGATATGTGGGAAGTGTGAACTTTGGGGACAAAGTTCTTTTAAGGGGGTAGATTGAAATACCCCAAGCCTTGGTATGTGGTTTAAACTTTAAAATATGGTATATTAAGACTAAAAAGTGTCTTAGAAGCATTAGTAAACAATTTAAACCATAGGAAACACAAATAAATACCTTAAAGTCAATATGGGCGGAAATGTGCTCTAAGCTTGGGATAATCTGGGTTAAGACCTAATGAGCTTACCAAGACCTTATTTATATATTAATGAACATATTAAACTGATTACGAAAGAAAACCAAGCTTGAAAACAAGTTAAAACATAAAATATGCTTTAAGGAGTCTTAAAGCACATTTTTGAAAAATTGTCTTGTAAATGAGTTTTGAGTAGCTAAATGTCCATCATTTCTCTTTAATTAACATGTGTACTACTTAGTATCACATTAGGAAGTCTAAATCAATGGGAAATCAAAAATTTCACAATTATGTGCCTTGTTTTGTGAATAACAACTAAATTAAGCTAGTATACAACATAAGTCAATATAAGTGATTTAATTGGTCAACAAAGACCAAAACACCCCTAAGTACTTAAAGGGGGCCGGTTTTTATGGTGATGAGTCACCACTCTTACTAGCTTGTTAAGTAAATAAATAATGACTAAATAAGCACTATTTACTTTAACTTACAAATATCTTCTAAAAGCAACTTCAAACTTCATTCTCTCATTTCCTTCATGTTCCCACCATCTCCAACCTCTATTCTACCTTCTCCATTCACGGTTTTGATACAGCAACAACACCAACTCCATCTTCCATTGCCATTTTCTCTTAGCTCCATATACCAAATCAAATTCTAAGACCACCATTCTTCTTGTCTCATCAAGCTCTTCAATTCTATCTGCTCAAAATTCCAAGAGCTCCATTTCGGTGCCAAGAGGAATCTCCATGGGAGGAGTTTGAACTCATCTTTTTACATCCCATTGTTCTCCTTTGCTTCAAGGTATGGAAACTCAAAGAAAAACTTCATTTCCTCTTGTTTTGTTATGTAACTGGAAATCACCATTGATGGTGTTCTTTATCTTGCCTTGTTCTAGCCTCATTTCAATCTTCAAAGGGCTTGGTGGAGTCTTCTCTTGCTACTTATTCAAACTCTCTTTCATTCCCAAGGTAAAACAACTATCTTAATGTTTTAAGATATTATATAACCTAGGGTCTAATAATGAGCTAAGTTCGGAGCGTGAATGCTCATTACCTTAATTGTGTATTGATTAGAAGTTGACAAGCAATCAATGTCCTTGCCGATTCTAATCAAGGAAACAAGAAAGAAGTTTGTGAGGAAAATAGGTAAATGTGTTAACCTAATGTAGTTTGATGCATTAGGAAAAATGAGCTTAAATTGTTTATTAAAACTACTTAAGGAGCAAATGGTAAATGAGTTAGTAAAATGCTCTCAAGGTGTTTATTAAGGGCATATGTATTATTGAGTGTATTTGCAGGTCAAAGGCAAATATAATGTGGGAAATTCAGTGTTTATGGTTTATGCAATTTAAGGGCCTAAGTGCCAAGCAATTTAAATTATGCACTATATTGTGATGTAGTGTTAAATGGGTGAAGTTTTGTGTATAAGGATGTTCTTGATGGATTTAAGTGTTCTTGGATGTTTAATGGTGAGAACTATACGTTTTGGTCTAACAAGATGTTAGTAGAAGCCATGTAAAAAATTAGGTAATGTATAAGAAGTTCTAAGTGTTTAAATAAGCTTTGGTGAACTAGGAAGTGTTAGAAATGGATAAGTGTTTTACTAGAGAAGAAAACATGTATTAAGTGTTCTAGGATGCAAAAAGGGCTTAGGCAATATCTTGGAGGATTTAGAATGCAAATGAGTGTTTTGCGATACTTCAAAGTCTTGGTGAGAAAACATTTTAGGATAGTTGTTGTCATAGGTGAGAAACACCATTTAGAAACCTAACAAGAAATGTTATAAGTGTTGGTAAGTTTATAAGAAATTGAGTAACAAGTTGGACAAGGAACTAGGTGAGTTGAAGATGATATCTTGGCATTAGAATATACCTAAGATCATTTGGGAAGTCTATACATAAAATGGATGTGGAGAACCATTGCAACAACACTTGAAAAATGTAAATATGCATATCTATAGCAGTGGTCCGGGACCTAGGTCCAGGATAAGGTTCCGGACCATGCATTAAAACAGGCCGAGAGTTCTAAGCCACTTTGGTCCGGGACTTAGGTCATGTACTAAGACCCGGACCACCCCCTAATTTACCCCTGAGAGTATCTGCCTACATTGGTCCGGGACTTAGGACCTGTATGAAGTCCCGGACTACCCCATAAAAACAACCCGAGAGTTTTCCAAAGACTAGGTCCGGGACCTTAGATGAGGACCAAGTCCCGGACCACTTAAAAAAACATAGTTTAAGGTTAAATAATGATGTCTAATGATGGGGATTAGTTAGTAATGATGTTATAAGGTTGTCTAAGACATGTTAGGTGTGTTATAATGACAATTTAAAAGGTGAGAAGTTATAACAAAGTGTGAAAATAAAATAAACTAGATATGTGAAGTAATAAGTTAACAACGGACTAGTGCGTTAATTAACTGACGTTACTAAATGTGTATAGGATTCTCCAACGGTGGAAACCAGTCGTAGCAGGGACCAAGGTATGGTTTTCTTGCAGTCTGTTGCCTACCGGTTTACACCGGCTTGTGTGTTGTTTGTTTTTCTGTGTGCTTGTGACTTTATAAGATTAAACTATGAAATGAGTTTACAGTTGTTGTGCTATTGTGGTGTGTGCGCACCGATACCGGTATCCTCGGAATGCGTACTAATTGCTAGCTAACTTGTGTTAGGGTAACGCACGAGAACGGTATACGGTTATAACGTTCCGACCTAAGGAACGTACTAACCTCGGCTATGTATGAGCTGGTTGTGGTTTGCATTAACGCTTTATACCCCATTAACCTTATATGTCTAACTGGACCTATATACCTATTGTGAATTGTGGTGTCATGTCCCGACAATGGGACATCTAACAAGTGTACTAGGGGGTGAGGAATCTGGTTGTTCGGTCGCACGTGTATGTATAAGAGTAGATATCTGCATCAGATTCGACTCTTTTATTGTTAAGGTCGTTCTCCTTTTGGCGTTCGATTTCCCACTAGCTTCATCCAAAGCTTACCTGTTCTGACTTATGATCGGTCTAGGGGGAATATGTGTGATTGTGGTGTGTTCGGATCACAACATCCGATCCATCTTTGAGTTAAGTTACTCGTTCGACTAACAGAACGGTAATGAGTTTATGTAACAAGCTTAACATGAGGGTGAATCCATTCTCTAGGCTTATGTTGTTGGCTAACCATTTTGGTTCGTTTACTAAGTGAAATATTCTCACTATGTATGTGTTGTTGTGCTAAGCAATATTTCTTGCTATGCTATATTTGTTGAATGTTAAAAATCAATGCGATGTTATCATGACAAATAGTTGCGCGTATCCCGGTAGCCGATGGGCTAGACGTTAACCATACCAGCCAAGGGTTGCTGCCCCCCTCGGGGGCTCCATATTTATTTGCAGGATGAGGATCGAAGAAGCAAAGTGGTTGTAGATCCTAGATTGTAGAAATACTTTTGATACATTTTGGATGTTGAGCCAGGGATGCGCCTGTGCTCCCGTGGCGTTATATTTTGGTACCGTTATTTTTACAGTGGCGGTTGTTGACAGTATACAGTGGCAGTTTATGGTTTACAGTTTACAATGACGTTATGATGTAAACCCTCGGTATGGTTGGTAGTGTATATATATGGATGTTAGTACCTAACGCTCGGGAGTCTGATCATCAGACCGGTACACTTCTATTTATTCGTCCTTGTTAACCACGTGGGTGGTTAACGGCGTTGTAGCACTGAACCGTTTAGTTATTGTTTCGTTGTTTATTTCCGCTGCGATTTCGATCAGTTGTTAAGTGTGAAGTAGGGGTGTTATAGTCACCGATCTGAAGACGAACGCTCATACGTCCTCAGCTCGTGAGCAAGTAATACAAAATACTATATTCTCCTCATGTCGCCGGTCCGAAGACAAAAGGCTCATGAGTGAGACTAAATAAGAGAAAATACTCTTAACGAGGTTAAGTAAAACGAAAATCCTTTATTTGAAAATACCATTTGAAAATTTGAAAATACCAATTGAAAATCCTTTTTGAAAACGCAATACAACTCCAAATCTAAATTATGCTAACTGTATTATTCTTAACGTGATTACTTGTGACCACTTATAGGGAGCTTCAAGAGTCATCCAACCCTGATGTGATCAGTATCAGTGTTGAACTATCCTTCCACCCCAATTTGTGTTCGGCTTCCCTTGATCGCATGCAAACCAAGTTCCACCTCCCACTTCAATTTCACACCAGCAATTAATTCAAACATTTACCATTTTCTCTTTTAATCCTTCTAGTCATAATCACACCATCAAACAGTTCAATTACTTCCATTTTCTATCTCTTTGATTATTCTATTCATAATCACAAAGCAATACATCTCCAAAGGATGGAACTCTGTCCATCAACAATTCTCAATTCACCACTAATCAAGTTACCTAGGGAATTTGATTCTCACAAACTTCTTCGTCGGTTTCATACCGATTCATACATCACAATATTATATATATATATATATACAAAATCATAATACACAATACTATATTTGGTCTTATATAAACATAAACTGTCGGGGTTTTAGTTCCCCAAGAGTTTCTCTACTCCTTTACACTTGTACTCTCGCACCAAGGAACAAGGTAGGTACGTTTATAACAATGGTATTCGCATATTCTGTGCGCAATGACCACAACTAAACCATAAATGAATACGTATGTTCTTGTAACATACGCACCAATCATCAAAACAAATTATTTTGTGCTATGCACAACATAGTTCATGTACACTCATACGTAAACACACGCTAAGCGAAACATAGTTCACGTACACTTGTACGTAAACACACGCTAAGCGATTTTTTGCTCTACCCCCCTTAAAAGGGATTATGCCCACCTAATCTATCACCAAACATTGGTTTAAAATGTTCTGCCATTTTGAAGTGTTTTAACTTCGACGAGGTTTATTATACAATGTGTTCTAATCGGAGGATCTTAACCATATTGGTAGTTTATTCCCTGAACCATGAATTATCATTGGAGTTTGTTTAACTACTAACCGGTTTCGGTTTTGGCTTGTCAGGCTTCTAGGCGTTAATAATTAGCCATTTACTCGTATTCGCAATGCATATATAACTTTTGAGTTATGGTCCACTAGCTTCTGCTACGCGACCCTGATAACTTTAGGGCTTAGTTCGCCCTTTTTGTGATTATTAATGTACTGTACAACTCCCGTTTATCCCTTTCATCTTGGGAGTAAGGTTTCTCAATCGGCGTGTGGTATCTCTTACCGTACGCGAGTTTAATGAGTTATAGATTTTCTATCCAGTTCTCTGGAAATCTCACTAGTGCAGAAAATGTTTTTTACCACGGTTATTTTTCTCATATACCACGGTTTGAGACCGTGGTTTATACTCGCGTGGTATATTGGAAAATTCATATAAACCACGGTTCGAAACCGTCGTTTAAAATACGCATTATAAACCACGGTTCGTAAAACCGTCATTTAAAGCCCGTTGTGGCGCGGGAAATCAGACGACTTATACCACGGTTATGACGGAAACCGTGGTATTAAATGTCGTTCCATTGCGTTTTATACGACGGTTCGGGTAGTTAACCGTGGTATATGAGTACTTTACACGACGGTTCTTTAATAAACCGTGGTTTATACTCCCGTTCCATTGAGTTTTAAACCACGGTTTTAAGTGAACCGTGGTTTTTTTTTTTTTTTTAGTTTTTTTTAGTTTTTTTGTTTTTTTAGCATCTACCACATATGTTTTCCAACACAACCCAATTTACAATCGTATATACAACCTGTACAGGGCATCCAACTGGTATTGCCCTTTGATAACCAACCACACTATGACCATAAACCAAGTTGCCAGTTTGAATTGCAACATTGAAAACGAATTGCAAACAAACCCATTCAAACTTTCAAAAATAAGAGAGAGTTGAACTTTACAAACTTTGAGAGTTGCTTCAGCAAAAACAAAAGTCTAAGTCTAACTACGTACACTAGGATATAAGATCTAAGAACACTCAAGTAATTTTTACACCAAAACTGCGATAAATGATCTCTTACAAAGTCGAGATCCCCTGGAATACGTGCTCCCTGCTTGTGTGAAATAAGAAACGATCTGTCCATAAAAAGAAACTGATCATCATTAGTACACAATTTTATTTAAAATGCAATAACTTTAACTGAAACTTTGATTGGTATGGGTTACCTTGTCATCATCCGTAAGCGTGTCAATATTTTGTACCATCTCGAACATGTACCGCATCACATAATAGCCACAGCTTTTGAATCAGGCTGTTGAGGACACTGTCATCACACCATCCATGGATTACCAACTTTAGACAGATCAAAAAATTAAACGTTTAACTTTAATACAAAATGCATAAATTAAATGATTACTTACACGTATGTAGTGGAAGTCCAAGATGGAGAATGGTTTCTTTTCATCACTTAAACCAAGCTTATGGCCCCTGCATAAATACAACATTTTAAAATGAAGCCATTTATTGTCAATAATCTAGGACAAGCTTAAAATAAATACAGAATGCATTAAAATTTTGAATACTCACTCCTTCAAATATTTCTCTACAGCGATCTCTCGAAGGTCATCAGGGCCGCCCAATGGGTCTAGTATCAATAAGCATGAGGTGTCGATACACAACACCAACAACATCCAATGATTGCTGCCACAGATAAAACAAAGAATGTTTTGTACAACAATTATTAAATATCACAATTAGGAAGCAAAAAATTCCAGTTATTGTGTACTTACATCTGATGATATGGGATCAGCAAATATTTGCTTTTTCTTCGCACCGCAGTACAAAATCCCTGCCTCACATGCTGTACACATCCTTGCTCATCCAATGCGGCCTGATTTGCTGACATCAATTGCGGACACAAGAAAGAGAGGGCACATAATCTCTTGCTCGCTAGCAGTCTACTAGTCAAACACCTAAACAACATTTTTTCATAAGATATGTTAAATAGCTTAAAAAAATGAAAGATAATGTAATAATTTGAAAGATACTTACACACAATAGGCCTGAATCACAGAGATGTTAAGCAGGTCTCCCATCAAAAATTCTCGTAGATCGCTCACGGTAATCATCAGATCTCTGGGCTCAGAGGAGTGGAAAACATGCTTAGACACTTTCATGTTGAAGTTGGTGACAGACTGCGGCCTCGTCATGAAAAAGTCATACAACATTTTTTGTTGGCTGTCAACTTCTTCAGATACTTGGGTGTCAGAATGGGGGATCTCCTAGGAGTCATATCGAAAGGTTTCACCACTTCCTTTCTCACCCTCTGACTCTCCTCACTTGATTTCACAACTTCCTTCCCCTTATCCACTTTCCTCTTCTTAACCGGTCTTAATTCCTTATCAATCTAATAGTATACAAAATTTAAATAATAAACATATCAGTCAACAGTCAAGTTAAAAACTAAACAGTAAGCATGTAATTAAATAGTTTACCTTGTCACTACTGACATCAATGAGAGAATATGGCCATGGAACAACTGAAGATTTTGCTTGACCTATTTTACTCCACTCATTCCACTAACGGAAGGGGAGAGTCCTCATGACCTTGCACAATATCGTCTACCATCACACGAGCGTGGAGAGGTGGGATGACCTTGAAATGTACTACAGTGTTCGGTCCGGTCTGTAAAACCCGACCGAATGCAACATGCACAGTCCCACCATCCAACACTTGAAACAGATGACATGATTTAGCCATCTACATCAACTCACAACAGTAAGCAAGCTAATAAAATTATATTGTTTTAAAAGTAATGTTAAAATAACTAAGGAGGAAAAAAGAACAAACCGAAAGGTTTTGATAAGGAAATGTGTCTCTGGTAGGAGAAGAAGGTGCAGGATGATCGACCATCGAGTATCCGCCGTCGTGGTAGGAGCAGACGTCGGTGTAGGATCATCGACAGTATCCGCCGTCGTGGTAGGAGCAGACGTCGGTCTAGCAGTAGGTGCCGGTGTAGGAGACACGGCCACATCGATGTATTCGCCGTCGCGGTAGGAGTAGACACCGGTGTAGGAGTAGTAGGTGTCGGTGTAGGAGCATGCACCTGGCCCAATACTAAAGCCTCAAGTCTTCGCAGGCGCTCCTCGTAGGCTTGACGCTCCTCAGCGTGGCGTCTTTCCGACTCAGCATGACGTCTTTCCGACTCCTCCAACCGGTCATGCACCCGTTCATCCACCATTCTCTCTATCATTTCAGCCTGTGGTACTCTCGATCGAGACGTAGGAAACACGTCTTTTTGGCGAACTTCCCCTCCAAGCCCCCGCACTCGCCCTGGATGATCCTTTTGCCCAAGGGCCTTATTCAGTGGATCATCCTGAGACGGAGGGGCCGGAACCATCTCCCATCGCTCAGTCGAGCCAGACTATTTTAAATTAACAAAAATATTAGAAATGAACTTATTAATTAGTAAACAACAACTTTTAAATATATATACTTACAATCTTGGACGCCAACTCAGCAGTCTCGCTCTGCGGGAACACATACACCCCTCGTCATTTTTCACCATTCGACCCAGCATAAATGTCTGCACTCTACTTGCATCGTCAACATCATCAATAACTGACTGAGTGCCGTCTTCATTAGTCTTAGTCAGTAAGCCCTCGCTCTTCCACTTCTCCAACCGCCCCGTGTATCCAGCTCGCCCCATGAAGTGCTTGTAGATATTCTTCGCCCGGTTACGTCTCGCTTTTTCTTGACGTAACTGTTACAAAATTTGTATATTTGTAAGTTATACATAATAAAAAAAAATTTGTTAAATTTTATTCCTTAAATAATTAAGAAAGAATAATTGTAAAAGTACCTTAAACTCTTCAGTCTGGCGATGGTCGTAGAATATCTTCCAGTCCTCCTCCGTGATCATACCATCGTACACTACCCACGGCGGTGACCTCTTGGAGCCCGGTTTGTAATCCAGCCATCTACCAACCGATGCTTGAACTGTCGCAGTGATGTCGCTAGAAGTGATTCAATCTTCGTCCGAAGTTCATCCGCGACCTTGTACTTCTTCTGCACCATCTGCCATATGTCTTTGTCTGCCTTTTCTTGATCTTTCCAGTCCTTATTAATCGAGCAATGGGATTTTACCATCAATCCCAAGTAGGAAGCAAACTTCTGCTTCGACCCACCACGATGTCGGAGGTACTTGTCCCAGATCAAATCGATGGGAGAATCTTTCTTCTCCTTCAACCCACGGGTCGGTCCACGTCCCTTCCGAGGGGGCTGCGAAGTAGATGCAGCTGGTGGTTCTTCAGTAGGGACGTCATCGTCAATATCATCCAGCCCCAACAGTAAGTCCTCTTCGACTCTATCGTCAGGATCCATAATCTGAAAAATAATCAACAATTAACAAGGTTAATACGAACATCTACTGAATCAAATATTGAAACATGACAAAAATTAAATAAATAATATTGTCAACCAAACTTACAAAATAACATTTCATCGTTCAATCCACAATCCTTCATTGTGGTCGGACCTTCGATATTCAAAATTAGTTACATTATCTACCTCCATCGGCAACCGAATAGGTACATCTGTTTCATCTTCACAGTCGTATTCATCCTCATCAACAATATTATCAATCCCAACTATCGATCTTTTACTCTGCATTACAATAGACCATCTGGGATTAGATTGATCACGACAGTAGAATACTTGTTTTGCCTTTGATGCAACAATAAAGGGTTCATCAGTAGGAGCCGCTGTCGTTAAATCAACTAGCTTCATACCATGATCCTCCTCACGATATCCCTGTTTGTTGTCCACCCATTTGCAACGAAATACGCAAGTTTCATAACTAGTGTAATTCAAGACCCAAATATCCTCAATAACACCATAATATTCGTTCTTCAGTGTATTACGACTTGTTCCTGTGAAAATGTCTTGTGAAGCGATAAGATGCACACCACTGTTCTGGTTTGTCGATTTACAATCTTGACGTGCAGTGTAAAAAGAAAATCCATTTACATCATATCCTTCATACGACAACACATCGAGATTTGGACCAAGTGCCAACAATTGGATCATTTCATCCACGCTCCTTGAATCCTCATACAACACCTTCTGTCTGAACCACTTAACAAATGTTGCATTCTGCTCTTTTTTTAATTTGGCATTACTCATCGTTGGGTGTTTTGTTTTGAGGTACGCTAGGTGTGCATCGAAATACGGTTCAACAACTTCTGAATGATTCACACAACCAGATGTGCCTTGTTCAATGTATCAATATCAACTCTGCATTTTTTTTCCACAGGTACCAACCCCTTTAAGCCTGCCATCATGTCTTGCTTTCGGTAATCCAATAACATCAACACCGTCTAAGTAATGGTGCAGAAGTCAACTACTTCCTCTGTTACTGTCCCTTCAATTATGCCCCTCGGGACGCCGACGGTTTTTCATTTTCTTTTTCAGTATACCCATATATCTCTCAAACGGATACATGTATCGAAGGTATAACGGACCACAATGTTTGATCTCTCTAACAAGATGAACAAGTAGATGCACCATAATATCAAAAAACGAAGGAGGAAAATACATTTCCAACTGACACATGGTGATCACAAGGTCATTCTGTAGTTTATCCAGCGTCTCCACATCAAGCACTTTACACGAAATTCCTTTGAAGAAAACACATAAATTTGTAATAGTTTTCCTGACATCAGCTGGAAGGATTCCACGGAGAGCAACCGGAAGTAAGTGCTGCATCAGCACATGATAGTCGTGAGACTTCATCCCTACCAATTTAAGATCAGACATTGATACCAAACTTGATATGTTCGATGAGTAACCGGATGGCACTTTAATATGACGAAGAGAACTACAAAAACTTATTTTCTCTTCTTTGGATAATGTATGACAAGCGGGAGGCAAGAATGTTCTTTTCCCTCTTTGTTGTGGCGCGAGTTCTTCTCGTATACCCAATTCAACCAGATCTTTTCTACCCTTTAAATGGTCTTTTGTCTTTCCTTTCACGTTTAGTAGTGTCGCAGATACACTTTCACCAATGTTTTTCTCCACGTGCATAGCATCAATGCAATGTCTCACCTCTAAATGTTGCCAATATTCAAGTTCCCAAAATATTGATTTTTTCTTCCAGATGCTCTTTTCAGTGGCTTTAATTGGTGGACCGAAGTTGTTCACAACATTCTTCAACTGATTGTAAGTCTCAGCAGCAGATAGTGGTGGTCGAGCGACTGCATGATCCGTTTTTCCATCAAACTCTTTTGTCATCTTACGGTATTTGTGCCCTTTAGGAAGGAATTTCCGATGGCCCATGTACACATTTTTTCCACTGTGTTTTAACCGTATACTGCAAGTTCTATCTCCACATATAGGGCACGCTAGAGCTCCTTTAATTGTGTATCCCGAGAGGTTACCGTATGCAGGGAAATCATTGATCGTACAAAACAACATAGCCCGGAGCGTGAAGTTTTCCATACCATATGAATCATACACCGTCGCACCTTCATTCCACAACAATTTTAAATCGTCAATAAGTGGTTGCAAAAACACATCAATTTTGTTTCCCGGTTGTTTTGGACCCGATATCAACAGAGAGAGGAGAATATGTCTGGGTTTCATACACAACCATGGTGGCAGATTGTATATTGTCAATAAAACAGGCCAAGTACTGTGTATACTGCTCAAAGTGCCATAAGGGTTCATCCCATCAGTGCATAAACCAAGTCTTAAGTTCCTTGGGTCTGTACCGAATTGAGGGTATATTCTGTCAATGTTTCTCCATTGTGGTGAATCGGCTGGATGTCTCAATTTACCATCATCCTTTCTATGGGTAGCATGCCATCGGAGGTTCTCAGCATCTTTCTGAACTGCAAACAAACGTTTGAATCGGGGAATTATCGGTAGATACCACAACACCTTCGCAGGAGAGCCCACCTTAGTGCTTATGTGGTTTCTGTCACCCTTTTTTACATAGCGTGATTCCCCACATTCAGAGCAATGGTCATCCAACTCAATCTCCTTCCAATACAACATACACCCATTTGGACAAGCATGTATTTTTTTATATTCCATACCCATCGGACACATTAACTTCTTTGCCTCATAAGTTGTTGGTATCACATTGTCCTTTGGTAGTACATTCTTCAGCAGTTGTAAAAGATCTGTAAAACTGACATCACTCCATCCATGTCTCGCCTTCAGATTGAATAGTTTTAGGACAACGCTCAATTTGTTTTGTGTTTGCGTTTCACATCCACTGTACAACGGTTCCTTTGATGCTTGCATCAGATTTTCGAATGATTTGGGTTTGTTGGAAAAATGTTGTTCAACATCTTCCATCATTGCATTAAGGTCCTCCTGATCATCTGAATCACTACCTAGTGAATCATCTTGAGTATCCCCAAAATCGTGTGAAGCATCCATTTCTGATTGTTCTGCAACGACGTTATCAGCACATTCAAACACTTGTACTGAATGTTGACCATGCAGTATTGTTATGGCTTCATAATCATCTGTAAACCCTCTGCGAATCAGATGATCCTTAATCTTGTCCACACCTCGGTATTTGAAGTCGTTCTTGCAATCGACACAAGGACATCGAATATATCCCTTATCCCTTGGTTTAAGATTGTCAACAAGGACTTTGCAAAATTTATTGACCCCTTCTAGGTACTTGATGTCCAATCTGTCACTGTACATCACTGAGCGCTCCATCTCCTTTTTCAACACACCAGATGTCGTGAACTCGTTCCATTGATCTCCTCTTTTTTTATTTACAGATTTAACAACCTAAACCTATCCAATCACCTTCGATCTCACCTAGGAACAAGTTAATAATATACAGTAGTTTAGTGATAATTTCGGCAGCATTACCCTACAGTTCTCCTAGTGTAGATATATATATATGAATTGTTTCAATTCACATATATATATGTACACTAGAAGAACACTACGGTAATGCTGCTGAAATTATCACTGAACTACTGTATATTATTAACTCATTCACAACCTAGATGGTGAGATCAAAGGTCATTGGACAGTCCCAACAGGGACTATCTAAGACATACCTCTATCAGGTACATCTCAGACAGGTAATTCCATGTTTGAATTGATTTTCCATTGTTTTAATAGAAAAACAAAAATAAATTGAAACGTTTTAAATACCAACCTGATGAGTACTGGATGGTCAGCGCGAACAGCACAAGATAGAGAAGAGACAAGTAGACAGATGTTCTTGCACGTAGTATATGACACCTATTCAATGAAATAATAATAAGGTTTTAATTTTATAAAAACTTGAATAATTGAACATATTAAACAAACGAACATAGCTAATGTTATTACCGGTTTGTTTGCTCTCCTCGTCTTAATTCAATTGTCTTCTACCTCAGAGCAACCTGTAAGAGATGAAAAAGCTGAAAATGTAAGTAATTATGAAGAAAGTTAAATTCGATGGAATTAGAATCAGCTTAAATTCTGGAAAAAATTCGGCATGACCTTTGCGTATTTTTAGACACTCCACATTTTTTTTAAGGCAGAAACAAACACAGTAGCAGCAAGAACATTTATTCTCAGTAAACCATACGAATTATTATCAGACAGACAAGTATATAATAATATATATGATCAATGAACAAAAACAACCACCCCATTTCAACTTAATCTCACATTTCACCGCACTATGCAAATATAATTCTAATGATTGCATAATACAAGCAGAATTTAGTACAACGTTATTCGTGACAATATATAAGTATTTGTTTCTAAAATCATAATCAGAAACGCAAGTGTTTTACCGTGGGTTCTGATCAGGCAAACCGGTGGCAGCGGTTGACAGCAGCAGATGGTGCGACAAGTAGAATAAGGTTAAATCCTGGAAAACATTTGGCATGACCATTGCGTTTTTTTAGATACTCCACACTTTTTTTGGCAAAAACAAACACAATGAAGTACAACAAAATTAATAATATGTAACATAACACCCGCCAGAATAATAGCAACAAACAGCAACACTTACAACAATATTAATACACCACCAACAAGGTTATGCTTTATTAATTACTTTGGGTTTTTAATTCATTAATATGCATGAATATTTCTTCTTCTACTACATATGTTCTAACATTTCTTCTTCTCAGTTTTGTTGCCTCTTGCATACAGAGACACACAACAACCACAATAATAGCAACAAACAGCAACTCTAACTACTACTACTACATATGTTCTAACATTTCTTCTTCTCAGTTTTGTTGTCTCTTGCATATACAGAGACACACAGCAACCACAATAACAGATAATTAATCACTCCTCAAAGCACAAAATCAGCCACTAATCAAAAAATACATAGCTACGGTTTATTTACCGAAGTGGGATTCGGTGGTTGACAGGAGGGACGGTGGAGGGGCGAAGGTGCGCGTCTGTTGTCAAACCAGAGGAGTGGCCGGGGCGGTACTGGAGGGGGAGCTAGGCGATGGTGGAGAGGCGGAGGGGGTGGTGGTAGTTCTCCCGTCTGTTGTCCCCGCGCTGGAAGTGAAGGAGAGGGCGGGGAGGCGCGGTGGAGCTAGCGAAGTCGAGACCGAGAGTGGGGCGGAGGAGGGGCGAGCTGTTCCCGTTTGTTATCGACGGGAGTGGGGCGGTGGAGTGGAGGGTGGCTCGATGGCAATAGAGGAGGCGGTGGAATGGAGGGTGGTGGCTCGACGGCAAAGAGGAGGGAGTCAGGAATCGCCAATCGCCAGAGAGGAAGAGAACGCGGGAGGAAGAAGAAGAAGAAAGGACGGGTTTTTAATTAAAGACTTTTAAACGACGGTTATTAGACAAAACCGTCGTTTAAAGGCTAATGGACGGAAGCAATAAACGACGGTTTCAAAATAACCGTGGTTTTAAATTGTTGGCGTGACATTTAAAACGACGGTTCATTAGGAACCGTGGTTTATAGTAGCTTTATACGACGGTTCCAATACAACCGTCGTTTTTGCTTCTAAGCGGTGTAGTTATAAACGACGGTTATTTATAAAACCTTCATTTATCTGATGAAGCATGCAAGATAAACGACAGTTTCCCCAAGAACCGTGGTTTATAATGTTTAAACGACGGTTATTTTTTTAACCATGGTTTAAAGTGCGTCATTTAAAATCATTTTTCTACTAGTGTCTATTGTGTATGTTGTTGTGAATCCTTGTGGCTATTCACTTGGTTCTCCCGACTTACTGTCGGTTAAAGTCTAGCTACTACTTAGTATGTAGTGCTTCCTCTGTTTCTCTCACACTTGAGGTAAATTTTGTACCGGTATTTGGTATTCAGTGCTTCTATAGTCACTGATTCCTAATCATGCCTCCTCATTTGGTTCTACACAAGTATTCTTTCATTTATACGACAAGTCTTTTTCCGCCTTTGTTGTGGTGGGGTTCAACTACTGTGACAGTTGGTATTTCCAACGCTTAACCGACTTGTGTCATATTCACTGTTGTGTTTGCACTACTTCCGTATCTAGTACAGGTTGGTTACTTAACAATAGGACATTCTTGTCTCGAGGCTTATTACTTCCCTTATCATATTAAGCTACTAGGAGTACACCTCCATTCCTTATGCAATTGCAATAGGGATAAACAATGCCTTCTTCGTGAGGTCTTCCGTCATATGGTATAGCTTCTTGGCTTTATTGCCTAATTTCTTGCTTTTCGTCTCCACTGAGTCTTACTTGTAATTCCACTTACTCTCCATATCATTGTTTAACAGTACTCGTACAACGACCGCTTACTGCGCACCATGTACTTACTCATTATGCAACATCGACTTACATGGCATCCACTATTATGTTAGTTTCCGCTCATGTATTTCCGCCATTGCGCTATGTTTCGCCATTTACTTTGTAACACCCCATCCAAAGCCATTCGTGGTTATCGCAAAACTGAACACTTAATCGAACACGTCGCAGCGGAAATAAATAACACCTGGACCTTGCCACGGTCTGATCGTTAGAATATACCGGCCTTAACATTTACAATACTTATCCAACTCAAACATCACCAACCACAATACCATAACCAACCGAGTACAAGTATATTAAACATAATCCCATTCTTACATCATTTGAATATAAACAGTCGGGTGCACCGGCCAACCCGAACTCAAAATAAACATCCCACCCTAAGTCTAACCACTCCTACTCCGTAGTGCGTCCTCATGGGTCCTTACCTGCAAGTGTTAAAAATAGCCCCCGAGGGGGTCAGCACGAATGCTGGTACACCCTCTCATGGCCCCCAAGCTAACGGGGCTACGACGACTAATTGTCGATAGCATGGAAATTGATTACATACACATGCATATATGAAATGCAAATAACCACCACAGATGAACATATATAGTTCACAACCAATGAACGACTCAAGCTTCAACCCAA